>CM022297.1:422207780-422807780 GCA_011799875.1 Thinopyrum elongatum | reverse complement strand
AGGGTAGAGTGGTTGCGCATGTTTGGTTGGGACGGTCGACAAATCTTGAATCTAATCCGTCTCTGGAAACAACACATTCACCATGCCTCAGTACACTACCTCTCCATTAAGTAGCGACCTAGCTCAACATCATCTCCCAGGGGCATCAGTGGCACCCACTGGGACTTTCGAAAGTATGTCAAACCACACTTGTTTCTTTCAATGCATAACCCTTCCCCGTTTGCGCAGCCAACTACTATAGCATATATCTACTTTCAACCAACACGACTCTAAACAAGGGTAGAGTCATGAGCAATGTAAGTATCAACGGAGTATGCCACGGAGGCAAGCCTAGCAAGGTTGCCATTCAAGATATCATGCATTCGATGAAACAACGGGAAATGCTATTATGATGTAAAAGGGTTCATCATGGTCAAAGGGCTACTTGCCTGGCTTCACAAGGTCTCCAATCCTTCTGGTCCATCTCCGAGCATTCCGTCTACTTCGTCAACTAACGTCGGAAACAAACACAATAAGTAACACAACAAGGCAAAAATAAAAGTGCTCTAAAAATGTGAGTTGGACTTTTCTAGGATACCTCTGGTCATATGAAAAATGACCAAAGTGGTTTCATTGGAATTGGATCCATGGATATTTCTGAACATTTCAATATGATGGAAACAAGGGATTTATGGATTTGCAAGAAGTGTACAGAAACATTTTTTTTAAATGAGAAAAGCCACCCATTTAACAAGGAATGATTTTAGAAGCACTTAGGAGGTTGTTTCACTGGATTTGGAGTTGAAACGAATTTCCTAGGAATTTGCAAAGTTGGCTATACATGGAGAAGTGGACCAATATTTGATGTGGCATAGAAAGTATTGGAAAAAAATTGTCAAAAAATTAAGTTATGAACATATAAGTATCTAGGAATTTGAATCATGGCATTTGGATAAAAAACAGGCATTCTGTGATTTTCTAAAGTTCATCACAGAAATGGAAAATTGGGATTTGATAACTATTTGAGAAGAAAATCTTTCTAGAAAAATGTCCAAATTGCACCATGTGATAGAGCATGAATTTATGAACTACTAAAATTTGAATCATCAAATTTGGAGTCCATTTGAATTGTTTGGGAAATTTTACAAGTTTTACAGAAAAGGAAAAGGAAAAGAAATGGGTATACCAAATATTACGCACTGGGCGTAGGATAGCCGCTGGTTCTACTGGGCTTAGCCCAGCTACTTGCTCGTGGCTGGAAGGCGATGACGTTGAAGGTGGCTCCTCTAAGCACGCCTTCACTACGGAGAGGCGGAAACCGCCGGGGTGCTTCCACTTAAACTAGGCGGGCCCGGGCGCTGTCTCGCTAATGTGCGGGCCCCACGCCACCTCTCTCTCTCCTCTCGCCTCCTCCTTCTTCCTCCCAACGGGCAGAGGCAGGGGACAGACGGCACGTGCGTCAGCGATGATTCCTGCCGCTCCCCTGTGCCCGGCGCCAAACCGGTGGTCTAGGCGGATGCCCCGCTCCACGCCGTGCCCAGAGGTGGTCGCGCTGGACACAAGGAGCACCAGAGTCGGGCAGAGCATCGGCCATGGCAGAGACCGGCAACAGCGAGGATGGGCACGGCGACACGGCGAGAGATGGGAGGAAATAGAGGCTGGGATGGGTCAACGGTGGTGGTGAGAGGGTGCTGGAGTGGCTAGGGGGAAGAGAGAGGGGCCGAGATGCTCGAATTCGAGTGGCGGTCGGCGGGGAAGCTCCGGCCAGGGGGATGCATGGAGGGCGTAGGAGAGGAAGTGAGTTGGTCAGGGGGTCTAGGGGAGGCATGTGGGATGGTAGGTGACACTGGAGAGGCCCGGGGTGGCCTTTGTCGGATTCAGGGCTCCGCAGACCCAAGAAAGGTTCAAACTCTGGGGGGTGTGTGTAGGACTCAACATATCCAGCCAACCAGCTCGTCGCCCTATGGCCTAGCTCGATGCACACGAACAAGGAAGAAGATGAACACGGTAGTTTACTGAGGTTCGGGCCACCTTGCAGTGTAAGACCCTACTCCTGCTTTGTGGTGGATTGGCCTCACGAGGGGCTAAGGATGAACTAGTACAAGGGATGAACAACCTCTTGAGGTCTATGGGTGAGGGAATGAGGCGACCCCTTCTACGATGGTGGCTAACCTATATTTATAGTGGCCTCGGTCCTCTTCCCCCAAAACGTAGGCGGGAAGGGATCCCACAGTGGAAAATTTGAAAGGGGACAAGTAGTACATTTTATCCTGACGAAAGGTGGTCTTCGCCTGCAAAGCTTCTGGTCGTGATGTAGCGGTGGGCTCGGCGATGACATCCATCCTGCAGCGCCGGTGGCCTTGGTCTTGTTGCACCAGAATGGAAACCTTTGCCAGATTCCTTGGGAACCCACGTCTGTCCTTGCCTCCTTAGCAACAAAGAGGAAATTGCCTTCTCTACGCCCGCTGGCGCCCGCCTGCCTTGGTCGTCATGGCTTGCGTCATGGTAGCCTCATGAGGCTGGGTACCTGCATAGAAATCTCCGCTCCTCGGGAGGCCGCCCGGGGAGGCCGCTCCCTCGGGAGGTCTTGGCATCGTCCCCCTCGCGAGGCTTGGCCCCTCGTGAGGGTCTTGTCTTGATGGCCTTGGAGGTGGGCTGTACCAAGCCATCAATGGAGCCACGACGTGGGCCGCAGGCAGGCAAGTCTGGGTACCCTGGTTCCCATAATGCCGATAGTAGCCCCCGGGCCTGAGGCGCGCTCGGACTTGGATTCGAGGCGAAGCCAAAGGGCAAGGGCGAAGCACCGCGGGCCCCAATCGCCTGCGGGCCAGGCTGACGCGTGGCGCTTGATAGGACATGGGCGTCTCTGCTTCCCCACGTCGCCTCGGCAGCTGTCCGACTTGAAAGCTGCCTGGTGCATGCAGAGGGGCCATCATGACTTTGAACATGAGAGGCCGCCGATTAGCCTTCCCCTCCTATAAATGGGTAAAGGGGGGCGAAGCCCCCAGCCCATCTTCATCTTCTTTCTGCTCGCTCCTTCTTCTTCTTCACGGCGCCGCCATCTCACCAGAGCATCCATGGCGCCAGTGAGGAGGTTCTCGGCCGCCGAGAAGGGAAAGGCCCCCAAGGAGGGACCAGGCTCGCCACCGCCCAAGAGGAGCTGCGGCCGTCCCCGCAAGTACGCCGCGACGCCGACGGTGGCTCCCCAAGGGCGTGGGCGCACCCCCTCGAAGGCTGGCACCACCTCCGATGGTCGTGTGGGTGCTCCTTCCCGAGCTAGAGGCTGTCGCGGCTGATGTAGCCGTGGCCAAGGAGGGAGGCATGTGGCAGCCATTCGGCCACCGCATCCATGATCCCATTCAGCCGATGCGTCCTCGGAGTTTGTGGTGTGGGCGGAGAGGCCTGCAGGTGTCTAGTTCCAGCTCCCGTGCTTCTTCATGGGCGCGCTGTCGGCCGGGGGACCTGGTGGCCCCTGGCTGCAAGCCGATGGTTGCTGCAGCAAGGCTTCGTGGGTGGAGGTTGAGGTCACCCCCACCGGCAATGTGTTCCTGAACCGCGGGTGGCAGCCATTCGCCCGTGTGCGCGGCCTACAAGGGAGGTGTACCCTGCACTTCAGGCATGTCGGTGCTGCGACCCTCTACGTCAGGATCTTCGGGGAGGACGGCAGGCGCCTGGGGTGCTGCCCGGAGAGTGACAGCGACGACGACGATGTCCACCCCTCCGACGACGACAGCCGGAGGGGCGGTAGCATCTCCGGCAGTGAACTTGCCCTTGGCGACGGTCTTGATGCTTCCAGCAGCGGCGGCTCCTCCTCTGGGGAGAGCACGAGCGACGGCGACTACGACGAGCCACCACGCCGCCGAGCTCAGACCGGGGAGGGCGACGAGCCGCCTCGCCATCGTGCCCCGGTGAAGCAGGAGGAGGACTCCGACTAAGCGTGGGCATCGCTGGAGCCAGGTCTCAAGAGCCGCGGTGGTCGCGAGGCCGCTTTTGCTTCTTCTTTTTTTTTCTTTTCCCTGCATCAAGAAGTAGAAGGCCCTGCCGGGGCATGTAATGAACCATGGCGCTTGCGCCGTTATATTAACGTTTTTATATCGCATCCTGGCATTCATGTCGCTACTAAATTACGGGTTCTTGCTGATTGCGATTAGGATAACTTAGCTTAGTGTGCTTGCGGTAGACTCCCGTGTCACGAGGGCGTGCTTCTCTAGAGTTTGGATCTCCTGCACGCCCCTCGTTCCAGAGAGATCTTGCCAGGGGTTTTCCTCTTGAGGATCCGAAGGTTCTCAGGCCTCAGCGGGCACCCAGTGGCCGCGAAGCCGGTCTTTAGCGAGCCGTGAAGATATGGGACCTCCGGAGGGGTCTCATAGGGTGCTGCGCCCCACGCGAGCCCCCAAGCAAGGGTCAATCGTCGCTGGTACGCTGGGTCGCGATGCCCAGCGAGGCCAGGAGGTGCGGACTCAGGAGGGCGTGCATGCCCGTTGGCTCATTTTAAGAGCGTCACGCAAGGATTAAGACGCCAAAGGTTAAAGGCTTTGGTGAGGTGTGTTCGCGGGCGGGCCCAGGCGCACACACCGTGCCCAGCCCCCGCGTGCGAGACGCGCGAGGAAGAGCGATGGGCAACTGCCGCTCTCCCTAAAACGAGACTTGAAAGAGCGAGCGCTGCGAGGAGAAAGATTCCCAACCCTTTCAAATAAAGACGCGAGAACTTCGAATTTCATTCCAAGAAGTGACAAATCAGCTACACAAAGCAAGCAAAAGAACAGCCGCGTCCGGCACCTACACTAGTCTTCTGGTCTTCCCGCCTGCGCGGAGCATGGGGCTTCCACTAGGATGTGGGTGGGAGCCCCCATGAGGCTCAGGGGCAGAACTCAGGAGACTCTGAGGCGTGTACAGCCCCACTCATTATTACGTGAGAGTGTCACGAGCGGAGACTTGAGAGGTGCATGGCGCCCGCCTGTTACGGGTAGAACTTCTGGAGGTGTTGCATGTTCTAGGCATTCTGGATGGGGACCCCGTCCTGCGTCTCCAGGCGCGCGGCGCCAGGCCTGGAGACACGGGCGATCCTGAACGGGCCCTCCCACATGGGCGAGAGCTTGTGAATCCCCTCCCTGTAGAGCACCTGCCTCAGGACGAGGTCACCCACCTTGAGGGTCCTAGAGCGGACGCTGCAGCAGTGATACCGCCGCAGTGCCTGCTGGTACCTCGCGGCACGGAGCGAGGCTTGGCGGCGGCCCTCCTCCCAGAGCACGAGGTCCATCCCCCGCGAGGCGTCCTAGCGTGCCTCGTCAAACGCCAAGACCCGCGGGGAGTGATGTTTTACTTCGTGAGGGAGGACCGCCGCAGCCCCGTAGACGAGGAAGAACGGGGTCTCGCCGGTGGGCTTAGTCGCGGTGGTGCGGATGGACCACAGCACGGACTGAAGCTCATCGAGCCAATCCCTGCCGCAGGCCTCCAGTTTCTTCTTGAAGCTCCTCGTCTTGAGGCCCCTCAGGACCACCGTGTTGGCGCGTTCGGCTTGGCCGTTACTCCGTGGGTGCGCCACGAAAGCCTAGCATATCTGCGTTCCAAGGTTAGCATAATATGTTTTGAAGAGATTGCTCGTGAACTAAGATCCATTGTCAGTGATGATACTATTGGGGACCCCGAAGCGGCTCACAAGGCCCTTGATGAACTTGATTGCCGAGCCAGCTAGGATGGTGCGGATGAGCTCCTCCTCCGCCCACTTGGTGAATTTGTCGATGGCGACGTAGAGGTAGCGGTAGCCCCCGGCTGCTCGGGGAAACGGGCCCAGGGTATCCAGCCCCCAGACCGCGAACGGCCTTGAGAGTGGGATGGTCTGCAGGCCCTGAGCGGGCTGGTGGATCTATTTGGCGTGGAATTGACAGGCCTCGCAGGATCGCACCAGCTCGGTGGCATCGTTGAGCGTCGTGGGCCAGTAGAACCCGCTGCAGAACGCCTTGCCCACGAGGGTGCGCGACGAAGAATGGTGCCCACAATCCCCACCATGGATGTCAGCCAGCAACTCGCACCCTTGCTCCTTGGAGATGCATCGCAGCGAGATGTCATTTGGGCGCCTTCGGTAGAGCTCGCCATCCTGCAAGCAGTAAGCGGTGGCCTGATGGGCCACGCATTCTGCATCTTCCTCCTTCTCCGGCAGGGTGCCTCAGAGCAGGTACGCCTTGATCTCTTCGGTCCAGCACCCCTCCTGAGGTTCGAGCGCCAGGAGCAGGCGGGCTCCAGAGGTCGGACCGCAGGCCGGGGCGCCCGTGGAAGGGGCCAGGGGTGGCTCCTCCCGAATAGCGCAGGGCCTGCGGCGGGGGGAGCTGCCGATGGCTTGAAGAGCCACTCCTCAAAGACACCAGGCTTCTGTGGCTCACATCAAGACGCCCTCTTGGCGATGTCGTCCACCTCCTTGTTCATGCTGCGCTGAACGTGCTGCAATTCCAAGCCCAAGAATCATTTTTCAATCTTGCGTACCTCTTCTAAGTATGCCTCCATGTGCTCGTCCTTAGGTTTGTATACCTTATTGGAGAAGTTTACGAGGAGCTGGGAATCGCCCTTGATGGTGAGACGCTTGACCCCCAGGGCCGCCACGGCCCTGAGGCCAGCGATCAGTCCCTCGTATTCCGCAATGTTGTTGGAGACCTTCTCGCCATGCTGGAAGCAGAGCTGCATGGCGTAGTAGAGCTTGTCCTGGGTAGGCGATATGTGTACGGCTCCAGCTCCCGCGCCCTGGCAGTCGAACGCGCCGTCGAAGTACATGACCCAGCCATCGGGCGCCTCATCTCCGGACGCGAGGGAGCGGTCTTCACCCATCCCTCGGTCAGGGGCGTCAGTCCATTCTGCCACAAAGTCAGCGAGGGCCGCGCCCTTGATGACCCTGGTGGTGCTGAACTCCAGCTGGAATGCCTGCAGCTCGATGTTCCACTCAGCGACCCTCCCCATGGCATTAGGGCTACGGAGCACCTTCTCCAGGGGGTACGCGGAGACTACCTTGATGGGGTGGCCTTGGAAATAGTGTCGCAGTTTCCTGGAGGCGATGAGGAGCGCGAGTAGGAGCTTCTGTGGCATGGGGTAGCACGCGCGTGCGTCACGCAACACTGTACTGATGAAGTACATGGGGTGCTCGACGTCGGAAGAGGTGTCGGCGATGTCCAGCCCTGCTTGAGGCGAGAGGGCCTCGGGAGCCTTGCCGTCCGATGAGGTAGTCGAGGCCTCAGGAGCGCCATCCTGAGGTGGCAATGGCGCGGCCGCGCGTGGGGTGCTGTGCCGCGCACCCGCCCCTGCGCGCTCTTCCCGGACCGCCATGAGCGCTATGCTAGCAGAGTGGTGTGTGGCGGCCAGGTAAAGTACCAGGGGCTCAAGAGGATGAGGTGCCACCATCACTGGCGGGCTAGTGAGATACCTCTTGAGGTCTTGGAAGGCCGCCTCGGCCTCCGGTGTCCATTCAAAGGGGCCCTTCTTTTTCATCAACTTGAAGAACAGGAGGGCACGCTCGCCGAGCTTGGAGATGAAACGTCCCAACGAAGTTACATAGCCCACGAGCTTCTGCATCTCCTTGAGGGTCTGCGGTGGGCTCATCCTTTCTATTGGCTTGATCTTCTTCGGGTTAGCCTTGATCCCTCTGTGCGACACCAGGAAACCCAGCAGCTTGCCGGACGGGACACCGAACACGCATTTCTCTAGATTGAGCCGCAAGTTTACCTTGTGTAGGTTGGCGAATGTTTCTTCCAGATCTTCAACAAGGGTCCTTGCTTCCGCGACTTGACCACTATGTCGTTGACGTACGCCTCGATGCTCAACTCGTAGAGCTGGAGGAACTCAGCCTGGTCAGGAGTGCCGTTGTAGCGTGGGGGCAGATCCGGCTTGAACTTGCCGGGCCAAACGACGTGGCGCAGCTCCGGGGTGAAAGCACAGCAGCCTGCCGCACTCACAGGTGTCGATCGCATGGGGGAGCTTGATCTTGTCGCCCACGCGCCACCGCCTTTGGTAGCATGCAGTCCTGAAACGGCGGCGCTGGAAGCGCGCGCGCATCGGCCTGCGGCCGCTGCATCACCTAGCAGCTTTCTTCATCGTGTGCCGGCGCCCTGCGTGGTGGGTCGTGTCGCGGTGCCTCACGCCTGGGCTCAGGGTCCGCGCCGTGCAGAGAAGGAGGAGGAGGAGGCGCACCATGAGCCACGTCGCCCGCCAGGGACGGCGGAGGACGAGGCGAACGGGCCGGTGTAGGGGCCTCACTGGCGGCGTTGACGAGCTCGGCGATGCGGCCGAGCCAGTCATCGTAGAGGTCATTGGACGGACGGTAGCACAGAAGCTCACACACCATGAGCAGCATAGCCTGCGCGTTCGCCGGCCCGCGACAAGCATGAGAAGACGACGCCATGGCTGGAGTGGGTGATGGAGTTGCAGTACGGCCGTCGCGCCGCACGGCCGGTGGCAGCGACGAATCCTGCTGTTCGCGAGCAGTAGGGTCGGCGGCGGCATTAGCCACCGGGGAGGTGGAGCGGCGAGGAGCGCCGTTGCCCATGGGTGCCGTCTGAGCGACACGAGCAGCCCGACGCTCAGCACGGACACGGCGAGCATCGGCCATAGGAACGACGAAACGGCGGCGGAGCGAATAGTGGAAGAGAGGCTTCGACACGCCCCTACCTGGCATGCCAAATGTCAGATTCAGGGCTCCGCAGACCCAATAAAGGTTTGAACTCTGGGGCGTGTGCGAAGGACTCAACCTATCCAGCCAACCAGCTCGTCGCCCTACGGCCTGGCTCGATGCACACGAACAAGGAAGAAGATGAACACGGCAGTTTACCCAGGCTCGGGCCACCTTGCAGTGTAAGACCCTACTCCTGCTTTGTGGTGGATTGGCCTCATGAGGGGCTGAGGATGAACTAGTACAAGGGATGAACAACCCCGCGAGGTCTATGGGTGAGGGAATGAGGCGACCCCTTCTACGGTGGTGGCTAACCTATATTTATATTAGCCTCGGTCTCTTCCCCCAAAACGTAGGCGGGAAGGGATCCCACAGTGGCCAATTTGAAAGGGGACAAGTAGTACATTTTATCCTGACGAAAGGTGGTCTTCGCCTGCAAAGCTTCTGGTCGTGACACAATGGTGGGCTCGGCGATGACAGCCGTCCTACCGCGCCGGTGGCCTTGGTCTCGTTGCGCCGGAATGGAAACCTTTGCTAGATTCCTTGGGAACCCACGTCTGTCCTTGCCTCCTTAGCACCAAAGAGGAAACTGCCTTCTCTGCGCCCGCTGGTGCCCGCCTTCCTTGGTCATCATGGCTTGCAGCATGGTAGCCTCATGAGGCTAGGTACCTGCATAGAAATCACCGCTCCTCAGGAAGCCGCCTGGGGAGGCCGCTCCCTCGGGAGGTCTTGGCGTTGTCCCCCTCGCGAGGCTTGGCCCCTCGCGAGGGTCTTGTCTTGATGGCCTTGGAGGTGGGCTATACCAGGCCATCGACGGAGCCACACCGTGGGTCGCAGGCAGGCAAGTCTGGGTACCCTGGTTCCCAGAACGCCGACAGCCTTATATGGCGAGGCCATGGCGCACCGTGAGCACAGCTCACGGGTGCCCGCGGGAATTGCCGTGGCGGTCGAGGGAGGGGGTATAGAGCCCTCTGCGGTGCTCGTGGGCGTAGCCCAGGGTTCTGGGAAGAGAGAGGAGGAGCGGAGCAAGCTCGAGGTGGCCCCGCGCGAGTGCAGTGACTGGTGAGCTCGGGCGGCACTCGGGTGAGCTCGACAGGGGGAAGAGGAGGGCGAGAGAGGAGGGGCCCGACAGCTAGGCGTGTCACGCACGCCGAGGCGAACCCGGGGGACACGGTCTCGGCGCCCAAGGTCACCGTATGGCCTCAGGATGGTCGAGCTACAGTGCCGGAGTGCACTGTAGCGTGCTCCAGAGCGCACCCATGGCATGCCATGGCATTTTAAAAGTGCGATGGGCATGTCATCTAGTGTCTGGGGCTTTGGGGGTGAGTAAAGAATGGGAAAGAAGCATTGGATGCTCTGGCGATCCACTAGAAGCAAGGTGGGGTTGAGAGAGAGGGGGAAAATGCTGTCCAGAGAGAGGAATGGTGGGGTTTCACCCATCAATAATTGAGCCATGGTCATGCAAAACTTACTGGAGGTAGAAGGTGACTAGGGAGAGCCTTGGTAAAAATTTCAGCTCATGGAGAATAGTGGAAGGGGTCAAAGCAGTGGTTTTGGTAAAATAGCAGAAGGTGTTTGGTGATGTTTTGGGCTAGTAAAAATTATCTCCTTGACATGAGATTTAGCAGGAGTGAGTAATAGGACCAAGTGAGCTTGATCACAAGTTTTGAGCTCATTTAGAGAAAGTTGCCAATGTAACTTTGGCAAACCCTAGAAATCAACAAAAATGGGTCTTCCTAGATCTAGCTATGCAAATCTATTCTCCCTGATGCACCACTTGGTGTAGTGTCATAATTTAGGGATTAGAGTATGTCCACAAAATTTTAGATCAAAAGGAGACAGTTGGCAATGTAGAGTTGCTCAAATTTGGATCTGGACAGGAATGGTTTTGGGGCACTTTTGTGACCCAAAACTAATTTAATTGGGATAAAACTTTGTAAGATCATCACATTAGGCATATGTGACTGGCAGGAATTTTCCTGGATTTATTTGACAATATTTCTTATAGAAATATTTCAAATGCTTGAAATATACAGAAAGGGTTTTGGAGGGTTTTGTCCATTACTTTGAACATGACCATGTGTTGAAACTCTTATATATGGACAATATATGTCCAATAAGCTTCCCTAAATTTTCTCAAATATTTTTGAAACATTAAAATAATTTTAACCTATTAAAGACCATTTATGGCCTTAAGAAAAAGCCTTTAAATAAAATAGCAAAATAACTTTTAAAATAATACTTTTGTGGTTTATGGGAGTCCCATATCTAATAGCAGCCAAATATTCCTTTTGAAATATTTTTCACACCACAAATTAACTACTTGTAGTTCAAGCCTCAATTCAGGGGTTTTTGGAACACCTAATTTAGAAAATACTTTTTGGCCAAATTATTTTTGCAAGAAAATATTTTTATGTCCTATACACATGGCATGATCATTGGGCAAGGTTTTGGATCAAGGAGATGAAGTATAGGGATGGAAGTTACTATATGACTTTTAGAGCACTTTGAAAATAGCACAAAAATCCAAATCAAGGCAAATAACAAAACACTCAAAAGTTTTTATTAAACCATAATTCATCATGATTTATTAGCTTAAGTGTTGTGGCATGAAAATCAGGGTGTGACATGTGGTAACCCCTTAGCCTATAAAAGGAGGACAGTGGCAACCTTAGAAAGGATTCGGACCCTCGTGTACTCATACGCGCGTAGCTGCTCTTCCCAAGGCGACCTTGCCGGGCTTGAGCGTCGCGCGTTCTTCACGGTCCCTCCATCAATCCACCAAAGCAAGAGTAGGGTTTTACGCTTCTCAGCGGCCCAAACCTGGGTAAAAACCACCGGCGTCATCACTGTCGTGCTGTCCCATGGCCTCCGCTCTATGTGCAACGCGTCCTCCCCCCTGCCGAACCACAAAGGGGCCGATGGCCCCATAGGTGGCCGTGTTCAACCACGACAGTGGCCACCCAGCGCAGGTTTCTTTTCTTAGGACATCTGCGGCCCACAACATGATTATGGGGATCCAACAGGTGTATCATTTTTTTCAGTGCGGTTTTTCCTTTCCTATGTTTTCCCTTTTATAATAGTATTTATATTTTATTACATATATTTTTTTTAAACAACCTAAGGTTCCCGTTTGACCTATCCTTCGTCCAACCTTTGTATAGACTTTACCACTTCCTTTTTTTCTTTTTTATTAATCTTATCTCTGATTTTTCTCCCACTTTCTTTTTTGAGGTAATCTGATTTTTCTCCCACTAATTTTCCCTAGAACCAACTCAACTGTCCCACGTCTAGCCTAAAAGATAATAATACCCCACATCTTATTAACTCATCAAATTAAAATATTATTTTATATCGTAAATGATAAGTTCTTACAAAATAATAATAATAATAATAATTGTTTAACAATAAGTTTGCAACTTAATCCTGGTGAACATAAGCTTGCTAATATTTTACTGACCAATGCAGTAATAGACGTGCAACCACGTGTTTATGTTTTTATAACATTTCTCCGTCCAGCCCAACATGATAACCCAGCCCACCAAATCTGTGTATTTCCAAAAAAATATTGTAAATGGGCTGTAAATTCTAACATAACATAAAAATGGGTTGCATTGATGCTACATTATTGTTTCACCGAGCCCACCAAATGGACTCGCTGACATGTGAGCCAATAGGTCGAAGTCTAAGCAAGGCGTTGGATTTACATCCAATGGCCGGCATTCTTCTTCAATCTCTCGTCTTCTTCCTCCAGCGCTGGCGAGACCGCATGCTCCAGCCTCCGGCATCCAGCGGTGCTGCTCCACGTGCCTCGAAGCAAAACACTACCCCACGGATGGCCAAGCCATCCCTCCACTCCTCCGCACCTCCTGTTATTCTCCGCCGAGCGTAGCCCCAGCTCGCACCCGAACCAGTCAAGTCTCGCACCCATGTCCGTCTGCGACTCCACTATCGCGTCCTCCCCATCTCCGGGTTGTTCCCATCTGGGGCCTCGTCATCGTCCACCGCCTTAGTGCGCTCGGCGCGGTGTGGTCAACATGGTCATTGGAAGACGACTGTACGTGGAGAGGCTGACAGTGGGGACGCAGCACGTCCATGGACGCACGCATGCAACTGCCTCCTTTTTGCGTGGAAAAATAATGTTTTCTCCCCCTGACAGCTGGGACCCACCAGCTACATCTTCACACGCAAGCAAGTGCCTCCTTATTACACAAAAAAATGGTTCCTCCCACTGATAGGCTGGACCCACCAGCTACATCTCCGCACGCAAGCAAGTGCCTCCTTATTACGCGGAGAAAAAAGCTTCCTCCCCCTGATAGCTGAGACCCACCAGCTACATCTTCGCACGCAAGAAAGTGCCTCCTTATTACGCGCAAGAAAAATGATTCCTCCCCTACAAGCTGGGACCCACCCGATTTGGAGGCTGACTTGTGAGCCTACTAAGTTGACGCGTATGCATCGCTTTGTCAACTTAGTCAACAAATGATTCTAGTAGCAGTGGACGTTGAATCTTAATCCAACCGCTGTGCTGCTTCTTCAACCTCTGATCTGCTTGCTGCAGCCGCCCAAACCAGCTCCAGCCGTACCGCCTGCTCCCGCCTCTCGTGGCCGGCTGTGCTGCTGCGCAGGCATCACCGCCCCACACTACTCCCACCACTGGCCAGGCCTTCCCTTTATTCACCCACACCCCATGTTATTTTCCGGTGACGGCAGCCTCACACCGTAGTCGAAAAAGTAAACCCTCGTACTCCCTTCCGCGTGGGAAATTACCACTGCCTTGTCTTCCCCGGCTCCAGTTCGTTCCCTTCCTAGGCCTCGCCGTCGTCCACTGCGTTGGTGTTCTCGGTGCGACGTCGTCAACATGGTCAACAAACGACAACCATTGGAAGAGGACTGTACGTGGTGAGGCTGACAGCTGGACCAACCAGCTACATCTTCGCACGGAAGGAAGTGCCTTCTTATTACGTGAAAAAATGATTCCACCCCCTGACAGTTGGGACTCACCAGCTTTATCTTCACATGCAAGGAAGTGCGTTCTTATCCTCCCTGATAGCTGGGACCCACCAGGTCGAAGCGTATGTACCATTGTCTGTGTGGTCGCAGATGTGTAAGTACACACCGGTCGATCGGTCTGTCTGCCATGATGAACCGTGGCCGAGTAAGGAGCGGTAGCAGTTCAGGCAGCCCCGTCTAAATCATGTACAGATACGACAACCACGCTACAAAAAAGATGGCCACGTACGTACACACGGGCGTGGTCTCGAACGCGTACAGCGACGGCGTCCTGTTCATCGGCAGCCAACCGGCTGGGTCGGAATGTGTCATGTTCAACGGGAGCCAACCAGCTTGGACGAAATAGCCAAAACGGGGTCTGGCATACCGCAGTACGGAGGAAACGGCCTTCTGTTCAACCGCGTATGATCGAAACGGGATCCTGTTCATCGGGAAGGGTATGGCGTACCACAAAACGGAGGAAACGGACTTCTGTTCGAGCTCCTTCGGTCGAAACAGTGTCTTGTTGATTGGGAGGGGTCTGGCATACTGCAAAACAGAGGAAACAGACTTCTCTTCGACCTCCTATGGTCGAAACGGGGTCCTGTTCATCGGGAGGGGTGTGGCGTACCGCAAAACGGGACTCCACGGGCTACTGTTCGTCCACTGTCGACTTCCTCCAGCCTCCACCTACTACTGTTCATCCATCGTCTCTAGCCTCCACCAGCCACTGTTCATCCATGGGCTACTGTTCATCCAGCCTCCACCAGCTACTGTTCAACCAGCCTCCACGGGGTCCTGTTCATCCACCCCCAACCGGCTGGGGTGTGTGGCGGCCTCCTTGGGGTCCTGTTCATCCAGCAGCAACCGCGTACTACCACAGGGGTCCTGTTCATCCAGTGGCAACTGCGTCTACACATGGCCGGGGTCCTGTTCATCCAACCCCCACCAGGAACTGTTCATCCATAGCTAACCCAACCGGCTGGCTCGACTCACACCACGTCTCGACTCGTTCTACGTATCGCGCGCATGGCAGCAACGGGCACTGTTCATCCAGAGGCAACCCAACCGGCTAGCTACGTCTCGCATGGGGGTTCGATCGGCTTCAGTAAGCAGCAGCAGCGATCGATCGGGTTCAGTTAGCAGCGAAGGAGTCGGTCGGGTTCAGTTAGGAGCGATCGAAGGGATCGATTGATCGGCTTCAGTACATAGCAGCAGGCGATCGCTCGGGTTCAGTAAATGAACGCCTCTCTCTCGGGTTTAGTTATAGAGACACGGCTCGCACCACGCGCGCGTACGAGAGAAACGCACAAACCACACAACATCGCTCGGCCCCGACCAACCACCGTAACCGGGAACTCCGCGAAAATTTCCTCACCCTCACTTCTACCACAATTTTTTATGTCATGGACGGCCCAAAGAATGTCATGCAGGTGCGTCCCCGGCCCGCCCAGGACGAAAAGCCTATTTTCTGTCATGATTTTTTGTCATAGAAGTAGGAGCCCACCACATCTATGATGATACTTGTTTTTGTCACAATTATCGTCATAGAACTGTCATAACCATGACAGGAAAAAAATTCGTTCGGGCCAAAATGTCACGGATGTGTCTTTTTTTTGTGTTGGATGGTTAGAATAATGCATGATTACTGTTGGGGAGAAGAGAAAGTGCAAAGAGGATGGATGCTATATGGGCTCTACAACCAGCAGCAAGTGCAAGATGTGTAGTGTGTATGCCTAGTTGCCTACCAAATTCTACTTCATTATGCTGCTTAGAACTCTCTAAGGTGTCCACCTTGCCTTATGCCTTACCGCTTAGGCGGTGAGGCACCCCCCAGCTCCTTGCCTCGCCTTACCGCCTTAAAAACATTGGTAACTACATATTTCTTACATAGACGTCCGATGCATTTGACTGTTTGTTATAAAATCCATTTGATTAAGAATGAATGGTTATATAGTGTTTGGATGGAATTTAGAAAATCTAATGGCTATGATTTGCTATGATAGAGGTCTACAAAATGAATTTCCTCATTTTTTTTTCTTTTTTCATATTTTCTAGCATATCTTTCTTTAGAATGTTCGAGCGACCAAAATAGTTTTATATGAATACGCACCAATAGTTGTTTTCGTCAAATATAATCGAGAATTACTTAGCCTTAGATCATCAGGCTACACAAACAATTAGAGTGAAAGGATATTGTCATGAGCATTTAGAAGCATGGATGGAAGGTCGACACCCATGACATCGTGCTATCTACAACCAAAATTGCAGTTCAAACTGTGGTGATGCAAATAGAGGAAGATAACATTATATTTAGGCATTTAATTATTGATGAAATGGCTTGGAGTAGTAAGAAGCTAACATCAGCACCATTACTCCCCTTTTGTCAGGCAGCCATCGATGACTTTAGCAACAATAATACATTTACCAAAAAGATTTCACCTGTAGTTTGATGATGTTTTCATAGGACACACATTCTAATTACAATTTTTTTGTATTTTAAATGATCTATCAAAGGGGACTGACAAACAATAGTGAAAGAGAGAAATCTGAAGATTGGTACGAAATTATATGCCTTGCATGGGAGACCGCCGATTTTTATAACAGACCAATTCAAAAATAATACATTTAAAAATAGAATTCCCAAATATTATCTATACCCTGGGGATGCACATTTTGGCATTTTTATAGTATAATTTAAATATTGATGGACAAATACTGGCTTTAACAATTAGTGAATGGCATGATATGAAGAGGTGGAAACATATATATGGATATGTGAATATATGACATTGTGATAATACATAGTGGTGGAGCAGATAAAAATGTATGTCTGCAAGTCATCAATGTTTTGAATTTTTCTCTGTAAAATTTTAAAAGAATATTGGGTGCAAAGTTAATTGAACATGCATGGATGAAAAGGTGAAACTGTTAAAGCTAGAGATTAGTACCAAAGCCAATGGTTTGGCATGGTGGGATACATGCCTTGGGTCTTTTGATATTGCATTGCAGGACAACCATATCATTAGCATCATCTTTATAGAAAATGTAGCAAAGTTTAATCATGTTTTATAATAGTACACATTTTAGCTATTGTTTTTTATATAAATACATATATAGGAATGGATCAAATGAACGAACACATGTAGAGCAAAACCCATAAAAATACGCGGGCTTCCCAGCTAGTTTAGATAAAGGGGAAGGAAATTCATGGTTATTACCCATACAACGGTGTTTGGATAATTGATCAAGAAACATTTAGCATTGCGCTTTCAATGTTCTTGTTGATGTTCGAAGTACCACAGTCATGCTTCGGGGTAGCATCGACATGGTCATTAGGTAAAGGTCAGAGTTTGGAAACACAAATAATCCATCAGGAACAACTTCCAAAATAAGTCAAACAATTTCCTCATGGAAGAAGGGCTAATACTGCTGAACAAGATACTATAACAATAGGTCCTCTGGACATGTGTGCTAGCCATAACATCACCTTACCGGGTTACATAGAGACCAATGTTATAATTCTTGGAAAAATGTTCCAACCGTCATATCTGCCCGAGATTTAGATCTGATTGGTGTCAGGATACCTCAGACTCAGGATGCCTGAAAAGGAAACGGTGCAACACAAATCGCTGAGATGATGTTGCAAGATTATCGAGAAAATAACTACGAAGCAAGCTCCGCAACATGAGCTAGATTGCAAAATACACATGAACATGCTGTCCAAGATAATCGTGGCCACATGAGAGTCTAACAACAAAATGCAATCGAGTTCTGGTTGGGAACCATCATCGAGGATATCAAAGTCCATGTGTAAGTCCGGATTAGCTCTTACAAATGAACTCCTTTTCCTTGAACAAATCAATCAGTGGCTTGGTGTGCTAGGAAATACATATGGAGTGAAGGTAGCAAATCTATCAAACCATAGAATACTTCACACATGCATGAATGAATTGGGATGATTACAGAGGAAGTGAAACAACTTTCTCATATTCACCGCAGTAACTTGCATCCAATGTACACGAACTTAGAGAAGAAACTTCTTTTATCAAATATATACTTCATGAGCTGGGCACAAAGATAATGCTTTTAACAGTTTCCAATACTAGCTTAGTTGATCACCATGAACCATGGAGAAGATGAGGATGTGGCTGATGGACTTAGCAACAATTCGTCGAGATTGCCATAAAGATGGATTTTCACAATTATGTGAACAAGATGATAGCATTGGTCAGACCAAATGATATAATGACATATGCTCGAGGAAAACATCCATGAATAAACATCGATCGTAAAGTGCACCTGAAAATATGGATTGAGCAACACAATCAACGTTAGAATGGTGAGCCAACAACCAACACATTTAAGAATGAAGTTGTCATCCATTAACATCAAAGGAATAGGGTTGCTAGTAGTATTGAAGTCACAAATCAGAGTTCACTTGTCTGTATTCCGGTTAGAAACAATACGGGAACCAAGAAATGAATGGAGGTGGTGAGAAGTATCACTATACCCAGAATTCGTAAGAGGTGTCGCAAATCTCACGACATTCTTGACATAAAACATGGTAATACTCCAAGGTAAAGAAGAACAGATGCTAGATAGCAAGGAACTCAAGGTGCAATCCAAACTTGAACATGTTTGTGTTGAGAGAAGGCAAGGATGTTGTCGATGATAACACAAATCATCGAGGGGCAAGGATGGTATTTCTTATCATGAATTCAATTAACATCTTGAAAGAAGTCAAATGTTGATGATGACCATGACACATTTTGTCGAGATGTTTCATGAAGATGTAATCGATCAACGACAGCATCAAGCCAAAAGAATGGTGAAGCTAAAGGTTATTGGAACCACAGATAAGATGCAAGCTCAGAATTAGAGCTGCCTTTGAAGACAACCAATGTGATGTTGAAAGCTCGAGGCAGCTTAGTGCATTGTCGGAATTGTGTTCCGGGCATGAAGGACTAGGTAGCACGGTCAAGCCTTAGCGTGATGATGATCCATTTCGATAAGAATGACATCATTGAGTACAAACTCGTAAGCAATAAAGACCATTAAGAACTATAGAATCGCAGTGCGGACTCGATTCACTTATGGGTGTTCTCGAGTTACAAACAACTCAGAAACCATGGAAAAATTGAAATATATGAGGAGTAATACTTGACGAAGAACTCACATGAAGCAACGCACTTCCGTAATATTCTCGACATACCAAAGGGTAGTACTCGAAGGTTGACCAAAATAGAGGTTGGACCGTTGTATTGATCTATGGAAGACAAGTTCTTTAACTTATCTCATAAAGGGAATCAAAGGAGAACATCATGGTCAGAACCATGATTGCAAAGTACCAAAACATAGATACAAGATGAATTATACCAAGGGGATACTTATTATTACGGGAAGCTTCCATGATAAGATCTACATCGTGTCCATGAGCATGAACGCAAAGGTTCAAGGTCGACTCCCACTTCTTCAATGCATAACCTTTCATTCACTTCTCGCTTTTGAACAAGTTGTAGTGTTGAAAATTTATCTGATGAAACACTAGTAGAGTGTGACCCGTAGAAGCTTTCGGGTTCACACTGCTTACAGAAATCATAGATACAACTTATCAAAGGAATTTAGGAAGCTATTCCATAGACAACAGAAGCAAGGGATACAAGTTCGAAAGCAAAGTATCGAAGCCAAAATAGATGATACGACTCAACAAAGACAATTTGCATCAACGAAAGAACTCAAGGTTTTAGAATATGCAGGAACGGTTGGATAATATTCCACTAAAGGATCTGGCGGACCGCAAATGATCTGATGCGAGTATCGGTACTCATCCAGAAGAAAAAGAATACAAAGCCTTCGGATCAGAGAAACATCTGAATAATTCAAAGCTTAAGTACAAAGGAATTATGATTTCCAAATTGATGGATCAGAAGCAGATGCTTTGATCAAAGATGAGTAAGTGGAATAGACTTAGAGGCACAATCGATCGCAACTTGATTGGCCAACAACAAGCTCATATCCGGAATGACGCCTGAGCCGGAAGGATAACTTCTAAGAATCAACAGATGATTGCGTGCATTCGCACACATGATGAATCAATAGCATCAGAATGACAATCATAGAGGCTTTTAACAAAGATTGTCGAGCACTTGGAGTTAACCACAAGTGTAAGTAAGCGACAAGGAATTTCAACAGTAGTAGGACATATAGGATTCTCGGTAATAACTAGAGAAACTAAGGATGAATGTATGAACAAAAAGTGTATGTAGTTATCCAAAGGATTTGTCGATGGTAGGGAACTACAAAGCAGTGGACACAAGGGTCTCGGGATAACATCGAAGAGTGTTTCGGAATGTCTTGGAATGTCCTAGGATGATCGGAAACGAGTGGCTCTCCGGAATGAAGTCGTTATGAGAACCTATAGTTATAGTTAGTAAAAATTTAACCCAAAGAGAAGAGTGATCATAATCCCAGAGTAAAGGAGCGGAATAAAAGATCCTAATCCCACCCATAGGTGATGTGGACCCGTAAGCCACACAACATAATTAGTAAAATAGTTTTTCTTTCAATCCTAGACTCAACATCGACCAAGGTGTGTGGAAGGGGTTCCTACAGGCAGTCGGCTCTGATGCCAACTTGTGACGCCCCCAATTCAATCGTGCACTAATCATACATGCAAACATTTACGATCAAGATCAGACACTCACGGGAAGATATCACAACACAACTCTATGACACAAAGGAAAACCATAAATCTTTATATTACAAGCCAGGGCCACGAGGACCCGAATACATAAGTCATCAAGAAAATATTATCTGAGTATAGACATAGTTAGACAAGTTTTGCCATAAGAAGGTTGAGCAAAACAACGACACTAGATTGAAAGGCGAGGCCTCCTGCCTGGGACCTCCGGACTACTCCTGGTCGTCGGTCTCCACGTAGTAGGCTCTACTGGGGTAACCTGCATCCGCGGTGCTACCATCTGTTGCAGCAACCGGGACGAAAAGAAAAGGGGTAGCAAAGCAACCATGAGTACTCATCCAAAGTACTCGCAAGACTTACATTAGAGCTACACTACATATGCATCGGTATCAATAAATGGGGTAGTATACGTAGACTAAACTACAGAATGCCAGAATAACGGGGAATAAGCTCATCCTATCGAAGACTACATCTTCTGGCAGCCACCATCTTGAAGCAGTAGAAGAGAGTAACTAGAATGGTAATAAGTATCATCGTATAGCAATAATCCTACCCGGAGATCCTCTCCTCATCTCCCTGTGAGAAAGCGATCACCGGCTTGTATCTGTCACTTATCTGGGTGTGTTTTATCAAGTATCCGGTTTTAGTTGTAAGAGGTCGGAATACAACTCCAAGTCGTCCTGTTACCGTGGACACGGCTATTCAAGTAGATAAACTTCCCTGCAGGGGTGCACCACATTACCTGATACGCTCGATTACCTCTGGCCGGACACACTCTCCAGGGTAATGCCCGGCCTCGGATGATCAACACATCATAGACCAACCTATGCTCTCCAGAGAAGTCAACACGCCAGTCTAAATCCTAAGTGCTCAGGGGTCTTGGGCCCATCGCCCTTTGCACTCCTGCACGTTGCGTGATTGGCCGGGGACCAGACCCACCTCCTTATACAAGCGCAGGTGGTTACCGTCCACCCCAACAATCAGCCCGCATCTCTAAACTGTGACATCTGGATCACTTTCGGAAGGACTGTACAACGCCGAGTGCCCATAACTTATCCCATGTGGCGGTTAGTGCGAAAAGGCCAGTGGCCAGCTCAGATCAAATACCCAATCTCGTTAAGTGTGTTATTTTGAAGTAACCGTGGGCACCGACCAGGGACCAGGCCCACCTCTCTCCTAGGTGGTGTCAACCTGCCCTGTCGTTCCGCCACAAAGAATCACTCAGGGGGCCGTCAGGGAAAATGTCCTTTTAGCCCCCAGTCCATGAATCACTCGCGGGTGCTCTCCGAGCCGACCCGTCTTTAATCATATCATGTATGGTATGTATATATATAGTTGTGATCACCGTCTGAAGGGATCATGGCCCTATAGTATAGCATGGCAGACGGACAGGAATGTAGGGCCACTGATGGAATACTAGCATACCTATACAAAGCATATAGGATAACAGGTAAGTATCAACAGTAGTAGCAAGGACAGGCCATGCAGCAGTATAGGATCAATCGATAAGGAAGTAACAGTAACACTACTCTAATGCAAGCAGTAGAAGGAAAGGAATAGTCAATATCGGAATGATCAAGGGGGTTTTTCTTGCCTGGAAGCTCTGCGGAGAAGGACGGGTCATCGATGTCGTAGTTGTACTAGGTGTCACCGGCAGTCTCGGGCTCTACCGAAAGAATAAAGGAGAGCGGGAACAAAATAAATAACGGGCAAACAAATACAACACAATGCATGCCATGGCAGTATGTGGTGATGAAATGCTCTAATGCAACCCTAGGCATTTTAAAAGAAGAGGGAAAACATCTAGAAATGTTTTCCCAGCTTCAGGTTTTTTTGGTATATTGGTCCACGGGCAAAATTTCAATGTTCATTGTGTTAGAGGGGTGTGGCAGGTATGTGGATAGCATAATCAGATTTGTTATATTTTTCTGAGCAACTTTCATATATAAATTATTTTAATCCGAGTTACGATTAAATTTATATGATTTTTCAAAGTTTAAATTATATTAAATTTATTTGCTATGGGTACACAGAAAGTGTACCCAGTTGTGTGCATAAGAGGCTGACAGTGGGGCCAGCCTGCTGAGTGAGCAGGTCAACTATTGACTAGTTGACTGGTTAACAAGGTCAACAGGGGCCCACCTGTCATTAACTGGGGCTAGCCCATTCAGCAGGTTGGCTGGTCAATCTGACCAATGGGTCCCAGGTGTTAGTGTAACATTCTAATTAACAGATTTTATTTATTTCAATTAAACTAATGAGCTAGTGGGCCCAGCCTGTCAGTGAGACACTAACTAACAGAGTTAAATTTAATCAATTTGGTTAAAAGGTGGTGGTGGGACCAGGTGTCAGTGACACGTGTCATATTAACCTAGTTAACTAACAGAGCGGGCCCACGTGGTAGTGGGGGGTTAGTTGTGGTGGTTAGCGCCCAGATTAGTGGCTAACCCCGCAGGGTCAACCTGTCAGTGACCCATGGGTCGGTTTGAATGGCCGGTGCGCGTCAGTGAGGCAGAATGCGACGACGCCATGCGTGGCTACGTCGGAATTTTCCCTCCGGCGACCAAATGGACGATGGAGGAGCTCGTTCGAACTGGAGGGGCAGTGCGCATGCAACAGTGGCCTTGGTTCGAGTGGGGTGGTCTACATCAGCGACGACGACAAACTGGGGCGGCGACCGAAATCCGGCAAGGAGGGATCTGGGGCTAGGGGCACGAGCAGAGGCACGGAGGGGCTCATTGGCCTCCTGGGAGTCCCAGGAGCGCGACAGCATGCACGGATGTGAGGGGGCCCTAGCTACGGCGGCGACGAAGCGGGGCGGCGGTGAGCTTCGGCTACGGCGGCAAGCGAGCAAGTGGGAGAGGGCGACCGCAGGGAGAGAGGGGAGAGGGTGAGGAGCTCACCGAGAGGGCACATGAAGGCCCGACGGTGGCTTGGGAGCTACGGGCCGGCCAGAATCATCGAAGAGGTGGCGGCAGCCGAAGGAGGAAGACGAAGTCTCCACGGTCGATTTACTGGCTCCCGACTGGATCCAGAGGGTGAAGACGACGAGGCGGAAGGCGACGGAGCTCGCGGATAGGCTTTTAGGGCGAGGGGTCAACGGGGAGCGCGCGGACGACGATGGCCATGGTGATATGGTGGCGGGTGTGCGTTGGGAGGAAGACCTGCGGCGAGAGAGGGAGAGTGGGGGTGAATGGGGGGTTAGGGTTACGCCGGGGGGTCGGGGCGACCTTGTAGGCCACTAGGGAGTAGCCGGATGGCCGGCACGTGGCCATCCGCGGCCACAGACGAGCCGCTATCGGCCACAGCGCGGGGGTGAACATGGGAAGGGGAAAGGGGGGGAGTGGGCTGGGCCGCACTGTAGAGGTGCTGGGCCAAGTGCACAGTGCCACTTTCCATTTCTTTTTCTTTTCTCTTTTTCTTTTTATGTTTCTTTATTAACTCACTGTTTCGCATTTTATTTTAACATCATTTGATTTTTGTTGAACTTGAAATTTAGCACATAAATACTAGGCAATATCTTGGGTTAGCCCAACAAGTTTCAAATATTTTTGAATAGTTTACATATTTATTTAAATTAAATTGGTTCAATTAAATGCTGCTGGATCAGCTTTAAAATGTTTAGGGGCACTTAAATATTACATGACAATTAGTTAGTGAATATTTGCAACCCAACCTACATTTTTATTTTACTCTTTGACAATTTTAATTATTTAACTTGCATTTGAATTTGAATTTGAATTTAATTTTTATCAAGTGGCAATTAAAGTCAGCAAGCATGGTGACATGGCATCATTAGGGTGATGGTACTGTAGCATAACTATCGGGGTGTTACAGATCCGATCTCACAGCTCGGGCCCCCTACCTGAGGTATACTGGTTTTGACACCGTTGAGGCTTGGCTTATAGGTCCATTTGGTGGAGGACAGCTTGTACACCCAGTTGGTAGATCATGGCCTGTAGGGTCACGCGGCGGAGTGCGGCGTGTAGGGTCAGGCAACGGACGAGGTCCTCGAGGGTTGCCATCATTTGATGGGCCTGGAGCTATAGTCGTTTTTTCTTTTTCTTGTACTTGTTAAGGTGAATGATCTATGTACGTGTTGCACGCATGTGTGCTTGCGGACAATTGCTTCTATTGCATCAGATCCACTGGCAAACTTGGCTAGCTTCCGAAAATCTGATGTCATGTTTCTTTCCCTTATCTGCTTCTTTAACTGGGGGGGCATCTCATCTGGAGGCTGGTAACCGGTCCCCGGCGCACTAGGGAGAGCTAAAGGTGTCCAACGTTTAAGGATGTAACGCTCCGGTATGATGTCAACTCCAAGGTGTGTGAAAACTTTGAGTATATGGCAACAGAGTACTCCATCCCTCTGCATCTTACAACACTCACATGAATACAAACCTTGACCCACATTTGCCTCCACCAAGTAGTTTCTAGGGCCATATTTGGCAGGCGTTTCCTGGTTCGCTCTGAGCTCATAAAGTTGAGCAGCAACCCGGGAAGCATTATACCATCTGATCATTTCAAACTCTTCATGGAACTTGCGATAAAGGTATCTAGTGTAGCAATTGTAAGCTTGCCTCTCTATCGGAAACCGCGACCACAGCTCAACCTAAAGGTGTTTTGTCCTGTAGTCATTGCACCATTCCTTGGCAAGAATTTGTGTCTGTATTCTCATATTGCTTCACAAAGTTTAGAATCCAGTAATGTGGGTTCACATATCATTTCAAGATAGCGTTGAACCCCTCACTACGTTGTGTAGATTGCGGAAAGGGAAAGAACATGTACTTGAAGTAGCACAACACCCAAGTTGCTCTATATTCATACAACTTCTCAAAGTGAGTGCGTGTAACTGCCTCATAATTCATCATTAATCCAGACCAATTCTTCTCAAATTCTTTAGGTGTGAAGCTGAAATCAACACGGTAGTTGAAATCTTCAGACGAACCCAGATTCCGGCATAGCAGCCAGCCAAACTTATCTTGAGCTTTCTTCATGATGTGCCATCGCCAACAACGATGCACAATAGTGGGGAATATACTCTCAATTGATTATTTCATCGCAACATCCTCATCAGTTATAAAGTTATCAGGTGGCTTGCCATTCATAGCCTCGAGGAACGCTTGGAACACCCAATCAAAGCTCGTCGCCAACTCTTGCCTCACAAACGCACAACCCAACATGAAAGATTGACCACGACGGTTGATTCCAATGAACGGAGCGAAAGGCATGTTGTACATATTGGTCATGTAAGTCGTGCCAAATGATATACAATCATGATATGCCTCAGCATAAGCTTTCCGGGCTACCCCATCCACCCAGAATATATTGAGAACTCTATCTTCCTCATCATATTTGACCTTATAGAAGAAATCTGTATTAGTCTTCTGTATTTCCTTGAAGTGTGCAATTGTCTCAATCATGTTGCCCTCTTTTGTGTCATCTCTGTGAAAGGTCGTGCAAAGGTTTGTTATTGCTTTTGGTACGTAGGTAACCATCAACTCTCAAGCATAGAACTCTGAAATTACATGCATCACGACCTGCATAGCACAAAAGATTTTGTTTTTTAGTACAAGTTGCATGTATGCCCACAGGAGTTGCACATTTTAGATCATACAGTTGCACAAATAACAGCATCAACTTGCACAACAAGCTATTTTTATTTTTCATGGCCGACCAGTAGCATAGTATAAAACAAAAACAGACGTGTAAAGCCAAAGAAATTGAGTAGATGGACCACCAGTTGCACACTAAACAAATAGGAGTTTGGACACCAATCAGCATCTAGCTTTTCAAAATGACTCAAATAGTATTGTTTTCAAATTAGTGCTATGACTCATTATTTAAGTTGAATAGTGTCAGGGTTCCGGGACCGGGGGTACCCAGACCCGTCTGCCTATGGCCCAGCGCGTGCCTCCACCAACGGCCTAGCGCGGCCCAGCATCAATACCTCTCGAACAAGACCCTCACGAGGCGAACTACTTCAAGGCCCCCCAAGGAGCGGCCTCCCGAGGAGGCACCTCCAGAGGGGCGGGCATCTCTAGGCTCACACCCACCTCACGAGGCGCGTGGTGATGTGTAACACCCTGGATTTTGCCATTTTCTTTTTCTTTTGATTTTGGTTTGGATTTGCCCTTCGGTGGCTTAGTGGTCTTGAAACCTGGAGAGATCACCCTCGATTCCTTTCCCAAGTGGCTTGTCGACCTCAAAACCATCCCAAGACCTGGTCATTTCCATCTTGGACCAATCCCAATATTCTTTTCTTTAGGAATATTCCTTTTTCTATTTAAGGAATAACCCTGTCTGCCCTGGGTTGTGAAGCAACCCACATTTCCATCATTCCAAAGATTCCCAAATAATTCTCATAAATTGTTTGGGTCATATCTTCCTCAGATATGTCAAACTCTTTCCTTCCATGTTCAAAAATATTCCACCAATATTCCTTTTCTGATTCTGCCCCAGCTGGCAGTTTGTGAAGCAAGTACCCTTTATATTTGCTTCCTTGCTCTCAAACTTTTTGTGAACTCTTTCCTATCCATATCATTGCCACATGCCAAATTTCAACTTCATTTGCCTAGTGAATATTCCTGAGCAATTTTTCAAAGTTTCTGTTCAAACAGAGGCTTTGTGAAGGAAGTGCAAGCTAGGCATATCCAAATGAGTTGAAATTTTGCAAGCATCTTCATATGCTCAAATCATAGCTCTCCACAAGATTTTAGCTCGTGAAATGCAACCATGTGAGCACAACTTCAAATCTTTGTTTCTGTCCAAATTTTTGGTTAGTGAAGCAAGTATACTTTATATTGCTCCATTATTGCTGAAAATTTTCCAGGGCCTTCTCCTACCCATACAACCTATCTCCACAAGATTTGGGCTCATTTCATCTAGCCATTTTTCCTCAGGATTTTTCCTAAGTTTCTGTCCAGAGAAGTGCTGTATGAAGGAAGTACCATTTTGGATTGGCCAAATGGCATGAAATTTTTATGACACTCTCATATGCCCAAACCATCCTTCCATGTTAATTTTCAGTCCAATTCATCACTCCTAGTGAGTGCTTCTTCCTGTTTTTGATTCTGGACCAGATTAAGTAGTTGTAAAGCAACTATATTAATTAGTGGTCCAAATACCTTCATAATTCACAGGACTCTTGTCCCTTCTACCCTAAACCTCCCAGACATGAGCTCTGTGCCTTATCTCTTCTCTGCTCACCACAGCATCATGCAACAGTTTGCAACAGCAAACTTTCAGAGATGAATCCCATCGATCCAGAGCTCCTTTATTTGATCCATCACCTCTCTCTCAGACTCAGTGATTCAGGGACTCATCACCAGACATATCATGGCAACCCCTCTTGTCCTCGTCATGCCAGTCTGCGCGGTGACCACCGTTTTGGCATGCTGTGAGCGTGTCCAGGATGTCGCTTTGCTCTGGCCCGGCTCGTGATCGTCGCGTTCGCTCGCCCGTGCATGTCTAGCGGGTTCCCCGTGCTGTCGCCGTCCTCCTGGAGCCATTTCCCCCATTGTTTGCTTCCCCGGTGAGCCGTCCCCATCCAGAAACAGAGCACGCCCATGAGTCGCCGTCGTTTTCCCTCCTCTGGCCTTTTCCTTCTGAGTCGTCGCATTGCATTGAATGCTCGTAAGGTCGGCAACGCTTCCGTCCAGCCAGCTCGCCTGCAAGCTCTAGTGCGGCGATGAGATCGCCACCACGGCCGAGCTCATCCAACCGCCTCTGCCCGCCTATAAATGGGCCACCCGAGCCCCTCCCGACCTCACCATTGCACTCACCTCACTCTTAGGACCCCGCCCAGCTTCTCGCCCAAGCTCCAGGGGCTCTCCCCTCTCCGGTTCGTCGCCATGGCCGTCGCTCCCCGCCGGCCAAATTTGCTCAAGCCGAGCCCTCTCCCTCCTCATGGCCACCACCTGAAGCCTCCACCACCACCCCGGAGCCGCCCCAGCATCCCTCCCCCTTCTCCGATGGCCTCTAGCCGCGAGCTCACCGGTGGCCGTAGCCAGTCTCCGCCGCGGCCGACGCTATGCCTGCTCCAGCGCTCCCCGGCGACCATGCTACCTACAGGCGGGTGCGGCTCTACCCCCTGAACACGTCGGTAGGTCGGGCTTCGCGAGCGGTGGCCGGAGTCACCGGTTATCGCCGTCGGGCACCGGCTCTGCTTCGGCCTGGAGCGGGCGAGCGAAGTAGACGACGACGACCCAGGCCTGCACGCGGGGCCCACCTGTCGGCCGCACGCGTGTTGACTTGGCCCCGACTGACGTGGAGTAAGTGGAGATGGATTCCAGTGAATACGCTTTCGTTTAGTGAAAGCATATTTTGATTCCACTTCATCTAAGAAGGCGTTTTCCTGTGCAGGAAACGTATTTCCGCAGAATCCGCTTTCTATTTAGCCGGCCAGGACCTATTTGTGAATATTTTCCTTACAGATAGGTCCTTGGCAGTATAAATATTATATCTTTTCATCAGTAACTCCAAAAGAGGTGATTCCAAAGCCCACGTCTTCGTCTCTTTGAGCCCGTGATGTTGGTACCATTTTCATCATGTGTCTCCACAGTAAAAATGACCATTTTGCCCTTGTCCGTAAACAGCCCCCTCCGAGAGAGAACTGTTTCTGGCAATCATTTCCGCGGACTTCCCGCACTTCTTTCCGATGGTTCCTTCATCCCCGGGCAAGCCACGACAACCACTTGCATGATGGATTTGCAGTAGCTATGGTTCCTACTTGAATAGTTATTTAACATGTGCATGTTATTCTGTTTGAATAATGTATATGCTCATGTTTCATGCTTATCTTTATAATCTGTCTATGTGCATCTTGCTAGTTATCAGGTACTCGCTGGTAGCATTATGCTCATGGTTAACACTGGTAGTAGTTCATGCTAAGATGATGACATGTCTGCATGCTTCTTTATCTGTTGATATGGTTCATCCTGTTATCATGACTCAGCACATCATCGTTCAAATTTAACCGGATGTTAATCAAACTTGAACACCTGTTGGCTGAGTCATAGTGCGGACTGAATCGAGCTCACCAGTGCAACCACACTTGCTGGGATGGGGCAGCCCTAATTTGATCTATTGTCATGCCTCTCGCCGGTACCTCCAACTAGGGAAGGTTATGAGCGCGTGCTACTCTCGGCCGGTAGGAGGCTATAACCTTGTGAACCCAGTTTTGGTATTGAGCTCAGGTCCCCATTTGGGACAGTTTTGTTTGGCCATGACGATGGCAGGTGTCGGAAGGACACAGGGGTCACCCATGACATAGCCCAAAGGGGAGTTTGTCGGAGTGGCCGGGAGAGTGCCATGCAATAGATTGGGTTTTGTCGGAATGTCGTTGGTCCACCCGAAGGGGAGCACGAGGCCATGAGTTCCGTGGTGTGGGTACAGTGTACTAACCTCTGCAGAGTGTATATAATATATCGATAGCCGCGTCCTCGGATATGGCCACAGTTCGTAGTAGGACACACTATGGGTCAACAGTATAATAATCTTGCTTATAACAACCCTGTTCGATGAGAGAGAAGTTGGTTGATCTTTTTGTGATCGCAAGAGGATCACCGTGGTATCGAGGATACCGACGTTGGTTGATCGTGATCATGTGAGGATCACTGAGGTATCGTGGATACCGGATTTGGTTGATAGTGTTATGTGCTGATCTCGGGGAAAGACCAAGCTCCCTGTGATCATATTATCACTATGGTAATGTAATACCAAGTTTGGTTGGTCCCGAGGTTATCGTGTGGCACACACGATGGTAAGTTCTTACATGTGAGGGTTACGGAGTAACCTCACGACAGAGTAAGTTGCAACCTGTTGCATGTAGTATATGCCATGCCATGTTATATTGTTCTAGCATCATCATGTTTACACCTGCTTAACCTGTAAATGCCATGCTGTTGCTTGTCTTGATTGCTTTGGTTGTTGTGAGCTTGCGAGTACATTCAAAGTACTCACCTGGCATGTCATGCCAGTTTGCAGGTCATGACATGAGTGCTTGCTTGTTGAGGATCCCGAGTTTGCGATCTAGGATACGCGTTCCAGCCAGAGTCCATGCGGAGTGGAGTCCATCACCGCCATCATTGTTCCGCTGCCGAGAGATTACTTCGCTTCCTCGGGTTGTTCCGTTGTTAGCATAGAGCTACCCTGGGCAGGCGTAGCATCGCCGTGCCGATGTAATCCTTGTACCCTTGTAACCTTATTCATAGTAATAAAGAGCTGATTTGTTCTATGCCAACAGTGCCGTATTCCAGAAGACTTGTCTCTGGGCTAGAATATGGGGCATTCTGGTTTCCTCTGAGCCGGGGTGCACAAGCATTGGTATCAGAGCAGGTCTGGCTGTTGGACGCCCTAGACCGCGCAAATGTTAGTAACCGGTAGTATAGAGTCTAGTCGGATTGCTGCACTTGTTTGTTGCATTTGTTTGTGCATAGCATGCATATAGAATATTTATTTTGTCACTAACGGTGGATCTGGTGAGTGTAGGTGATGTCGGTTTCGACCCACTACCTGCACCCTCCAGTTGCATTCTTTTTCATTGGTGTGGTGGCATCTCCGTCCCACCGGAGTGATGCCAAGGTGCTTGGTGTGTCAATCCCTTGCAAGATTGATGCACATGTACCACACCAATATATTCTATTCAGCCACCCCTATTGTTTCGGTGATAGACATGTTTCTATCCTGGATCTTGTCATCATCCCACTAGCCGCGTTGGCAACCCTTACTGATCTTAGTTATCAGAAAAGGGTAATGCTCGTAAGCCTTTCTTTTCATCGTTATCCCACCCTGCCATCCATTCCCTGGACAGGTACGGTTTCTTCCATACGCTTGAGGATGATGTGGTGTGACCTCCGTGTTCTGATCCACGATTACCAAGTCCATCCCCGCCTATGTATCCGTCCAGCTGTGACCGGTGTAAGCCGTGTTTGGTGTAGCCTTGTTTACACCAATATTCTTCCACACGTGGACTCACTTTCGTGCACATCGCCACGGCATGTTAGACCGTAATACCGGAGTTCTTGCGAGATTGGTGTGTTTAAGTAGGAATGCATACTATTGCTGTGGATAGCTGTAGTATATGATATTGCTTGTGTGTGATCTTGTTGCTTTGTGTGCTTTTATTTTAGCCGTTTCATTTGCTTCTTTCTTTGGGCCCTTGGTGTTACCTTATTTTCCCTTATGGAAGTTGCTCACCGACACTGGACTCAAAGAGTCAGTGAAGAGACAGCCATGTGGAGGTTCAGCTCAGCAATATGGGATTTTCAGCAGACTGTGTTGTGTCGGGAATATCAAGCACGAATACAAATGATATCCTGGCTGGATTGATTATCAGCATCAAGTATACCTCAATGTGCAATCTTCACAGCAGCAATGATCAAATCAGCAGGAAGGCAAATTGTGTACATGATCCACAGTGCATTCTGTGCCAAAGGTATGATTCATATATGCAAGGTTTGAGTCTGCTATGAGTACAATTTGAACCCCGCTATATTTCGGAAGCAAGCCAGAATGTGTTATGAATGTGGTGTTCAGCAAGAAGGATAGCCGAATACCCTGTTGCCTACAACAAGTAACCGACAGCAGTAATAACAAGGTATATATATACATATCTGCACTCAATCCACATATGACCTAAAGAAATTTTTGGCGTAAACAACCCAGTCTTTCATTACAAGCAACCTGAGAAGCGTGTGACGCAAGGATTCCTGTGTCTTCCTAGATATGACACATGGACATCTTCCGATGCAAGGGTCAGATCCGCAACAGTAGGTCTGAAGGCAAAAATCAGTCAGGACACAAGCTTGCCTCGAGAATCAAGTGGCCTACACATGTTTCCATAGATACGGTGGACATGCTGCCAAGGTCAGATGGGTTACTCATATAATGATGCTAGCCAGGTAAGGATCTGACTAATGCATGAGCTATGTAAGAAGAAAAGAACGCTAGATATACACTTAAGCGTGATGACCAACAACCTATGGAGCAAGCCGACCATCTGATATATGCTCTATAACATTGCTCCGTGTTATTCCGGTATGTTCGAATTATTATGCTCATACCCGTATGCATAGTAGTGAGCTGTATGGGACGCAGATGAACCCTTGCCCATCTTTCCTTAGTAACGGCACCACGCCTGTGTTCTAAGATGTTTCCGGCCGTCCGGGGTGGATGCCGACATTTATTTCTCTTGTCAGCAACTAGCCCGTGTTCTGAGCTACTTTTCGGCCGTCTCGGCAGCTGTTGAATTTCTTTACGTAGCGGTGACCCTATGCTCTGAGCTATTTTTTGGCCGTCTTAGGGAACTGCTACTTTCTTCTTATCGACACCGTCTCATGCTCTGAGCTGCTTTTCAGCCGTCTTGAGTCGGGGTTGAGTTACTCCAGTAATGTCCCAGATCTGAGTTGTAAAGACCGTTCTGGTGGCTACTGGTTTATTTGCCGGTTTTACCCAAGGGTTCAGACGGTCGTTACCCTACAGCTACAACTTGTAAGGTGATATGCCTGCCGGAATATTGTACCTGACAACACCTATGGTCACCCGAAGAATCAAGATTACATAAGGCCAAACTCTTTCAGTTAAGGATCCAGGCAAAGAAAACCACAATAAGAGAACAAGATCGTCCATACAGGTAGGGCAATGGATGCATGGTACAGATACTCTGGACAGTATGGATCGGTACCGATCACCATGGGTACACACCCACGGGGTCTATCTCATTTGCAAGGACCCCATATCGAGTCAACCCACTCAGCCAGCTATTTATTCTCGGAATCGTCAGAAGAGGATATTCAAGCTTGTCAGGTAAGACCGAAGTGTCAATTCAGCAGTTTGATTGCAGCAACAGTGTTAAAGCATTACATGGCCTACCATCCACATAGAAATGCCGTCAGACTGAGCACTCAGAAGGACGAGCAACCATCTCGAAGCATATGTCCTCACATATGGGAATCAGTTAAAGAATAACTTGTGGTGAACAACATTCTGCTGCTAGGACCACTATCAGTCAGGTCTATGGATAATATCGTAAAAAGACCGTACACCTTCATGCTGATCACGACAGGTGACAGCCAAATCTTTGGTACGAATGTGATACCCAAGATGTTTTGGCAACTCTTGCAAGGAGTCAGATACTGCCAGGAGAATGGTATGATTCATAGTACTGTTTTGAACCTGGAGGACACACAGACATTTGAAGCAGCTCAATGCAATGAGCAAAATATTTCGTGTCCACTGAGAGAATTTGTTCACAACTCAATGGACGGTCGTCCGTATTGGACTTCATTACAACACGTCTATGGGAAAACAACTCTTGGACTTGCGAGAAGGACAGGTATTTCAGGATAATTCATCGCACCCCAGTTAAGGCAATAGACATAAAAGGAGTGAAGTAAGAGTGACATATGAAGTAAGATGTGCCAGAAAAAGGATCCAGTGAAACAAACCACCCGGAAGTCAGGTAGTCAGACAGATGAAATTTAATGGGAACATCATACAAAGGCAAAAAGGAAGCCCGAGTTGGAAACGGTTTCCTTAAGTCAGAATATTCGTGCTTGACCCCTGAGCAACCAAATCTCGAGGACGAGATTTCTTTAAGGGGGGTAGGTTTGTAACTCCCTGGATTTTGCCATTTTCTTTTTCTTTTGATTTTGGTTTGGATTTGCCCTTCGGTGGCTTAGTGGTCTTGAAACCTGGAGAGATCACCCTCGATTCCTTTCCCAAGTGGCTTGTCGACCTCAAAACCATCCCAAGACCTGGTCATTTCCATCTTGGACCAATCCCAATATTCTTTTCTTTAGGAATATTCCTTTTTCTATTTAAGGAATAACCCTGTCTGCCCTGGGTTGTGAAGCAACCCACATTTCCATCATTCCAAAGATTCACAAATAATTCTCATAAATTGTTTGGGTCATATCTTCCTCAGATATGTCAAAATCTTTCCTTCCATGTTCAAAAATATTCCACCAATATTCCTTTTCTGATTCTGCCCCAGCTGGCAGTTTGTGAAGCAAGTACCCGTTATATTTGCTAACTTGCTCTCAAACTTTTTGTGAACTCTTTCCTATACATATCATTGCCACATGCCAAATTTCAACTTCATTTGCCTAGTGAATATTCCTGAGAAAATTTTCAAAGTTTCTGTTCAAACAGAGGCTTTGTGAAGGAAGTGCAAGCTAGGCATATCCAATGAGTTGAAATTTTGCAAGCATCTTCATATACTCAAATCATAGCTCTCCACAAGATTTTAGCTCATGAAATGCATCCATGTGAGCACAACTTCAAATCTTTGTTTCTGTCCAAATTTTTGGTTAGTGAAGCAAGTATATTTTATATTGCTCCATTATTGCTGAAAATTTTGCAGGGCCTTCTCCTACCCATACAACCTATCTTCACAAGATTTGGGCTCATTTCATCTAGCCATTTTCCCTCAGGATTTTTCCTAAGTTTCGGTCCAGAGAAGTGCTGTATGAAGGAAGTACCATTTTGGATTGGCCAAATGGCATGAAATTTTTATGACACTCTCATATGCCCAAACCATCCTTCCATGTTAATTTTCAGTCCAATTCATCACTCCTAGTGAGTGCTTCTTCCTATTTTTGATTCTGGACCAGATTAAGTAGTTGTAAAGCAACTATATTAATTAGTGGTCCAAATCCCTTCATAATTCACAAGACTCTTGTCCCTTCTACCCTAAACCTCCCAGACATGAGCTATGTCCCTTATCTCTTCTCTGCCCACCACAGCATCATGCAACAGTTTGCAACAGCAAACTTTCAGAGATGAATCCCATCGATCCAAAGCTCCTTTATTTGATCCATCACCTCTCTCAGACTCAGTGATTCAGGGACGCATCACCAGACATATCATGGCAGCCCCTCTTGTCCTCGTAATGCCAGTCTGCGCGGTGACCACCGTTTTGGCATGCTGTGAGCGTGTCCAGGACGTCGCTTTGCTCTGGCCCGGCTCGTGATCGTCGCGTTCGCTCGCCCGTGCGTGTCTAGCGGGTTCCCCGTGCTATCGCCATCCTCCTGGAGCCATTTCCCCCTTTGTTTGCTTCCCCGGCAAGCCGTCCCCATTGAGAAACAGAGCACGCCAGTGAGCCGCCGTCGTTTTCCCTCCTCTGGCCTTTTCCTTCAGAGCCGTCGCGTTGCATTGAATGCTCATCAGGTCGGCAACACTTCCATCCAGCCAGCTCGCCTGCAAGCTCCAGTGCGGCGATGAGATCGCCACCATGGCCGAGCTCATCCAACCGCCTCTGCCCGCCTATAAATAGGCCACCCGAGCCCCTCCCAACCTCACCATTGCACTCACCTCACTCTCAGGACCCCGCCCAGCTTCTCGCCCAAGCTCCAGGGGCTCTCCCATCTCCGGTTCGTCGCCATGGCCGCCGCTCCCCGCCGGCCAAATTTGCTCAAGCCGAGCCCTCTCCCTCCTCATGGCCACCACCTGAAGCCTCCACCACCACCCCGGAGCCGCCCCAGCATCCCTCGCCCTTCTCCGGTGGCCTCTAGCCGCGAGCTCACCGGCGGCCGTAGCCAGTCTCCGCCACGGCCGACGCTATGCCTACTCCAGCGCTCCCCGGCGACCATGCTACCTACAGGCGGGTGCAGCTCGACCCCCTGAACACGCCGGTAGGTCGGGCTTCGCGAGCGGTGGCCGGAGTCGCCGGTTATGGCCGTCGGGCACCGGCTCTACTTCGGCCTGGAGCGAGCGAGCGAGGTAGACGACGACGACCTAGCCCTGCACGCGGGGCCCACCTGTCGGCCGCACCCGTGTTGACTTGGCCCCGGCTGACATGGAGTAAGTGAAGACGGATTCCAGTGAATACGCTTTCGTTTAGTGAAAGCGTATTTTGATTCCACTTCGTCTGAGAAGGCGTTTTCCTGTGCAGGAAACGTATTTCCGCAGAATCCGCTTTCTATTTAGCCGGCCAGGACCTGTTTGTGAATATTTTCCTTACAGATAGGTCCTTGGCAGTATAACTATTATATCTTTTCATCAGTAACTCCAAACGAGGTGATTCCAAAGCCCACGTCTTCATCTCTTTGAGCCCGTGATGTTGGTACCATTTTCATCATGTGTCTCCACAGTAAAAATGACCATTTTGCCCTTGTCCGTAAACAGCCCCCTCCGAGAGAGAACTGTTTCCGGCAATCGTTTCCGCGGACTTCCCGCACTTCTTTCCGATGGTTCCTTCATCCCCAGGCAAGCCACGACAACCACTTGCATGATGGATTTGCAGTAGCTATGGTTCCTACTTGAATAGTTATTTAACATGTGCATGTTATTCTGTTTGAATACTGTATATGCTCATGTTTTATGCTTATCTTTATATTCTGTCTATGTGCATCTTGCTAGTTATCAGGTACTCGCTGGTAGCATTATGCTCATGGTTAACACTGGCAGTAGTTCATGCTAAGATGATGACATGTCTACATGCTTCTTTATCTGTTGATATGGTTCATCCTGTTATCATGACTCAGCACATGATCGTTCAAATTTAACCGGATGTTAATCAAACTTGAACACCTGTTGGCTGAGTCATAGTGCGGACTGAATCGAGCTCACCAGTGCAACCACACTTGCTGAGATGGGGCAGCCCTAATTCGATCTATTGTCATGCCTCTCGCCGGTACCTCCAACTAGGGAAGGTATTAAGCTCAGGTCCCCATTTGGGACAGTTTTGTTTGGCCCTGACGATGGCAGGTGTCGGAAGGACACAGAGGTCACCCATGACATAGCCCAAAGGGGAGTTTGTCGGAGTGGCTGGGAGAGTGCCATGCAATAGATTGGGTTTTGTCGGAACGTCGTTGGTCCACCAGAATGGGAGCACGAGGCCATGAGTTCCGTGGTGTGGGTACAGTGTACTAACCTCTGCAGAGTGTATATAATCTATCGATAGCCGCATCCTCGGATATGGGCACAGTTTGTAGTAGGACACACTATGGGTCAACAGTAGAATAATCTTGCTTATAACAACCCTGTTCGATGAGAGAGAAGTCGGTTGATCTTTATGTGATCGCAAGAGGATCACCGTGGTATCGAGGATGCCGACGTTGGTTGATCATGATCATGTGAGGATCACTGAGGTATCGTGGATACCGGATTTGGTTGATAGTGTTATGTGGTGATCTCGGGGAAAGACCAAGCTCCCTGTGATCATGTTATCACTACGGTATTGTAATACCAAGTTTGGTTGGTCCCGAGGTTATCGTGTGGCACACACGATGGTAAGTTCTTACATGTGAGGGTTATGGGGTAACCTCACAACAGAGTAAGTTGCAACCTGTTGCATGTAGTATATGCCATGCCATGTTATATTGTTCTAGCATCATCATGTTTACACCTGCTTAACCTGTAAATGCCATGTTGTTGCTTGTCTTGATTGCTTTGGTTGCTGTGAGCTTGCGAGTACATTCAAAGTACTCACCTGGCGTGTCATGCCAGTTTGCAGGTCATGCCATGATTGCTTGCTTGTTGAGGATCCCGAGTTTGCGATCTAGGATACGCGTTCCAGCCAGAGTCCCTGCGGAGTGGAATCCATCACCACCATCGTTGTTCCGCTGCCGAGAAATTACTCCGCTTCCTCGGGTTGTTCCGCTGTTAGCATAGAGCTACCCTGGGCAGGCGTAGCATCGCCGTGCCGATGTAATCCTTGTACCCTTGTAACCTTATTCATAGTAATAAAGAGCTGATTTGTTCTATGCCAACAGTGCCGTATTCCAGAAGACTTGTGTCTGGGCTAGAATATGGGGCATTCCGGTTTCCTCTGAGCCGGGGTGCCACATGACGTGAGCCATGACGACCGGAGCGAGGAGGGCGCCAGCGGGCGCAGGCGAGGACAGTTTCCTCTTTGGTGCTAGAGGGACAAAGCCAGCACGCGGGTTCCCAAGGGACCCCCAAAGCTTTCCTCTTCGGTGCAACAAGACCAAGACCACGGGCTCGGCAGGACGGAGGTCATCACCGAGCCCACCAGTGCGTCATGACCAGAAGCTTTGCAGACAAAGACACCTTTAGTGAGGATAGGGTGTACTCGTGTCCCCCTTCAAATTTGGCTGCTGTGGTATCCCTTCCCGCCTAAGCCATGAGGGAAGAGGACCGGGGCCAGTATAAATATAGGCTAGACTCCACCGGAGAAGAGACCCGATCCGATCCATTCACCCCTTGAGCCCTCGCGAGGCAGCTCACCCTTGTACTAGTTCATCTTCATCCTCCTCGCAAGGCAATCCACCACAAAGCAGGAGTAGAGTTTTACACCGCAAGGTGGCCCGAACCTGGGTAAATCTTCGTGTCCCGTTCCTCTTCCATCTGGCTCGAGCACGACGGAGCATCGCCTTGAGACAGTGAGCGACAAGCAGTAGCGTGGCGGAGTTCTTCATGCACACCCCAGAGTTCGAACCTTTCTTTGGGTCCACGGAGCCCTGATTCCAACATTTGGCGCGCCAGGTAGGGGTGTGCCGCAGCTCCTTCGCTCCGTTCCGCCTCCGCTCCACCGTCCTCTTGGCCGACGCTCGCCGTGTTCGTGCTGAGCACCAGGCTGCTCGTGTCGCCCAGACGGCACCGGGGGTCCGCTCCGCCCCCCGCAACTCCGCTTCCGCCGCGGCCAACGCTGCCACTGACCCTGTCGCTCATGAGCAGCAGGATTCTTCTCTGTCGCCGTCCGTGCAGCGCGACGGCCACACTGCCACACCTTCTCTTACCCCGGCCATGGCTTCATCTTCCCATGCCCGCCGCGGGCTGGCAAACGCGCGGGTAACGCTGCTCATGGCGTGGGAGCTGCTGTGCTACCGCCCCACCAACGAAGGCTACGACGCCTGGCTTGGCCGCATCACCGAGCTCGTCAACGCCGCGGGTGAGGCCCCGGCGCTCTCCCACTCGGTCCGTCCCCTGCCTCTTCGAGCGGGTGACATGGCGCATGGCGCGCCTCTGCCTCCACCTCTGTGTAGTGACCACGCCGAGCCCCGGCGTGAAGCACGGCCGCGCGACCTGCCTCGTGGAGCGCCGGAGCTAGCGCGGGACGAACCTAGCTGCCAGGTGGTGCAGTGGCCACAGCACGACGTGCGTGTGCTCCCCGCACCACCGCGCCAGCAATAGGACCGGGCCGTTCAGGAAGCTGCGGCGCGTGGGCGCCAGGACCGCGCTCCTCCTGCGCGCACCGTGCCCATGAGCGCCGCAGGCTGCCAAGCTTTCGCCCGCGAGCTGCGCCAGGTAGTCTGGCCAGTCAAGTTCAAGCCAGAGCTGCCCCCGCGCTACGACGGCGTCCCCGACCCGATGGAGTTCCTCCAGCTCTACGCGCTGGGCATCGAGGCGGCGAATGGCGACGACAAGGTCATGGCGAATTGGTTCCCCATGGCTCTCAAGGACGGCACGCGCTCCTGGCTAATGCACCTCCCGGAGGGGTCGATCTCTTCGTGGGATGAGCTCCGCGAGCGGTTCATCGCCAACTTCCAAGGCACCTGCGATCGTGCTCTCACCGTCAATGACCTATGACGCATGAAGCAACGCCCCGGCGAGACTCTCCACAAGTACATTCAACCTTCACCCAGGTCCGCCTCAAGATCCCGAAGGCCTTGGACGAAGCCATCATCTCGGCATTCACCGAGGGCGTCACGGACGTCAAGATGAGCGAGGAGCTCGTCATCCACGATGACCTATGCACGGCGCTGGAGATGTTCAACTTGGCGGACAAGTGCGCCAGGGCAGAGGAAGGCTGCCTCTCCCTACTCAAGCACCCGGACGACGATCCCGAAGACAAGAAGGCCAAGACTAAGGAAGTGAAGCGCAAGGGCCCCACCATGCTGGCGGCCGAGCCTGAACTGAAGCGCGGCCGCGACCGCGATGAGCCCGCCAAAGATGGTCGCCCGTTCTACGTCTTCCAAAACATGCACACTCACAATACCAACGACTGTCAGGAGCTTAGGGCGCTCCACGACGAGCGTCTGGGCTGCCGCCCTGAGCGCAGCGATCGTGGCTTCGGCCATGGAGGAGGCCGCGGCGGAGGCCGATGGGACAACAACAACCCACGCCAGGCCTGGCGCGACCAGCCTCATGACGGCGCCTGGCGTGACTAGCCCCGCGAGGGTGGCTGGCGCGGTCAGCCTCACGATGGTGCCTGGCGCGATCAGCCTCGCGAGGCCCATCCTCAGGGCAATGCCGGCCTTCCGCCGTTGCCGCCGCCGCCCAGGAGAAACGACGACAACCGCCAAGATGAGGGGGCTGGGGGCTATCAGGAGCCTCGCACGATTGCCTGCATCCTTGGCGGTGCTCAGGCACCCTTCTCGAACTGCATCTTCAAGCAGTTCTCTCGCGAGGTGAATGCAGCCCTCCCGAGGCTTGAGGCTGTGCGTCCCCTCAAGTGGTCGCAGTACACCATCACTTTCGACTCCAAGGACCACCTCAGGTGCTCAGCCACCGCCAGCGCGCTCCCCATGCTGTGCATGCCCACCATCAGCAATGTTTTAGTCACCAAGACCCTCATCAACGGCGGCGCTAGCCTCAACGTGCTCTCTGTCGAGACCTTCGAGACGCTTCAAGTGCCCTATGACCAGCTCATGCCCACCAGGCCATTCTCTCGGGTGACCGACGACTCCACCACTCCCCTGGGGCAGGTGTGCCTCTTTGTCACCTTCGGCAAACGCGACTACTACCATACTGAGCTCATCGACTTCGACATGGCCCACATTGGCTCCCGTACAACGCCATCCTAGGGTACCCTGCCCTCGCCAAATTCATGGCGGCCACTCATCAAGGCTACAACGTCCTCGAGATGCCAGGGTGCAGTGGCGTCATCACCATCGCCTATGATGAAAAGGATGCGGTCTGCTCCCTTGAGCATGCCTACCGCGCTACAGCGGCCGAAAACTCCAATGGTGAGGGTGGCATCGTGCCTCCCGAGGCTGCCCCAGCAAAGAAGAAGCAGCTCCTCCCCAAGAGCCATCCCGAGACCAAGAAACCCACCGGAGATGCCTCAGGTGTCATGCCTGCCGCCGGGGCGCCTCTTCCCCAGCATAAGAAGGCGCGCCCGGTGCCTCCCTTATGACAGGCTCGGGGGCTTCCGTCTGGAGAGCCTCTGACCTGACCAGTGCAACGAGGGAGGTGCTCGGGCACCACTTGGAGGCGTGCTTCGATGCGCGCCCCCACAAGCAAGGAGCACGGGGCGAGGCGCCAGGAGCACGAGAGTTCATCACCAAGGCGATCGAGGAACTTCAGGAAGCGCAAGCCATGCGCGGCGAGCACCGCCCCGCACGCCCCACTAGTTTAGCTGTCGCTCCTGACGCGGGTGGTGAGCTGCGCATCTGCGACAACATCTCGGGTCTCAACTGGGCCTCATCTCAGGACCTCTTCTGGCCGTCGCGCATGAGCCGGAGCGGGGGCTTCCCCTGCAACTATGTCTGCATGCCTTTCGGCCTGCTAAACATTGGCGCCTCATACCAGCGGCTCACGCAACGCGCGATGGCATCTCACGAGGCCCGACGCTTGGCACTGATGCCTCAGGAGACCCTCGCGAGCCCCCTGTGTCTCGCGAGCCTCCCGAGCCTCCGGAGCCATCCGGCTCATGAGGATCAAACCTCCATGGCACGCTTCATCGACTACCTCAACGCTTCTGCAGCATCATTGCTACGTGACTTTTTGGTTCGTTCAATTGAGGGCGCCCCCCCCCCCCCCCGGCTGCATTATCCTCAGGCTGTTACGGCCAGCCCCTGTAGCTGCATCGTTTTGCTTATGTACCGAAAACTGGCTATGCTTCCATGAGCTGTTATGACTGTTAACCCTGCGTTTCATGCCACATCGCCTCCGAAGGCACCACCCCGTGGGCTTCACATGTTAGTAGCTCTCCTCTTGAACGTCCCATGAGAGGGGGCTATCGGCACGGCGCCTGTGCTCGGGTCCGTCCTTGCAGCGTTGATAAATCTAAGCGACCGAGCTCTGGCTCGTGAGCCGGCCCCGTGCACGTCACCTCATCAAGTCCTTAGTGCCTTGTCTTCTCACGGAACAATCATGAGCAAATCAGCAAGCGCGCACCGCCCTTTGCACCTCGTAATTTGTCAATGCACAGGAACCTCAAGAGACAGGGATTCGAGTGATGCCTTGGTGACGCCATGCCCCCTCGGGAGGGCTGGTGACGTGGCTAGAGACTGTGTCGGTATTTCCCCAAAGAGGAAGGGATGATGCATCACAGCTACGGTAAGTATTTCCCTCAGTTGTGAAACCAAGGTATCAATCTAGTAGGAGAACCAAGCAACACTATGTAAACAGTACCTACACACAAAGAACAAATACTTGCAACCCGACGCGTAAGAGGGGTTGTTAATCCTTCCTCGGTAAAAGATAGATAAATTTGTATGAGTTTGGGTAAATAGATCTGAATAAAACACAAAATAAAATAAGTAAAGAAAAAATGCAACAAGGTATTTTTGGGTTTTTGGAATAATAGATTTGAAAACAAATATGTCAAAAAATAGATCGGAAAGCAAATATGATAAAAGATCGACCCAGGGGCCGTAGATTTCACTAGTGGCTTCTTGCGAGAAAATAGCACACGGTGGGTAAACAAATTACTGTTGGGCAATTGATAGAAGAACAACTAATTATGACGATATCCAAGGCAATGATCATGAATATAGGCATCACGTCCAAGATTAGTAGACCGACTCATGCCTACATCTACTACTATTACTCCACACATCGACCGCTATCCAGCATGCATCTAGTGTATTAAGTTCATGGAGAAACGGAGTAATGCAATAAGAACGATGACATGATGTAGACAAGATCTATTCATGTAGGAATAGATCCCACCTTTTTATCCTTAATAGCAATGATACATGCGTGTATCGCTACCCCTTCTGTCACTGGGTGAGAACACCGCAAGATCGAACCCATCACAAAGCACCTCTTCCCATTGCAAGAAAAATCAATCTAGTTGGCCTAACTAAACCAAAGATTCAGAGAAGAAATACGAGGCTATAAATAATCATGCATATAAGAGATCAAAGAAGACTCAAATAATATTCATGGATAAAAATCAGATCATAAACTCGAACTTCAACGGATCCCAACAAACACACCGCAAAAAGTCATTACATCAAATAGATCTCCAAGAGACCATTGTATTGAGAATCAAAAAGAGAGAAGAAGCCATCTAGCTACTGCCTATGGACTCGTAGGTCTATGGTGAACTACTCACGCATCATCGAAGGAGCACCAATGAGGATGATGAACCCCTCCGTGATCGTGTTCCCCTCCGGCAGTGCCGGAACAGGGCTCTAGATTGGATCTCGTGGTTCTGGAACTTGCGGCGGCTGGAATTGTGTTTCGTCGACTCCCCTTGGGTTTCTGGAATATTTGGGTATTTACAGAGCTGAGAGGCGGTGGAGGAGACCCCCGTGGGCCCCACAACCCATCAGGGCACGCCAGGGGCCTCTCGGGCACCCTGGTGCCTTGTGGGCCCCATCGGCCTCCCCCAGGTGCTTCCTTGGCTCCCAAGTTGTCTTCTGGTCCAAAAAAAATTCCAAAAAGTTTCGCTGCATTTGGACTCCGTTTGATAGGGATATTCTGCGAAGTAAAATACAAGCAAAAAACAGCAACTAGCACTGGGCACTATGTCAATATGTTAGTCCCAAAAAATGATATAAAGTTGCTATAAAATGATTGTAAAACATCCACGAATGATAATATAACAGCATGGAACAATCAAAAATTATAGATACGTTGGAGACGTATCAGCCGGCTCCGGACAGACGACCGTCTAGCCTACAAAAAGCTAAGTACAACCACCCTACGTCGCGTCGCTGCCGACCGAGGCGCCTCACCCTATGATCTTCGCAGGGCGCGTTACTCTTTTTCGCGCGAGTCGCTTGCACGTTAAAAGGGGAACCCTCGAGCATCGCGCCTCAGGAGTTCCTACTGGCTCTTGGGCCCTCACTCCTGGCCTTGTCCTAGGCATCACGACCTGACATACCAGCGGCAGTTAAGCCTCGCTTGAGGGCCGGGTCCCGATGACGTAGAGCACATTGGCGAGCAAGAAAAATATGGGCATGTCTTGCGAGGAGATGTGCGCAAGAGGGCCGCAGTTCGATTGAAATTGCATCAGTTGAAACGCAAAGGACGTCAATGCTTTACATGCCTTTCGCGGGACTTGTGTTGACCCATCGCAGAGAAATGGTGCACAGGGAACCAAAGCTCCAAGGAAGCGCGCCCTCACGCTGTGAAGATCACCCGCATGCCGCGAACGCCTCGTGCCGCCCCATAAGCTAAGTCGTCCTCTTCAAGCGTGAGTCTCTTAATAACGCTCCGCACTACTTTCGTGATCTCGTCTGGGAGAAGACCCTTTCTCTCGAGAGAGCCGCTTACGCATCAAGGGGTACCTCTTGAGCATCGCGCCTCAGGAGCTCTCACCGGACCTCGAGCTCCTCACCTCCTGGCCTTGCTCGAGGCATCGAGACCTAGCATACCAGCGACGGCTGAGGCTTTCTTGGGGACTGGGTCCCAGCGACGCAGAGCACTATGCTATCGTAAGAAAAAGGGGGACTGAGCCCAAACAAGAAATGCTGCAATAACTTAAACACGAGCTAGAAGTTATAGGGTAAAGGCGCAAGCACCACGGTTTCTTACACGCCCCCACGGGGCCGATGCCATTCAAGTGCAGGAAAGGAAAAGACAAAAGGAACTTCCTCCTGGAGGCCGCCGCTCCTGAGGCTCCGACTCCGACATCGCTGGCACCTAGTCGGAGTCATCCTCCACCTTGACTCGGCGGCATGGCGGCTCGTCGTAGTCGTCATTGCTTCCACTCCCACCGGAGGAGGTTCTGTCACCACTGGAAGCGCCGCGGCTACCGCCAAGGGCAAGTTCACCGCCGAGGACGTCGCCGCCGCTGCTGTGGTCGTCGTTGCCGGAGGAAGTGCGGCTGCTGCCGCTGCTGTCGCTTTCCGGGCGGCATACCAGGCGTCTGCCGGCCTCCCCGAAGATCTTCACGAAGAGCGTCGCCACCCCGTCAAACTTGAAGTGGAGGGTGTGCCTCCCCTTCAGGCCGTGGGCGCGGGTGAATGACTTCCACCCTGGAGTCAGGTACACGAAGCCGGAAGGAGTGACCTCAACCTCTGCCTATGAGGACCTGTTGCAGCAGCCGTCTGGCTACAGCCACAGCCCGGCGGGTTCATCCATCGCCAGCTCCTCCGCGAAGGAGTTCGGGAGCTGGAGCTAGGTGCAGGGCAGGCTCTCCATCCACACGATGAACTCGCGGGGCGTGTCGGCGGAGTGGGCCCGTGGTCGAGGTGGCCGAGCGGCCACCCCATTCCTCCCTCCTCGGCCACGGCCGCCTCGGCCCCCACGGCCGCATCCGTGAGTGGGGTTGTTGGAACCCCGATCCTAAGTCACACTGATCTAGCATGTAACACATCATATCACTTTGCGGCCTCACGCACGGTATTCCCACGGCTGCAGCCTTACCTTGGCCGAGACCGTTTGCGCCTTTTGGCTCATGTATATGATTGAGTCGCTAGCATCCATATGATAGGGAACCCGGGCCAACATGACTAGTCGTAAACCCAAGGTGGCACAAACTTACAGGGACAGGCATACGTAACCCAGCAATGAACGTGTCGGTTATCAATGTATGAACCCAAGTCGTAGCAAGCTACAAGGACTTAAAGGAACAACGCGTGACATTTCCCCGAAGGGACAGACACAGGAACAAAGAAGGATACATGCCGGCCAACCTAAGTGTTCCGGAGCAGTAGCGAAATACCATGGCTCAGTGGAAGCACTAGGAGACATTTCCCCATAAGGAAGGCTACCAAGAATAAACAACTAGGTGTCGGATCCCACACATACCAAGCATTTCAATAACATACACACAATATGCTCGATATGTGTAAATACAACATGGCATCACAACAAAACTCTATGACTCAAATTATTTATTCAATAGGCTCCGAGGAGCCAGATATTACAAACATGGGTCTCATGACCCAGCATTCAAGTCATACAAGCAGCAAGCATAGGCGGAAGCATAAACATGTCTGAGTAGAGACATCTGAAAAGAAACAAGGCTAGGAAGCCTGTCTATCTATAAGACCCTCCAAAGGAGCCAGACCTCTGTCTGGGATTCCCAAACTAATCGTCGAAGCCCACGTGGAACTACTAGTGAGACTGAAGTCTCTCTGCAAAAACATAAATTAAGCAAACATGAGTACAAATGTACCCAGCAAGACTTACATCAGAACTAGCTACATATGCATCATTATCAACAAAGGGGGTGGTGGAGATTAACTACAGCAAGCCAGCTTTGACTCGGTGGCTATCCTGAACTATGATTGCCAGTAACTTCTTTGAGGTGGCGCACACGAGTCCACATATTCACCATATCAATACACCACTATGGATCCGCTCTCGTCTCCCTACGAGAAGGCCATCCATAGTACTCACACTTATCTTGCGCATTTTAGAGTATCCACTTCAAGTTATCTATGAACAATGTAAGCGTTCCAAGTAGTCCATATCCGCGGACGCGGCTATTCGAATAGATCATATTACCCTGCAGGGGTGTACTTCTTCACACATGCTCTCGCCACTTACCGCCATGTACACGTCATGTATCTCGGCAACCTTCAAGCGGAAGCCTGGCGAGGGTGTCGGCCATGACCTGACTAACCACACAAGACTCTAGTCCAGGTTTATCGCCTATCTGAGGTTGAACCCGCAAAGGAAGTCCGGCCGAAGTTTCCATCACGACCCCAAACGATGTGAGCAGGGTTCCCAAGCCCACCATCCGGGTGCCACTTGGTACACCGTGCCACTGTGCCTAGTCTGTCCCAAGCCCACCTGGCCGGGTGCCACTTGGTAGACTACTAACACAACCTACAAACACCAGAAACTAGTTGCAACTCCTGGACAGAGATCAAGACGATTAATAAGTCGAGAGGGGCCGAGTTACCAGAACCCAATGTGTGGTAGTAACTGTCTTGGATCACAAACACAGAACTCGGTTCCTGAGGACGGTTTCAATGAGACAACCCACCATGTACTCCTACATGGCCTCTCACCGCTACCTTTACCAAATCGTGTTCACACACTTAGCTCTCAACAGTAGGACATGTTCACAACATTCCAATTCATCCTCGATGAATCAGACCTGACACAACTCTAAGCAATAGCAGGCATGACAAACAAGCATGAATGAGTAGGCACAACATGGCTCAAGCAACTCCTACTCATGCTAGTGGGTTTCAACTTTTTACTGTGGCAAAGACAGGTCATGCAAAGGAATGGGGTTCAACTACCGCAACATGTAACAGTTGAATCGTTGTTGTCCTAATGCAGTAAAAGAGAGGAGGAGTGAGAGAGTGGGATTGTATCAGAGTGATCAAGGGGGGGTTGCTTGCCTGGCACTTCTGAAGATAGTAATAGCTCTTCATCGGTGTCATCGATCACATCGTCGGAACAACGTCTACTGAGAGGGGACAAACACCGGCAACAGAGAAGGAACACAATCAATGCAATGCAACAATATGATGCATGATCATGATATGGCAATATGATGTGATTTGGGCTAATGCATCTAGCAAGAATTTAAATGAAGTTGGTTTGAACCCAAGGTTCAAAATTAAACTCCATATGTGATGGTTTAAATGCCCTTTATATGATTTGTCCTAAACAGTAAACAAAAGTTGTTCTAACATACATGAAAATGCCATAAACAGATTCTTTGGATTTTTCTAATAATTTTTCATATATAAATTATTTTTATTGGAGTTATAGATTATTTTCTATGAAATTTAGTAGTTTAGGACATTTTCTGAAATAATAAATCATTTCTGACTTATTTAAAATCTCAGAAAGGCTTTACCGCATCAGCAGTATGTCACAGTGACGTCAGCATTGACCAAAGTCAAAACTGACTGGTGGGGCCTACCTGTCAGCGTAACAGTGGCTAAAAGGTTTAATAAAAACCTAAATAACAGTTAACAGGGCCGGGGCCCAGCAGTCAGCGACCCAGGGTGTCATTAGGTTTAACTAACTACGTTGGTTAGTCCTAATTAACCGGCCACGTCAGCATCACCGGAGCTCAACGCCGGCGACCTGGAAACGCGGGGGTGACCGCTCGGAAGGGCACGAGAGCGGCGACCGAGGCCACTGGGGCGCAGCCAGTGCTCGCCCACATCAAGGGGAGCAGGTAGCTGGCCGTGGGGTCGCCGGAGTTCGCCGGAAACGAGCTCGGGGCGGCGGTGCTAGCTCGGCCTCGAAGGGAAAAGGCCTACGGCGCACGGCAGGGCGATTGGGTGGTCGCGTTCGTCTCCTGGAGATGCGCAGAACACGGTGGTACGCTCGGACGTGACGTACGTGAGCTCTGGCCACGGCGACCACGTGGCCGGCGGCGACGAACTCTCGGGCTCGACGGAGCCCGCGGTTAGAGAAAGAAATCGGCATAGGGGAGAGAGAGAGATTCGGTGCGGAGGCTCCAGCGAGGCAAACAAGCGCGAGGGCGAGGCCGGGGACGGTCTGTAGCTCCCGAATCGACGGCGAGGATCCACGGCGACCGAGGGCGAAGACGACGACGGTGGCGACGTTGCAGGGCGCCCAGAGGTGCGTGGCTCGGCGAAAAGCTTAGGCGCGAGGATACGGAGCTCGAGAACGGGATGGGAGGCGAGGCGGTGGCTGTGGCCGCGGTGGCAGCGAACGGCGGCGGCGAGCGCACTCGGGGCGGGTGAGGGAGAGAGCCAGGGGAGGAGATGGGGACGAGGAAGAGTCGAGAGGGAGCCAGCGGGTGCGTGGCGTCCTTAGCCATCTCCAGGCGGTCGGCGGAAGCAGGAGGTGGCCGAGGCCGCGTGCGCGCGTGCATTGGGCACACGCCCTCCTGCCCACTGGCAGGAGGTGGAAGACGACAGGGAGGAGCCCCTGGTGGGCTGGGCCGGCCAGCTACAGTGCTGGGCCGCACTGTCGTTTGCCAGGTGAGTCTCTCTCTCTGTCTTTCTCTTTTATTTCTGTTTTTCTATATTCTTTTGTCTGATTTGATTTAGTAAAAGTACTAAACCATTTTTATAAATCCTGGAATAAATTGTGGGAACATATTGGAATATTCCCAACAACCCTCAACTGTTTTCAGGATTATTTGGACATTTAAAATATTTATAGCAATTAAATGCCCAAATTCAAATACTTTATAATTTAATTCAAAAATCCAGGATGACCTAGAAAAATGTGAACCATTTTTGGCAGAGGATCTGGACCAATTCAAAAATAATAAACTTTTCTGAAGGGCATTTTGTGCTCATTGAAAAGATTTTAAGTTGAACCTATTCGAATTGATTTAGTGCTAGGGTTTGGAACATCCCCAATTCAAATTCATTTGAATTTACACATGATGCATGGATGCTTATGCAGTGACAGGCAAGGACTAAGCTAAGGTTGTGACAGGGGTTCTTCCCGCGGCTGGCGGAGCCGGTGCAGACCGCCAATGCTGGGCGCCTGCGTCCGTGGGGGAGCGCCGCAGGCATAGCGGCGGACTTGCGGGGGCGGTCGCGCCCCCTCTTGGGCTGCGGCGGCTCCGGCCCCTCCTGCTTTGCCTTACCCTTCTCGACGGCGGTGAACCTCATCATAGGTGCCATGGCTGTTGTTGCAAGGGTTGGAGACGGAGAAGCGATAAGGTAGAGATGGGCCGAGGGCTCTGTCCCTTCGCCATTTTATAAGCAATTGGAGAAGGCCAACCGGTGCCCCATCGCTTTCAAGGCAATGATGGCCCCTCGGCATGCGCCAGGCTTTTTGTCAGCTGGGGCGGTTTGCCGAGGCGTCGTGGGGAAGTGGGGGCGTCCCACGCCAAGTCGTGCACCACGCGTCGAGCCTGGCCCGTAGGCGGTTGGGGCCCGTGTCGCTTCGCCCTCCCTTCTTCGCCTTCGCCTCGAAGAAAAGTCGGGCGCGCCATGGGCCCGGGGGCTACTGTCGGGGTTCTGAGACCAGGGGTACCCAGACCCGTCTGCCTACGGCCCAACGCGTGTGCTACTTCTTGAGCTTGCGTTCATTTTTCCCTTGAAGAGGAAAGGGTGATGCAGCAAAGTAGAGATAAGTATTTCCCTCAATTAAGAACCAATGTATCGATCCAGTGGGGGGTACAAGCAAGTCCCCAATATAGGCACCTACACAAACTAACAAACACTTGCACTCACGTGAAAAAGGGGTTGTCAATCCCTTCACGCTCACTTGCAAGAGTGAGATATAATAGAGATAGATATAAAACATAAGTAAAAGGCAAAATAAAGTAAATATAAATAAATTGCGGCAAGGTATTTTTAGGTTTTTGGTTTTATAGATCTAAAAATATATGATGGAAAATAGACCCGGGGCCATAGGTTTCACTAGAGTCTTCTCTCTGGAATAAAGCATACGGTGGGTAAACAAATTACTGGTGAGCAATTGATAGAAAAGCGCAAAGTTATGATGATTTCTAAGGCAATGATCATGAATATAGGCATCACGTCCGTGACAAGTAGACCGACTCCTGCCTGCATCTACTACTATTACTCCACACATCGACCGACTCCTGCCTGCATCTAGAGTATTAAGTTCATAAGAACAGAATAATGCCTTAAGCAAGATGACATGATGTAGAGGGATAAACTCAAGCAATATGATATAAACCCCATCTTTTTATCCTTAATGGCAACAATACAATACGTGCCTCGCTACCCCTACTGTCACTGGGTGAGGACACTGCAAGATTGAACCCATCACAAAGCACCTCTCCCATTGCAAGAAAAACCAATCTAGTAGGCCACACCAAATCGATAGATTGGAGAGAAATACAAAGCTACCTCCATCATGCATAAAATAGTTCAGAGAAGACTCAAATAATATTCATAGATAATCTGATCATAAATCCACAATTCATCGGATCTCAACAAACGCACCACAAAAGAAGATTACATCGAATAGATCTCCAAGAACATTGTATTGAAGATCAAAGAGAGAGGAGAAGCCATCTAGCTACTAGCTATGGACCCTTAGGTCTGTGGTAAACTACTCATGCTTCATCGGAAGGGCAGCAAGGTTGATGTAGAGGCCCTCCGTGATCGAATCCCCCTTCGGCGGAGTGCCAGAAAAGGCCCCAAGATGGGATCTCACGAGAACAGAAGCTTGCGGCGACGGAAAAGTATTTTTGGTGTGCCCTCTAACGTAAGGGGAATATTTGGGAATTTATAGTAGTGGAGTTAGGGTTGGAAGGTCTCCGAGGGGCCCACAAGCCTAGGGGGCGCCCCCTTGGAGCGCGCCCCCTGGAGCGCGCCCCTAGGGCTTGTGGACTCCTCGTAGGTCTTCTGGCCTCCTCCTGAAGCTTCCTAGGTTTCTTCTGGTCCAAGAAAAATCATCGTAAAGTTTTATTCCGTTTGGACTCCGTTTGGTATTGATTTTCTGTAAAAGCCAAAAACAAGGGGAAAAACAGCAACTGGCACTGGGCACTAGGTTAATAAGTTAGTCCCAAAAATAATATAAAATAGCATATTAATGCATATAAAACATCCAAAACAGATAATATAATAGAATGAAACAATCAAAAATTATAGATACATTGGAGACGTATCAAGCATCCCCAAGCTTAATTCCTGCTCGTCCTCGAGTAGGTAAATGATAAAAACAGAATTTTTGATGTGGAATGCTACCTAACATATTTATCAATGTATTTCTTCTTATTGTGGCATGAATATTCAGATCCATAAGATTTAAAAAAAAAGTTTAATATTGACATAAAAACAATAATACTTCAAGCATACTAATAAAGCAATCATGTCTTCTCAAAATACCATGGCTAAAGAAAGTTATCCGTACAAAATCATATAGTCTTGTCATGCTCTATCTTCATCACACAAAGTATTTATCATGCACAACCCCGATGACAAGCCAAGCAATTGTTTCATACTTTTAATGTTCTCAAGCTTTTTCAACTTTCACGCAATACAAGAGCGTGAGCCATGGATATAGCACTATAGGTGGAATAGAAGGTAGTTGTGAGGAGAAGACAAAAAGGGAGAAAGTATCACATCAACTAGGCAAATTAATGGGCTATGGAGATGCCCATCAATTGATATCGATGCAAGTGTGTGTAGGGATTGCCATGCAACGGATGCACTAGAGCTATAAGTGTATGAAAGCTCAAAAGAAAACTAAGTGGGTGTGCATCCAACTTGCTTGCTCACGAAGACCTAGGGCAATTTGAGGAAGCCCATCATTGGAATATACAAGCCAAGTTCTATAATGAAAAATTCCCACTAGTATATGAAAGTGATAAAATAGGAGACTCTCTATCATGAAGAACATGGTGCTATTTTTGAAGCACAAGTGTCGAAAAGATAGTAACATTGTCCCTTCTCTCTTTTTCTCTCATTTTCTTTTTTTCTTTTTTTTTCTTTTGGGCTCTTAGGCCTCTTTTTTTATTTGGACTCTTTAGCCTCTTTTTATTTTTAAGTCCGGAGCCTCATCTCAACTTGTGGGAGAATCATAGCCTCCATCATCCTTTCCTCACATGGGATAATGCTCTAATAATGATGATTATCACACTTTTATTTACTTACAACTCGATACTAGAACAAAGATATGACTCTATATGAATGCCTCCGGCTGTGTATCGGGATGTGCAGTGATCTAGCATAGCAACGATATCAAAAAATGGACAAGCCATGAAAACATCATGCTAGCTATCTTAGGATCATGCAAAGCAATATGACAATGATGGTGCGTGTCGTAATAAACAGAAGGGTGGAAGTTGCATGGCAATATTTCTCGGAATGGCTATGGAAATGCCATAATAGGTAGGTATGGCGGCTGTTTTAAGTAAGGGTATATGGTGGATTTAATGCACAAGCGAAAGTTGCACGGTGCTAGAGAGGCTAGCAATGGTGGAAGGGTGAGAGTGCGTATAATCCATGGACTCAACATTAGTCATAAAGAACTCACATACTTATTGCAAAAATTTATTAGCCATCGAAGCAAAGTACTATTATGCATGCTCCTAGGGGGATAGATTGGTAAGAAAAGACCATCGTTCGTCTCCGACCGCCACTCATAAGGAAGACAATCAAAAATAAATCATGCTCTAACTTCATTGTAAAACGATAGACCATACGTGCATGCACCGGGAATCACAAACTTTAACACAAGTATTTCTACCAATCCACAACTACTCTCTAGCATGAACCTAATATCACCATCTTTATATCTCAAAACAGATGCAAGTAATCAAACTTCTCATATATTCAACGCTCTTTATGAAATTTTTTATTATATCCCTCTTGGATGCCCATCATATTAGGACCAAATTCATAACCTAAGCAAATTGCCATACTGTTTTAAGAGTCTCGAAATAATACAAGTGAAGCATGAGAGTTCATCAATTTCTACAAAATAAAGCCATCGCCGTGCTCTAAAAAGATATAAGTGAAGCACCAGAGCAACTACCTAGCTCAAAAGATATAAGGGAAGCACATAGAGTATTCTAATAAATTCACGATTGAAGCGTGTCCCTCTCAAAAGGTGTGTACAGCAAGGATGATTGTGGCAAACTAAAAAGCAAAAACTCATATAATACAAGACGCTCCAGGCAAAACACATATCATGTGGTGAATAAAAATATAGCCTCAAGTAAATTTACCGATGGATTGAACACGAAAGAGGGGATGCCATCCGGGGCATACCCAAGCTTAGATGCTTGGTTGTCCTTGAATATTACCTTGGGGTGCCTTGGGCATACCCAATCTTAGGCTCTTGCCACTCCTTATTCCATAGTCCATCAAATCTTTACCCAAAATTTGAAAACTTCACAACACAAAACTCAACAAAAAAAACTCGTGAGATCCGTTAGTATAATAAAGCAAATCATCACTTTAGGTACTGTTGTGAACTCATTATAAATTTATATTGATGTTGTATCTACTGTATTCCAACTTCTGCATGGTTCATACCCCCCCGATACTACCCATAGATTCATCAAAATAAGCAAACAACACAAAGAAAACAGAATCTGTCAAAAACAGAACAGTCTGTAGTAATCTGGAAATTTCGTATACTTGTGTAACTCTAAAAATTATGAAAAATTAGGAAAATCTAGGAAATTTGTATATCAATAAAGTGGAAAAAATTAAGCATTTTTCGTATCTCCAGCAGATCATATCAATTATGTTACTGGGCACAAAAGTTTCTGTTTTTCAGCAGAATCAAATCAACTATCACCATGACCATCCCAAAGGTCTTGCTTGGCTCAAACACTAATTAAAACACAATTATTACAGAAGTAATATTGTGCAAAATCATAAAAACAGAAAATAAAAATATTGGGTTGTCTCCCAACAAGCGCTTTTCTTTAAAGCCTTTTAGCTAGGCGTTGATAATTTTAATGATGCTCACATGAAAGATAGCAATTGAAACACGAAGAGAGCATCATGTAGCATGTGAAAAACAAGTTTAAGTCTAACATACTTCCTATGCATAGTCATTTAATAGGGAAAAGATTTATCAATACAAGCAAAAACTAGCATATGCAAGGAAGAAGAAAGAAACAATAGCAATCTCAACATAACGAGAGGTAATTTAGTAACATGAAAATCTCTACAACCATATTTTCCTATCTCATAATAATTACATGTGGGATCATAATCAAATTCAACAATATAACTATCACATAAAATATTCTCTTCATGATCCACATGCATGCAAAGTTGACACTCTTCCAAAATAGTGGGATTATCATCAAATAAAGTCATGACCTCTCCAAGCCCACTTTTATCAAAAATTTCATAAGATTGGTCATACTCCAAAGTAGTGGGATCATTATTACCTAGAGTTGACACTCTTCCAAACACACTTTCAATATTATCGCAAACATATTCATCATGAGGCTTAAATAAAATTTCAAGATCATAAGAAGCATTATCACCCCAATCATGATCATTGCAATAAGTAGTGGACATAGCAAAATTAGCATCCCCAGGCTTGGGGTTTTGCATATTATTAGCACAATTGACATTAATAGAATTTATAATAACATCATTGCAATCATGCTTTTCATTCAAGGAGCTATCGTGAATCACTTTATAAATTTCATCATAATTTCCAGATTCACGAATTTCAAGCAAAACTTCATAAAGATAATCTAGCGCACTCAACTCACTAGCAATTGGTTCATCATAATTGGATCTCTTAAAAAGATTAGCAAGTGGATGAGGATCCATAAACTTTTTGCTTTCTGATTTGGAATAAATACACAATTATGGCAAGCAAACAAGCAAACAAACCAAGTAAGACATAAAGGCAAACGGAAAGAAGGCAAATTAAAAGGCAAATATTTTTGTGTTTTTCTGAAAATGTTTTAGAAGTGGGGGAAAGGAAAACAAGAGGAAAATGACAAATAATGTAAATGCAAGAGATGAAATTTTATGATAGGTACTTGGTAGGCTTGATGTAGAACCTCCCCGGCAACGGCGCCAGAAATTCTTCCTACTACTTCTTGAGCTTGTGTTTATTTTTCGCTTGAAGAGGAAAGGGTGATGCAGGAAAGTAGAGATAAGTATTTCCCTTAGTTAAGAACCAAGGTATCAATCTAGTAGGAGGTACAAGCAAGTCCCTAATAAATGCACCTGCACAAATTAACAAACACCTGCACTCAACGTGAAAAAGGGGTTGTCAGTCCCTTCACGGTCACTTGCAAGAGTGAGGTCTAATAGAGATAGATATAAAATATAAGTAAGAAGCAAAATAAAGTAAATATAAATAAATTGCAGCAAGTTATTTTTAGGTTTTTGGTTTTATAGATCTGAAAATATATGATGGAAAATAGACCCGGGGGCCATAGGTTTCACTAGAGGCTTCTCTCTTGAATAAAGCATACGGTGGGTAAACAAATTACTGTTGAGCAATTGATAGAAAAGTGCAAAGTTATGATGATATCTAAGGCAATGATCATGAATGTCGTGGTGGAACATGATCACCTATGGGGCCATCGGCCCCTTGTGGTTCGGCATGGGGGAGATCACGTTGCACAAAGAGCGGAAGCCATGGGACAACACGACAGAGGTGACGCTGGTGGTTTTTACCCAGGTTCGGGCCGCTGTGAAGCGTAAAACCCTACTCCTGCTTTGGTGGATTGAAGAGAGAACCGTGGTGGTCACGCAGCGCTCGAGCCCGGCAAGGTCGCCTTGGGGAGAGCAGCTACGCGCATATGAGTGTCCAAGGGTCCGAATCCTTTTTTAGGTTGCCATGGCCCTCCTTTTATAGGCTAAGGGGTTACCACAGTGGCAAAACAGTCATTGTCTACTGATTAGATAGCCAACAGTGCTATCATACCTAACTCTGGTAGTTAGGACAAAGTGCATTAAATGCACTGCTAGGTGCCACGCTGTGGATGCAGCCCGGCAAGCCTGTCGTGCCGCTTAACCATCTTCTACCTGTCTGCATGACACGCCTCTGGACGGTGTCATATAGAGGGATTAATCTCCTTTCCAAATGGCTGCCACATGCCAAATGACAGCCACTTAATCACTTGGGGGCTCGACACCACACTTATAAGTGACTTGCGTTGCTGTGCGGTGGAGCGGTGGAGTGTTGGCGGGGAGATTTGCCCTTAGCGGCCCCGGCAAGCCTACCGGGGGGGTCTTGGGACTTGCTCTTGGTGAGGCCTTGACCTGACCGGGCTCGCCTGCCCGGTATGGGAGGTCTCTTCTTAGTGACATCTTGTTTCCTTGGCTTGTGTTGGTCTTCTTGATCCGCCCTTTGATTCCTCAAAGAGCTATCTTTTTGGCTTGGTCTCGTCTTGGGAGCTTGGTGCTGCTGTATCTTCGCCATTGTGCCTGTGTACAGTCTGGGCAACATACGTGAAGGTTTGTTGCACCGACAGGAGCCCCCGGGCATGGTCCGAATGTGCTGCCGAGCACCGTTGGGGTAGGCCCTATCAGGTACACAGGCTGGGCGCTTGCGGTGGCTCTCTTCTTGATATTTTCCTTGCTTCTTCATTAACCTGTGCTTGAGTCAGTTTCCGGTTTCCCCGTGCGTCATGCAAGACATCGTGGGGGAGATTTATGCCATGATCCGTGGGCTGCCCACGCCCCATGTTCATGGGGCGGTAACTGCCATTCCACTAGTTCCCCCGCTCCTGCCATTTCCGCCACGTACGCCACATGCATTGCACAGGGTTGGTGGCGGATGCAAAGGGCACGGGAATGAGTGCCATGGCAGAAAGCCAGGTGCCGCAGATAGGCACAGGAGGTCGGTCTTGATTCTGTGCACCGTTGGCGATGCAGAGGAGTCGGATTGGTGGAGCGGGGCGGTTGCCTCCTGGGTGAGGAGCCAGCCCACGGCCCTGCTTGCTTATAAAAGGGGACGTGGGCGAGGTGCCTGCTCACACCAAACTCCTCCTCCTTCCTTCTGACATCTTCTCTCCACCATGGTAAGGGGGAGAGGGTGTGGTGGTACCCCAGCGGTGGCGATAAGGGTTTCCGCTCGACAACACCTCCCTCCTCCCATTGGGGACGCTGGGGCGGAGCTTGTCGTGAGAGGGGGTGGAAGAGGACGCGAACGTGGCCGTTGTGGCGCCCGGAGGAGAGGAGGACGGGGCGGTGCCTTGATCGCCCCTCCTCCAGTTGCCCCGGGCCTGAACGAAGGCCACGTTGGCGACCAGCCACTGGATTTCATCGTAAAGCTGCGCGGGCCTCCGCGCAGCCGTCTTCGGCTTCCAACTCCATTTGCAAGGGTGATGGAGGTTGAACAGCCGCCGGGGTTGAGGTTGCACATGAGGGGCTGCTGTAACGGCAGTATGCGAGCGAACGTAGAGTTCCTCGCACCTCATGTCATGCTCCTCCAGCGGGCTGGAAAACCTTCGCTCGTGCCCACAGCTTGGCGGCAATGCACGTCCTTCACTTCAAGTTCATGGACGCCACCCTGCTCTCCGTCAAGGTCTTCGGGCGTTCGGGTGCTCGCTTAGGGTGCTGCACAGAGAGCTCGACCGATGACGAAAGCTCCTCCTCGAGCGGCAGCGATGAGGAGGACAGTGACGGCGATGACGGCGGCACCGATGGGGAGGACGACGGCTCCGACTCCGGCTGAATACCAGCCACACCGTCACTGTCAGCGGGAGGCCGGCGGCACCACCATTTGCACCTGCATCTTCTCCCCGGCAAGGCGATTTGTCGGGGTGTTGGGTGTGGATGGTGTCCCCGCCTCCTCCAGCTGTCTTCCAGCTGGACCCCGGCAGGCTTCCTTATGGATTCCGGCTTCATCTTTCCTACCGGTGTCCACGCTGCCGCGCCCTGCTGGCCCTGGTGGCGGTGACCAGGGCATCGCCTAGCCGCTCTCCCCGCCCATCACCTTCGTCCACGCCCTCTCGATCTTGTCAGGCTGCGTCCTGCGGGCCTTGAAGGGGTCAGGCTGGGCTTCTACCCAGGCACTCCTTTTGCCCTCTTCACCTCCCATCGTAGTTCCTAGGAGGAGAGGGACAAGAAAGGTATTACGGGGCACTTATCTTTTTTCAGTCTAAAACATGTAGGCATTTGCCAAATTTTAGTCTTAAATATGTAATCTCTTTTATCCATGTTTGTGTTCTGTAAGGTCTGTACTTGTTTATCCGCATATTAATGAAAAAGACAAGCCTTGCCGGGTACTTGTGCACGTATCTTATCCATGCAAAGGAGGAACGCCTCTATACTTTTAAGTAAACAAGTTTTCCCGGCAAGCTATCTTGCCGGTGCCCTCTGTTGTTGCCTCCTGCCGGGCTTGAAACTACAGAAGGGAACCGGCTCCTTGTCGATCCTTCTCTGTCAAATGCCACTACAACCATCTTGACCGAAACCGTTCGGATCAAAGTATGGGAGCACAAATGATTTGGAGGTGACAAGGTTTCTCTATGCACAAGTTTTCTTCTTACAGAGACACGTATGGATAAAAAGAAACTTATCTGCTTGGCTTGTTGGGGATCGATATGTAAGCCTGTTTTCTGTCTCTTCTTCCCAGGATCAAGTCCGCGGCAAGAGCCCTGTAGTTAGTGCAGGGGAAAGCATAGCAGCATATGACCTCATCTAAATGACCATGGCAAGTTTAAGCTAAGCTAATCATGCATGCATGTTTTTTTAGGGCGCCAGCGCTTCATTTTATTATCTGTGCTCAGGGTCTGCGCCTGGCTTTGTACAAAGGGTTACATGCGCATCGGCAAGGCTTGTACAAAAGGGTGGCTGCCGGGGCAGGGCCCGACAGCCGCACCTTATGGGTAGAACTTGCGAAGATGCTCAATATTCCATGAGTTTTGCATTTTGATGCCATCTTCGGTCTCTAGACGGACTGCGCCGGGTCTGGTGAATCGTACTACCCGGTAAGGGCCTTCCCACTTTGGCGTCAACTTGTTGGAACCCTTGGCGGACTGAACACGCCTAAGGACAAGGTCGCCTTCCTCAAGGCTCCGGGCATGGACCCTGCGGCTGTGATAGCGGCACAGGGCTTGCTGGTAGCGTGCAGCACGCACAGCAGCCCGGAGATGGTTCTCCTCAAGGAGCACGGCATCGTCATGCCGTTGCTGCTCTTGCTCTACTTCATCGTAGTAAATACTCGAGGTGACCCATATATGAGTTCCGTGGGATCACTGCTTCTGCCCCATAGACCAGGGAGAAGGGATCTGGCCGGTAGCTCGATTTGGTGTCGTACAGAGGGACCAAAGAACCACCGACAGCTCATCGATCCAGCGTCTGCCGCACTTCTACAGCTTATCAAAAGTCCTTGTCTTGAGCCCACATAGCACTTCAGCGTTCATCCTCTTAGCTTGTCCATTGCTCCTGGGATGACAACAGCTTGTCCATAGCACTTCAGCGTTCATCCTCTTAGTTTGAACGTATTGCATGAAGGCGCGGCTTGTGAATTGGGTGCCGTTGTCAGTGATGACTCTAGCGGGTATTCCGGAATGGCACACCAATCCTTTCAAGAACTTGATAGCTGATTGTGCAATCACCTTCCTCACAGGCTCCACTTCCGGCCACTTTGTAAACTTGTCGATTGCAACGTACAAGAATTCAAAGCCCCCGGTAGCACGGGGGAAGGGGCCCAAGATGTCGAGCCCCCAAACCGAAAATGGCCATGACAAAGGGATCGTGTGGAGAGCTTGAGCAGGTTGATGGATATTCTTGGAGTGGAACTGGCAGGCTTCACATCTGGTGACTAGCTCGATTGCATCTTGGAGGGCCGTGGGCCAGTAGAAACCTTGTCGGAAAGCTTTTCCAACCAAGTCTCTTGATCCAATATGGGAGCCGCACATGCCTTTGTGTATCTCTGCCAACAGTTCCTTCCCCTCTTCCAGGCAAATGCACTTCAATTTCACACCGTTGGGCCTACTTCTGTATAATGTGTCATCGACAAACTGATACATACTGGCCCTCCGAGCTACTCTTTCAGCTTCTTCTTGCTCTTCGGGAAGTTCTCCAGTTTGGAGGTAGCGAACGATGTGCTGTGCCCAAGTTGGAGCTCGTGGCTCGACAACTAGGACTAACGGCACCTCCTCACTCATGGGAGCGCCTACCTCGACCGCAAGGACCTGTGGTCCCGCGGAAGAGTGCAGCTCACCAAGCGAAGTGGAGTTGTTCCCGGCAGCTTCTCTACCGGGGACCGCTGGAGGCCCTGCCGGTAAAGGCTTGCCGGAGTCCAGCTTTCTCCTTTTTTTGGCCATCGTTGTCGGGGAGATGGAAAGTTGGGTCAGGTGGAGAACAAAAGTCCCTGGTTCGACAGGAAGCTTTTATGCAGCGCATTTTGACAGATGATCAGCGATGCTGTTTTCCGCACGTGGCACGTGCTCTGTTTGCAATCCATCAAAACGATCCTCCAACTTTCTCACTTCTTCAACGTATGCCTCCATCAACGGACTCTGGTAATCCTTGTTCACTTGTCTCACTACAAGCTGCGAATCTCCATGGATGATCACCTTCTTAATGCCCAATTATGTTGCAATTCTGAGCCCAGCAAGGAGCCCTTCATATTCTGCAGTGTTGTTGGTAGCTTTCTCCCGGGGAAAATGCATTTGGACTACATACTTGAGGTGCTCTACGGTGGGCACGACGAGGAGCACGCCAGCCCCTGCACCTTGCAATGAGAAGGCACCATCAAAGTACATGATCCATTCTTTGGGTGCTTCCTTGCCAGGGATAACTGTTTCCGGTGTCTCTTCATCTAGAGTGGGTGTCCATTCTGCAATGAATTCCGCCAGCGCTCTGCTCTGAATGGTTGAGGTACTTTCATACTTCAGACCAAAACTTGACAATTCTAACACCGATTCAACTATCCTGCCGGTGGCATCAGGGTTCCTCAGTATGCGTTTCAAAGGGAAACGGGTGACAACTGTGATCTCGTGGGCTTGGAAGTAATGGCGCAGTTTTCTTGAGGCCATGATAAGGCCGAAGATCAATTTATGCACTCCAGAGTACCTTGACCTAGCCCCCTGCAATAGGGAGCTAACAAGGTAAACTAGTCACTGCACCACCTTCTTCTTTGCCGTGGCCCTGGAATTGCCTTCACCACTCTGCTCTTCTTTCTCCTGACCCGTACCCAACGGTTCGCTTCCTTCTCCGGGGAGGAGAGTAGCTGCAGCTGCTCCTTCATCTATTTTCCGCTGCGCCACCAGTGCTGCACTAACCACTTGATTGGTTGCCGCCAAATATAGCAGCAATGACTCTTGTGGTTTAGGAGCGACCAAGGTGGGATCATAGGAAAGATAGGCTTTTAAGTCCTGCAGCGCTGCTTCTGCCTCTGGGGTCCACTTCATGGGCCCTGCCTTCTTCAGAATTTTGAAGAACGGCAGGGTGTGCTCGGCAGACTTGGAAATGAACCTACTCAGTGCGGCAACACATCCAGTTAAACGCCTCACGTCCTTTACTATCTTGGGTGCTTGGATCTACTCGATCGCTTTGATCTTGTCGAGGTTGGCCTCTATCCCCCGGTGAGACACAAAGAAGCCAAGCAGCTTGCCGGAGGAACGCCAAACACACACTTTTCAGGGTTCAACTTCAAGTTGATCTTGCGTAGGTTTGCAAAGGTCTCTTCCAGGTCCTGAATTAGCGTTGATATGTCCTTGGTTTTGACCACTATATCATCCATGTAAGCCTCAATATTCCTGTGCCACTGGGGTTCAAACCCAATTTGCATTGCCCTTGCGAAAGTGGACCCAGCGCTCTTTAACCCGAAGGGCATCCGCACAAAGCAGTACATGCCACATGGGATTATGAACGCGATCTTCTCCTCATCTTCCTTAGACATGAATATCTGATGGTATCCGGAGTATGCATCCAAGAAGGAAAGAAGATCGCACCCGGAAGTGGAATCCACAATCTGGTCGATGCGCGGCAAGGGGAAAGGGTCCTTCGAGCATGCCTTGTTCATATCTATGAAGTCTATGCAAAGCCTCCATTCCCCATTCGCCTTGTGCACCACCACGGGGTTCGCCAACCATGTTGGGTGCAACACTCCCCTGACCAAACCAGCTGCTTCAAGTTTCTTGATCTCTTCGGCAATGAATTGCTACCGCTCCAAAGCTTGTTTCCTGACCTTCTCCTTGACGAGCCGAGGATGAGGGCAGACAGCAAGGTGGTGCTCTATTACCTCCCTGGGAACACCGGGGATGTCAGATGGTTGCCAAGCAAACACATCGACATTCACCCGCAGGAAGGCAACGAGTGCGCTTTCCTATTTGTCATCGAGGGTGGAGCTGATGGTGAACGTACCATCAGCGCCACCCAGCCTTGCCGGGACCTTCTTCACAGCAGGCGAGGCAACTTTGGATCTCTTGCTAGTAGAACTCTCTGGCAAATCGTCGACGGGCGCAGCGCACTCCGGAGAGGCACGCTTCCCGGACTCTTTGCTGGTATCCCTGCTAGCCTTCTGTCCTCTTTTGCTTTCCTTGGCGGGAACTGCGGCTTCTGCGGCCTCGGTAGTGACTGCATCCCGATACATCTTATCCACGCATATGACTGCGTCCTTCTTGTCCGACGGGATGGATATGACGCCCATCGTCCCTGGCATCTTCAGGGTATTGTAGGCATAGTGAGATGCCGCCATGAATTTTGCCACAGCTGGACGGCCAAGAATCCCATTGTACGGCAAAGGAAGCTCGACCACGTCGAACACAATCTTCTCGATCCGGTAGTTCAACTCTCCTCCAAACGTCACTGGCAGTGTGATCTTCCCCTTAGGACGACTCCTGCCGGGGTTGATCCCTTGAAACGTGCCAGTAACTTTGAGCTCTTCATCTGATATTTGCAGCTTGCTGAGTACTTTGGGGGAAATCAGATTCAACCCTGCCTCGCCGTCAACCAACATCTTTGTGACTTTGAGGTTGCGGATTGTTGGTGAAACCAACAACGGCAAGCACCCTACCACGGTGGTGCGGTCAGGGTGATCCTCTTCGTTAAAGACGATGGGCGTGCGGGACCATTTGAGTGGTTTCCGGGAGTCCGCCGCTGGCTCTGCGACATTGACCTCACGCGTCCACTGTTTAAGCTGGCAGTGAGAGGAGTGCAAAGATGCACCTCCGTCAACGCATAGGGCCTCAGTGGCTTTCTGGAACTCTTGCTCACTGGTTTCCTCTTCATCCCCTTCATCACTTTCGTCATCACCTTCCTTCTTCTCGCGGCCTCTAGCAGGTTTCTCTTGATTCTGGGGAACCTTGCCGCGGCGGCCTCCTCTGCCGCCTTGGCCCTTCCCGCCAGCACCTTCCTGGTATCTTTCCTTGTCACGCTTCTCGTACTCAGCTTTTTGCTTCTTGACAAGTTGCTCAACTTGGTGACACTCTTGGAGGTCATGGCCCTTGGTCCGGTGGATCTTGCAGTACGGTCCATCAGCCTTAGCAGCTTTTTTGGCCACCGCAGCCTCCCGGCAATCAGTGCACGTGGCAACTTCCTTGCCGGGGGCTTCGGTCTTGGCCTTCTTGCAGGTACTGGGAGTGCCAGAACCCTCAACAGCCAGTACTGCCTCTTCCTTGCGCTTCTTGTTGCACTTTTTATTCTTCCTCTTCGGGTTAGTGGGATCGTCGTCGTCTTCTGAGTCAACTTCAATGCCATCCTCTTCTCCGGGGAGTCACCTCCCTTCCTCTGTACGGGCACACATATCCGCCAAGGTGTACAACTCATTCACAGTCTTGGGAAACCGGACGTTCATCTTGGAACGTATCCTCCTGTTGCGCACGTTGGACTGGAACGCGGCAATCATAGCTACCGGGTGGATATCTGGAATGTTCCTGTGCACCCGGCTAAACCTCTACATGTACTTTCGCAAACTCTCCCCTTCATTTTGTGGAAGGAGCTGCAAATTGCTGGGCCGACCTGGTTCTTGATGGCTGCCCATGAAGGCACCAACAAACTCGTTGCACAGGTCAGTCCAGGACGAAATGGAATTCTCCGGCAGGTGCATCAGCCATGACCTCATGTTTGGCTTGAGTGCCAAAGGGAAGTAGTTGGCGAACACCTTCTCATCTCTTCCTTCGGCGGCTTGAACAGTGATGGTGTAGATGCTCAAGAACTCTGCCGGGTTCAGCCTTCCATCATACTTTTCTAGTATCTCTGGCTTGAAAACACGGGCAGATGGCCAACAGACTTGCCGCAGCTCGCGAGTGAAGGCAGGGCACCCAACCTCGGAAGGCAAGTATCCACCTTCACTAGGTGCGGGTTCGTCGACGTTTGGGCCATTGCGCCTGTCAGATTGGCGGCGGGTTTCACGGCATCGTTCTATAGTGACGCGCGCGTCTTCCCTCCGCCGATCTTCCAGGACCTGCTGCTGATCTCGACGGGCCCGAGGATCAGATGAAGCCATTGATGCCTCGTCGGGCTCCTGGTCGCGTGGTTCGGGCTGCGGCCTCTGCGCTGGCTGTCGTGGAGGGGATTGCACCGTTGGGGTGGCCCCCTCGACACGGTCAGCAGCTCGGGCCATGGTTGTTGCTTGTGGGCACCGTGGCGGGCCTGCCCGCTGTGATCCTCCTGCTTCAGCAAAACCAATCAAACTCTGGATGGTGGCTCTCCACTCATCCATTTGATCGGCCGCTGGCGGGAATCTCAGCAGGAGTTGGGATCGCGCCATGGCTTCTGATGCAGTGTTTGGCATAGATGACGACGCAGACCGCGACGTCGCTCGGCTCCTGACGGTACCGGTGGTGGCGGCGCTGTGTTCTCGTCGCCGTGAGCCAGCCGCCGCAACGGCACGGTAGCGAGAAGGGTGCGCCTGGGGATTGGCGACCCCGTTTGGTGCTTCGTCTTGGTTACCCTGCCCTGAGGGTGGCGCGCGCCCCGTAGCTGCGCCCGTAGCAGGGACAACTAGGGGGTCGCGACTCGCACCAGAGCAGGCGTTGTCGCTGCGGCTACGCCCTCCAGCGCGGTGGGGAGGTGGAGACTGAGCGTTCTCCTCGCCCGCGCCTTGTGGAACACGACCGTCGGGATGCTGTTGATGCCGCCCTCCCCCGACGCGTTCCGCTCCCGCTTCGGCCGCAGGGGGAATGACGACAGCGCCGCCTACGTCGGTCATGTCCCCCACGACGTCCGCGTCCCCCAACGCCGCCGCAGCACCCATAGTATCAGTGGCTGCATGCGAGGGGGCCTTCGAGGTGGAAGGGTAAGCTGTTGCGCCAGACTTTTTCTTGGGCGCCATGGATGATGAAGAAGATGATGACGAAGATTGACGCGTTGTTCACAACCTCGGGTTCGCGCAAGCGCTTCCCCCTACCTGGCGCGCCAAAGATGTCGTGGTGGAAAATGATCACCTATGGGGCCATCGGCCCCTTGTGGTTCGGCAGGGGGAGATCATGTTACACAAAGAGCGGAAGCCATTGGACATCACGACAGAGGTGACGCTGGTGGTTTTTACCCAGGTTCGGGCCGCTGTGAAGTGTAAAACCCTACTCCTGCTTTGGTGGATTGAAGAGAGGACCGTGGTGGTCACGTAGCGCTCGAGCCCGGCAAGGTCGCCTTGGGGAGAGCTGCTTCACGCGTATGAGTGTCCAAGGGTCCGAATCCTTTTTTAGGTTGCCATGGCCCTCCTTTAATAGGCTAAGGGGTTACCACAGTGGCAAAACAGTCATTGTCTAATGATTAGATAGCCAACAGTGCTATCATACTTAACTCTGGCAGTTAGGATAAAGTGCATTAAATGCACTGCTAGGTGTCACACTGTGGATGCAGCCCGGCAAGCCTGCCGCGCCGCTTAACCATCTTCTAACTGTCTACATGACACGCCTCTGGACGGGTGTCATATAGAGAGAATCTCCCTTCCAAATGGCTGCCACGTGCCAAATGACAGCCACTTAATCACTTGGGGGCTCGACACCACACTGATAAGTGACTTGCGTCGCTATGAGGTGGAGCGGTGGAGTCTTGGCGGGGAGATTCCCCCTTACCGGCCCCGGCAAGCCTGCCGGGGGGGGGGGGGGGTCTTGGGACTTGCTCTTGGTGAGGCCTCGACCTGACCGGGCTCGCCTGCCCGGTAAGGGAGGTCTCTTCTTAGTGACATCTTGTTTCCTTGGCTTGTCTTGGTCTTCTTGATCCACCCTTTGATTCCTCAAAGAGCTATCTTTCTGGCTCGGTCTTGTCTTGGGAGCTTGGTGCTGCTGTATCTTCGCCATTGCGCCTGTGTACAGTCTGGGCAACATACATGAAGGTTTGTTGCACCGATAATGAATATAAGCATCACGTCCGTGACAAGTAGACCTACTCCTGCCTACATATACTACTATTACTCCACACATCGACCGACTCCTGCCTGCATCTAGAGTATTAAGTTCATAAGAACAGAGTAACGCCTTAAGCAAGATGACATGATGTAGAGGGATAAACTCAAGCAATATGATATAAACCCCATCTTTTTATCCTTCATGGCAACAATACAATACGTGCCTCGCTACCCCTACTGTCACTGAGTGAGGACACCACAAGATTGAACCCATCAGAAAGCACCTCTTCCATTGCAAGGAAAACCAATCTAGTAGGCCAAACCAAATCGATAGATCGGAGAGAAATACTAAGCTACCTCAATCATGCATAAAAGAGTTTAGAGAAGACTCAAATAATATTCATAGATAATCTAATCATAAACCCACAATTCAGTGAATCTCAACAAATGCACCACAAAAGAAGATTACATCGAATAGATCTCCAAGAACATCGAGGACAACATTGTATTGAAGATCAAAGAGAGAGAAGAAGCCATCTAGCTACTAGTTATGGACCCTTAGGTCCGTGGTAAACTACTCACACATCATCAGAAGGGCAGCAAGGTTGATGTAGAGGCCCTCCGTGATCGAATCCCCCTCCAATGGAGTGCCGAAAAAGGCCCCAAGATGGGATCTCACGAGAACAGAAGCTTGCGGCGGCGGAAGAGTATTTTTGGTGTGCCCTCTGACATAAGGGGAATATTTGAGAATTTATATTGGTGGAGTTAGGGTTGGAAGGTCTCGGAAGGGCCCACAAGCCTAGGGGCACGCCCCCCTGGGGCGCGCCCCTAGGGCTTGTGGCCTCCTCGTAGGTCTTCTGGCCTCCTCCCGAAGCTTCCTAGGTTTCTTCTGGTCCAAGAAAAATCATCGTAAAGTTTTATTCCATTTGAACTCCGTTTGGTATTGATTTTCTGTAAAAGCCAAAAACAAGGAAAAAAATAGCAACAGGCACTGGGCACTAGGTTAATAAGTTAGTCCCAAAAATAATATAAAATAGCATATTAATGCATATAAAACATTCAAAACTGATAATATAATAGCATGGAACAATCAAAAATTATAGATACGTTGGAGACGTATCAGCGTGGCTCCACCAACGGCCCGGCGTGGCCCAGCATCAAGACCTCTCGAACAAGACCCTCGCGAGGGCACCTGCCTCCCGAGGTGAACTACTTCAAGGCCCCCCAAGGAGCGGCCTCCCGAGGAGGCGCCTCCCGAGGGGCGGACATCTCTAGGCTCGCACCCACCTCGCGAGGCGCCTGGTGACGTGAGCCATGACGACCAGAGCCAGGAGGGCGCTAGCGGGCGCAGGCGAGGACAGTTTCCTCTTTGGTGCTAGAGGGATAAAGCCAGCACGTGGGTTCCCAAGGGATCCCCAAAGGTTTCCTCTTTGGTGCAACAAGACCAAGACCACGAGCTCGGTAGGACAGAGGTCATCACCGAGCCCACCAACGCGTCACGACCAGAAGCTTTGCAGACGAAGACCACCTTTAGTCAGGATAGGGTGTACTCCTGTCCCCTTCGAATTTGGCCGCTGTGGTATCCCTTCCCGCCTAAGACATGAGGGAAGAGGGCCGGGGCCAGTATAAATATAGGCTAGACTCCACCAGAGAAGAGACCCGATCCGATCCATTCACCCCTTGAGCCCTCGCGAGGCAGCTCACCCTTGTACTAGTTCATCTTCATCCTCCTCGCGAGGCAATCCACCACAAAGCATTAGTAGGGATTTACACCGCAAGGTGGCCCGAACCTGGGTAAATCTCCGTGTCCCATTCCTCTTCCATCTGGCTCGAGCACGACAGAGCATCGCCGTGAGACAGTGAGCGGCAAGCAGTAGCGTGGCGGAGTTCTTCATGCACACCCCAGAGTTCGAACCTTTCTTTGGGTCCGCGGAGCCCCGATTCTGACAAACAGATTCAATAGCAGTTTGTTTTTTTAAGTTGCACAGATTGGACAACGTAGTTGCACCCTAACACATAGGAGTTGCACACCCAGATGCCTAGTTGCACACTAAGCAAATAGTAGTCGGACACCAATAAACACAAAGCTTCAAGCAACGGCAATAGTTCTTTTTTTAAATAGCATGGCAAAAAAATTCTTCAAGTTGCACAGATTGCATAGCCTAGTGGCAGACTAGCACATAGGAATTGCACACCCAGAGACCATACAGTTGCACACAAAAGGAAATCATGACTAGAGGAAAACAGAAAGCAAAGGCCCAACAACACTCACCTCTACTCATGTTGCAGTTATACAATATGCGCTCCGCTTCATCTAGAGGTATCCCTTGGTGAGACCTCATGTATTTGGACAACGAGGGTTTGTTGACTAGAGGATGGTTATGATCACGAACAAAATGGGCCACCTCCCATCTACCATCTTTCAATTTCACCAACATTTTGGCTTTGTATTCAGTCTGCTTTATGGTCTCCCGCTTCCTTTTCTTTGTTTTCTTCTTGGGATTAGTCTCCTCTTCATTAAAAACAAATGTTTTATCATCATTTTCTTCCTCACCACCCACTTTTTCAAGATCTGGTATAGGGTCCAAAATAGGAACACTTTTCGCTCCTCCATCATCAAGATTTTGCTTCCTATTTTTGTTGCAAATAAACTGTTGTTTTTCCAATTGGTTGCTATAAGCTAACCATCTTGAAGTGTTCATCTTTATAGAGAAACCCATTCGAAGGGCATAGCTGTTGTAATGGTCCTTAGCAATTTGGAAACTATCAAATCTTGTGCCAACATAGGGCTCCATTGGTTGAGATCCAGCCTCATCATCCCCTTCTTCTGGATGCATAACACCATCAACTCCTCCCGCTCTCAGTTCAGTCTCGGTTGGACTAGCAGCTGCCGCTTTTGTGCCCATCTCATCTAGTGGACGACTTTCCGACCGCAAGGAAACCACTATAGGGATAACAGGGGCTGATGAGTGCCCTACCATATCAACATGTCCTGTAGGAATATGTTCAAGGCCTGGCTGCGTGCAACAAACTGATTCAACATTATGAGCTCCATGTGGTATGTTGGGTTGTAGATCATTTAGATCACGAGGAACCTCATTTAGATTAGGAGCCAGCTCATTGAGATCAATCATGTTTTTTTCCTCGCATTGTATGCACAACCTGCACAGATAAATCAAAGGCAGCATAGGTTCAAAATTAATTGTAACTTGCATAATTATTTTAATATGGTTACATCCAGCACGTCAAGTAGTTGCACAATTTATAGGTTGTAGTTGGCACACCAATCAGCATGAGTCTCCCATTGAATTTTTTGCATAACACAACAACCACCAAAAAACCAACACAAATAAAAAACTAAGTTTTTTACCTCAAAAAGACCTCTTTATTTAATAGATAATAATGTTACATCATTCACCATGAGAGGTACATTAGAGGGGGAGGATCATCCAACCAGACCCTACTGGCCTGGAACTTAGCCAACTGGGCTAGTTCATGAGCTACAGAGTTTGTTTCCCTATTGGCATGCTCATACTTGACGCTAACAAATTCTGGCTCCATAGAAAAACAATCATGAAAAATCGCTGCAGCAATACCTGTAGGAGGCCTCTCATTCATCATAATTTCTATTAATTCACTATTATAAAGCTCATAACAACTCTATTACAACCCATGGATTCAGCTAAGAACAAACCATGCTTGCGAGCGAGAGCCTTAGCCAAAAGAACATCTTGAACCATATCCAAACATGCATTACACGCAGCGATGAACTTCCCTTTTTTTATCATGAATGACTACACCTACAGTTCCGCTTAAAATATCTGGATTGAAAGAAGCATCAACGTTTATCTTAATGCATTCCCCTATTGGTGGAGCCCATCTATCCTTTCTCAACCTTGCATGAGGAACTTCAGCAGACCTGAAATTTGAGGATAACACTCTGATTTCCATCTTAGATCTTTCTGGGGATTGCACCTGAATATCACGGCTAATTTGCCTCCTCTCCCACCGTAAATACCAACAGGCCACCGCAACAAGCTCTGGCAATGGGGCTTGTCCCAAAACCAGTGACTGATCAGGTCATGAGTACAACAATTCCTCTAGAACAAACTGTCTTGGACGATGAACAAGACAAGATCTCTCAATTAAGTCATGAATGCCTAGTGCTTGCCATACGTGCTTTGCTCGGCTACATTTGAACAGGAGATGCTTAATGTCTTCCGCTCCAATCTTACAGACTGGGCACTGCCCGCTCACTTTGATATGGCGGTTCGCCAGGGCAACCCGACAAGGAATAGTATTATGCATAGCTCTCCAAAGAAAGATTTTTACCTTTGCGGGCACTTTGAGACCCCAAATTTTATCCCAAATTGGATGTGGTTTGATACCAAATGCTTGATGGCCTATGTTTAACCTTTGGCCATATTGGCCCTCCCATTCTGCATAATAAGTTGAACGCACAGAGAAGGTGTTCGTACGAGTCAGGTTCCAAGCAACAAAGTCTTGCATGCCAGAAGATGATAAAGGGATAGCAAGAATCCTTTGAACATCCACTTGCCAAAAGGTCTGCCTCACTAGATCCACATCCCAGTGATTTGTGTTAGGGTCAATAAGGTCGCTCACCCTGTTAAGAATGTTCTGGCCCCTTCTAGTTATAACTTTACATGATGCACTATTAGGGATCCATTCGTCTTTCCAGATATCAATATTAGTTCCATCACCCACACGCCATATATGACCGCGTTTTAATGTATTAATCCCACCCCATATACTTTGACATGTAAAGGAGCTCCCTTTTTTCAACTTGGCATTTAATAAATCTCCTGATGGAAAATACCTTGCATGCAAAACAGTAGCACAGAGAGAATCAGGATTCTCAATTAGTCTCCATGCTTGTTTAGCTAACAAGGCAAGGTTAAAGCAATGGATATCCCTGAAGCCCATTCCTCCAAATTTCTTCGGGATGCACATTTTCCACCAAGCTAGCCAATGCATCCATCTTTGATCTGCATCATCGCCCCACCAATATTGTGACATACCGTCAGTGATCCCTTTGCAAATTTGTTTTGGGATTTTAAAAACAGACATCACATATGATGGTATCGCCTGCGCAATCGCTTTCAGAAGCACCTCTTTACCACCTGTGGACAAAGTTTTCTCTTTCCATCCAAGCAGTCTCTTTAACACTCTATCAACCAGGAACTGGAAGTTATCACTTCTGTCAGCCCCAACAATGGCTGGCAATCCAAGATATTTATCCATTAGAGCTTCGGTCATTATATTCAGAATTGTACACACTTCCTCTCTAACCTCAGTCTTTGTATTCGGACTAAAGAAAATGCTTGACTTGTCTTCGCTCACTAATTGCCCAAATGCCTTATAGTAATCAGATAGAATTTGTCTCAAGCAATTCACATTACATGTCATAGCATGCATTAAGATCAAGGAGTCATCAACAAATAGGAGATTGGAAATTGCCGGCGCATCACGACAAACTTGTACTCCTTTAAGTTCGCCACTCCATTCTGCATGCGACAATGATACGTCCATTTTGCATCATGTTTACCTACTATTATTTATAATGTTTTTATGCATAATAATGCTTTTTGGAGTAATTCTAATGCCTTTTCTCTCACAATTTGCAAGGTTCACACAAAGAGGGAGAATTCCGGCAGCTGGAAATCTAGACCTGAAAAAGCTACGTCAGGCTACCTATTCTGCACAACTCCAAATGAGCTGAAACTTCATGAGGAATTTTTATGGAATAAATAAGAAATACTGGAGCAAATAACTACCAGAGGGGGGGCACCTGGTGAGCACAAGACACCAGGGCGCGCCAGGCCCCCCAGGCGCGCCCTGGTGGGTTGTCCTCAGCCCAGCCCACCTCCGGTGCCCATCTTCTGGTATATAAGTCATTTTGACCTAGAAAAAATAAGGAGAGGACTTTTGGGACGGAACGCCACCGTCTCGAGGTGGAACTTGGGCAGGAGCACTTTTGCCCTTCGGCGAAGCGATTCTGCCGGGGGAACTTCCCTCCCGGAGGGGGAAATCATCGTCATCATCATCACCAACAACTCTCCCATCTTGGGGAGGACAATCTCCATTAACATCTTCAACAACACCATCTCCTCTCAAACCCTAGTTCATCTCCCGTGTTCAATCCTTGTACCGGAACTATAGATTGGTACTTGTGGGTGACTAGTAGTGTTGATTACATCTTGTAGTTGATTACTATATGGTTTATTTGGTGGAAGATTATATGTTCAGATCCATTATGCTATTTAATACCCCTATGATCTTGAGCATGATTATTATTTGTGAGTAGTTACTTTTGTTCTTGAGGTCACGGGTGAAATCATGTTGCAAGTAATCATGTGAACTTGATATGTGTTCGATATTTTGATGATATGTATGTTGTGATTCCCTTAGTGGTGTCATGTGAATGTCGACTACATGACACTTCACCATATTTGGGCCTAAGGGAATGCATTGTGGAGTAGTTATTAGATGATGGGTTGCGAGAGTGACAGAAGCTTAAACCCTAGTTTATGCGCTATTCCGTAAGGGACCGATTGGATCCAAGAGTTTAATGCTATGGTTAGAATTTATTCTTAATACTTTTCTCGTAGTTGCGGATGCTTGCGAGGGTGTTAATCATAAGTAGGAGGTTTGTTCAAGTAAGAACAGCACCTAAGCACCGATCCACCCACATATCAAATTATCAAAGTAGTGAACACGAATCAAACCAACATGATGAAAGTGACTAGATGAAATTCCCGTGTACCCTCAAGAACACTTTGCTTATCATAAGAGACCATTTTGGCCTGTCCTTTGTCTCAAAAGGATTGGAATACCTTGCTGCATATTATTTGCCGTTACCGTTATACGCTCATTACAAATTATCTTGCTACAAAACTATCTGCTACTTACAATTTCAGTGCTTGCAGACATTACCTTGCTGAAAACCGCTTATCATTTCCTTCTGCTCCTCGTTGGGTTCGACACTCTTACTTATTGAAAGGACTACGATCAATCCCCTATACTTGTGGGTCATCAAGGCTCTTTTCTAGTGCCGTTTCCGGGGAGTGAAGCGCTCTTGGTAAGTGGAAATCGGTAAGGAAAAATTATTACTACGTGCTGAAATTTATTGTCACTTGTTACTATGGAAAACAATCCTTTGAGGGGTTTGTTCGGGGTATCTTCACCTCGACCGGAACCACAATTAGAAGCCCCTCAACCTACTGCACCTACTGAAAATATTGAATATGAAATTCCTTCGGTTATGATAGAACAACTGCTAGCTAATCCTTATGCAGGAGATGGAACCGAACATCCTGATATGCATTTGATATATGTGGATGAAATTTGTGGATTGTTTAAGCTTGCAGGTTTACCCAGAGATGAAGCTAAGAAGAAGGTCTTCCCTTTATCTTTGAAGGTAAAAGCATTGGCATGGTATAGGCTATGCGATGATATTGGATCTTGGAACTGGAACCGATTGAAATTGGAGTTCCATCAAAAAAATTATCCTATGCATCTAGTTCATCGTGATCGGAATTATATATATAATTTTTGGCCTCGTGAAGGAGAAAGTATCGCTCTAGCTTGGGGGAGGCTTAATTCAATGTTATATTCATGCCCCAATCATGAGCTCTCAAGAGAAATTATTATCCAGAACTTTTATGCTCGGCTTTCTCGTAATGATCAATCCATGCTCGATACTTCTTGTACTGGTTCCTTTATGAAGAAGACTATTGAATTCCGGTGGGATCTTTTAGAAAGAATTAAACACAATTCTAAAGATTCGGAACTCGACGAAGGTAAAGAGTCAGGTATTAAGCTTAAGTTTGATTGTGTTAAATCTTTTATGAATACCGATGCCTTTCAAAAGTTTAGCACTAAATATGGACTTGACTCTGAGATAGTAGCCTCCTTTTGTGAATCTTTTGCTACTCATGTTGATCTCCGTAAGGAGAAGTGGTTTAAATATCTGAAAGTGCGTTATATCGACTAGAGGGGGGTGAATAGGGGATTTTTACAAATTCGTCACTGAGGAAATTCTAAGTGAGGAATTTCCTGAGCAACGAACTATTAGCAGCGGAATAAGTACTCAGATGCAAGCATAACATGGCATAAGCACAGTCATCATGATGAAATGAAACAAGCACAGAGCACAGGTAGCGTAAAAACAGGATAAGCAGGCAGAAGACAAGATGACTGAAGAAATAGGATTGAGGAAATAGGGAAAGTCTTCAGTCAAAGTCTTCAAACAGTAATGATCATGAACAATAACACAAGATAGAGGAAATGAAAGGGTTGAGGAAATAGAACCAGTAGCTCGGTGAAGACAATGATTTGGTAGACCAATTCCAATTGCTGTGATGGTTGTACATCTAGTTGGAGCAGTTGGGTATTTAAACCTGAGGACACACAGTCCCGGAGACACAGTCCTCACCGTATTCTCCTTGAGCTAAGGTCACACAGACCTCGCCCAATCACTCGTGGTAAGTCTTCAGGTGACTTCCAAACCTTCATAGCCTCGGTCACTCGGTGATCCACAATTCCTCTTGGATGCTCTAGACCATGACGCCTAACCGTCTGGAGGATGCACAGTCCTCAAAGGTAACAAGCGTCAGTTCCACACAGGAACAATCTCTTCAGTGATGCTCAATCACTTTGGGTTGTAGGAATTTGGTTTTGGGTTTTTCCTCACTTGATAATTTTCGCTCAAAGTCCTCAGAGGATGGGATGCTCTAAATGACAAGTGTCAGTTTCTCTCGGAGCAGCCAACCAGCTAGTGGTTGAAGGGGGCGGCTATTTATAGCCTAGGGAGCAGCCCGACATGATAAGACATAAATGCCCTTCAATGATATGACCGTTAGGTGGGTAGGATATTTTGGACAGCTGGCGCATAGCACAACAATAGTCGGAAGTTTGAGCTCTCAAATTCCTCAGGGCTATCATGTTCCTCACTTGTAGGCAATCCGCACTGGCGAATTCCTAACTCCTTAGTCAGAACAAATTCCTCAGAGACCAGAAGATCTTTGTCTCTGTCACTGAAGAAATTGACTGAACTGTATGAGATTTCCAATGGCTTCACTCGAAAGGATTGGGTAGGTGTAGGATTTTGAGATGAGCATCACTTGGAAACTTTTCCTTAGTTTTACCTCGACCCCCTTTAACAGTATGGTGTTTCCTATGACTCAAGAAAGAGAAAATGAAACTACGAAAACAACAGTCTTCACGCTTCATAATCCTCGCATCAATATCGAAGTCTTCAAGGTCACACCAATTTCCTCATTTTCAAAGTCATTAAGAAAACCAAAGTCTTCAACTGAAGACATTCATTTTTAGGGGTCGACTTTCATCGTAAATATCAAACTCCTCATAGACTTATAGAACCTGTGTACACTTACAAACACATTAGTACCTTAACCTATAAGACTTCAATACACCAAAATCACTAAGGGGCACTAGATGCACTTACAATATCACCCACCTATTAAAGAAGAAATTAACAAACCGGTAATAGCTAAAGAAGAAACTATCATCTACAATGTTGATCCAGTCATTCCTACTGCTTATATTAAAAAACCACCTTTCCCTGTCAGGATAAAAGAACATGCTAAAGTTTCAACTGTGGTCAATAAAAGTTATATTAGAACACCTAAACCAGCTGAACAAATCAAGGTAGAACCTAGTGTTGCTATGGTTAAGGATCTCCTGGTCGATAATATAGATGGGCATGTTATTTACTTCTGTGATGAAGCTGCTAGAATTGGCAAACCCAATGAAAGAGATAAACATAGACCTGTTGTTGGCATGCCTGTTGTCTCAGTTAAAATAGGAGATCACTGTTATCATGGTTTATGCGACATAGGTGCTAGCGTGAGTGCTATTCCTTTTACCTTATATCAAGAAATCATGAATGACATAGCACCCGCTGAAATAGAAGACATAGATGTTACTATTAAACTTGCTAATAGAGACACCATCACACCACTTGGGATTGTTAGAGATGTCGAAGTCTTGTGTGGGAAAATAAAATACCCTACTGATTTTCTTGTTCTTGGTTCCCCACAAGATGACTTTTGTCCCATTATCTTTGGTAGACCTTTCTTGAACACCGTTAATGCTAAAATAGATTGTGAGAAACAAACTGTCGGTGTTAGTTTTGGTGATGAGTCTCATGAGTTTAATTTTTCCAAGTTTAGTAGAAAGCTTCATGAAAAATAATTGCCTAGTAAAGCTGAAATTATTGGTCTTGCTTCTATTGCTGTACCCCCTACTGATCCTTTAGAACAATATCTGCTAGACCATGAAAATGATTTACATATGCACGAAAGAAATGAAATAGATAAGATTTTCTTTGAACAACGTCCTCTGCTTAAGCACAATTTGCCTATTGACACTCTAGGAGGTCCTCCTCCACCCAAAGGTGATCCTGTGTTTGAATTAAAACAATTGCCAGACACTTTGAAATATGCTTATCTTGATGAGAAGAAGATATATCCTGTTATTATTAGTGCTAACCTTTCAGAACATGAAGAAGAAAGATTATTGAAAATTCTAAGGAAGCACCGAGCTGCTATTGGATATACTCTTGATGATCTTAAGGGCATTAGTCCCACTCTATGTCAGCACAAGATTAATATGGAACTTGATGCTAAACCCATTGTTGATCACCAACGTCGGTTAAATCCGAAGATGAAGAAGTGGTAAGAACGGAAATATTAAAACTTCTGGAAGCAGGTATAATCTATCCTATAGTTGATAGTAGAAGGGTAAGTCCCGTTCATTGTGTCCCTAAGAAAGGAGGTATTACTGTTGTTCCTAATGATAAGAATGAACTTATTCCACAAAGAATTGTTACAGGCTATAGAATGGTAATTGATTTTAGAAAATTAAACAAAGCAACCAGAAAAGATCATTACCCTCTGCCTTTTATTGATCAAATGCTAGAAAGATTATCTAAGCACACACATTTTTGCTTCCTTGATGGATATTCTGGTTTTTCACAAATACCTGTTTCTCAACCTGATCAAGAAAAGACCACTTTTACTTGTCCTTTTGGAACTTATGCTTATAGACGTATGCCTTTTGGTTTATGCAATGCACCTGCTACCTTTCAAAGATGTATGACTGCTATATTCTTTGATTTTTGTGAAAAGATTGTTGAGGTTTTCATGGATGACTTTCTGTTTATGGGAAGTCTTTTGATGATTGTTTAAGCAATCTTGATCGAGTTTTGCAGAGATGTGAGCAAACAAATCTTGTCTTGAATTGGGAGAAGTGCCACTTTATGGTTAACGAAGGTATTGTTTTGGGCCATAAAATTTCTGAAAGAGGCATTGAGGTGGACAAAGCTAAGGTTGATGCAATCGAGAAAATGCCATGTACTAAGGATATCAAAGGTATTCGTAGTTTCCTAGGTCATGCTAGTTTCTATAGGAGATTTATCAAAGACTTTTCTAAAATTTCTAGGCCCCTTACAAATCTTTTGCAAAAGGATATTCCCTTTGTTTTTTATGATGATTGTTTGGAAGCCTTCGAAACACTCAAGAAAGCCTTAATTACTGCACCTATTGTTCAACCACCTGATTGGAACTTGCCTTTTGAAATTATGTGTGATGCTAGTGATTATGTTGTTGGTGTTGTTCTAGGACAAAGAGTTGATAAGAAACTAAATGTTATACATTATGCTAGTAAAACTCTAGACAGTGCCCAACGAAATTATGCTACTACTGAAAAAGAATTTTTAGCAGTTGTGTTTGCTTGTGATAAATTTAGATCATATATTGTAGATTCTAAAGTAATTGTTCACACCAATCATGTTGCTATAAAATATCTTATGGAAAAGAAAGATGTTAAACCTAGACTCATTAGGTGGGTTCTCTTGCTACAAGAATTTGACTTACATATCACTGATAGAAAGGGAGCTGAGAACCTCGTGGCTGATAACTTGTCTAGGCTTGAAAATTTTCTTGATGACCCACAACCTATTAATGATAGCTTTCCTGATGAGCAGTTAGCTGCAATAAATGTTTCACATAACACTCCTTGGTATGCTGATTATGCTAATTACATTGTTGCTAAATATTTACAACCTAGTTTCACTTATCAACAAAAGAAAAAATTCTTCTATGATTTAAGACATTACTTTTGGGATGACCCACATCTTTATAAAGGAGTAGATGGTATTATTAGACGTTGTGTACCTGAGCATGAACAGGGACAAATCCTACGACAATGTCACTCCGAAGCTTATGGAGGACATCATGCGGGAGACAGAACTGCTCACAAGGTATTACAATCTGGTTTTTATTGGCCTACTCTCTTCAAGGATGCCCGTAAGCTTGTTTTATCTTGTGATGAATGTCAAAGAATTGGAAATATTGGTAAGCGTCAAGAAATGCCTATGAATTATTCTCTTGCTGTTGAACCATTTGATGTTTGGGGATTTGATTACATGGGACCTTTTCCTTCCTCTAATGGGTATACTCATATTTTGGTTGCTGTCGATTATGTTACTAAGTGGGTAGAAGTTATTCCAACTAGTAGTGCTGATCACAACACCTCTATTAAAATGCTTAAGGAGGTCATTTTCCCAAGGTTTGGAGTCCCTAGATATTTAATGACTGATGGTGGTTCACACTTTATTCATGGTGCTTTCCGTAAAATGCTTGCCAAATATGATGTTAACCATAGAATTGCATCACCCTATCATCCTCAGTCTAGTGGTCAAGTTGAACTTAGCAATAGAGAAATAAAATTAATTTTACAAAAGACTGTCAATAGGTCTCGAAAGAATTGGTCTAAGAAATTAGATGATGCACTTTGGGCTTATAGAACAGCATATAAAAATCCTATGGGTATGTCTCCTTATAAAATGGTTTATGGAAAAGCTTGTCATTTGCCTCTTGAGTTAGAACATAAAGCATATTGGGCAATTAAAGAACTCAACTATGATTTCAAACTTGCTGGTGAGAAGAGGTTATTTGATATTAGCTCATTAGATGAATGGAGAACCCAAGCCTATGAAAATGCCAAGTTATTTAAAGAAAAGGTTAAAAGATGGCATGATAAAAGAATCCAAAAGCGTGAGTTCAAGGTTGGAGAATATGTTCTTTTGTACAACTCTCATTTCAGATTCTTTGCAGGAAAACTCCTCTCCAAATGGGAAGGACCCTATGTTATCGAGGAGGTTTATCGATCTGGAGCTATCAAAATAAATAATGCTGAAGGTACTAACCCGAAGGTTGTTAATGTGCAAAGAATAAAACATTATATCTCAGGTACGCCCATTAATGTTGAAAGCAATGTTATCCAAACTATGACACTGGAAGAACACATAAAAGAAACTGTCCAGAACACTCCAGAATCATGAAAAAGAGGAGGTACGTGATACAGTAAGTAAATGGACTCCGAAAAATCTGCAAAAATATTTTCTGTCCGTTTTGGAATATAACAAAAATTAGGAAAATAAAAAACAACCAGGAAGGCACCCCTGGTGGGCACAAGACACCAGGGCGCGCCTGGCATGCCAGGCGCGCCCAGGTGGGTTCTGCCCACCTCGGGTACCTTCCGGACTCCGTTTTTCTTCCGTTTGCTTGTTTCCCAAGATAAAAAATCTTTATATACCCCCCGAACCTATTGAACTCCGTATCATGGAGAAATCTCCTGTTCTCTTTTCTTACTATTTTCTATCAGACCTGTTAAGCCAGGCATCATGTCTTCTTCCTCCTCCAACAACGTGGAAGAGGATGCTTGGTTGATGAAGATCGAGCTGAAGAGAGAAGAGCCCGTAGGAGCCGCCAAGGAGGACAAGGTCAAGGAGGCTACCAGAGATCAAGCACCGGTGGTTAAGCAGGCCTGGCCTACCAAGGAGGAAGAAGAAGATATCCTTAAGCCTTACTATGATCATCTCACCCCCACCGAGATCGAAGCCTTCTGGATCATCAAAATGGTTCGTGTGCAAAACAAATATCTCACCCGTGAAAATATTCTGTTGCAAGAGCACATCATCGTCCTCCAGAGCATCATCCGTAGATTGGAGAATCTCTTGATCATGAAGGACAAGATCGCCACTACTTCATCACCACCACCTCCTTCATCACCAAAAGAAAATTGAGTATCGGGTATGGGCACTCCCCTTGGCTTACGCCAAGCTTGGGGGAGGTGCCCCGGTATCGTATCACCTCCACTATCTTTTGCCTTTACTTTTCTTAGTTCGATCCATAGTTATCTTTTGCTTTAGATGAATAAAAGTTTAGTTCGATCCTTTCTTTTTGAGAGCTTGCTTAGTGATCTATCCTTGTAATCGAGTACGAGATATAATAAAGTTTAGTTTGAGTTTTACTTTCTTTACTTTCATGTTTCAATGAAAAGAAAGGAAATAAATGAAAAAGATCATATGCTAATCTTATGGTAAGTAATAACACCACATAAGGAAAAGTATAAGTAGAAAATTTTATTGGAGAATGACAAACATAGCATTGGTCAATGATGCAATTCATGAAAGAATTAATAAGGGAAGAGAAGATTCACATGCAGATACACCATCTTAGAAATCTTTTGTGATTGTGAGCCCCCATCAAAATATTATATGCCAAAATCGTTGACATTGGACAAGGAAGACAACGTAATGATTTATGTTTGTTCATATTCACATAGAAGTTATATTGTCATAGATCCTTCAACATGTGGTGCTTGCCCCCTACCTTTGCTAGCCAAAAATTCCGCACTAAGTAGAGATACTACTTGTGCATCCAAAAACCCTTAAACCCAAATCTTGTTTTGAGAGTCCACCATACCTACCTATGGATTGAGTAAGATCCTTCAAGTAAGTTGTCATCGGTGCAATAAGGCAATAAAAATTGCTTCTAAAAGTGTTAGATCATTTAGTGTAAGAGAAAATTGAGCGTTGTACGAACTTGTGATGGCGAAGAATAAAAGCGACATACTGCATAATAAAGGTTGCTATCACAAGGGCAATATAACTTGATGTTCTTTTGCACTAAGGGATTGAGCATACAAACAAAAAGAGCATGGCAACCTCTGCTTCCCTCTGCGAAGGGCCTATCTTTTACTTTTATGTATTTACTTTCATGCAAGAGTCAAAGTTTTTCTCTCTATTCCTTTTTATTTTCTCTTTTGGCAAGCATCACGTGGTGAGGAAAGATCTAGGCACATATATCCAGTTGAATATGGGTAGCATGAGTTATTATTGTTGACATCACCCTCGAGGTGAGTATGTTGGGAGGCGAAACTATAAGCCCCTATCTTTCTATGTGTCCGGTTGAAACGTTTTGCTCATGTGTATGCGGTGAGTGTTAGCAATCATAGAAGACTATATGATGGTTGGGTATGTGGGCTTGCCTAAAGGCTCCGATACGTGACCCTTCCTGAAAAGATGATGAATTGTAGTTGCAAAGTTGACTGAGAACATAGTTTGTTGGTTTCCAATAGAGTTTATGCTTTATACTTTGATGTTGTGATGAATTGTTACTTATTCATGAGAAGTCTATGATAAAATTTTTATGTTAAAGCTTGTTGCTGTTATAATAATTTACATGATGCTTCTATGTCCGTATTTTGTTTTTATCGACACCTCTCTCTCTAAGCATGTGGACATGTTTTTGATTTCGGTTTTCGCTTGAGGACAAGCGAGGTCTAAGCTTGGGGGAGTTGATACGTCCATTTTGCATCATGTTTACCTACTGTTATTTATAATGTTTTTATGCATAATAATGCTTTTTGGAGTAATTCTAATGCCTTTTCTCTCATAATTTGCAAGGTTCACACAAAGAGGGAGAATTCCGGCAGCTGGAATTCTGGACCTAAGCACCGATCCACCCACATATCAAATTATCAAAGTAGTGAACATGAATCAAACCAACATGATGAAAGTGACTAGATGAAATTCCCGTGTACCCTCAAGAACACTTTGCTTATCATAAGAGACCATTTTGGCCTGTCCTTTATCTCAAAAGGATTGGGCTACCTTGCTGCATATTATTTGCCGTTACCGTTATATGCTCATTACAAATTATCTAGCTACAAAACTATCTGCTACTTACAATTTCAGTGCTTGCAGACATTACCTTGCTGAAAACCGCTTATCATTTCCTTCTGCTCCTCGTTGGGTTCGACACTCTTACTTATCGAAAGGACTACGATCGATCCCCTATACTTGTGGGTCATCAGACAACAGGGAGGTAAGACCCTCAGTGCACAACAAAAAGAGGTATGGGGATAAAGGGTCTCCCTGATGCAAGCCCCTAGTAGGAATGAATTGCTCACTTTCCTCAGAATTAAATCTGACACGATATCTTACCGTCCGAACACAAACCATGATCATCCGAACCCAATTTCTATGGAATCCCATCTTGAGCATTATCTTTTCTAGAAAATCCCACTCAACACAGTCATATGCCTTGTGCATATCATGGTTGACCGCGCATAATCCAGTCTTCCCCAGTCTCCTTTTCTTGATAGTATGAAAACTTTCATATGCAACCAAAAAATTATCCATGGTCAACCGTCCAGGGACAAAAGCACTTTGAGTGGAAGAAATAATTTTTCATAGAATATTCTTCAATCTTGCAGCAAGCATTTTCGAGATAACTTTGTACACGACATTGCACAGACTAATCGGACGGAATTGAGTTACCTTCTCAGGTGATTTTGTTTTTGGAATCAAAATAATTATTGTATCATTCCAACCCTCGGGAATTGTGTATGTATTCACTGCTGTAAGAACTTCATCAATCAGATCACCCCCCAAAAGCTGCCAAAAACGTTTATAAAAAACCGCATGCAGCCCATAGGGCCGGGCGCCTTAAAATCGCCAATACTGAAAAGAGCCTTTTTTACTTCCTCATGTGTGAAAGGTGCAATTATATTTTCATTCATCGATGTAGAAACCTTATGGGGCACCTTGTCCAGAACACTTGCCTGCATCTCGGATGGTTCATACGTGAACAACTGAGAGAAATAAGACCTGATATGTCCCTGGAGTTCATTACCCTCCTTCCAGACCCCCTGTGTCATCTAGGAGCCTTTTAATCAGATTTCTTTCTTTACGTGCAGTGGCAGCATTATGAAAGAAAGAAGTGTTCCGGTCTCCATGCATCAGCCAGTTAGCACGTCCTCTTTGAAGCCAATGAATCTCCTCATGTTTCAATAAATTGTCAATACCTTCTGTCTCACCCAAGAAGCCAGCGACAACGCACCATGTCTAATTTTTTCTAATTCTTTATTCAACTTCTTGATACGATTTTTTGGACCTTTCAGAATATATTTATCCCAACTATGAAGATCATTGTGTACCGCATGGGTTCGTGAAGCCAAACTTGGACCCAAACCTCTCAGATTTGCCTTCGCCCATGCAGTAGCAACCACTTCGTCTACAGTATCTTTAGATAACCATCTAGCTTCAAAATAATTTCCCCCAGAACGACGCCTAATCTGGCCAGTCTTATAAAATTCTGTGTCAACCAAAATAGGCTTATGGTCAGACATGTAATGCTTCTCATGGATGGCCGCTGTATTGGGATAATCTGATGTCCATTGTGTATTACACACAGCACGGTCCAGTCGCACACGAACGTCAGCGCATCTCCAGGTGTATTTATCCCCAATATAGTCCATATCCTAAAGCTCACAGTCGTCAAGGCAGTCTCTGAACGCCTTGAGCATGTCAGGACCCTGAACCTAAGTTACACCGATCTAGGATGTAACACATCATATCACTTTGCGGCCTCACGCACGGTATTCCCACGGCTGCAGCCTTACCTTGGCCAGGACCGTTTGCACCTTTTGGCTCACGTATATGATTGTGTCGCTAGCATCCATATGATAAAGAACACGGGCCGACATGACTAGTCGTAAACCCAAGGTGGCACAAACTTACAGGGACAGGCATACATGACCCAACAATGCACGTGTCGGTCAGCAGCGAGTGTAACCGGGCTATAGCAAGCTATCAGGACTCCGGTAAACACCGCGTGACATATCCCCGTAGGGACACACACAGGAGCAAAGAAGGACACATGCCGGTCAATCCATGTGTTCTGGTGGAAGCACTAGGAGACATTTCCACATAAGGAAGGCTACCAAGAATAAACAACTAGGTGTCGGATCTCACACATACCAAAGCATTTCAATAACAAACACACAATATGCTCGAGATGTGCAGATATAACATGGCCTCACAACATAACTCTATGACTCAAAGTATTTAATTAAAAGGCTCCGAGGAGCCATACATAGTATGATATTACAAACATGGGTCTCATGAACCAAAATACAGAGTCAAACAAGCAACAAGCACATGCGGAAGCTTATCCTGTCTGAGTACAGACAACTAAAAGGAAAAAAGGCCAGAAAGCATGTCTATCTACAAGACCCTCCATAGGAACCAGACCTCTGTCTGGGATTCCCAAGCTAATTGTCGAAGCCCAAGTAGAACTACTAGTGAGACTGAAGTCTCCTCTACAAAAACATAAATTAAGCAACGTGAGCACAAATGTACCCAGCAAGACTTACATCAGAACTATCTACTTGTGCATCTGTATCAACAAAGGGGGTGGTGGAGTTTGACTGCAGCAAGCCAGCTTTGACTCAGTGGCTATCCTGTACTACAACTACCAGTATTTTCTTTGAGGTGGCGCATACGAGTCCACATATTCACCATATCAATACACCACTATGGATTCTCTCCCGTCTCCCTACGGGAAGGCCATCCATAGCACTCACACTTATCTTGCGCATTTTAGAGTATCCACTTCAAGTTATCTATGAACCATATAAGCTTTCCAAGTAGTCCATATCCGCGGATGCGGCTATTCGAATAGATCATATTACCCTGCAGGGGTGTACTTCCACTGGTACCGTAACGTGCTATACAAACGGTTTTTAACCCCTTTCCGTGACGGCATTCTGAACCGTCGCCAAGTGAGTGACTACGATAAGGGGGTCCTTCCCACACGACCCAGAAACCATCAGGGATAGGCGAGCGGCTACTGACGATCGCCATAGAATAAACGTATGAGAAGTCGCCCCAGTCCCACACGTTACATCTCGACGTTATGTTTCAGATCCGAGAGACATCCCAAACGATTATGCCACTATAGTCATGTGAAAAAGGTGGACATCAACATTGAATCTACCGATATGTTTGTGATAGGTACGTTATCGCACACAGTTCAAGAATGTAAAATGTGTGCGGTGCCTCTACTAACGCCAACGTGTCCATTTTCATAACTGTGTGCGATAGGTATTCCTATCACACACGCACACAGGTTTGAAACGTTTGCCGTATTACCATGAATCGCACACGCATATGAGACGAAACCGTGTGTGCGTCCGTCGGGCATCGCAAACGTTTCACGTCAAAGAACCGTATGTTCTCTATTTTTCATCGCACATGCTGTTTTCTTTCTAACCGTGTGCACATTATTTTTATTCGCTCCTGTATAATTTTATTTTTCCCTGTAATTTATTATTTGAATTGGAATTTTTGAAATATGAAACATGGAATTCAAATTATCAGCACAATGGTTCAACAACGAATCCATAAATAAAATTCTCAATACAATATGTTCAGTAATTACAGGATTAGACAGCAATTAACTATGATGAACCACAATATTTAGAGGCGGTAAAGGTGAAGAGACAAGTGTAAATCATTTTGGCTGCCGATGGTGTTGAAGAAGCGGAATGCCCATAATGTGCCCTCCTGCATGCCATAGGCACGAACAACTTTTGTCCAACCCCTTGTGACGATCGCCCGCCCATCCTTCACCGCCTTCAGGAAGACTTCTAGAGCATTAACATGGTAGCATGAATTATATACTTTAACCTTAGTTGCCTCCACTCCGGTCATGTAGTTTGCAAGGTAATCATCAGTAAATAGCTTCGGAAACCACTGAAAAGAGAAAAAATTTAGATACTGAGGTCTAATAGAGTAACTTGTTGTGGGCAGGGGGAAAAGGCAACACATTACTTACCATCCTAAAGTTCACTGTTGTCTTGGACAAAGTGTAAATAAAGAGCTTAATTCCCATCACCCTTTCTTTTGCATTACAATCTTTCTTAGTTTACTCACTTGACACTTGTTCATGAATATCTCATTGCCCCATACGCAAAAGGGATCGAAGCGTGGATCAGTACCGCTCATATATGTACCTACAAGCAACCAGTAAATGTTAGAAGCCAAACTACAATTGCATAAATGATGAAAAATACAACTACCTATGTTCCTAAGTACAAGTATTTTTAGTGATTTCAATATGAACTACATACAGATGTATATAGAATTATAGATATAGTTTAGATTAGAATCTAGATTCACTCATTTTGCTCCGTATGTAGTCTATATTGGAATCTCTAAAAATACTTATATTTAGGAACAGATGGTGTATAAGATATGGGATGCAGCTAACCTCTACGGCAAACAACAACATCACCTATTGTAGCCCTATGTAAGTACATGGAAAGCCAATGTTAACTACAACAGGGTTAACATCCACCAAAAATAGCAAATGGTAATAAAACAGCAGCATCTGTAGTGATATCTTCATTGCGAAAGAGTAGCACAGTAGCAATGGGACGGATTAAAAAATGGATAGAATTGTTTACTGCAACAGACAACCTAGTATAGCCATTGAAACTAGTACTGATAGAAATGAAATTGTTAGAGTTAAACATCGCAAGGCAGGTGCTACTAGAGTAGAGAATGGCCCTGTTGTCTATTAAAAAGTAGGGAAAATAGATAGGACGGGCTAGGCGTGTTTACTACAACATGCTTAATACATGAACCGTACAAAACATGACCATTGCAACTAGTATTGGTAAGATTCAACTGGTGAGTTCATACTTGGTAAGTCCTGAGGGGTATTGGCTGGGGCACTTCATACGGACAAGAGCCCGCCCCAAGTTAGCCACAGCGGAGGCGAGGTGTTCCTCCGGGTCGAAGAGTGGATCAGTGTCGCCGACATGTGTACCTACAAGAAGCAAGTAAATGTTAGAAGCCAAACTGCAATTGCACAAATGATGTAAAATACTGTAAGACATGGGATGCAGCTAACCTCAACTGTAAACAACAACATCGCCCGTTATGGCCCTTCGTAAGTACATGGAAAGGCATGTTAAGTACAACAGGGTTAGCATCCACTAAAAATAGCAAATGGGCAGCATCTCTAGTATATCTTCATTGCGGAGAGTAGCACGGTAGCAAAGGGACAGATTAAAAAATGGATACAACTATTAATTGCAACAGGCTTAACAGCATCCTAAGTCATGTTTTGTAAGTTTGTAGCCATTGAAATACAACTATTTAAAAATGGATACAACTGTTAATTGCAACAGGCTTAATAGCCATTGAAACCGGTACTGATAAAAATGCAATTGGCAGAGTAAAACATCGCAAGGCAGGTGCTGCCAGAGCAGAGAATGGCCCAGTTGTCTATAAAAAGGTAGGGAAAAATAGCTCAAACTTGTTAGGCATGTTTACTACAACATGCTTAATACATCGACCATACAAAACATAGCCATTAATTGCAACTAGTATTGGTAAGATTGAACTGGTGAGTTCATACTTGGTAAGTCCTGAGAGGTAGTTGCTGGGGCACTTCATCTTGGCCAGAGCCCGCCCAAAGTCAGCGGCGGCGGAGGCGAGCTGCTCCTCCGGGTCGAAGCGTGGATCAGTGCCGCTGACATGTCTACCTACAGGCAACCAGTAAATGTTAGAAGTTAAACTGCAATTGCACAAATGATGTGAAATACTGTAAGACATGGGATGCAGCTAACCTCAATGGCAAACAATAGCATCGCCTGTTATGACCCTGCGTAAGTACATGGACATGCATGTTAAGTACAATAGGGTTAGCATCCACCAAAAATAGCAAATGGGCAACATCTCTAGTGATATCCTGAGTCATGTATTGTAAGTTTGTTGTTGGTATTGGTGAAATTGAGCTGGACAGTTAATACTTGAACATCACACAGTGTGCAGTACTGAAATAAACAAGGCAAGAACATGCTTAATACATCAACCGTACACAACATAGCCATTGCAAGTGGTATTGGTAAGATTGAGCTGGTCAGATCATACCTGGTAAGTCCTGAGAGGTAGTCGCTGGGGCACTTCATCTGGGCCAGAGCCTTCACCAAGTCGGCGACGGTGGAGGCGAGGTGTTTCTCCGGGTCAACACGCACAGCGGCCATCGTGCCATCGACCGCCATCAGCTCCTCGACCTCCATGTGATATGTGGTTGGGCTTGCGCGGCGATGCTCTGGAGGTAGGGCGGTGGGGATTTGGAGGCATGAGGATGTTTCGTAGGCGCCATTTAAGCAATCAGGCTGGGGCCGTGATAGAGATCGGTGGGTTACCTGACTGGATCGACGATGCTCGGGCAGAACGTAGATGTGTCTGAAGCTGTGGTTGCGGCAGCGGCGGTTTGAGCTGCCGGTAGGGGGGAGGGGGAGGGGGAGATACTGAGGAAATTTGATGGGTGGGGATGTGGTGGGAGGAATAAATTCTGAAATCGCGCACCTAATGAAAATTTTGCTGCGAAACTTGAAACTTGGGCGGGGAAAACACACAACGTAGACGAAGCGCGTAAAATACTCGTGTGCGAGAAAAGAGAAAATTGGCAGATCCCATCTCCAAAAAAATATACACGTGTAGTTGATTTTTTTCGGTCAATGGTACGCTTGGTTTATTAGGAAACATCGCACAGGTAACTGACTTATGGATCATTAACGCAAAAAAACGCACATGGGTACGCCATAAAAACCGTGTGTTTTGTGATCTTCTAATAATTCTTATATCTATCAGCATCTCCAATTGCACCTAATTTCAAAAATCTCTTTCATTGTATCAGGATTATTCAATGTACATGATTGAGGCAAGGTGACACCCGATGATCAATCATCAGTTTATGAAATGCAATCAAGTGTCAACCTGCCTCGCTTGCATAGCCAGATTTGATCCAATGCAGCAAGAGAGAAGCTTGCTGCCATCCGCTGGCGCGGCAATTTAAGCCGGTGTGCGGCCAACTCGCGCGGCGAGGTGGGACTAAAAACCAGCTGCGGCCAACTCTAGTCTCCGGTGGCTATGGGCGGACGTTTTGGGAGTATTTAGGGCCAGGGTGCGGCTACAAAACTTCAGTGAACACATGCTAATCAATGCTCAAAGCCCTCAAAGGATGCGCTTACCGACATTGTACGTTAATAATAGATAGTACCAACTTAATGTACTACTGGTAATTTGCTCTAAAACTAGTATGTATGTAGTACTGGTAGATGCTCGTAATTAATTATACAAACTTATGGGCGACACACGCACTAACTACTTCTCACATGCTGCCATCAGGGCATGTTGGCCAGACGCCGTCGTTCTCCTTCCTGGCCTTGTAGGCGGCAGCCCACCGTGCTTCGATCTCCGCCGAGCTCTCCTCAGCATGGCATGCGGCCTCTTCTTTCTTGCGGCGGCGGGACTCTCTTTCCTTGACTGCGTTCTGCCTTTTCCGCTCCTTCTGTGTGGCTTTGGCCACCTCTAGATCCACCGCCCATTCAGCCATGGCAGCATCAAAGTCTGCCCACGTACTTGTGCGGCCGCCGGCGGCGATGAACTCGGCGCGGCGAGATGCCATCGCTTCCTTACCATGTGTGCGGTCGCAGGCGGCGAGGAACACAGCGTGGCGGGATGTCATCGCTTCCTTACCAGTTACTGTGCACCGCGGTGCCGTGAACGATGCTTGGAGAGAGCTCTGGGACGGAGTGGTCGGATAACCGTACAGTGCGGTGGTTTTTAAGAGCTCAACGACAAACGACGAAGGAAATTTGGCTTCCCTTTTGGTCACGAGGTCTAGCCAATGGCCAACCGACACGTCTGCAACGATCGGATTTTGGAGCAATGGTAACATTACTTGAGGAACAAGTAATGCTAACTCCTCGGACAGAGACAAATCTCTCGCAGCAAAGAAGATCACAGTCTCTTGCTGGCAAGTATTTGCTCGGAGCACAAAGAGATTTCTCTCACAGCTTTCATAGGATTTGGGTTTTGCATCAGAGAATCAAAGCTTCGAATGCTACACCCCTCTTAATAGTACGGTGGTCCTATGACTCAAAGAAAGAAGAAGAAAAATGAAACAAATGCTACGTCTTCACTTCGCTTCTTTCTTCCTCAAACGCAGCCAAATTCTTCGAACAGACACCGAACCAATTGCTTGAACTTCAGCAATTTTTAGGGGTCACTCTTGTTAGCTTCATGTTCGGTGATAACCTTCACTGCCACGCAGGGAGATTATCTTCGTCGTTTGCATCAAACTCCTCGATACTTCAGGGACCTGTTACTCTGTGTGCACTAGCAAGCACATAAGTCCCATACTGTTTATGTCAACAAACTCCAAAACATAAGGGGCCTATCATTTCACCAACAATCTCCCCCATTTTGGATGGTTGTTGACAGAACAGATAATCATCAAAGTGAAGATAGATAAGTGAAATGTAAACCGAACAAGAGTGAACTTGCATTACTTGACTCAATGATGAAATATACTCCCCCTAGATGTATGCGGGGTCAATGATATCCAATGAAATTCCTTGCAATTCATTTAAGTAAGTGGAGGATTTTTCAATCATTCGAGGTAATGATTCGCACTGATGATATGTAATCCATCGAGTGTATAGTGCAATCATTCATGACTTCTGACAATAATTCCACCTGCAAAACAAATGCTTTGAGAGAAAATAGTGCAGCAGGCGGGGTTATTAATATTACAGCACAGATCAGAAGTTTTACATCAGAGCACATAAAGTGGCACAAATAGTCTTTGAAGCATATAGCACAAAAATCTTATAAACCAGAGCAAATAAACACTGAGACAAAATCCAACAGAGCAAACCTATCGAAACTCTCGATGTGATTCTCCCCCTTTTTGTCAACTAGTGTCAAAAAGGTGACGAATAACATGAGTGCGAAAGGAGGTGAATTTGACTCACTCTGAGGCATCGCCCGAAGAACTTCCCGAAGATGTTTCTGATTCGGAGGTGGCTAGTAAATCTTCTTCGTCAGCAGCAGCAGATGCTTCAATACTGGCTTGGGGCTGAGAAGATGAAGGGATATTGGGATCAGCAGGTTGATTCTGGCGAGACAGAACATTTCCTTCAGCAGGTTTCTCAGTGGGCGAGGTGGCTTCTGATTCGTCGAGTAATTTGCGCAGCTAAAACCGAAATCAGTTGTTGGCTCACGAGCTGGCAGAGGTAGAGTAATACGATCTTGAAAATCTTCAGCTGAAAACCCTTGATCAATATACTCATAGAGTTCTTTGAGGTCGGAGTTGCTCAATTGCTTCTTGGAGAAGAACTTCTGAAGCAATTTCCATAGGCGCTTCTTATTTTCAGTCGTGATCATGTGCACAACTTTGGTTCGGTTGTTGATGGCATTCAATTAAGCAGCCAGGTGTTTTTTTTCTCAGCGGTCCTCAGCCATATGCTGCAACAGCAGCTATTGAGTGCGCAAACACACTTTGAGATGTGAAGGAGGTTGAGTATTCAGTTGTCGATCACGCTGAGGAAGCCGTGGCCCATTGAAAGTATTGTGATAATCTGGAGGGCTTGACACTGGTACTTTTCCTGAGGAAAAATCTTCCATGACATGCAGTGTATCACGCACTAGAGGAATGAAGCTTTTGTGACTGACTTTGGCTAAATATTCGGTTTTCATTGCATAGTCAACCACCTTCTGAGACTTTGATAGTTTTCGGATGTTGAGCTGAATCCATCAGAATGCGAAGAAACATATCTTTGACATCGAAGATAAATCCTTGGGAGATGGCATGGATGGTGTTTCGAAGAACATCAGATATAGCGTTGTCAGAGTTCATCCCAGCCAGAGGACAGATGGTGTAAGTGAGCATATGATATAGAGTTTGATTATTGAAGGTCAAGTGCTCGGGGCAAGGGAGGACCATTGTAGTCACGAATCTTTTCTTGATCCATCGTGCAACGGAAATCTTCATCAGAGATGGCATCAATGTTATGAACTCGAATCTCAGTCGTGCCATGCTCGAACTGAGGGAAATGAAAATGAGATACAAAATCCATTGCAGAGCATTTTATGCGTTTCCCATCGGTCAACCATTCCAAAATCCACTTGGTGCTATCAGCTTCATTACCGGAGATATACAGTGTGGCATAAAATTGAAGAATAATCTCTCTATTCCATGGATGCTGAAATGCAAAGACATGTGTGAGGCCAAAATCTTCGATGTCTTGCAATACTTGATTGAAGCAGCCAATGTTCTTCATCGCAGTGATATCCGGGAACTCATGAAGAAAAATCTTGCGGCTGTCATAAAGAATCCGAGAATAAAAAATTGCCTGTTCCTGAGTCCAGAATCGAGGAGATTCGGAAGTGCGGGGCTTGCTGTATGGACTCTCTTGAAAGAACTTAGGATGAGTGTTCCGATTGAAAAGTGGCCCTTTGACACCAACCCCGATAGAAAACAAGGGCAGTTGTTCGCGAGGATAAGGGTATTTGAGCTCATCTTCAATGGAGATCACTTCATCGCCATAAATTACTAAATCTGGGTGATGAGCATAAGCTGATTTTGCTGCAGAAGGACCATTTGAAGTTCTTCATGTAGTGTTGAGTGAAATTTGTAGTGGAGAGGGATCAGACACTTTAGCAGTTGAAACTGTGGCATTGTCAGGAACGGGGGACTAATGATGATGTTCTTCGGGAGTCGTTTGAGGAGCAGAGGGAGGGACCGAAACATTAGGTTCAACACGAGCAGGAGATGCATGGGGAGCAGTCTGAGGAATTTCACCTTCTTCTGAAACATTTCATAGAGGCGGATTTGCTTCATGAACAGGGGAAGCCACAGACACTGCTTCAGTTGGCCTTGGCGAAATAGGAGCATCTGCATTTGATATATAAACTTGCGAGGGAATTGCAGGCTCTGGTAAGTTTTCCTTCTGTGGTACAACATCTGGAGACTTTTCTTTCATGGGAGGAGGAGGAGCATTTTTCTTTGTAATTTTCTACTGCTTCTTTTGCTTCGACGGATTAATATGCCCCTTGACAAGATCTTTATATCTGGTGGCTTGGGCCTGATGATCGAGGCATATCTTGCGAACGATTTGATCCAGATTAGAATGAAATCCTAATCTTCTATTCCGAAGGACAGTCAAGGCTCGATTGACATCCACATATGATTCTTCAAGTTGTTTGATGACAAACTTGGATTTAGCAGCTTTCATTCGGTTGTCAAGATCATCGAGCTGGGTAGTGAGGTCGTTGATCTCAACAGAATCATCTCTCATGTCCTGAACCAGAGCAGAAGCTTGAGCAATTACTTTAGAGGGAATGGGCAAAGATACCACTTCTCCATCAAACAGGTTTTCCACAAATCGGTCAAGCTGCTCCATGATGAACACTTGATTGAAGTAATGTGGTGCATCAGAGTCATTGTTGGTCTGTGCAACAAGAGCAGTCTAAACTAGATTTTGCTCGGTCGGAGGAATAGACGCCAAAGGTTGTGTCAACTTCGGAGCAAATTGAGTTGCTTTTTCTTTCACTGTGTTTTCTTGTGGAGCACTTTGCTTAGCAGAGGGAGCCGAGATTTTCTTCACCTTTTTCTTCGGGAGCTTTTCCTCTGGCTTAGCTGTGCCTACTGGGGCATCAACTACCAAATCTTGCAGATCTATTGCATCAGCATGAGGAGCTGTATTTACTTTATCAACCATTGTGACAGTGGTAGGAGGAGTCTTTCTCTTCAATGGGTTCTTCTTCGGAGGTGCTATTGGGACAGCACTTGCTCAAAGATCAAGCAAAACGGTGGATGTAGTGATGTTCACTTGTTCTGAAAGAGTTGTGTCAATTTCTTCTCTTGTGAGTGGAGGGTCATCTTGATCGGAAGAATCACTTTCACGCTCAATTGGTTTAGCATGCCTTCTCTTCAGCACGCTCTTTTTCTTCAAGGCAGCCGATCTGGGATCATGTTTGTGCTTTGAGCGCCCTTCTGATTTTCCTTCAGCCTTTTTCTTTTTGATGTCTGATTTGATGAGACGATGATTTTCTTCTTCTCTTGCCTGCTCCTTTTCAGCCATCTTGGCTCTATTTTCAGCATTCTTTAGGCGCTTGGCCTTTTCTTTGGGATAAGAATCAGGTGTTTTGAGCGAAGACTCATCAGCATCAGGAGGTGGTGGAGGTCTTTCCTGGGGATCACTTGCTCGGATGAGTCCAATTTCTTGACAGTCACAACAAGGAGGATGGAAAGCAAAGTTCTTGGCATATCGACGATGAATCATTTTGTAGTTGAACCACTTTCGTACCCAGTGACATCGAATCTTTTGCAGATGACTTCTTTTCACTGATGAATTTCTCCTGGAACATTGTTGTATTTTTCATGAGATATATACTGAGCTGAATTGGTGAAGGGTTGCCTGCCACCTTTCCTTTTCTTCGGAGCATCAGCTTCTTGCTCGTTGTCATTTTGTTCGGATCTCTTTCTTTTGCTGGTAGATGGGCCTACCGTTGGGCCCTTAGCATTTGGAGCTTTAGATTCATCAGTTGTTCCCATGAAGACCTCTTCTTCATTGGCCATACTGTGCGGTCTAGCAGAATCCTCAACAGACTGCGTATACCTATGAATGAGAGTAGATATGAGGGAAAATGGGGACAGGGTTACAAATGCTCACAGTGAATGTTATTTCAAACAAACAAGATTTTGAAGAAGAAACAGATACAGACTTTGAGAAATGTTTCGAGTGAAGGAAACATATAGAACGAGCTAGTAGGTCCGAAGAAAATACTAGATAGCGTGCTAGGCATTTCATTCAAGCAAAACATAACACAAACCCTAGATCTAAAAGGATTCGGATGTGAGGAACAACTACAAACCACATTTGCACTGGTAAAGGTAACTACTAGATCTAAGATATGCGGTAAAATAGGAGGAAAATAACCATGGACGAACTCGAATCGAGAAGGATGGAGGCCCGAGTTCGAACCATACGTACCCTAGCTCGATGACATGTAGCAGCTACGGCGACGCGGGGAAGAAGATGTCCCGCGGCGGCGTGGAAGGACTCCGGTGACCACTTTCCGACAGTGAAGCGGTGAAGAGGTGTCGGCGTCGAGCTCAAGGAGGAGCGCTGCGGCGAGGGTTTCGGCGGACAGGAGGCGAGGAGAAAGAGAAGTGAACTAGAAGAATGAGAGCGGTGCGGGTTTTATATGCGAATGGAAATAACCGCACGCAAATGATTTTGATCGAACGGCCTCTAAGCAGAGACGGTTGCAAGTCAACGGACAAGATGGAATGGCAGTTGATGTATTGCATGTGGCAACTGTCATAAAAGATCATGGTCCTGACTTGGGGCGGGAAACCCCAAATTTTGGACAGCTTTCGCCAAAACAGATTAATATTCAGACCGAATCTAAATCGTGGTCAAGGATACCAGATAAAGTTTCGTTCCAGATAAAGTTTGAGCATTTGTAACGGATCAGCATAGACTGGAAGAGATAGAACAGAGAGAAAATAGGGTCCTAGGCATTTCACTCAGGCTGATAAACACAAACCACTCGAGCAAATAGCTATGAGGGAAATGCATTCAGACAAACACTGAAACTTACGATCGAGAAGAAACTAAAACGAAAGAGAATTGTGGTGGTGTGACCCACCGTATAAGAACTGTATGAGCCTGAGTGTCGCACAATTATCGTGGCACCTAGTTAGTCTAGTTCTTTGTTAATGTATTCACTCTCAGAAAGAAAATTTCACATTGTCAAAATATTCAAACTCTTCGAGTGTTATGCACCCATTCCTTCAAAGATGAGGAAGTGTTAGCACGGGTGCCGAGTCCAGCTCACTGCACGTTTGTGAAGTCTAGGATGTTTAGCTCACACCGTAATGCACAAAATCTTTTCTCATCGAGAGGCTTGGTGAATATATCAGCGAGATTGTCATCGGTCTTGACATGATTGATGATAATATCCTCTCGAGCAACATGATCGCGAATGAAATGATGTCTGATGGCAATATGCTTCGTGCGAGAATGCTGCATAGGGTTGTGTGCAATTTTGATGGCACTCTCATTATCACAATATAGAGGGATATGCTTGACCTTGATGCCATCACTACTGCAGGATGCTGCTAACGCGACACTATGATCAGAGACCCTTTGACGAAACTGTGTGCGATGCATTAATCGCAAACAGTGATGTAAAAAACCGTCAAAAAAGATGCAAAACATTTGCGATGGCGGATACACCAAACATGGTCCAAATTTTAGTTGCATGTGTGATGCTGGGCATAAGGTTCAGTCCAATAAACTGTTTTCGATGAGGCAGAAGAACAGAAACGGGTAGCCAGATGAAGGTATGTGCGATATACGGCATACAGTTCACTCGAATGAACTATTTGTGATTAGGCAACACAAAAGAAACAGTCATCCAGGTGAAGGTGTGTGCGATATACGGCATACAGTTCACTCGAATGAAGTGTTTGCGTTGAGCCAAGAGAACAGAAACGGTTCAACTTAACAAGATGTGTGTGATACGCGGCAAACAGGTCTATAATCGGAAATGTGTGGGAAGACCGATAACAACACTAACAATTCCTGTTAACAAGCTGTGTGTGTTGTGAGCAAATGATTGCTGGTATACAATTGTGAGTGATTGATGAAATCATCACTGACGGGTTCCATTGTTTAGTCCGTGTGCGATGTGATTTGCTCTGTTCGCACAACATCTATGCTCTATCTACAGAGCATCAACATATATACTTAAAAAGACAGCATTGCATAACCAAATTAAGCATACAATTACACAAGTGACTACACACATAACATTTCCACACACCAAAGTAAGCAATTACATGCATACTAAACTAGGAGAAACGAGGATCTAACCATCTACTTCTTGTTGCGACAATGCTTACCATTGCTTTGCTTCCGGCTGGATCCCTGGCTGTTTTGGGGAAGGAGGCACTTCCTCATGTCAATGATCCACCTGTACATCTCGTATCTTGTGTACGCCTCCTTGGCCGCGTACACGATGTGAGCTTTGTCAAGTTTCTCCATCCAGGCCGAGTGCCAGGCACGCTTCTCCTTGTTGTAGGAATCCCTCATGTCTCTGTAGTAGGGATCGATGATGACCTCGGCGAGGTGAACCAGTGAGTCCTTCTCATGCTTGTTGCTGCCCCAGATCTTGTATTGGCCCTGGATGTCAACAAGATTCTGGCAGGCGATAACCGAATTCTTGTGCACCTTTACATCGTTGGTGATGTCCACCGTAGCGAACATGTAGTGGGGGCTGTTGACAAACCTGGCAAAATGCTCGCAAGGCCTTGTGGCAAGGCAGTAGTGGTAGACGAGGACGTGATTGCGCACGCACATCTGGGCGACGGCGACCTTGGGACGAGACACGACACGAGCGCGGGTGTACTCGTGGTCAAACCCGACCACCTTGTACTTCTCCTCAGCAAGCAACAGCTCCATGATGTGGATGGAGTGCTCCACCCAGACCGGGTTGTTGGTGTACACCACCGAGAGCTCCATGAACCTTCTGTGGGTGTCCACCATGGCATGCATGGTGAACTGCTACTCGTCGTCGGCAACCGCTCGGAGCACCATTAGAGCCACGCAGGATACCCTCTAAGAATTTGTCGTGGTGGGTGTGCTTCTTGCAATGGTGGGGCGTGATCGAAAGGTTGAAGAGACACAAGGGTTAAATGGCCGCTGTAATAAATGGGGGCCGGCCGGCCTGTAATCGTCACGTCTTGTCACCACGTTCATAGCGGAGGATTCAAGTGCACGCTTGACAACACCGCACGCATTTCGTTTGACCACGCGTGGGCTCGAAGAGGCGCCAAATGTATTGTCGGTGAGCCTGTTCCTGCGCTACCGTGTAGTTTATCGCGCAAGCTTCCCGCCCGGCTAGTTTGGCCACGCGTCGGCTAGAAGAGGGACAAATCATGGGCGTTTATTGGCAAAAAGCTTTGTAAAAACAAAGTGTGTGGAATGACTTCGGTCATAAGTTTACCCGTGGGTGATGAAGTCATAGTTACACAGAAGGGTGATGATGCACACTCGAGTGCGATAATTAATTCTGCGCTCTACAGGGCACACGGTTGAAGAAACCAACTGTGTGCAATAATGTCGAAGATCGCAGTCGAGTTAGCTGTACAGATTGTGTGCTATGAGATCGACAAGGTAAACATGTTCGAGAATGGTTAATAAAATCTAAGTACAATGCATATTAAGGTCAAAATAGTGCTACCAATATACGAGTCTCATACGATGCCATTTCAATGATTGTACCACAAAAGCTCGAAATATTACAAGGTTCAAATTCCAGAGTTATATGGCTCAAATTCAAAGATTACAAGGTTCAAACTGATATTAGAAATGAAATTCAGCTCATCAGCTGCAAACGCTCGCGCTGATCCGCTGAACATGAGAGGTTAAAACTAATATTACCACTTGTAAGGCTGGTTTCGAAACCTCATAATTTTTGCAAATGGTTTAGCCACTGAGAAGTCATGTATGGGGTTGACACGATGACTTCCGATTACTCTGTCATCTGAAGTTCCAAAATGAAATTCAGCATTTTCGGAGCCTATTCCATTCTGCCGCAGCCGCCGGCGCTGATCAACAAACCATTCATTTTTGCAAAATAAATGTAGGGCAAACCTCATTACCTTCAGCACCCTTGCTCTGACAACAAAGAACCTGGTGAATATAATCTCCGGTAAGGTCCCTCGGTAGGAGTTCAAAGTAATTTCTGAGAGATACAGATCTAGGCATTCGATGTGATTGTTATATTGTATCACATTATCCACCACCGGGCCTAATCTTATCTGCAAAAGAAGAAAACGTGTTAGTGCATACATGTAGTTTTGAACACTACTATAGGCTTATTTGGTTTGTAGGATTTGCAAAATGCACTAACATGCCATCTTCGATCCGACATGATTAACATGGGCATTTGATTACAATCTAGAAAAATGTAGCCGAGGCCGCAAAGTCCATGGAACTCCATGGATGTCTGGCCGAGGCCGCAAAGTCCTGATGTGTCCATGCACTGTACACTCTATGAATGAAAGAAAATCCTCAAATCAGCTCGAATAAAAATGAATTCAGGGCGATTTTGGCCGAGTGATTAAAGGAGGCAGATGAACTGGGATAAGAGATGAGATAATATCTCATTAAATTAGTTACCTTGTTGTCCATGAGAAAAAACCCTCAATACGGCGGATTCCCCAACCAGGCGGAGCTGGGTCGACCGCGAGCAGCGTCGACAAAGTTGATGGCGATAGGCGGCGGCAAGCGGAAGTGGTGAAATGCGGTGGGGTTTGCCGGCAGCCTGGCGGTGGCGACAGACGTCGAGCTAAGTGGTTGCCACGGCGATAGGCAGTGCCATGCATAGATGCGAAGGAGCTTGTGCAGGTGTGAATGGGGACCGGAGGGGGTGGCGGGCGGGGTGGGGGTTTTTGTGACGTGTGGATGGTGAGGATTTTCATTTTTCTTTTTTGAATTGGGTGGTGAGGGTTTCTGTCCCACAAAGAGTTTCGGAGGCAATGGTTTGCTAGAGCCAACCGTGTGTGATTGACGTAACAGGGAAAATGAAAGTCATTGCACACGGTTCCAATTTTGGGATTCGTGTGTGATTGACGTACTACCTCCGTCCTGGTTTATTGGTACCCTTTGTAATTTGTGCCAAATTTTGACCAAAGATTTAACTAACTAATGTTTATGCATGTCACCAAAAATTATATCATTGAACACTACGTTCAAATACGCATCCAACGATATATTTTTTGCTGGCCTGCACTAACATTTTGTCAGTTAAATCTTTGGTCAAAATTTAACCCAAATTACAAAGGGGACCAATAAACCAGGACGAAGGTAGATTCCATCAACCGAACTGATTGCATCCATATCCCACATTTAGACATAAGTAAACATAGATTAAACATACTCAGACATAGATAATAAGCGTACACAAGCATAGTTCAACCATAAGTACATAGTTCAACCGTCATTAAGCATACTGAAGCGTACATAGTTCGATCCCACATCTCATCTCATCTGTCGGCATGATCCTGAAGCTTCTCCAGGTACTCAGCGTATGCGGCGTGCGCCACCCTGCAAGAATACTTCTGCTTGAAGGAGCCAACGGCTCGCCCTCTTGCATGTGCCAGAACACTTTGATACGCATCATGAAGCTTTTGGTTGCAAAATGGGCATCAATAGCCGCCGTCCTAGGTCCTAATACGCCTGTTATCCATTCCCGCATAAAGCTTCCTGAGGATTTGCCTCTTGTACCTCCTCTGGCCATCTTCATCCTCGCTGTCGACATCGTCAGACAGCTCCTATACATATAGTAAAAAAAATGTGGCGTCAAATTAATGTTTACAAACTAATCTCTAGCGAACATTTGGCAGTTGCCAAAATTTGTCATCAAATCAATGTTTACATGCCGTAAAGTAGGATTAGGAATTTATGGCTATTTTTTATACATATCCAGAGATTATGGTTTGATTTTTAAGCACAATCGTCAATCTACAGGCCAATCTTGAAGAAAATAATGGCACAAACATATATGTAGGTCATTCAAAATCAGTTGTGAAGACATGGCTAGGAATTATTAGCATGAACACTAACCCTAGTCGGATTATTAGCAGAAATCATTTGCACAAATGAAACAACTAATCACTTATCACTTGTACCATTCAAACAATCAATACACTACACGGATCTAACGAAACTTACTCAGATTTCATGGATTGAGAGAACATAACCATAGGATTTCTATTCCAAAAAGGGGGAGGTAGGAGTAAGCAGAGAAACCCTAGGATGTATTTGACACATAAATGGGTATAGATGACTAACCGGTTGTCCGTCGTCGTCGGATTCATCGCTGGAGTCTACGCCCGAGTCATCACCGGAGTCGGTGTGGACCTCCGGCTCTGGCTGCGGAAGCATGACACCGTCGACGACGTCAGGGTGCAACGATACCTCGCCGGCGGTGACGGCAACCTCTGTCTCCATCTCCATGCCGTGCTCCAGTGCTTCAGCAGCCCCGGCATTGCCACTCCCTCCGATGGGGCGCTTCGGCGGCATCCTCATACACTGACGGCTTTGAGGACTGAGAGCGGCATCGAGGATGCAAGCGGAGAGAGAGGATTGTGTGTGTGGCGAGGATGGGGGGTGCGGACGCTCGGGCACGCCATTAATATGGAGTAGTGGGAGAGGGGCGGGCGGCGGTCAAACCGCTGGTTCACCTCCCGGTGAGCCTGCGCACCGGACTGTTGGCATGCCTACCGTCATTTCACATAGCTACTCGCATGCCTCCCGATGACACTGCGCAGCGAGCACTCCTCCCATCAATTCACACACCTACACGCACGCCTCCCGGTCTGCCTGCGCGGCGGACTGCTCGCATGCGTCCCGTTAACTCATGCCTGCTCGCACGGCACACGGGTCGCGTGGCGGCATGTATATTGTTTTTCTATTTTGATGATTAATGCTTCCGCTTTATTGCTTAACCGAAGCATGGCACGTATCCATTGTTGGTCTAACGCCCACGGTTCGAATAAATAATCCGTTTGCGATATTGGTTCCCAATTATTAATAATCTCCCGTTTGTAAGAAGATAAAGATTACATCAAAACTGGTCTCAAATTTGTCAAAAAAAAGTACAATGCCACTTTGTATTGGTGTCCATATGACAACACGATAAGTTCCATGAATTTCAAATAAGTTTTGGATGTGCTAGAATTTAAAAATCAAGATTCTCAATGTTTGAAATTTCTTGCACGGGGAGTAAACATGCACCTAGTGAGACACATGTGTTTTTTCAATCCATTTAGGTGCACTGTCACGTGTGCATGTAGCTCAAATTTGATTTTTGCACATTATACCCCTAGAAAATCAATCAATGTACTAAAACGTCTTAATGATCTTTGTTTTTTTTTTCAAAATTAAAATGTCCCTCCTTTGGTAACATATGTTCACCGCGGGAAAATTTAACATGCATCATAGTTGCGACGGATGTGCGGTGTGTGTGTGTGTGCGCGCGTCTGGGAGGTGGGGTGGCTGGCAGTACACTACGAGTCGTGAGCCACCGTGTGGCCGTTTTGTGAGGCAGGTGCCACAACAGAGTCGTGAATTCGTTATTTAAAACTTTACACAACCCTTTCATACATACATGTTTTGGCCACATACAGTCGGTGGTTGTCCTACACAACACTCACTCGCGTGTGACGCTTTCTGCGAGCCCGCGAGGTCGTCGTCCATCACTTTGACCAACAGCCGGCAGAGAGGTTAATTTGGCCAGCAAGGTAAAATATTTTTTGTTTGTGTTATGGTGGGAGTATATAGTATGCGTCGAAGAGGTGGGAGGGGACTAGCATATATACTATATGTACACGTCCGTGAACAAGTACACCTGACTCAGTGTCGGGACTTTTCAATTTCTGAGGCACGTGACACATCAAAGTTGTGAATTGGCTATTCAAACATCACACAACACCTCTTTGGGCCACATGCATGCAGGCAGTGGTTATCCTAGGACAGTCACGTGTGACGCTTCCATCTGTGGGCCCGCGAGGTCATCGTCGATGCATGCATCACTTTGACCTACATCGGGAGAGGTTAATTAATTTCACCATCAAGGAGGATTCTTTTTGGGTTGTATTACAGTAGTAGCATATAGTATGCGTCGAAGAGGGGGAAGGGGACCATCATATGTAGTATGCTTCATGAACCTCACTCTGTGTGGGGACTTTACGGTTTTCGAGGCATGTGCCACATCAAAGTTGTGCATTTTGGGTATTCAACATATGTTTGGCCCACATGCAAAACGATTGTGGTAGTCCTCTCGCACCCACTCACGCGGTTATCAGCGATATCGATGCTTTCCATCTGTGGGCCCACTTGGTCCATCACTACTTTGCCTGACAACGAGAGAGGTTAATTTGACTTAGGAGGGGATTATTTTTTTGTTTGTAATACGGTATATATATAGGTCATGGGATGACATGGTACAGTTTGAGCACACACATGCATGTGTATGCATGAATCCCTCCCATCGAGTCGAAGTGGCTAGTACTACGACACGTCATGAACCGATCTCACTCTGTGTGGGGACTGTACGATTTTCGACGCATGCGCCACATCAATGTTGTGAATGGTATTCAAACATGCATGCACGCATCACCTCCATACATATGCATGTAGTGGTTGTCTTCGAATGGTACACTCCCTCGCGTGGTTATCGGCGACAAGCCTATATATTCGTGGGCCCGCGTGGACATCCATGATCACTTTGACCGACAATAAGATAGGTTACCATGGCAGATTCTTCCTTTGGTTTGTGTTATCGTAGTATAGGTCATGGTGAGATTAAGACCTAATTAAGTTTGAGCGCATACTATGCACGCATGCAAGCATGAATCCCCGTCATCGGCTCGAAGTGTGGTGTGACATACATATGCATCATCAACTAACCCTTGCTCCGTGTGGGGATTTCTGGTTTGAAAGAATGGTGCCACATCAAAGTTGTTCCATTGTGTATTCAAACATCAACACCTCTCCATACATATGTTTGGGCCACGCGCAGGCAGTGGTTGTCTTCGGGGACTAGCTACTTGCGTGATTATTGGTGAGCTAGCCCATCTCTGGGGTCGCATGGACAGCCATCACTTTGACCAACAACAAGAGGGAGGTTGTACGATGAAGGTGGGTTATTCTTGGTCCATTTTATGATACATCTTGGTGAGATGCCCTCTCCGGCCCGCCGACTGAAAGTGTGTGCGCGTGCACGGCACGTGTGTGTGTGTGTGTGTGATGGGGGGCTGCTACTTCGCACTTTGCTAGGTGAACCTTCGTGGGGGGGGGGGGCATGCGTTCATAGCTTAGGATTCCCCTCCTGCCGACACGAGGGGGGGCAAGCAATACCGTGCGCTTTGCGAGATAGGTGCCACATCAAAGTTGCATTTGGTATTTGAACATTAAACCACCCTTTTCATACATATATTTGGTCCACATGCAAGTGTGTTCGTGTTCTGACCCTTTCCTACGTCATTTTTGCCAAATTTATGAACATTAGACAAGTCGGATGACGCAACAGACACGGTTCACTCACACTAACTGTGTGCTACGCCGGTGCCCCTGTCACACACATCCGCACAGTACATTGGGCTCCACGAGGCTTCCCCTCTCAAAAATATCTACCCGCCTGTAGGTTTTTTCTATTTGATAACACACGGTTATTATGTTTCAACCGTGTGTGATGTTTGTTGTTCCTGCTCCTGCCTGCATCCCTCGAAAATATCTACCTGCCTCGAGGGTTTTTCTGTTTCATAACACACGGTTGTTATTTCCGGACCGTGCGTGATGCACCATCATCCAAATTTTCAATAGCCCCGGCATTTCACTCCTGCGTTTGACTCCCGCGTAGTAAAATTTTCAGTAGCCGCGTCATTTCCTCAAACACACCCCCCTCCACACACACACACACACCAAAACCTCCTCGGGCGCGCGCACACACACACACACACACCCCACCACCACAACCCCTCCCTCGCTCAAAACCCTAGCAAGGTCGCCGCCGCCGCCGACGCAAGGCCTCCATTGTCAACATCTGCCGGTTTGCCTGTGCAGCTTACCCACCGATCTCCATACCCAGGCCGCCCTGAGTTTCTTAGATGACACCTGCCAAACGCCCCCTTTCCCACAGATCCCCATCTCCATCCCCATCCCCCACTCCAGAGCATCGCAGCCTAAGCCCAGCTATGCTTCCTGTGGAGCTCGAGGAGCGACTGGCCCAAAAGAGGTGTATCGCAGTCTCTTCGCCCGACATCGCCGAGGAAGCTGACGACCATTACTGGCCGCAGGCACTCAATCAGCGGGCTAGAGTATGTGGGTATGTCACGGATGTTGGCTATGACATCGAGATTGTCGACAGCGACGGCCTGACGCGGGCTATGTCACAGGTTAAGTGGCCCACCCCCAACCCCTCGAGTTCAACCGCCATCGATCTCATCCATGGCCCCGCCGCTGATCTCCTCTGGCTCGCTGTCAAGAATTTTCCATCCTACATCGCCATCGAGCCCCTTTTGTCATTTCTGAAGGACACGTTCTGCGATGCTGGCTTGGGATCCATAGCTTCCAAGTTAGACCTCATCGATGGCGACCACGAGGAGGGGACCCTCTCCGGCTCTTCCAAGGGGAAAGATCCCGTCTGCAACATCAGGGAGGGCACCCTACAGCCGTGCTCTTCCAAGGGGAAGGAGCCCATCTGCGACAACATGGAGCGCATCCAGGGTATGTGCTCTTCCCACGGGAACGAGCCCATCTGTGACAAGTGAGGAAACCCATGATTTGTTTTGTCGTGCCTCTTCACAGGGGGGAACCCATGATTTGTTTTGTCGAGTCCCTTTTGTAGTGTAGTGAGAATATGCCAAGTTTTAATTGCTATATTTGGTTGTTTGCAGTATGCCTTGTTTATTTCAGTTGTTCACAATGTGATGCTCTATATGTGCAACTATTAACTGTGCAGTACATTTTCATCAATCCAGTTTTAAACATACCGATAGGAATGCATATTGCTTGCTGTTAAGCCTATTATAGCTAGCATATGCCTCTTTTAAAGTTTTTTTATTGTTCGATTGTTTGTAGTTAGCATATGTCCAGTTTCAAATGCTATCTTTGGTTGTTCGTAGTATGCCATGTTTATTCCAGTTATTCACAACGTGATGTTCTATATATGCAAGTATGAACTGTGCAGTTCAATTTCATCAATACCAGTTTCAACAATACCACTATGAATGACTACATTTGGTTGCTGCATCTTGTAGTTAACACACCTTTCCATTTTTATTTAACAATAACCAGTGTACTTAGACCGGCACAATACCAGTTTGAATGACTATGTTTGCTTCTTGTTAAATGTTATGCCTATTGCAGTTAACACACCTTTCCACTTGTTTTGCTTTACTAGCATGCTTAAACCTGCACACTGAAGCTATCTTTTGGAGATTATTTTGTCTGCCATGGATATATTTGGTTGATGTTTAGCCTGTTGTGCTTAACATGCCTCTCGATGAACTTACATAGGACAATTTTGGGAATGATTGTTGTTTTCCATCGAGGTTAGTTTCGTCCCATGGCTTATATATACTCACTGTTCAGGATATCGGTAGCTGGTACCATATAGGCCGGGGGCTGATAAGGGACTAATCGGTGAATCAGACTTTTAACTGAATATATTTGTAACCCATTTATCGTTAGGTTAACTAGGGCCATATGTAATATATCTGAGGCTACATAGCAACATGCACTGTACTTAATGTCTAAATATGCAATCCTAGGCTACATAGCAACAAGGAAGAGTGTTACCTTAATGTTCTGATGATGTCTAGATATACATAGAAGAGCAGCAGCAGCAGCAACAACAACAACAACAACAACAACAACACAACCCTGTTTGGATACTCAACTTAGCTAGAGGTTAGAGTTAGTTTCTAGCTCATGACTAACCCTGAACTAACTCTAGCCAAAGAGGTGTTTGGATGACAGGGTTAGATTGACAATAAATGCACTAGGAGAACTAGCTCCAATTAGCACCTCTTGGGTGGGATAGTTTTTTTGGGTGGGTTATATGCAACTAGCTCAAACTAGCCCTGATGTTTGGATATACTTTAGGGCTATTTGAGCCCAAACTAGCTCAAACTAACTCTAACCCATGGATACAGCAGTAGTTAATCAGCCGATAATTTGTAAAAATGCAATAAACTCCCTCCGGCCCATAATATAAGATGTTAATTCATCTAATATGTGAGTATATTGGATCTTATAAGATATTATAAAAGAGTGTTGTACTACATCATTGTGCAATTGCTGTTTAGCTTCTAATATTAACTTGGTGCTTTTAGATGTCATTGGTAAAGATCCGCGCTTCGACCCTTTCTGCGTATGGGGCAATGAGATATCGATGAACCAGCATCAAGTGAGGAAGCTGATAAAGATTGTTAGTAAAATGGGTCAAAAGATGGCAATTAAACTATTTGTTTACACTTTATCCAAGACAACAGCGAACTGCAGGATGGTAAGTAAGAACTCTGCAGCCTTCTTTTTACTGCCCATAATGAGTTGTGTTAGATGACAATGTCTGAATCTTTTTCCTTTGCAGTGGTTCCCAAAGCAGTTTACTCAAGATTACCTCTCAAACTACATGATTGGTGGGCATGCAAAGGTTAAAGTATTTCTACCAGAACATGATGATTATCTAGATGTTTTCATGAAGACCGTGAAGAATGGGCGGTCGGCCATCACAAGGGGTTTGACTAGAGTCGTGTGTGCCATCTGCATGGAGGAGGGCACAATATGGGCATTCCGCTTCACCTTGTTCAGCAACCAGAATGTATTTCGCCTCTTTCTTTACCGTCTTTAATAGTACAAGTATACAACTGTGGTTCATCATTCTTTATTTGGTGCTTATGTAATTCTTGAACATATGTACCTATGAATCGAATAATGCATTGGTTGTTTGAACCTGATGGATATGAATAAAGCTATAGCATACTTTCAAATTCAAATCCGGTACAATTTGAAATAGCAGCAATTAAATTACGGTGAAATTACGCTCTGCAGGTCGTTACGGCGCACACGGTCGGTAAAACACAAACGTTTGTGATATGCACCATAATCCAACACGGTTCACAGAGAGGAAACGTGTGCAAGCATGCACACAGTTGCCGTTTGCAAAGCGTGTGGGATGTCAGACAATATCATAAATGGTGCGGGCAAACTAAACGTTTGTGATAGTTGCCTTATCGTACATGATTTGCAACCATGAATTGTTTCTGATGTGGTACGCATCGTAAACGTTGCACCACAGAATAGCGTGTGCGATAGTTGTCATGTACGACAATGTTATGACGGTCTGACGTTTCATAATCCTATCCGACACTCGTACAACGATTAACTAATCTTCTTAATTAGTTATCACATACGGTTTGGGAAAAGTGAATGTGTGTGATTGTATGCTTATCATACACGTTCTATAATCATGAACCGTTTGTGATGGGCCACGCATCATAAATGTAGCACCACAGAATACCGACTGTGATGGCAATGCGAGCACAAATGAGTTGCAAAGATGGAGCCCCTATCCCCGATGGTTTTTGTGTCGTGTGGGAAGGACCCCCCCTATCGTAGTCACTCACTTGGCGACGGTTCCAAATGCCGTCGCGGAAAGGGGTTAAAAACTGTTTGTATAGCACCTCGCTGTACCAGTGTATAATCCTTCAGTGTCTGCTTCATCCACAATAACTGAGTGCAACAAGCGCCAGCAGCAATATATTCGGCCTCAACCATGGAGAGTGATACACAGTTCTGCTTCCTTGATGACCAATAGACCAATGATCTACAGAGGAAATGGCATGTCCCCGAAGTAGATTTCCTATCAACCAATTCACCAGCCCAATCTGAGTCAGAATATCCAACAAGATCAAACTGTGATCCCTTAGGATACCATAAACCTAAGGTGGGGGTGTGAGCCAAATATCTCAGAATGCGCTTGACCGCTTGGTGATGCGATTCTTTCGGTGCAGCTTGATAGCGGGCACACATGCAAACACTCAATATAATGTTAGGTCTGGATGCACATAGATAAAGAAGAGAACCAATCATCGAACAATAAGCTTTCTAATCATAGTCCTTACGATACACATCTGCATCCAGCTTACCATTCGTGGGCATAGGAGTTTTATAGCCCTTCATTTTGGAATCCTGCATTTTGAACTTCTTCATGCATTCTTTCAGATATTTCTCCTGAGAAATGAAAATGCCATTTGCTCATTGATGAATTTGCAGTCCAGGAAAGAACTTGAGTTCACCCATCATAGCCATTTGATATTTAACGAACATCATTTTCCCGAACTCTAAGCTGCAAGCATTGTTAGTACAGCTGAAGATAATATCATCCACATAGATTTGACATACAAATAGATCATTATCAACAGCACGAGTGAAAAGTGTGGGATCAGTGGATCCTGGCTTGAACCCTTTGTCGAGCAAAAACTTCTTCAGGGTGTCATACCAAGCTCGAGGGGCTTGCCTTAGCCCATATAAAGCTTTCTTCAACCTGAAAACTTTGTTAGGAAACTCGGGGTGTTCAAAGCCAGGTGGTTGTCTAACATAAACTTCCTCATCAATTTCACCATTGAGGAAAGCACTTTTCACATCCATTTGATAAAGCAAGATATCATTGTAGTTTGCATAAGCAAGAAGAATACGAATTGCCTCAAGGCGTGCAACATGAGCATATGTTTCACCGAAATCAATACTTTCTACCTCTGTGTACCCCTGAGCAACAAGTCGTGCATTGTTTCTCACCACAATGCCATTCTCATCTTGCTTGTTGCGAAAAATCCATTTTGTGCCGATGATATTATGCTTCTTGGGATTCGGTTTGTCAACCAATTCCCACACATCATTTAATTCGAATTGCACCAACTCCTCTTGCATGGCATTCATCCAATCAGGGTCATTCATGGCTTCTTCATACTTGGTAGGTTATGCTAATGGGACAAAGGAGAACAGTGACAGAAATTAGCCAAACGAGTGTGTGAACGAGTTGTGGGTCGATAACCTAGATTCTCAATCTCGTTGAGAATTAATGAAGGATCAACTCGATTTTCCACTTGAGGATGAGCATTTTCTTTGTGATGATCATTGTCATTCTCATCAGCATCAACATTTGTATCATCATTCCATTCGGGATTGCCATTTTGATCGGCATTTGGATTTTGATTGCCATTTCCATTTGGAGGAGCATTTGCTTCGGCAGTGGCTTGATGAGTTCTGCTTCGAGTCATAGGAGCATCATCATCAGAGGACTCAGGTGCATTTCCTTCAACTGGCTTGACGCTCCCAATGGCAATTTGCCGAATAGCATCCGATATTAATGGTTCATCTATCACATTTGGCAGCTGCTCCTTTTGGGAGCCGTTAGAATCATCAAACCGCACATTTACCGTTTCCATAACTTTCATGTGGTGAGAGTTATAGACACGATACATATGCGAGTTTGAGCCATAACCAAGAAGAAAACCTTCATGTGCCTTAGGTGCAAACTTGGAGGAATGATTCTGAAAATCCAACTAATCCATGGGTGGTTTTGGTAATTCTTAACAACATATAGCTCATTGAACTAATACTCTTTCAAGATGATCATTTCAGAAAGTTCAATGATTGGCATGGCATGGACTAGAGATGTGGACCCCTCAAAATGCTAAGGACGTGTCGGCGTGCGACACCTATGGGACCCTCAAAGAATCCCTTTATGATTCGGCCCGGGGGGAGGTATGCGCAAAGAGCAGAACCAACGATCGACGCGAGGGCGGTTTTACCCAGGTTCGGGCCGCTAGTCAGCGTAAAACCCTACTCCTGCCTTGTTTTATTATGAATGTTCTTGAGCCCAGGCTTCAGGAGCGCTTGCAATGAACAATACGTTCAAAGAGCAGCTACACATGCAGAATGGGCCGAAAGATCCTCCCCCTGTAGCAGTTGCCTTGGGCCTCCTTTTATATGTTCAAAGGGGTCACCACAGTGGCAAAATGTATATACATTGAGGTGTAAAGTAGCTACAGGGTTATCATACCTAACCACTGACGGATTAGGACAAACACATTTAATGCACCGTGAGGTGTTCGTTTAGGTGTACTCAGTTTCTTGGGGATGGAAAAAGGGGCCATCCCATCAGCACCGCTTAAGCTCTCCTCCACTGGCACATTGCCACGCATCCAAAGAAGGACCCAGAATATCGGGCTTGTTGCTGTGCCAGAGCGGTGGCACAGCAACAGAATCTTGCCGGGCGCCGAACCTTGCCAGGCGCCGAATCTTGCCGGGCTTCGCAGGCCACCCCGGCAAGATCTTGCCGGGGAAGCTGGCTTTCGGATTCTAGCTCTTCTTATCTGCTGATCCTCAGATCTTTGACTTGAGAATTTCTTTGGTGGCCTGAGTCAACCTCGAACTGTTCCCCGACAAGCCTTGCCGCGAGTACGGCTACAACTGCCCGTGCACAAGTACGGGGTACTAATGGCCCAATACTTAGTACACCGACAGGATCCCCCGGGCCTAGGCCACACACGAGTGCGAGGCGTTGTTGGGCTAGGCCCAAACAGTGCACGGGCACACGAGGTAGGGAATTAACTGCTCGTAAATATCCCATTTACCGTGCCCCCCACTACACGCGCTGAACGCGTGACGTGGGAAGCGTGCGTCATAGGCTGCAACTGCAACGCGCCTGCAGAGGCGCATTCACATTGGGGAGTAAAAGAGGCGGCCTCGCACCTTCCCCATAAAAAGGGAAACTGCAAAAGGCACAGCCTATTTGCATCCCTCTTCTTCTCAATCTAGCCGCCGCCATTGCCTTCCTTCTCTCGAGCTCAGAGCAAAGCTTTCCCTCATCCGCCCGTCGCCTCCACACCCGCTCCATCCCCGGCTTCCGCCCGTGCATCCGTCATACCGCCCAAGGCCAGCAAAGGCAAGGGCAAGGAGACGAAAGCCGATGTCCTGGAGAGCGAGCTGGCGAAGATGCGGAAGAAGCACGTCGTCTTCGCCCCGTCGCTTGATGCGAAAGTTCTGAAGGGGCGGTACCAGTGTATGTGGGCGAGGGAGACGCAGGCTCACCCCGCCACTCGCATGATTCCAGGTTCTCAATCCAAGAGCGGGTCAGACAGATATCCCTTCTTTGCTGCTTATTTCTATTGCGGGCTCTGTCCCCCATTCTCTGACTTCTTCAACGACATTATGTATACATACGGCTTCCATCTTCTTGATTTCACGCCGAATGCGGTACTGTGCATGTCCATCTTTGCTCATCTTTGTGAAAATTTTGCCAGAGTAGTTCCCAATACTGCCCTTTTCCGCCACTACTTTTTCCCTCGTATCCAAAAAGGGGAGGCCCTCTCTGGTTCTATCGCCTGGATTCCAAGGGCTTGGAATAAGGAAATATACCCAGAAGGGGTTTACCGCGAGAAGTGGGACGAATGGCGGGCTGAGTGGTGCTAGATCAAGGAAGCAGATCCCCATCCGTTCTGTTTGCCTCGATAGCAGAAGGCGGTCCGGGGCAGTGACTGGAGCGATTTCGCTGCTGAAGACGAAAAGCTCACGATTGCCACTACCAGAATCCTTCGCCTGAAAGCTGCCGGGCTCACAATGGAAATGATTGGCTTCGATTTCCTCCGCCGCCGCATCGCCCCTTTGCAGAATAAAGGGAGATCAGCTTGTGAATCCCGGAACACAGCAGACATCATGACACTGCGCCCCGGGTTGAACAATAATTTGACGGCTATGCAACTTGGTGCTCTCTGTCAAAAGCTATTCCAGCGCAACAACAAGCATCGGTTGCCGGCAAGAATTGTCCCTCTGCGCAACAACTCTGCCCTGGGGTCGATTATTGCCACCATGCCGCTATTCAACGCCCACGGTCCTGACGCGACTTGGGTCAAGCCATCCGAGGAAGAGGCACAAAGGTTCTTTGACAACTTGACGGAGAGAGCCGTCCGGGAAGAAACAGACCTCATCCGAGCCACCACCGACGAAGAAGTGGCATACATCGCCACTAGGGCGGAGGAGGCGAATCTTGCCGCGGAGGCTGGCAGCGCCGGCTTCACAGAATGGGAAATCAGTGACGCAGAGGTAGTGGTGGAGAAAAATCCTGCTGGGAAGGACAAGGCTGCCGGGGAACAGAGCAGCACAGCCGCTGAGAGCTCGTCCGACGAAGACGCGGCTGAAGAAGAACCGCAAGAAGAGCTCCCAGCCCCGAAGAAGACAAAGCATGTTCTTCGAAAGGCTGCATCTGGCATCCCGGCAAGCCAACCTTCCTCGAGCAGCGAGGCTCCCAGCAAGAAAGCGGCTGGCAAGACTGTGCCGCGGCAAGGAGTTCGACAGCAACCTGCGCGGCGTGCGAGACCCACACTAGCGGCAATTGCTGAGGCAGCAGGGGTGTCTCGCACTACCGCACCGGAGGCTGAGGTGACAGAAACACGCCAACCCCCGGCGCCTGCTACAGCCAAGCGACCTAGGACCCCTCCTCCGCCTCCCCACACAGACACTGCAACGGAGGTCGATTTCGACATCTCCGGCTTCAGTCCGGAGAGAGAAGAGGAAGAGTGAGTATCTTGCCACAGCATTTATCTTCCAAATCCTGGATCAATCTTATTGACTTGCTTGTATTGTCTCTGCAGTGATGCAGAAACCTTGACGGAGAGGATGGCGAAGAGGGCAAAGACTTCTACGGGCGACGAGCCCCCGGCAGGCTTCATGAGCGCGCCAGAAACTACTACCATCAGCCCGGATCTTAGTCCTCGACGCAGCCCCCAGCGTAAGTTCATTACTCTTTTTCCGTTGGGGAATGCTGAGGTTCCTATCCTTGCCGCTGATATCTTTGGGCTTGTAGGAGAAGGACGGCAACAAAGGGAGATATCAGGAGATACCCTCGTTGCGCCACCTCTGTCAACCACATCGCCCACAAGCGCATCCCCGGCAAGAGATCACACCGACGAGCTTGTCTTGGTTGGGGAGGAGCCGACAACCACGGATACTGGCACCCTACCCCCGGCAACCGAGGTCGCCGGGAGGGGCGAGGCCACCTCTCGACAGCCCGATGCAGGTAACCAATTGCCTCAGTGCGCTTGCTATTCTTTCCTTTATCTCTCTTTCTTTTGTCTTCTTGAACTTCAATCTTGATCTCATTCTGTTTCTCTCCCTTGTCCTTTAGAATTCCCTGAGATGGAACACATGGACATCCACGCTGTCATCGAGGAGACCGCCAGGGATGTTGCCGCCGAAGCTGACAAAATCGCCGCCAGCGAGGCCGCCATGGATGCCACTGTAGAAGCCGGTGGTGCTTTTGCCGATGAGGCCGCCAAGACTGCATAGGAGGAACCCTCCAAGGAGTCTACAGAAGAGGGCGGCAAGGAGGCTGGTGACCGTACTGACGGCATTCCTGCCGCAGGAGCGCCAGGCGCTGCACCGGCCACGGAGCCCCCTGCTGCTAGTGAGGCGGTTGCTGAGGATCAACCGTGAACATCTGAAGTCCCCTCATCCAGCAAATATCTCAAAGTTGGTGAGAACCTGTTTGTCAACTTGCCGGGGACGGCAAGCATTGGGGCACCGGCCAAAGGGGAAGTCTTTGATGAAGAAATCATCGCCGCTGCTGGGCTCGAGATTGTTGATGATCCAAGCGCCAGCAGTGGCAAATCTGAAGAGGATCAGCTCCTTCAGGCCATGGGCGAAAATTTCCGCAAGCTCCAGGCACTTCACCGTGCTCGGAAAGAGAAAGCAGATTCCAGAATGGCAGTTGTCGAGGTGGCTGAAGCAGATTTTCAGAGGCGTGTCGAACAAATGCAAGTCTGGTAGGCCGAGGCCCTCGAAGAGTTGACTGCCAGCCGGGAACAAGTGAGCCAAAACTGGACAGAGATCCTCTTGAAACAATCTGACATGGAGAAGGCGCAAGAGGAAGCTACGCAAAGAATTGCTGCTGAAGATGCTCTCCTGACGGGGCATCGCATTGCGCTTGATGCTCACGAGGAAGACCTTGCCGCACGTGAGCAGGCGCTCGCCACCAAGCTTCGCAGCAAAGATGAAGATATCGAGAAGCTTGTCGTGCGGCGGACCCAGGAGCTGGAGCAGAAGCACAAAGAGGAGCTCGAAGCTCTAACTGTAGATCACGCCGGCAAGCTCAAGGAGGCCGTCGATGCTGCCGAGGCTGCAGAGGCCGCCAAGAATGAGCTGAGCGACAAAGTCAAGAAACTGGAAGTGGATCTTGAAGAACACGGCAAGGAGCTCTCGACGCTCAAAGGTGACAGGGAAAAAACCCTCCACACCCTGGCGGAGATGCAAGTTGCCATGTCTAACAAGACCAAGCAGCTCTCCTCAGCAAATGATGCTATTGCCGATCTGAGGCTGAAGCTGACCACGTTGGAGAAGTCTCTCAAGGACGGCAGGGCCCGCGAGAAGGCCCTGTGCAAAGATCTCTAGGAAGAGAGGAACCTGCTCAAGAGCGCTGCCGCCGCCCAAGTTGATTACGAAAAGGGGGTGAAAATCTGGATTGGATGCCTCATCGATGCTGCGGAGAAACTCACGGCACAATTATCATCCATGGGCCTGTCAAAATTCCGGTATTCCTCCGAAGAAAGAATATCCTCGAGCGCCAGGTTGACTATGTTCTTCGAAAGCATCATTGATGCTCTGAAGCTGCTTCAGTCTAACTGGGCAACCCAATTGGCCAACGAGTCCCGCCATCTTTGCCGGGCCGTCCTCCACAAGGTACTTATCAAGGTGGTGCATAATAATCCTGGCATCGACCTCTCCAACGTGCTCGGCCGCCTGCCAAAGGACGCAAATCTCGAGGCACTTGAGGAGCTTATCGCGCCCATCCTTGAGAAGGTGGATTCAATCAAAAGGGTCGAAGGCAGCGCAGAGATTAGCTGCTCCACCTCTTCTTGCCGTCGCCATTCCATGCCAAAGACAATTAAGTCTTAAGTTAGAACTGCGGCAACTTATTAATGTAATATAACTTGCTTATGTTTGGGTACATGCATGCTATCTCCCTTGTCTGATTCCTTTATGTATGGAGTTCACCCTACTCTTACTAAAAAACTTGCCGGCACGCAACCTGCCATGAGCGCTGGGTGAGGGACTTCAGCAGCCTGCTGGAGGTGCAGCGGCCGGCAAGACTCCTTGGCGTTCTCAGTGCAGCCACTTAAATCATTGAGCAGACTCGAAACAAAATAAGGGCGCAACCCATTACAACAAGGGTTCCTTCGCGTGCAGGTTTTCCATACAAAAGTCGAAATCGTCCAAGGAAAATAACTTTGCAATAAAGGAAACTTGCCCTAAGTTTTAAAACTTAGCTTTCTGTCGCTGTCCTTCCTCTGGTAAGCGTCAATTCTGAACGTCGCCAACTGGTACCCATATCCTCCTTCCCCCCCCCACCCCGGGCAAACATGCACACGTGGAACCCTTCTGTCTTTTGAGAAAAAGAAAGAAGAGAAAATAAAGATATGAAACCTTGGCGGTTCGTTAGAACTTACCCGGAACGAGTGTCATACAACTTCTTAGACAAACATGCTTATATATATATATATATAAACATGAAAATCAACAAGGAACTGCACAACACTTAAACTTAGTCATCTGGGCTCAGGGTCTGCGCCTGGCTTTGTACAAAGGATTACATGCCTTACCAGCAAGACTTGTACAAAAAGGGGGTTGCCGAGGGCCCCCGGCAACCGTGCCTTATGGGTAGAACTTGCGAAGATGTTCGATATTCCAGGAATTGCTCACTGGAACGCCATCTTCGGTCTCCAAGCAGACAGCGCCGGGCCTGGTGACTCGTACTACCCGATAAGGGCCTTCCCACTTCGGCATCAACTTGTTTGAATTCTTGGCGGACTGAATCAGCCGAAGAACAAGGTCGCCTTCCTCAAGGCTTCGGGCATGAACTTTACGGCTATGGTAGCGGCGCAAAGCTTGCTGGTAGCGTGTAGCTCGCACAGCAGCCTGAAGACGATTCTCCTCAAGGAGCACAGCGTCATCTTGCCGCAGTTGCTCTTGCTCAAGCTCATCATAAGCGAGCACTCGAGGTGATCCATACGTGAGTTTCGTGGGGAGAACTGCTTCCGCTCCGTAGACCAGAGCGAAGGGTGTCTGGCCGGTGGCTCGATTTGGTGTCGTTCTGATTGACCAAAGAACAGCCGGCAATTCATCAATCCAGCGTCTTCCGCACTTTTTCAGCCTGTCAAAAGTTCTGGTCCTGAGACCGCGCAGCACTTCAGCATTAGCCCTCTCTGCTTGGCCGTTGCTTCTCGGGTGAACAACAAAGGCAAAAAAAATTGGCCGCCAAGGTCTTGGACGTACTGCATGAAGGTGCGACTTCTGAATTGCGTGCCATTGTCGGTGATGATCCTGTTGGGCACACCGAAACGGAAAACTATCCCTTTAAAGAACTTGACAGCTGATTGTGCTGTCACCTTCCTCACTGCTTCCACCTCCGGCCACTTTGTGAACTTGTCGATAGCAACGTACAAGTACTCAAAGCCCCCGGTAGCACGGGGGAAACGGCCCAGAATGTCGAGCCCCCAGACCGAAAAAGGCCAGGAGAGAGGGATCGTCTGAAGAGCTTGAGCTGGCTGGTGCGATTTCTTCGAATGAAACGGGCACGCTTCACACTTGGTTACTAGTGCAGTTGCATCCTGGAGAGCGGTGGGCCAAAAGAAACCTTGCCGGAATGCTTTCCCGACAAGTGCTCTTGATCCTATGTGAGAGCCACATATGCCTCCATGTATTTCCGCCAACAGCTCTAGTCCATCCTCCCGAGGAATGCACTTCAATTTCACACCGTTCGGTCTCTTTCTATACAGGACGTCATCGACGAACTTGTACATAACAGACCGACGGGCTACTTTTTCCGCTTCTTCCTGTTCCTCCGGGAGTTCTCCTGTCTGAAGGAAATGGACAATGTGCTGCGCCCATGCTGGAGCCTGAGGCTTGACAGCTAGGACTAAAGGCATCTCCTCCACCGGGGGAACATTTGTCTCGACAGCGAAAGCGTGAGGTTCCACCGGAGCCTGTCGTTCCCCGGCAGGTTTGTCATTGATCCCGGCAGGTTCCTTGCCGGAGGCTCCGGGGAGCTCTGCCAGAAAGTACTGTCCAGTGTTCAACTTTCTTCTCTTTTCTTGCCGCATTGATGGCGCCACAGATGGTTGAGTCAAATGGAGCACAAAAGTTCCTGGTTCCACAGGCAACTTGAGGGCGGCGCGCTTTGACAGGTCGTCGGCAATACTGTTCTCGGCACGAGGGATGTGCTTCATTTGCAGACCGTCAAAGTGCTCTTCCATTTTTCTCACTTCATCCACGTAGGCTTGCATCAATGGACTCTGATAACTCTTATTAACTTGCCTGACGACAAGCTGCGAATCGTAAAGGGATTCTTTTAGGGTCCCATAGGTGTCGCATGCCGACATCTTTGGCGCGCCAGGTAGGGGGGGAGGTATGCGCAAAGAGCAGAACCAACGATCAACGCGCGGGCGATTTTACCCAGGTTCGGGCCGCTAATCAGCGTAAAACCCTACTCCTGCCTTGTTTTATTATGAATGTTCTTGAGCCCAGGCTTCAGGAGCGCTTGCAATGAACAATACGTTCAAAGAGCAGCTACGCATGCAGAATGGGCCAGAAGATCCTCCCCCCTGTAGCAGTTGCCTTGGGCCCCCTTTTATATGTTCAAAGGGGTCACCACAGTGGTAAAATGTATATACATTGAGGTGTAAAGTAGCTATAGGGTTATCATACCTAACCACTGACGGATTAGGACAAATGCATTTAATGCACCGTGAGGTGTCCGTTTAGGTGTCCTCAGTTTCTTGGGGATGGAAAAAGGGGCCATCCCATCAGCACCGCTTAAGCTCTCCTCCACTGGCGCGTTGCCACGCATCCAAAGAAGGACCCAGAATGTCGGGCTTGTTGCTGTGCCAGAGCGGTGGCACAGCAACAGAATCTTGCCAGGCGCTGAATCTTGCCGGGCGCCGAAACTTGCCGGGCGCTGAATCTTGCCGGGCTTCGCAGGCCACCCCGGCAAGATCTTGCCGGGGAAGCTGGCTTTCAGATTCTAGCTCTTCTTATCTGCTGATCCTTAGATCTTTGACTTGAGAATTTCTTTGGTGGCCTGAGTCAACCTCGAACTGTTCCCCGACAAGCCTTGCCGCGAGTACGGCTACAACTGCCCGTGCACAAGTACGGGGTACTAATGGCCCAATACTTAGTACACCGACAGGACGTATATTGGCTCAAGCTCAAGAATCTACTCTTTTCATTTTAGTGATCCAAGATCACATTGAGTCCATAGGAAAGCCAATACTATTAAAAGGGGATGAGGTGTTGCTTAATGGCTTGCTTGCTCAAAATGCTTAGTGATATGCTCCAAAACTCTCAACCTCTTTCTCATATCCACATATGTCCCAAACCAAAAGTCAAACTCGGCCCCACCGATTTGATCTATCCGGCGCCACCGAGTTCATTTCACATAGCCACTGCCAGAAGCACTAATTAGTTCGGTCTCACCGATAGGGATCTCAGTCTCACCGAGATGGGATTGCTAACTCTCTGTTTCCCTTCGTAATGTTTCGGTCTAACCGAGATGAGCGATCGGTCCCACCGAGTTCGCAATGCAAACTCTCTGTTTCCTCTTCATAACGTTTCGGTCTCACCGAAATGAGCGATCGGTCCCACTGGGTTTGCCTGACCAACTCTCTGTTTGCCTATTACAGAAATCGGTCTCACCGAGTTCATGTGATCGGTCTCACCGAGATTACATTATGCCCTAACCCTAACGAAATCAGTCTCACCGAGTTGACATGTCAGTCCCACCGAAAATCCTAACGTTCACATTTTTGAGCTAAATCGGTCTGACCGAGTTTCACTATTCGGTCCCACCGAGTTTGGTAAATTGTGTGTAACGGTTAGATTTTGTGTGAAGGCTATATATACCCCTCCACCCTTCCTCCATTCAAGAGGAGAGCCATCAGAACGTGCCTACACTTCCAGCATTCATTTTCTGAGAGAGAACCACCTACTCATGTGTTGAGACCAAGATATTCCAATCCAACCACAAGAATCTTGATCTCTAGCCTTCCCCAAGTTCCTTTCCACTCAAATCATCTTTCCACCATATCCAAATCTGTGAGAGAGAGTTGAGTGTTGGGGAGACTATCATTTGAAGCACAAGAGCAAGGAGTTCATCATCAACACACCATCTATTACCTTTTGGAGAGTGGTGTCTCCTAGATTGGTTAGGTGTCACTTGGGAGCCTCCATCAAGATTGTGGAGTTGAACCAAGGAGTTTGTACGGGCAAGGAGATCGCCTACTTCGTGAAGATCTACCCTAGTGAGGCAAGTCCTTCGTGGGCGATGGCCATGGTGGGATAGACAAGGTTGCTTCTTCGTGGACCCTTCATGGGTGGAGCCCTCCGTGGACTCGCGCAACCGTTACCCTTCATGGGTTGAAGTCTCCATCAACATGGACGTACGATAGCACCACCTATCGGAACTAGGCCAAAAATCTCCGTGTCTACATTGCATTTGCTCCCTCCAAACTCCTCCCATTTACGTTCATATGCAATGATTTACATTCCACTGCTATACTCTTAGAATTGCATGTGTAGGTTGATTGCTTGACTTGTGCTAAGTTGCTAAAATCTGCCAAGACTTAAAATTTGAAAAAGGCTAGATTTTTATTTGGTCAAGTAGTCTAATCACCCCCCCCCTCTAGACATACTTTCGATCCTACAAGTGGTATCAGAGCTTTGGTCTCCATTTGCCTTGATTTCCATAGCTTTGGTGATCATAGCCTTGGTTTCACAACCTAGGAGAGTATGGCGTCTAGCGAGGGAAATTACCACCGTAGAGGTCCTTACTTTGATGGTACTAATTTTGCTAGTTGGAAGCATAAGATGAAAATGCATATTCTTGGACATAACCCCGCCGTTTGGGCTATTGTGTGTATTGGCTTGCAAGGTGAATTCTTCGATGGGAAAGAACCGAATCGTGAAGCTACCGCGGAAGAATTGAAGATGTTGCAATACAATGCTCAAGCTTGCGATATCCTCTTCAACGGATTGTGCCCCGAAGAATTCAACAAAATCAGCCGTCTTGAGAATGCAAAGGAAATTTGGGATACTTTGATTGATATGCACGAAGGTACCGACTCCGTCAAGGAATCCAAATTGGATGTGGTTCAAAGTCAGCTGGACAAGTTCAAAATGAAGGATGGTGAAGGTGTCGCTGAAATGTACTCTAGGCTTGCTCTCATCACAAATGAGATTACCGGCTTAGGAAGTGAAGAGATGACCGACAGATTCATCATCAAGAAGATCCTAAGAGCCTTGGATGGAAAATATGACACCGTGTGCACATTGATCCAAATGATGCCAAATTACAAAGATCTCAAGCCAACTGAAGTCATTGGAAGAATTGTTGCTCATGAGATGTCACTCAAGGATAAAGAAGAGCTTCACAACAAGTCTAGTGGTGCTTACAAAGCCTCATGTGATGCTCCTACATCATCAAGTGAAAAACAAGCCTTCAATGAGGAATTGAGCCTAATGGTGAAGAACTTCAACAAGTTCTACAAGAGTAGAAGCAAGGAAGGAAGTTCCAAGTCAAGGTCCTACAATAACAAAATATCTTCTAGTTGTGAGCGTAATTGCTACAATTATGGAAGACCCAGACACTACTCCAATGAGTGTACGGCTCCCTACAAAAGAAGAGAAGACTCACCTAAAAGAAGAAGCAAAAGAGAAGAATCACCTCCAAGGGAGAGAAGGAGTAGAGATGATCGTTATGAGCGAAGAACCTCTCGCAGAAGCAAGGATTCGGAAAGGAAGGACAAGTCATCAAGGAGCTATACAAAACAAAGACATCAAGCTCATGTTGGTGAATGGGTATCCGGCTCCGACTCCGACCACCACTCCGAGAGAAGTTATCACTCCGACTCCGAATATACTCAAGATGAAGGTGTTGCCGGTCTAGCACTTGTGTCAACCAACTCCTATGACATATTTGACTCACCAAATGAAGGAATTGGAAGATGCTTCATGGCTAAAGGCCCAAAGGTATCACACCACGAGTACGTTGATTTCAATAGTGATGAAGATGATTTGCTAGGTGATGATGATTTACTTGTTGACAACTCTAGTGATGAAAACTATGATGAACTTGCTATTAATCATGCTAAACAAGATAAAACGAATGATGATGATAAGAAGGAGATTGAGCGTCTAACTAAAGAACTAAACACTCTTAAGTTAGCCCATGAAACTACCTTAGAAGATCATCGAGAGCTTTTAAAGACTCATGAGAAACTACGCTTTGAAAAGCTCAACCTAGAGCAAGAGCATGGGTTCTTAAAAGCAATCAATGATGATCTTCGTAAGAAAAGTTCTTCTTACATTGCCAAGTGTTTACACTTGTCTACTTACATGCCACAAGTAAAATCTAGCAACAAGAGTAAGAAAGATTCTTCTTCTAGTAGTAGCAATAATCATGCTAAATCCAATATTGTTGCTTCTAGTAGTTCTCTTGATTCTTCTAATGATTCTCTTAGCCAAGTTACACTTGAGCAAGAAAATAGCTTCTTGAAGGGAATTATAGAGAAAGGTGTTTACAAGAGCCTTGCCGGAAGTAAGCAATTTCAGGAAATTGTACGCAAGCAAGGAAGGCACCGGAAGAATCAAGGTGTTGGTTTTGAACGAAAGTTCAATGCCAATGGAGTTGAGTGGGAAGAAGATCAATACCCCAAGACGAAGTTTGTTCCTCAACAAGAGAAGTATGATCCTATTTCCTTCAAGGGGACACAAGCTCAAGATGATCTTCCACCACAAGACCTCAAGCAACAAGGCAAGGACAAGCTTCAAGAGGAGATTGATGCATTTGAAGAAGCTCCTAAGGCCTTGGTCAAGTGGGTTCCCAAGACTACATCAAGTTCTACTTCATCAAGTATGACTACAACTCCAAGGATTCCCATCAAGATGATGTGGATCCCGAAGAAGAAGAACTAGAGAATTCTTGAGGGTGACTCCGCCAACATATTTCACTCATATCATTTTGGCAAGAACAAGTGCAATCATCTTCCACATCTTGCACTAGTTCAAGGAGTCACAAACCCTCTTGTTGGTAAGACAAGGGACAAGGCAACCTAATGCTTTCATGGACATCATCTTGTGTGTACTTCACTCTATGTCTATGGATATCCTTGTTTGCTCCGTGTGGGACTAACCCATGTAGGTATTGAAAGTGCAACTGTTGGACTAAATGACCACGGGTAGCCACATCAGTCCCCCATGGTATTTCAAGACATCGGGGCCGGCCGCGCCCCTCACACCCTCTGGAAGCGCGACCGCCTTCTTGGGCCGGCTGGTCCATAGGGCCGGCTGCTAGCACGCGGCAAGACCCCGGAAGGCGGCCACAAGGGGGCCGACTCCGGGCAGACGGCCCCTCGCCCCCTCGAAGTCAGCACCACATTACCACGACAAGACAAGGCATGGCTATAGTACGGCCTGCCACCCCCGAACCCAGGATGGGACTTGGCCGCAGAGCCATGTACTGGGTGGACACCCCCCGCCCAGCACGACACTGTAACCATGCAGTCCGTGACATCACTAGCGCCAGAGGGAGCCACGCTCCCACGATGGGCGGTCAGTACGGCCCGCAGGCGTCGGGCCCTACCTGTCCGCGAGCCACCTGAAGGCGGCCCACCTCAAGCAGGCGGCAATAAGGGAGGGCCAACTCCTAGCAGGCGGCCCTTCTCCCCCTTGAAGTCTGTGCGCCATCAACCAGATGAGACGGGGTATGGCTACAGTGAGCGCCCGTCAAGTGGCGGGACTGTAGTCACGCTCCCCTCGACAAAGCCTTCGTCATCAGGGGCGAGGCTACAGTATAAAGCAGTCAACATGGCCCGCAGGCGGCAGGCCCTACCTGACGGCTGAGATCATGGCAGTCGGCGGGGCCCACCAGGTGGCGGGCCCCAGCAGCCAGCGGAGAAGCCGGCAACCAGAGACGCTGACGGCCGGGTCCTACACCCGGCTGGATTACCATTGTACCCCTGGGGGGTAGGCCTATATATAAACCCCCCAGGCTCACCCATGCAAGGGGGTTCGGTTCAGCACCCACGCCATTCACACATACACGTAGAGAGAGGAGTAGAGCTAGCCTTGCCCTTCTCCCTCCTCTAACCGAAACAGCTCAAGGAGCAAGCTTGTAGCTACTTTGTTGATCATAGTCATCATGTGGAGACCCCGCAGAGCAGGACTAGGGGTGTTATCTCCTAGGAGAGCCCCGAACCTGGGTAAGATTCGCAAGCGTATGCGGTCTCGCTCACTCCCACTTCTAGAGCCCGGCGACGTACTCTTGTCCCCATCCATGATAAGCCACCCCCTGGCATATGTCGCACGATACCCCCGACATTTGGCGCCCACCGTGGGGCAAGGTGCACCGTCGTCCGGAAACACGTTCTGGACGGGAACCCTCTTCCTTCCTGGCGAGCGCAACCAGCCCGGCACACCTGACGGCATTTGCGCCGACATGCTGCGTGCCGCAGAAGCAGCCTGTGCCGCGAGCTGCCTCGCTGATCTCATCGGTGGGATCCGCCTCCCCGACGAGCCCGCACCCGACGCGGGCGTTGCCGGCTCCGAGAGCTGCCTTGTCGACCTCCACAGCAAGCTTCACATCGCCAACGAGCCGGCCTCCGACCTGGAGTCCGTTGGCTCCACCGACCCGCCCGTCGACATGGTCATCAACGCCGACGCCACGCCTTCCGATGCCTTCCCCGGTGACGTGGTGATCTTCGACGACCCGCTTCCTGTTGCAGACAGCAGCGCCAGCACCGGCACCGTTACCGAGGTGCTAGTCATCAGCCACGATGGAGCCTCCAGCTAGGCCGGCCGGGACCCATTGCAGGCAGCAATGCGGGACCTGTCCGCGCCCAAAGCGCCCGGTGCGAACGGCGAAACGCTGGAAGCGTGCCGCGTTGCACTCCTCGACAGCGCCAACAAGTTGGCAGCCATGAGACACCTCACCGAGGCCTACCTGCGCGAGATCGATCACGCCGTCTGCGGCATGCCGGCTCCCAGCGAACCCAGCCGCGTGGGCACAGTCTGGCAGCGCGGCGCAGCCATCGCCAGCATGCTGGGGGCCGACCGCCTGGTCTACGCCACGCCAATGGAGAACTTACGCGCCGCCCAGGCGGCAGCAGATGAGCTGGACTGCCTGGAGGGCGACGAGCTCCGCTGCATGACGGAGCGCATTCAGCAGCTCATCGACGCGGCCGCCGCGCAGCAAGAGGCCGGCCGCCGCGTGGTGGAACCCGGCTTGCAGGACGAGAACCTTCCCCCTCGCCGAGAGCACGGCGCGACCTCCCAGACGCCGACAGCCGGCGCCCGCGACCGAGGAAATCAAGAGCCGGCTGTTAGCCATGGCCGCACACGCATCACCATCGAGCGCGACCAAGACGGCCGCCCACGAGCAGTGGAACGGCGGGACGATCGACCGCCTCCCCCGCGCAGGGAGAGGGGCGCCCCCCCCCGTCTGTTGAGCATCCGATTCTCGGAGACAGGCTGCGACCCCGTGAAGGAGTCGGAGAGAACGACGCCCGCCTCCGGATCGGCCGCTTGGCTCGATCCCTGGCATTAGAAGAAGAGGATGCGATCGACCCGCCTTGTTTTGGCACCCGCATTCGCGACGAGCCCTTCCCCAAAGGGTTCTCGCTTCCTCGAGACACTACCAAGTACAACGGTTCCATGAAGCCAGAGGATTGGCTGGTTGACTACTCCACCGCCGTCAGCATCGCAAATGGCAACAAGCGCGTTGCCGTGAAGTACGTTCCGCTCATGCCCCAGGGCACGGCCCGGACATGGCTGAATAGCCTCAAGCCCTACAGCGTCAATAGCTGGCTGGACTTCACCAAAGTTTTCACCCGCAACTTCACCAGCACCTACAAGCGGCCGCCCAAGCCTCGCCAGCTCTCCCTATGCGTCCAAGGCCCAATCGAGTCCACCCGCGAGTACTTGACGCGGTGGGCCGAACTGCGCAACTCCTGTGAAGGGGTGCATGAGGTGCAAGCCATAGAGTACTTCACTACCGGGTGCCGAGAGGGCACCTTACTCAAGCACCGACTCCTCTGCGATGAGCCGGCCACACTCGACGAGGTGCTGATCATAGCGGACAAGTACGCCACCGCCGACTCCTCCATGAAGTCAGAGCTCCGAGTGGATGCATTTGGAAAGATGCTCCCTCCGGCCCCTTAGACGCCTGCCGGTGACTCCAGTCGGCGCCAGCAGTCGAACGACAACAAACGCAAGGCCCAGCAGCCGGCTTCCACCAGCAGGCAGGTGGCAGCAGTTCAAGACCAACAGCCGGAAGAGCAGCCCGGCCCCAAGCGTCAAAAAGTCGGCAAGCCTGCTTGGTTGCCCGCCTTCTCCTTCGAGCAAACCCTTGATGCTCCCTGCAAGTTCCACAGCGGCGCGAAGCCGTCCAATCACACCACCCGGAAGTGCCACTGGCTCACCGCATTGCCAAAGGCGAAGGACTGTCCCCTCCGCCTGCTGGCCCGCCGGCTTCGCCTCCTCAGCAGCCGGCGGCCCGGCCCGTCGACGCAATCCAAGATGAATTCCCCGAAGAACACGGAGCCTACGTCGTCTTCACCAGTGTGGCCGACGACAGGCACGGCCGGCGTCAGCAGCACCACGAGGTGAACACGGTCGCTTCTGAGGTCCCAGAGTTCATGCACTAGTCCTAGAGGCCCATCAGCTGGAGCCGCGCTGACCACTCGGAGGTGATGCCTTCTCCGGGTTCCTACGCCCTGGTGCTGGATGCCACCTTTTCAACGGAGCGGCGAGCCTGTCGCTTCTCCCGAGTTCTGAGAGACGGCGGTAGCAGCATCAACATCCTCTACCGTGACACCCTGGAGAAGCTGTGCGTCAAGGAGAAGCAGCTCCAGCCCAGCCGGACTGTCTTCCATGGCATTGTACCTGCCTTTCCTGCTCTCCGATCGGCAAGATCAAGATAGATGTCCTCTTCGGAGACAAAGATCACTTCCGTCGCGAGCCAATCTGGTTCGAGGTGGTGGACCTGGAGAGCCCCTACCACGCGCTCCTTGGCCGACCTGCCCTGGCCAAGTTCATGGCGGTGCCACACTACGCCTACCTCAAGATGAAGATGTCGGGGTACCAAGGGCATTATCACCGTAGCCGGTGACTACCAGAAGTCGGCCATGTGTGCTACCGCCAGCAGTCGGCTGGCCGAGTCCATTGTCATCGCTGCAGAAATGCGGCTCCTTGACCGGGTTGTGGCCATGGCCAGCAAGCAGCCGGACCAATCACCAGATCCCAAGGAGTCAGAGGCCCAGGGCTCCTTCCAGCCGGCCAAAGAAACCAAGAAGATTCCCTTGGACCCTGAGCACTCGGAGAGATTCGCTGTCGTGGGGGCCCACCTCGACAGTAAATAGGAAAGCGAGCTCATCGATTTCCTCCATGAGAATCGGGACATCTTCGCATGGTCTCCCAAGGACATGCCGGGTGTTCCGACGGATTTCGCCGAGCACAAGCTACGTGTCAGATCAGATGCAAAACCAGTTAAGCAACCCCTCCGCCGCCTGTCAGAAGAGAAGAGAAGAATCGTTGGCAAAGAGATCGCCCGGCTTCTGGCGACTGGCTTCATCATGGAAGTGTTCTTTCCAGAATGGCTTGCCAACCCAGTCCTTGTACTGAAGAAGAACAACAGGTGGCGCATGTGCATTGATTACACCAGCCTCAAAAAAGCTTGCCCCAAAGATCCGTTTGCTCTGCCTCGGATAGACCAAGTGATTGACTCCACAGCCGAATGCGAGCTGTTGAGTTTTTTGGATGCCTACTCTGGCTCCCACCAGATCAAGCTGAACCCGGCCGATCGGCTGAAGACCGCCTTCATCATACCATTCGGAGCCTTCTGCTACCTGAATGTGACATTCGGCCTGCGAAATGTCGATGCCACGTTTGAGCGTTGCATGCAGAAGTGCCTCCTCAAGCAACTCGGCAGAAATGCCCACGTCTATGTAGACGACATTGTGGTAAAGACGGAGAAGAGCGGTACCCTCCTGGAGGATCTCAAGGAGACCTTCGATAATCTGCGCCATTTTCAAATCAAGCTAAACCCAGAAAAGTGTGTCTTCAGAGTCCCAGCCGGCCAGCTCCTTGGTTTCCTTGTCTCAGAACGCGGCATCGAGTGCAACCCTGTGAAGATCAAGGCCATTGAGCGGATGGAGAGGCCCACCCAGCTGCGAGACGTCCAGAAGTTCACCGGGTGCTTGGCATCCCTCAGCCGTTTCATCAATCGGCTGGGCTAGAAGGCTCTTCCCCTGTACCAGCTAATGAAGAAAACCACTCACTTCGAGTGGAACGACAAGGCAGACGAGGCCTTCCTCCAGCTCAAGAAAACGCTGACTACGCCGCCTGTCCTGGCGGCTCCGGCTGCTAAGGAGCCCATGTTCCTCTACATCGCCGCCACCAGCCGGGTGGTAAGCACTGTGATTGTGGTCGAGCGCCCGGAGGACGGCAGGCGCAGCCGGTCCAGAGGCCCGTCTACTACCTGAGTGAAGTGCTGTCGGCCTCCAAGCAGAATTACCCCCACTACCAGAAGATGTGCTACAGCGTATACTTCGCTGCCAAGAAGCTCAAGCAGTACTTTCAAGAGCACTCCATCATGGTTGTCTGCACTGCCCAACTTGCCGAGATCATAGGCAACAGAGACGCATCAGGCCGGGTGGCCAAGTGGGCCATCGAGCTAGCTCCCCACACCATCCTCTACCAACGCCGCACCGCTATCAAGTCCCAAGCGCTAGCCGACTTCCTCGTCGACAGGGCCGAGACCCAGTACCTACCACCGGCGCCGGATTCCACCCATTGGCGAATGCACTTTGATGGCTCAAAGATGCGCATCGGTCTGGGAGCCGGCATCATCCTCACCTCTCCCAAAGGCGACAAGCTCAAGTACACGTTGCAAATTCACTTTGCCGCCTCCAACAACGTGGCCGAGTACGAGGCGCTCGTACATGGACTCCGACTGGCCAAAGAGATTGGCATATGCCGGATTCTATACTACGGCGACTCGGACTTGGTAGTCCAGCAGCCGTCTGGCGACTGGGACGCCAAGGATGCAAACATGGCAAGCTACCGCTTCCTCATCCAGCAGATCAGTGGATACTTTGACGGGTGCGAGTTCCTTCCCGTCCCGCGAGCCGAGAACGAGCAAGCTGATGCCCTGGCATGAATCGGCTCCACCCGCCAAGCGATACCAGCCGGCGTTTCCCTTCAATGCCTCCGCAAGCCATCTATCAAGCCTTCGCCAGAATCAGAGTCCATCTTCGTGCCGGCTGCTCCCGGAACAGTCGGATCTAACTCGGGGGCTGCAACAGCCGGCCTGGGGACTTCAACAGGCGGCTCGGGGACTACAGCAGTCGCACCTGGCCCGGGGACTTCAGAACCCGGCCCGGGGACTGCGGTAGTCGGCCCAGGGACGTCGGTAGGCGGCTCGGGGACTGCAGCAGTCGCACCCGGCCCGGGGACTTTAGAACCCGGCCCGGGAGCTGCAGCAGTCGGCCCGGGGACTTCAACGACACAACAAGCAGTGGCCGACTCCAACCCAACAACCTTGGTTCCAGTGGCCATAATGATAGTGGTCGAAGCACCGTCATGGGCGCAGCCCATCCTCAACTTCCTGGTAAGCGGAGAGCTACCAGCCGACGAGACCTTGGCCCGGCAAGTGCAACGCTGGGCAGCAGCATACACGATAGTGAACAGAGAGCTTGTCAGACGCAGCGTGACTGGCGTCTTCCAGCGCTGTGTTGAGCCAGAAAAAGGCAAGGCAATCCTCAAAGACATCCATCAAGGTGAATGCGGCCACCACGCGGCCTCCAGATCCCTTATCGCCATAGCTTTCCGCCATGGATTCTTCTGGCCGACTGCTTTGGACGACGCCAAGGACTTGGTCAAGAAGTGCAAATGGTGCCAGAAATTCAGCTCCAAGCAACACCTGCCGGCTTCTGCACTCAAGACCATCCCCCTCACTTGGCCATTTGCCGTTTGGGGGCTGGACATGGTGGGCCCGCTCAGAACAGCACGCAGCGGCATGACCCATCTGCTGGTCGCCGTGGATAAATTCACCAAGTGGATTGAAGCAAAGCCAATTAAGAAGCTGAACGGTCCAACTGTGGTGACCTTCATCACTTATATCACCATCCGGTATGGCATACCGCACAGCATCATCACCGACAATGGCACAAACTTTGCCAAAGGCACCTTGGCCTATTTCTGCGCGACGCAGGGCATCCGACTGGACTTAGCGTCCGTTGCCCATCCGCAGTCAAACGGCCAAGTCGAGTGAGCAAACGGCCTCATCTTGTCCGGCATCAAGCCCCGACTGGTCGAGCCGCTGGAGCGCTCGGCCGGCTGCTGGATCGAGGAGCTACCGGCCGTCCTCTGGAGTCTCCGGACCACGCCGAACAAATCGACCGGCTTCACTCCCTTCTTCCTCATGTACGGGGCCGAGGCCGTCATCCCAACTGACATCGAGTTTGACTCGCCTCGCGTCACCATGTACACGGATGCAGAGGCAAGGGAGGCGTGAGAAGACGGCGTCGACCTGCTGGAAGAAGGCCGGCTGCTGGCACTCAGCCGGTCCGCCATCTACCAGCAGGCCCTATGCCGCTACCACAGCCGGAAGGTCAAGCCACGATCTTTCCAAGAGGGGGACCTTGTGCTCCGGCTGATCCAGCGAACAGCCGGCCAGCACAAGCTCTCGGCCCCTTGGGAAGGACCCTTCGTCATCAGCAAAGCCTTGGGCAACGACTCCTACTACCTCATCGACGCGCAGAAGCCCAGGGCACGCAAGAGGGACGATTCCGGCAAGGAAACGGAGCGCCCATGGAACGCAAATCTCCTCCAAAGATTTTATAGCTAATGCAGTATGTACCACGCTACCTTGCGTATTAAGAGTGAAGGCATTGGGTCCCTTGAGGAGCACTCGGGGACTACCCTCTTTATCTGTACAATAAGTTTATGCCTGAGAATGTGTTGTTTCATTCCTTCGTCTGGCACCGGGTTCCGACCAGTCAGCCCGGGGGCTCGCCACCTTGTCCTATGTTGGTGCCACCTGTAGTCGGACAAGTAGTGTGCAGACATCTAAGCCCTCTCTTGCCTTAAGCCACAGCTCGCAGAGCGACTGTCCGGCTGGCAAGAGCTAAAGGCAGGAAACGGTGTCCACACAAAAAAATGACTAAGGAAAAAAGCATCAACATAGGCTAAGCCGGCTCCTCGCCTCACCCTCTGGCTGCTGAGTAGCCGGCCGGCCGGCTTCTCACTTGACTTGCTACATTCTAAAACGGCCAAGTACTTGTCTTCCTAAACGGCCAAGCACCGGACCCAGCCACAGACCGCAGAGCGGCTGTCCGGCTGGCAGGGCAGTAGCCAAAGGAAGGCGGCAAAGGAAAAAGCCAAAAAAGAGCAGAAAAATAAGGCAAAGTCAGAACCCGGTAGAGCACAACTTGTGCGAATAAAGTTGATTTACATAGCAGAGCTCATAGCCAGCATTCAACAAAGTTTGAATACACCCCCAGCCGGTGGAATTGCGCGAATTTAACATGCTTGTTCAAAATATTACAAGAACAGGAAAGATAAGACAAAGTGGCCATCTAGGCCAAGGGAGCAGTAGGCGGGTCAGACGGGTTGGCAGAGGCAGCGGCACCGGATGGTGGAGCGGCCGACTGAAGGGTCTAGGCCTGATTGCCCCCGGCAGCAGTCGATGCGGTAGCACGCGGCTCGTTGGTCGAGGCTTGGTCGGGCTGAGGCCGGCTGTCCGCTCCGTCGTCCAGTGCGTCGTCTTCGCCGTCCTCGTCCTCTTCGTCCTCGCCCTCATCGCTGGAGGCGATCTCTTCCACCGAGTCCCCCGCATCCCCCGGGTTCAGCCCGAACTAGTCGGGCAGCACCTCAGCGCCTTCCTCATCCAGCTCGAGGATGAAAACGGTGGTGTCGGCGTACTCGACGATCGCTGCCACGCATTGAGTAAGCGCAGGGCCCACCGCCGCCAGCTCCGGTCCGGCCTCCTGTCGGAAGGTGGCCAACTGGGCCAGGTCCAGCCCTAGATACCACGCCTTGGCGAACTCTAAGGCCGTCCGTGCACCCACCCGAGCCACGGCACCCTTCCAAGCCTCGAAGCAGCCGACCACTACCTCCAGCCAGTCGGGAGTCTGACTGGGGTGCGTGGAATTTGAGCGGCGGGCCAAAAGGCGGCCAACACCTGAGCCCCGGCGCGCTGCAGGCGACAAAGCATCCTGTGAGCCGGCTGCAGGCGTGTCTTGACAGCCAGAAGCTGCTCGGCGATATTCCGGGGCGCGTTAGGCACAATGTCCGCGCCCGTTTTCCTCTGCATGTCGCGACGTGCCTCGATGGCCTGGCTGACGGCGACGGAGTGACCTGGAAAGTATTCTGCACAAGAAGAAGATTAAAGATTAGAAGCCAGAGACCGACTCCTGCTGCAGTCGATGGCTATTCAAAAGAAGAAGTAACTTACCAGCAATCATGTCCTCGATCTCGCCGTAGCCGTCGGTCAGGAGTCTCTCCTTCTCGGCCCAGTTCGAGCGTTGAGTCTCGAACTCGGCCTTGAGGGAGTCTTCCTCCTCCTTCAGCTTCCGGAGCTCCGCCTTGTGCCGCTCCGCCTGGTCCGCCAGCTCCTTGGCCAGGCGGTCGCATTCCTGGGCCGCCTGGCTGCGCTCCTGCTCCTTGGTAAGGAGCGCGGACTCGACCTCGCCCAGGCGCTGCCGCAGATCTGCGGCAGCCTCTGCCAAAAACGAAGCAAAAAGAAAACCATCAACACCAATGGAAAGTAGTTGCCGGGAGATCCGGCCCGACTGCTCAGCAGTCAACCTGAATCTCGGGGACTACACCCAGCGGGTGCGCTGACGCACCCCCTCAAGGAAGAAGACCAAGTACTTACTTCGGCTCTCCGTCAGATCGGCAGTCCGCTTGGTCAGCTCCTGGAGCTGAGAGTTGTAGGCGGCCGCATGGATGTTGTGGTAATCCTGGAACAAAGACAATAGAAGAAGGTAACGAGTCAGTAATCGGAGTTTGACCTGAAGTTCCGAGCCGCCTGCTCAGCAGCTGGCCCGGAACTCGGGGGCTACACCCAGTGGGTGCGCTGGCGCGCCCCCACGGAAGATTACAAAGAAACGAAAACAAGAAACGTACCCGGACGGCCGCCCGCGTCACCAGGAACTCCTGCGTGTATTGCTAGAGAGCGGCGCCTTGGGCGTTGAACCGGACCAGGACTTCCTGCGAGACCGCGTTCAAAACACCCGTACCACCCCTAGACGTCCAATCCGGTGGGGTGGCGCTGGTAGCCTCGGCGTCACGGGCCGACGAGCTAGTGGCCCCGACCTCCAACGGCCGCGGTGCTGAGGCCGCCTTCCCCGCACACCGACGCGCCGGGATACGGGTTGCGAGAGTCGGACCCACCATCAACTCGCCGCTGGCTGGCGGCACCAGCGACGCGTCAGGACGACTGCCCTGGGCGTCGGCAGCCGGCGTGCGCTGGGGCACCTCCGCCCCCGGGATGACAGGGTCCCCTCCCCTCTCTTGGACCGGCTGGTCATCGCCGGCCCCTCCAGTCGGAGCCTGGACCTCCAGCAGCACAAGCTCCGCAGATTGCGGACCGGTAGACTTCGGAGCCTGGTTGTGGGACGCCTCCTCCGCCTGCGCCTTGGCGGCCGCGTCCGCCTGCTCCTTGGCCGCTGCGTCAGCCTCCGCCTTCTCCTGGGCCGCAGCTTCCCGCTCCTCTCACGCCTCCTGCGCGTTCTTCTCCGTCGCCTCCTGGAGGGCGGCAAGAGGATCCACGCGGCGGGGGCCCGCGACATCGTCTGTCGGCCCGATCACCGAGCCGGACGGGGCTCGCGACAAGGAAAGTGGGGCACTGCGCGCCAAGGGAGGAAGAAGATCGCAAAGATAGAAGAAAAGCAAACGCAAAGCAAGATGCAAGAAAGGACAAGGCACTTACTCGGAAACCAGCGGGAGCTGCTTTGGGGCCTTCTGGAAGAGGGCCGCCTTCGCGGCAGCCTCTTGTCGCTTGGTCGCGGCGGCCGAGGTCTTGGCCTTCTTGGGCTGGCTGCCGAACAACCCGGTGTCGGCCCGGCGCTTCGGTGCGCCGGCTACTGCGGTCGGCGCGGCCGAGGGGCTGGCGCCCGCCCTGTCGGCGCCATGGGTACGGCGCGGCTCTTCGTCCTCCTCGTCGTCGTCTGGCCAGTCCCCGAGGCCGCCTCCTAAGGAGCCGCCTGCTCCCTCGCCGCCACCGCCTGTGGCGTCGTCCTCCTCCTGAGCGGCCGCCCCCAAGTCAGGGTCGTCCACGTCACTCACCGACCGGTCCGCCATATACTGGTGACCCAGGGCCGGCGTGTCAGTGGCCGTCTAGCCTGGGAAGCGCTGCACCAAGGCCGACTGGTCAGGCGGCAAGAAAGAACCTGGACGAACAAAGGGAAAAAGAATAAGGAGACGTACCGGAGGAGGCGGGTTGGCCCGGCTGTACGGCGGCTTGCCGAATTGCCACTCCGTCTCCGACAGCTTGCAGTCGGAGAAGAAGTTCACCATGCGGACCACCTCCACGTCCGACATCACCTTGGTGGACATCCGGCACGGATCCCGGCGCCCACTCATGTCGCTGACCAAGTGGGCCGGGCTTGGAGGGCCAGCACTCGGCACTTCACGAACGCGGCCAGCAGGTCTGAGGCCTTGAGGCCCTTCGACGCCGTCATCTCCTGGAGCCACAGGAGCGCGGTGGAGCATGCGGCCGACAGGGTTCTCGGCCGGAACTTCCAGTTGGTGCGAGGGCGACAGGGGGGCCGGCTGCGTAGGCCGGCAGGTTGACGTAGTCCCGCATCGAGTGGATGTTCTCGACGTAGAATTACAACTTCTGCCACAGTTTGGCCAACTGCTGCAGGGCGAGAGCTGGGAAGTGGACCCGGATCCTGTGCGCCGCACTGCGACACAGGCTCCGCACTGGGCCGCCTCGTTCTTGGTGGCGGTGCCGAGCTTGAGATAGAAAAGCTCTCCCCACAGCTCGAGTGTGGGGAGCGTGCCGAGGTAGCCCTCGCACAGGGTGACGAAGGCGGAGAGCAGCACCACCGTATTCGGAGAAAGATGGTGGGGCTGCACTCCGTAGAAGTCCAAAAACGAGTGAAAGAATCCACTCGCCGGAAGGCCGAAGCCGCGGAGGAAATGCGACCGGAAGACGACGCGCTCGCTGCCTTCCGGCGCCGGCAAGATCTCCCTTTCGGGGGGGACACGCACCTTGACGTTCGATGCGTTGGGGAGCCGCCGCGTCTGGCGGAGGAACGTTGGAGTGCCCGTCGTGGACGTTGGAGCCATCCCAGTCGCCCGCGCGGCCGCTTGGCGCCATTGGCTCCGTGCTCGGCGGCTGCGCAAGGTGCCTGCGGCGCGTAGAGGTCCGGTGACGACGGGCTGCGGCAGCACTCTGGTGAGAGGAGAGGTCGCGGCAACAGCAAGAAGAAGAGGAAGGAGAAAAGCAAAGAGAAGGGAGAGGAGGGCGCATGTGCGTTCTGTCGCCCCCCTCCTCCCCCTACTTATAGCCCTCTGGCGGCAGAGCCGAGGGGGCGAAACGTGGGGGCGCAAGATTAATTGCGCCCACTCCCCCAACGACCCCGCAATTACAACGCCGTGATGTCGTGTATTAATCGCACCCGGGAATCGCAACCGCCCGCCTCGGCCGCAGCGGATCCGCACACGTGCCGAGGCCCTGTAGTGGCGGGCCCAGGCCTGCAGCGACGTCTCGTCGCGCACGCGGGCTGGCAGGCCGGCCTGGCCTGCTGGCGCCGCGTGGCAGGTGAGCCACGGGCGGCAAGCCTGTCGTCCGGCTGGCATCTAACCCGCCCTCCACCACGACGATTCGAATTCGCCAGGCGGCCGGCCTGGCCTAGGTCGGCTCCTGGCAATCGGCCTCTCCAGAAGATAGACGAAGCCCAACTACCAGGCTACTCAGAGTAGGAAGCTGCTGAGGCTCCTTGTTTTTCAGCCGCGGTGCCCCACCAGCTTCGGGGACTACTGTCGGAGTAAATGACCATGGCTAGCCACATCAGTCCCCCATGGTATTTCAAGACATCGGGGCCGGCCGCGCCGCTCACACCCTCTGGAAGCGCGACCACCTTCTTGGGCCGGCTGGTCCATAGGACCGGCTGCTAGCACGCGGCAAGACCCCGGAAGGCGACCGCAAGGGGGCCGACTCCAGGCAGACGGCCACTCGCCCCCTCGAAGTCAGCACCACATTACCACGACAAGACAAGGCATGGCTACAGTACGGCCTGCCACCCCCGAACCTACGATGGGACTTGGCCGCAGAGCCGTGTACTGGGCGAACACCCCCCGCCCAGCGCGACACTGTAACCACGCAGTCCGTGACATCACTAGCGCCAGAGGAAGACACGCTCCCACGACAGGCGGTCAGTACGGCCCGCAGGCGGCGGGCCCTACCTGTCCGCGAGCCACCCGAAGGCGGCCCACCTCAAGCAGGTGGCAATAAGGGAGGGCCGACTCCTAGCAGGCGGCCCTTCTCCCCCTTGAAGTCTGTGCGCCATCAACCAGATGAGAAGGGGTATGGCTACAGTGAGCGCCTGTCAGGCGGCGAGACTGTAGCCACGCTCCCCTCGACAAAGCCTTCGTCATCAAGGGCGAGGCTACAGTATAAAGTAGTCAACATGGCCCGTAGGCGGCGGGCCCTACATGATGGCTGAGATCATGGCAGTCGGCGGGGCCCACCAGGCGGCGGGCCCCAGTAGCCGGCGTAGAAGCCGGCAACCAGAGACGCTGACGGCCGGGTCCTACACCCGGCTGGATTACCATTGTACCCCTGGGGGTAGGCCTATATAAACCCCCCAGGCTCACCCATGCAAGGGGGTTCGGTTCAGCTCCCACGCCATTCACACATACACGTAGAGAGAGGAGTAGAGCTAGCCTTGCCCTTCTCCCTCCTCTAGCCGAAACAGCTCAAGGAGCAAGCTTGTAGCTACTTTGTTGATCATAGTCATCATGCGGAGACCCCGCAGAGCAGGACTAGGGGTGTTATCTCCTAGGAGAGCCCCGAACCTGGGTAAGATTCGCAGGCGTATGCGGTCTTGCTCACTCCCGCTTCTAGAGCCCGGCGACGTACTCTTGTCCCCATCCATGATAAGCCACCCCCTGGCATATGTCGCACGATACCCTCGACAGCAACTCACTCCTATGGATTGCTCCAAATGATCTACATCAAAATTGAGCATCCATATCTTCAACATCTACATGAAGTCATCATCGACAAAACCCAAGGTTAGTTCATCCCTCTTATGGGGGATATCACATCTAGGGGGAGCTTTACTCTAAGAATTGAGCTAAAGCAACTCTAATGGTGTGAACACAACAATGCTTTATGTAAAAGTGGTAACCCCACTTGTGCTTAAACGATGAGTATGACCTATGATCAAATGTTCTCATTTGACTCCTAAGTCAATATACTCATATATAGATGATCTAGTCATCGCCAATTGCTTGATAGATGCTAGAGTGTTTGTGCATGCTTTGTCACATATTTCATTTGCCATTTTATTGTGTGAGCATGTTGGTTGCATATTTTTCTCATTCGAGGACATCCATTTGTTGCTTTGATTGTTTGATCTGTTTCTTTTGCCAAATGGATGGACAAGAATGCCTAAGAACTTCCTTTGGCTATCTATGCTTTTCCCGTCTCAAACTCTATTCATGCTACATCACAAAGTTTGATCAAGTCAGATTCGAACCCTCTGGGTGAGGAGCACTCGGAGCCACCGATTCATCATAGACTTACACTTCCAAAACCTCTCTGTGCATTTCGGTCTGACCTATTCGTCCTTTTCGGTCATACTGAGTTCACTGAGTTAATCTAGGTTTTCAATCTCGGTGCAACCGATTAGAACCATTCGGTCACACTGAGTTGTAGTAACCGCTTGCAATTCTGCATCTCGGTGCCACTAAGTTGTTCCACTCGGTCACACCGACAGGGTCAGTATATATATACCGACGGGTCAAATTTTGGAAATTTCTCCGAAACCTTTTCGCCCACGCGTGTCCTGCTCTGCCGACTAGGGTCTCCGGATCGTCCTCTCGTCGCCAGCGACCCACTGCTGCTGGTCTCCGCCACCGTCAACGGAAATCTACACCGCCGTTGCCGCCGTAGCGAGCTCATCGCCAAGTTAGGGTATGAGTTCGACCCTTTGTGCAATCTTTACCTCCGATTCTTAGCACAAAGACAATGCCAAGATTCTTACCACGTATGAGATCAATCTATCAAACGAAAACTTCCTTTAGATTAGTTTTGATTCAAAAATTTAGGGTTAGGTTTCCGCCAAACTCACCTCGGACCGACCGAGTTGTAGAAATCGGTCTCACCGATTTGGCTTAGGCCATTGCACTTGTAACTTTCGGTCTAACCGAAAATTGCAAATCGGTGTGACCGAGTTCAACTCTCAGTGAAACCCTAGCAATCTCAGACTCACCAAACTGTGTCTCGGTCTGACCGATCTCGCTAGTTCAGACTCCAACATTGCTTCAGTGGCACTGAGTTTAACAAATCGGTAGCTCCGAAATGCTTTCTGTGGAAAACTAAAACTAATTTTTTGACTCAATTGTTTTGCAAAATCTCTGCACTCTGTGATGCTCATCCACTCTATCTCATCTATAACTATTCACAGGGTCAACTTTCAGTTTGCAGTGCCAGAATGTCTGATCAGAGTGATAGCCAGAACAGGTCTGAGGAGCAAGTGAATCTAAGTGAGGGCACTAGTCCCTCTGACAGCTATGAGGATGGCAGCAGAAGTACTCCTAGCAACCTGCCTAAGGTTGCTACTAGGCAGAGGAGAAAGAGAAATTCTGATTCTGAAGATGAAGACTATGTTGCTGCTGAGGAGGAAGTCAGCTCCAAGAAGAAGGTGCTAAAAAAGGAATATGCTGCTGCTGCTGCAACCAAGCCTGTGTTGCACAAGAAAGCTCCTACCAAGAGAGTGCCCATGTCTAAGGCCAGAGCCTCAACTCTTGAAGCCTCCAAAGCCACTGTGAGGATTGAGAAAGGTTTGGCCACCCTGACTCAGAATCAAGAGAGCCTAGAGAGGATCATTGAAACAAAGTTTTATGATCTGGACTTGAAGGTGACAGAGATGCAGACAGCTGTTGAGCAGCTCCAGGAAGAAGCTGAAGAGAGGAAAGGGAAAGCTACCACAGATGCTTTTCAGAGAGTGCCTAGGGCACAGAGATCTGTAGCAATGCCTGTGACAGATACAAGAGCTACTGCGTCAGCACCTGCAGCTACAGCTTCAGTTGCCCCTCCGGTTGCAACTCCACCAACTCCAACAACCTCAACAGATGCATTTGTTCTTGGAGTCCTCTCTACACTGCCTCCTAAAGATCAAGCCTAGAGAGATGCATAGCACTATGCATTTTCAAGCTTTTTGGTAACTTGTTGCCAAAGGGGGAGAAAGTGTATAGATTATAGGCTTCGAGAGAGAGTGCTTGCTTCTTTTTGCCATTCTCTTTGCTACTTTTTGTGTGCTTGCTTGGTTGATATTCTATGTTTATGTGTGTGAGATACTTATGGTCATGTGTTTGATATGATGACATTATTTATCTCTCTTGTATGATCATTCACTTTGCCTTGGTGATGAGTGCATATTTTTCATATTCCATCATTTTGAGCGCTCCACCAAGATGTATGTGACATGGAAGAGTAACCCATGATCCTAATCGATTGTGCATTTGCATTCAAAAGCAAATTTTAAATAATGCACAAATTTAGGGGGAGCTCTTGCTTATCACATACTTCTCAAAGCGACGATATACTTCATTCTTATTATCATGTGTCAAAGCTTTGATCTATATGTTGTCATCAATTACCAAAAAGGGGGAGATTGAAAGTGCAACTAATCCCTGGGTGGTTTTGGTAATTCTTAACAACATATAGCTCATTGAACTAATACTCTTTCAAGATGATCATTTCAGAAAGTTCAATGATTGGCATGGCATGGACTAGAGATGTGGACCCCTCAAAATGCTAAGGACATATATTGCCTCAAGCTCAAGACTCTACTCTTGTCATTTTAGTGATCCAAGATCACATTGAGTCTATAGGAAAGCCAAAACTATTAAAAGGGGATGAGGTGTTGCTTAATGGCTTGCTTGCTCAAAATGCTTAGTGATATGCTCCAAAACCCTCAACCACTTTCTCATATCCACATATGTCCCAAACCATAAGTCAAACTCGGCCCCACCGATTTGATCTATCCGGCGCCACCGAGTTCATTTGACATAGCCACTGCCAGAAACCCTAATCAGTTCGGTCTCACCGATAGGGATCTCGGTCTCACTGAGATGGGATTGCTAACTCTCTATTTCCCTTTGTAATGTTTCGGTCTAACCGAGATGAGCGATCGGTCCCACCGAGTTCGCAATGCAAACTCTCTGTTTCCTCTTCGTAACGTTTCGGTCTCACCGAAATGAGAGATCGGTCCCACCGAGTTTGCCTGACCAACTCTCTGTTTGCCTATTACAGAAATCGGTCTCACCGAGTTCATGTGATCGGTCTCACCAAGATTACGTTATGCCCTAACCCCAACAAAATCGGTCTCACTGAGTTCATGTGATCAGTCTCACCGAGATTACGTTATGCCCTAACCCTAACGAAATCGGTCTCACCGAGTTGACATGTCGGTCCCACCAAAAATCCTAACGTTCACATTTTTTAACTAAATCGGTCTGACCGAGTTTCACTATTCGGTCCAACCGAGTTTGGTAAATTGTGTGTAACGGTCAGATTTTGTGTGGAGGCTATATATACCCCTCCACCCTTCCTCCATTCAAGAGGAGAGCCATCAGAACGTGCCTACACTTCTAGCATTCATTTTCTGAGAGAGAACCACCTACTTATGTGTTGAGACCAAGATATTCCAATCCAACCACAAGAATCTTGATCTCCAGCCTTCCCCAAGTTGCTTTCCACTCAAATCATCTTTCCACCATATCCAAATCTGTGAGAGAGAGTTGAGTGTTGGGGAGACTATCATTTGAAGCACAAGAGCAAGGAGTTCATCATCAACACACCATCTATTACCTTTTGGAGAGTGGTGTCTGCTAGATTGGTTAGGTGTCACTTGGGAGCCTCCGTCAAGATTGTGGAGTTGAACCAAGGAGTTTGTACGGGCAAGGAGATCACCTACTTCGTGAAGATCTACCCTAGTGAGGCAAGTCCTTTGTGGGCGATGGCCATGGTGGGATAGACAAGGTTGCTTCTTCGTGGACCCTTCGAGGGTGGAGCGCTCCGTGGACTCGCACAACCTTTACCCTTCGTGGGTTGAAGTCTCCATCAACATGGACGTACGATAGCACCACCTATCGGAACCATGCCAAAATCTCCGTGTCTACATTGCGTTTGCTCCCTCCAAACTCCACCCCTTTACCTTCATATGCAATGATTTACATTCGGCTGCTATACTCTTAGAATTGCATGTGTAGGTTGATTTCTTGACTTGTGCTAAGTTGCTAAAATCTGCCAAGACTTAAAATTTGGAAAAGGCTGGATTTTTATTTGGTCAAGTAGTCTAATCACCCCCCTCTAGACATACTTTCGATCCTACAGATTCATATCAAGAATGTAACAAGGTGCACCAAAAACACGTAGATAAGAAACATTTGGTTTCTTGCCAGTGATAAGCTCATATGAAGTTTTCCTAAATAATTTGTGAAGATAAACACGATTGATGACATGACAAGCAGTGTTAATAGCATCACCCTAGAAGCGAATGGGAGTTTTGTACTCACTGAGCATTATTCTCGCCATTTCAATGAGAGTTCTGTTCTTTCGTTCAACAACTCCATTCTGTTGGGAGGTGTATGCAGCCGAGAACTCATGAGTAATACCATGTTCATCGAGAAATTCAGCAATATGAATATTTTTGAACTCATATCCATTATCACTTCTGACATGCTTAATTCGCACATCGTATTCATTCTGGGCCTTCTTAGCGAAGCTTTTGAAGATATCTTGAGTGCAGGTCTTGTCTTCGAGAAAGAATACCCAAGTGTATCGAGAGAAATCATCAACAATAACCAGACCATAATTACTGCCACCAAAGCTTGCATAATTTTGAGGACCGAATAAATCCATATGAAGAATTTCCAGAGGCCTTGTTGTGGTCATGACTGTTTTTGATGAGTGATGCTTCTTGGCTAATTTACCAGCCTCACATGCAGCACAGAGATGATTCTTGTCAAATTTTACATCAGGAATGCCACGGAGATGATTTTTCTTCACCAGGGTCTGCAAATTTCTCATACCTGCATGACCAAGTCTTCGGTGCCATAGCCAACCTTTTGTTGCTTTTGCAAGCAAACAAGTTTGGACTGAGGGACCCTTAGAGAAGTCCACAATATAAAGATCACCCTTTCTAATTCCCTCAAAGACGAAGGAATTGTCAGAGGCCATGAAGACAATGCATTTGGATATGGAAAATAGAACTAGCATGCCTAAATCACATAGCTTGCCAACAGACATGAGATTGAATCCAAGAGATTGAACAAGTAAAACATCATCAATGGACTTGTCTTTGGATATAGCAATTTTACCTAGCCCAATTACCTTTCCCTTGTTGTTGTCACCAAAAGTGATATACTTCAGAGGAGAAGCTATTAAGTTGGGGTCGACAAACAACGACTTGTCTTCGGTCATATGACTAGTCCATCCACTGTCCATTACCATTCAGTGCACCCGGAGACATAGTCCTGCAGAAGAATTAGGCTTTCTTAACCACCCACGTCTTTGCAGGTGGCTTCAAAACAATGGAGCGAGCAGGATATGATTTCTTTCGGTAAGCATAGTTGTTGCTCGAGGAAGAACAAGCATAATTGAAGGAATAGGCATTGAAATTTCTTCCTGATGAGTGAGCATAATGATTGTATGAGGTATGCATGTACTCATTCTGTCGAACTTTTTCAAGGAAATATCGAGCATTTTGAGCCTGCATGGTTAGTAAAGTGGTAACAGGTAATGCATCTATAGTTTTCTTAGGCACCCAAATAGCTTTCTTTGGGGGGCCATTTCTGCTGTTTGGTCCAACATAGCGAGCAACAGCCTCACCATGTCGATTTTTGAACAACTTATAGTTGTCCATAGAGTCATCATCAGGATATTCAGGTATGGGAGAGTTGTATCCCAAAGATAATGCTGGATCTAGCGTTTTGCTCTTTGCAGGAACCCACAAAGTTTGAGAATATTGATGTGGTTCCCAGTAAGTGCCATTTTCATTCAGTTTCCTTTCGAAACTGATACCTTCCTTCCTGGGATTTTTGTGAAGAATAGATTTCTTTAGAACGTCACAAAGGGTTTAGTGCCCTTTGAGAGATATGAACATTCAGTTCTAAAGAAGATCTCTCAACCTAGCATTTTCATCAGAAATAGAACCATTTTCCTCGACCGAGGGATTAGCATTCACAGATGATTCAGCATTGGTTCGTTTCAAGGCATTTTAAGCAAGGTGGCACAAACACCTCAGGTTTATCCTTGAGTTGTTGGGTGAGAAGAGAATTTTCTCTAATCAAATCGTCATGAGCCTCTCTCAGCGCCTCAAATTCCTGTTTCCTTTTTAGGTAATCGTAGGTCAATCTTTCGTGGTCAGATGAGAGAAAATAATGACGAGTTGAGGGTTCATCCATTCGTGACTTGAGAGTGGAATACTCTTCGGTCAACGACTGATTTTTCTCCATCTCCTCAACCAACAACCCTTCAGATTTCCTGAGGGTTTTCTCAATTTTCTCAAGAAAGTTTTGTTGGATAGTGGCAATTTTGATCAACTTAACATGGTCATCCTCATCAGAAGAATATTGGTCACTGGAGTGAACCTTGTGATGTTTGAAGGATACCTTTTCTTTCGAAGCCTTGGCCATGAAGCAGTAGGCAGGAGTTTCATCATCGCTTGATGGGTTCCTGAAGAAATTTGTCGCACGGGAGGAGGCACATGCTATGCCAGCCATGCCCAAGTCGGAATCCTCATCGGATTCATCAGCTTCTTCGGACGCAGATGATTCTTCTTCTTCAGAATCCACCTCCTTGCCGATGTACGCCTTGGCCTTGCGAGAAGTATTCTTGCGGTTGGAGGAGGACTTGGACAGATTCCTCGATGAAGATATTGACGAAGATTTTGAAGTGGAGTTGTCCTTCTTCTTGAAGAATTTCTTCGTTTTCTTTTCTTCATCGGAGTCGTAGTTCTTGCTCTTGCTTTTGCCTCGATAGTTTCCCGAATCATATCTCCCACTAGCACGGATTTTAGCTTCCTAGAGAGGGCAGTCTAAAATGAACTGTCCAGGCTTTTTGCACTTGAAACAGGTGTATTCTCCAGCAGGTTTTGATGAAGATTTTGAACCCCCAGAGTTGCTTGAACTTCTTTTCTGGAACTGGCTCTTCTTGTGGAAGCGTTGGAATCTTTTCGTGATCAGTGCGAGATCTTTGCTGAGTCTTTCTGGATCATCTGAATTTTCTTAAGCATTTATATCAGAGGAAGAGTCAGCTACAGCCTTCAGAGCATGATTTTTGGGTTGACTGGAGCCATAGAGATCTCTATTCTCTTCTTCTTGTTCCTTGTGAGGGTTCAGTCATTCCATGATATCAGTAGAGTCGAGGGTTCTGAAATTAGGACGTTCGTGAATCATCAGGACAAGAGTGTCGAATGAACTGTCAAGAGATCGAAGCAGTTTCTTCACAACTTCATGGTCAGTGATGTCTTTGGCGCCTAGACCTTGAAGTTCATTTGCTATGTCACTGAGGCGGTCAAAGGTTTGCTGACAGCTTTCATTTCCAATGCGCTTGAAGCGATTGAATTTCGCTCGAAGAGTATCAATTCGATCTTCTTTCTGAGTTGAAACTCCTTCATTCATTTTCTCGAGGACGTCCCACAGTTCCTTCGCAGTTTCACACTGGCGATAGTGAAGAAATTGCGCTCGATTGAGGTGGCCACCAATCTCATCTTTGGCTTGAGCATCCAGCTAAATGAGCTTCTTTTCTTTGTCAGTAGGGGCTTGAGGTACATCGATTGTGAGCCCTAACTGCACCACGTTCCACATATCATCATCTATAGCACGGAGACGGATCTTCATCTTCCCCTTCCAGAAGGGGTAGTCCATCCCATCGAATATGGGAATCTTGAGATGCGATTTGTAGTTCACTGAAGACATACTTAAACTCCAAAGTCGTTAGACTAAAATGAGCAGAGTCAAGGAGTACCTTGCTCTGATACCAATTGTAGGAACGAAGTATGTCTACCAGAGGGGGGGTGAATGGGAGTTTTAAATTTTCTTCGAAAAACCTAAATCTCTCAGAACCCAACAGCAAAAAGAATGAAAAACAAACTACAGCAAACTAAAACAGAGAACCGAAAAGAAACTAAGACATGGATTGATACAAGTCATACGAAAGAGAATACATCGAAGGTAAACATGGGTGACAGAGATAACCGAAGATGCTTGATGGCGACAAGGTATTTGTTTGACGAGTTTGTCCTTCTGCACAAGGACTACGTCTGGTTGGAGGGGATGTGACTTAACACGGAAGATAAACTCTCTTCACCCTATTCTCCTCGACAATCGATTCGTCAACCAATGCCGATTACTCATGGTAGATACTTGAAGGCGATCTCCGAACCTTTACAGACATCTTCTTCGAGAACCACAAACACTCTTGGTCTCTGAAGAAATTGACACCTAACCGTCTAGAGAGTTTGCAGCTCTCAAGAGTAATAGGCGGAGCGTACTAAACTTAGATTCCAGTGATGCTGAACCACTATCTAATTCTTCGGCTCTAGGGTTTTTCTCTCGGTGGATTTTAAACTCAAATCGCTCAGAGAATGGGTTGCTCAACAATCTTCTCAGAATCAAAAGGAGCAGCCACCGGACAAAGCCGGCGCGGGGTGGCTATTTATAGCCGCAGCCTTCCCAAATGGGAAATGACCATTTTGGGCACGAGGTCCAGCCAATGGCCAACCGACACGTTTGTAACAGTCGGATTTTGGAGCAACGGTAACATTACTTGAGGAACAAGTAATGCTAACTCCTCGGTCCGAGACAAATCTCTCGCAGCGAAGAAGATCACAGTCTCTTGCTGGAAAGTATTTGCTCAAAGCACAAAGAGATTTCTCTCACAGCTTTCATAGGATTTGGGTTTACCATCAAAGAATCAAAGCTTCGAATGCTACACCCCTCTTAATAGTACGGTGGTCCTACGACTCAAAGAAAGAAGAAGAAAAACGAAATAAATGCTACGTCTTCACTTCGTCTTCATTCTTCCTCGAACGCAGTCATATTCTTCGAACAAACACCGAACCAATTGCTTGAACTTCAACAATTTTTAGGGGTAACTCTTGTTAGCTTCATCTTCGGTGATAACCTTCGTTGCCACGCGGGAGATTATCTTCATCGTTTGCATCAAAATCCTCGATACTTCATGGACCTGTTACTCTGTGTGCACTAGCAAGCACATAAGTCCGATACTGTTTATGTCAACAAACTCCAAAAGATAAGGGGCCTATCATTGAACCAACAGTAGCAAACTCCAAAACATGAGCTGGTTCGCAAGGCACACATGAACACACTGTCCAAGAAAGCATGGCCACATGGAGGTCTTCTATAAACACTACCAAGTTCTGGTTTGGAACCATCATCGCGGATAATGAAGTCCTTCATTAAGCCTGGGTTAGCTCTTAAGAAGGAACTTCTTCTCCTTGAACAAATCAATCAGTGGCTTGGTGTGCTAGGAATACATATGGAATGAAGATGATCAGTCTATCAAACCATAGAATATTTTGCACATGCATGACTGACTTGGGACAATTCCAAATGGAGCAAAACAACTTTCTCAAATTCATGGCGGCAACTTGCATCAAATGCACATGAACTAGAGGAAGCCACTTCTCTCATCCAAACATATGCTTCATGATCTAGCACGAAGAAAATGCTTTAAAAAGTTTCCAACACTATTTTAATGTCCAACATGAATCATGGAGAAGATAAAATGTTGCTGATGGGCCCAACAACAATTCATCTAGGTTTCCATATAGCTGTAATTCCACAACTAAGTGAACAAAGTGATAGCATTGGTCATACCAAAAGATATAATGGTGCATGCTCGAGGATCAACCACGAGTAAGACAACATTATGAAAATCGTTGGTTCTGATTTGATTTGACGATAGCCCACACTCAAATCAAAGCTTGGGTAGACAATAGATCCAACAATTGATCACGGAGATCAATCGATGAAGATATCATATTTCTTCAATACACACACAAACACAAAGATATCCCTTTGGAACGAACTAAGTTAAGCAAAGCTTTTATCTTCCAACTCTCCAAGTTGTTGTTTAGCTTAACCAACTAGTTCAGGGGTATCCAACATAGATTCTTGGAGAAAGAGTGGGTTATTGGAAAACCAACTTGATCATGAACTCAACATAACGGTGAGGGGACAACCTGGTAATACTTCCGAGAAGATAACTGGATGTCGGAGTAAATGACCACGGGTAGCCTCATCAGCTCCCCTTGGTATTTCAAGACATCGGGGAAGGCTGCGCCCCTCAAACATCAAAGACAAAGGACCGCCTTCTTGGGGCCGGCTGGTCCAAGTGGCCGGTTGCCAGGAGGCGGCGGAATCCAGAAGACGGCCATGAAGTGGGCCGACTCCTAGCAGGCGGCTTCCTGGGAAGCCGGATCCTAGCAGGCGGCCCCTCGCGCCCTCAAAGTTAGCACCCACATAAACACGACGAGATGGGGCGTGGCTACAGTACAAGCCTGCCACCCCCGAATCCCGGGGAGAGCGTGGCCACAGTGCAGCGCACGAAGCGGACATCCCATGCCCGGCGCGGCACTATTGCCATGCTGCTCATGACGTCACCCATGGCAGAGGAAGCCATGCTCCCACGACGGGCTATCGGTACGGCCCGCAGGCGGCGGGCCCTACCTGCCCGTGAGAGGCCAGAAGGCGGCGAGCCCTGACCAGTCGGCTCAGGGGGTGGCCGGCTCCTAGCAGGCGGCCCTCCCCTTCCTAGAAGTTTGTGCGCCATTAACCAGAAGAGACGGGGAGTGGCTACAGTGAAACGCCCGCCAAGCGGCGGGACTGTAGCCACGCTCTCCCCGACCAAGCACGCATCATCAGTGGCACGGCTACAGTGCTACGCAGCCGACAGGACCCACGAGTGGCGGGCCCGGCTTGTCGGCCGAGTACGAGACAACCGGGGGGACCCACCAGGCGGCGGGCCCCTGCAGTCGACGGAGAAGCCGGCGATCAGAGACACTGACGGCCGAGTCCTACGCCCGGCCGGATTACCATTGTATCCCTGGGGGGTAGGCCTATATAAACCCCCCAGGTCACCCCATGCAGGGGGTTGGGACCTTGGTAGAGAGGAGAAAGCCTCCTGAGTTCAGCACTCACACAGACACATAGGGAGAGGAGTAGAGCTAGCCTTGCCCTCCTTCCTCCTCTAGCAAAAGAGCTCAAGGAGCAAGTTTGTAGCTACTTGTTAAGGTAGTAATCATGCGGAGACCCCGCAGAGCAGGACTAGGGGTGTTATCTCCTAGGAGAGCCCCGAACCTGGGTAAGATTCGCAGGCGTATGCGGTCTCGCTCATTCCCGCTTCCAGAGCCCGGCGACGTACTTTTATCCCCATCCATGATAAGCCATCCTTTGGCATATGTCACACGATACCCCCGACATTTGGCGCCCACCGTGGGGCTAGGTGCACCGTCGTCCGGAAACAGGTTCTGGACGGGAACCCTCTTCCTTCCTGGCGAGCGCAGCCAGCCCGGCACACCTGACGATGTTTGTGCTGACACGCTGCGCGGCACGGAAGTTGCTTGCACCGCAATCAGCTTCGCTGACCTCATCGGCGAGATCCGCCTCTCCGACGAGCCCGCACTCGTCGCGGGCGTGGCCGGCCCCGAAAGCTGCCTCATCGACTCCCTCGGCAAGCTTCACATCGCCAATGAGCCGGTCTCCGACCTGGAGTCCGTTGGCTCCACCGACCCATCCGACGACATGGTCATCGACGCCGATGTCACGCTTTCTGATGCATTCCCCGGTGACGTGGTGATCTTCAACGACCCGCTCCCTGCTGCAGACAGCAGCGCCAGCGCCAGCACCGTCACCGGGGTGCTGGTCGTCAGCCACGACGGAGCCTCCGACCAGGCCGGCCGGGACCCATTGCAAGCGGCAATGCGGGACCTGTCCGCGCCCGTAGCGCCTGGGGCAAATGGCGAAACGCTGGAGGCGTGCCGTATCGCACTCCTCGACAGCGCCAACAAGTTGGCGGCCATGAGATGCCTCACCGAGGCCTACCACCGCGAGATCGACCGTGCCGTCTGCGACACGCCGGCTGCTGGCGAACCCAGCCGTGCGGGCACAGTCCGGCAGCGCGGCGCAGCCATCGCCAGCATGTTGGGGGCCGACCGCCCAGTCTACGCTACGCCGATGGAGAACTTACGCGCCGCCCAGGCGGCGGCAGATGAGCTGGACCACCTGGAGGGCGATGAGCATCGCTGCATGACGGGGTGCGTCCAGCAACTCATCGACGCGGCCGCCGCGCAGCAAGAAGCTGGCCGCCGCGTGGTGGAACCCGGCTTGCAGGCCGGGAACCTTCCCCCTCGCCGAGAGCATGGCGCGACCTCCCGGACACCGACAGGGGGCGCCCGCGACCAAGAGCCGGTTGCTAGCCGTAGCCGCACCCGCATCTCCATCGAGCGCGACCAAGACGGCCGCCCAGGAGCAGTGGAACGGCGGGACGGTCGTCCGCCTCTCCCGCGCAGGGAGAGGCGCGCCTCCCCGCCGCCTGTTGAGCATCCGACTCTCGGAGGCCGGCTGGGCCCCCGTGAAGGAGTCAGAGAGAACGACGCCCGCCACCAGATCGACCGCTTGGCTCGATCCCTGGCGTTAGAAGAAGAAGACGCGATCGGCCCGCCTTGTTTCGGCCCTCGCATTCGCGACGAGCCCTTCCCCAAAGGGTTCTCGCTCCCTTGGGACACCCCCAAGTACAACGGCTCTGTGAAGCCGGAGGACTGGCTGGTGGACTACTCCACGGCCGTCAGCATAGCAAACGGCAACAAGCATGTTGCCGTAAAGTATGTTCCGCTCATGCTCCAGGGCACGGCCCGGACATGGCTGAACAGCCTCAAGCCCTACAGCGTCAACAGCTGGCTAGACTTCACCGAAGTTTTCATCCGCAACTTCACCAGCACCTACAAGCGACCGCCCAAACCTCGCCAGCTCTCTCTATGCATCCAAGGCCCGACTGAGTCTACCCGCGACTACTTGACGCGGTGGGCTGAACTGCGCAACTCCTGCAAAGGGGTGCATGAGGTGCAAGCCATAGAATACTTCACTGCTGGGTGCCGGGAGGGCACCCTACTCAAGCACCGACTCCTCTGCGATGAGCCGGCCACCCTCGATGAGCTGCTAATCATAGCGGACAAGTACGCCACTGCTGACTCCTCCATGAAGTCGGAACTCCGAGTGGACGTGTCAGGAAAGATGCTCCCTCCGGCCCCTCAGACGCCGGCTGGTGATTCCAGTCGGCGCCAACAGTCAAACGACAACAAGCGCAAGGCCCAGCAGCCGGCTACCACCAGCCGGCAGGTGGCGACGGTCGAAGACCAGCAGCCAGAAGAGCAACCCGGCCCCAAGCGCCAGTAGGGTGGCAAGCCTGCCTGGCTACCCGCTTTTTCGTTCGAGCAAACCCTTGACGCTCCCTGCAAGTTCCACAGCGGCGCGAGGCCATCCAACCACACCACCCAGAAGTGCCATTGGCTCGCCCGCATCACCAAGGGTGAAGGACTGCCTCCCCCGCCTGCTGGCCCGCCGCCTCTGCCTCCCCAGCAGCCGGCGGTCCGGCCGGTCGGCGCAATCCAAGGTGAGTTTCCCGAAGAGCACGGAGCTTACGTCGTCTTCACCAGCGTGGCTGACGACAGGCATAGTTGGTGTCAGCAGCGCCGAGAGGTGAATGATGTCTCCTCTGAAGCCCCAGAGTTCATGCACTGGTCTGAAAAGCCGATCAGTTGGAGCCGAGCTGACCACCCGGAGGTGATGCCTTCTCCGGGTTCCTATGCTCTAGTGTTGGATGCCACCCTTGCAACAGAGAGGCGAGCCGCTCGTTTCTCCCGGATTCTGATAGATGGCGGTAGCAGCATCAACATCCTCTACCGCGACACCATGGAGAAGTTGTGCATCAAAGAGAAACAGCTCCAGCCCAGCCGGACTATATTCCATGGCATTGTGCCTAGCCTTTCCTGCTCACCAGTCGGCAAGATCAAGATAGACATCCTCTTCGAAGACAAGGATCACTTCCGCCGAGAGCCAATCTGGTTCGAGGTGGTTGACCTTGAGAGCCCCTACCATGCGTTGCTTGGTCGGCCTGCCCTGGCCAAGTTCATGGCGGTTCCCCACTACGCCTACCTTAAGATGAAGATGCCGGGTACCAAGGGCATTATCACTGTGGCCGGCGACTACCAGAAGTCTGCCGAATGTGCTGCAGCCAGCAGTCGGCTGGCCGAGTCCCTTGTGATTGCTGCCGAGAAGCGGCTCCTTGACTGAGTTGTGGCCATGGCCGGCAAGCAGCCAGACCTGTCGCCAAATCCCAAGGAGTCAGAAGCTCGGGGCTCTTTCCAGCCGGCCAAAGAAACCAAGAAGATACCCTTGGACCCGGAGCACCCGGAGAAGTTCGCCGTCATAGGAGCCTACCTTGGTAGCAAATAGGAAAGTGAGCTCGTCGATCTCCTCCGTGAGAATCGGGACATCTTTGCATGGTCTCCAAAGGACATGCCGGGTGTTCCGACGGATTTCGCCGAGCACAAGCTACATGTCAGAGCAGATGCAAAACCAGTCAAGCAACCCCTCCGCCACCTATCGGAGGAGAAGAGAAGAATTGTTGGTGAAGAGATAGCCCGGCTTCTAGCAGCCGGCTTCATTATGGAAGTGTTCTTTCCAGAGTGGCTTGCCAACCCAGTTCTTGTACTGAAGAAGAACAACAAATGGCGCATGTGTATTGACGACACCAGCCTCAATAAAGCTTGCCCCAAAGATCCGTTTGCATTGCCTCGGATTGACCAAGTGATAGACTCCACAGCCGGATGCGAGCTGCTGAGTTTCTTGGATGCCTGCTCAGGATACCACCAGATCAAGTTGAGCCCGGCCGACCGCCTGAAGACCGCCTTCATCACACCATTCGGAGCCTTCTGCTACCTGACCATGACATTCGGCTTGAGAAATGCCGGTGCCACGTTCCAGCGTTGCATGCAGAAGTGCCTCCTCAAGCAACTCAGCAGAAATGCCCACGTCTATGTAGACGATATTGTGGTGAAGACGGAGAAGCGCGGTACCCTCCTGGAAGATCTCAAGGAAACTTTTGATAATCTGCGCCGTTTTCAAATCAAACTCAACCCAGAGAAGTGTGTCTTTGGAGTACCAGCCGGCTAGCTCCTCGGTTTCCTTGTCTCAGAGTGCGGCATAGAGTGCAACCCTGTCAAGATCAAGGCCATCGAGAGGATGGAGTGGCCCACCCGACTGCGAGACATTCAGAAGTTCACCGGTTGCTTGGCATCCATCAGCCGCTTCATAAGTCGGCTGGGTGAGAAGGCTCTTCCCCTGTACCAGTTGATGAAGAAAACCACTCATTTCGAGTGGAACGACAAGGCGGACGAGGCTTTCCTCCAGCTCAAGAAGATGTTGACCACGCCGCCCGTTCTGGCCGCTCCGGCTGCAAAGGAGCCCATGCTTCTTTACATCGCCGCCACCAGCCGGGTGGTCAGCACGGTCATGGTGGTAGAGCACCAAGAGGATGGCAAGGCACAGCCGGTCCAGAGGCCCGTGTACTACTTGAGTGAGGTGCTGTCGGCCTCCAAGCAGAACTACCCCCACTACGAAAAGATGTGCTACGGCGTGCACTTTGCCACCAAGAAGCTCAGGCCATACTTTCAAGAGCACCCCATCACGGTTGTCTGCACTGCCCCGCTTGCGGAGATCATAGGCAGCAGAGATGCGTCGGGCCGGGTGGCCAAGTGGGCCATCGAGCTGGCCCCCTACACCATCTTCTACCAGCCTCGCACCGCCATCAAGACCCAAGCGCTGGCCGACTTCCTCGTCGACTGGGCCGAGACCCAGTACCTGCCGCCAGCTCCGGACTCCACACATTGGCGGATGCACTTTGATGGCTCAAAGATGCGCACCGGTTTGGGAGCCGGCATCGTCCTCACCTCTCCCAAAGGCGACAAGCTCAGATACACGTTGCAAATCCATTTTGCCGCCTCCAACAACGTGGCCGAGTATGAGGCACTAGTACATGGACTCCGGCTGGCCAAGGAGATTGGCATCCGCCGGATTCTGTGCTACGGCGACTCGGACTTGGTGGTCCAACAGTCGTCTGGCGACTGGGACGCCAAGGATGCAAACATGGCGAGCTACCGCTCCCTCGTCCAGCAGATTAGCGGATATTTTGACGGGTGTGAGTTCCTTCACGTGCCACGGGCCGACAACGAGCAAGCAGATGCCCTGGCGCGGATCGGCTCCACCCGGCAGGCCATACCAGCCGGCGTGTCCCTTCAGTGTCTCCGCAAGCCGTCTATCAAGCCTTCCCCGGAATCAGATTCCATCTTCGTGTCGGCTGCCCTCGAAGCAGTCGGATCCGACTCGGGGGCTGCAGTAGCCGGCTCGGGGATTTTGGCAGGTGGCACGGGGACTGCGACAGTCGCACCCGGCCCGGGGACTTCGCAACCCGGCCTGGGGGCTGCGGCAGCCGTCCTGGGGACTTCACCAAGCGGCTCGGAGACTGTAGCAGTCGCACCCGGCCCGGGGACTCCACAACCTGGCCCGGGGGCTGCGACAATCGGCCTAGAGGCTTCAACAACGCAGCAAGACGCGGCCGACTTCACCCCGCCTCCCAACCCAACCGCCCTAGTTTCAGTGGCCATAATGACAGTTGATGAAGTTGATGCACCACCATGGGCGTAGCCCATCCTCAACCTTCTGGTTAGCGGAGAGCTGCCAGATGATGAGATCTCGGCCCGGCAGGTGCAACGCCGGGCAGCAGCTTACACGATAGTAAACAGAGAGCTTGTCAGACGTAGCGTGACCGATGTTTTCCAACGATGCGTCGAACTAGAGAAAGGCAAAGCAATCCTCAGAGACATACACCAAGGCGAGTGCGGCCACCACGCAGCCTCCAGATCCCTTGTCGCCAAAGCTTTCCGCCATGGTTTCTTCTAGCCGACTGCTTTGGAGGACGCCAAGGACCTGGTCAAGAAATGCAAGGGGTGCCAGAAATTCAGCTCCAAGCAACATCTGTCAGCTTCTGCACTCAAGACCATTCCCCTTACCTGGCCTTTTGCCGTTTGGGGCTGGACATGGTGGGCCCATTCAAGACAGCACGCGGCGGCATGACCCATCTGCTCGTCGCCATCGACAAATTCACCAAGTGGATTGAAGCAAAGCAAATCAAGAAACTGAATGGTCCGACTACTGTGACTTTCATCGCAGATATCACCATCCGGTACGGTGTACCACACAGCATCATCACCGACAATGGCACTAACTTTGCCAAAGGTGCCTTGGCCCGTTTCTGCGTGACGCAGGGCATCCGACTGGACTTAGCGTCCGTTGCCCATCCACAATCAAACGGCCAGGTCGAGCGAGCAAACGGCCTCATCTTATCTGGCATTAAGCCCCGACTGGTCGAGCCACTGGAGCGCTCGGCCGGCTGCTGGATCGACGAGCTGCCGGCCGTCCTCTGGAGCCTCCGCACCACCCCGAATAAATCAACCGGTTTCACTCCCTTCTTCCTTGTGTACGGGGCCGAGGCCGTCATCCCAACTGACATCGAGTTCGACTCACCTCGCGTCACCATGTACACGGAGGCGGAGGCGAAGGAAGCACGAGAGGACGGCGTCGATCTGCTGGAAGAGGGCCGGCTGTTAGCACTCAGCCGGTCCGCCATCTACCAGCAGAGCCTGCGCCACTACCACAGTCGGAAGGTCAAGCCATGATCCTTCCAAGAGGGAGACCTTGTGCTCCGGCTGATCCAGCGAACAGCCGGCCAGCACAAGCTCTCGGCCCTTGGGAAGGTCCCTTCATCATCAGCAAAGCCTTTGGCAACGACTCCTATTACCTGATTGATGCGCAGAAGCCCAGGGCGCGCAAGAGGGACGATTCCGGCAAGGAAACAGAGCGCCCATGGAACGCAAATCTCCTCCGAAGATTTTACAGTTAATACAGTATGTACCACGCTACCTTTTGTATTAAGCGCAAAAACACCAGGTCCCTCGAAGAGCACTCGGGGGCTACCTCTCTCATCTATATGATAAGTTTCATGCCTGTGAATGAGTTTTTTTATTCCTCCGCCCGGCACCGGGTCCGACCAGTCGGCCTGGGGGCTTGCCGCCTTGTACTATGTCGGCGCTACCTGCAGTCGGACAAGCAGTGTGCCGGCATCTAAGCCCTCTTTTGCCATAAGCCGTAGCTCGCAGAGCGACTGTATGGCCGGCAAGAGTCAAAGGCAGGAAATGGTGCCCACATGAAAAATGGCTAAGGACGAAAGCACTCACATAGGCCAAGCCGGCTTCTCGCCTAGCCGTCCGGCTGCTGAGCAGCCGGCCGGCTTGCTTCTCACTTAACTTGCTACGTTCTAAGCGGCCAAAGTACTTGCCTTCCCAAAATGGCAAAATACCTGACCCAGCCAACAGATCGAAGAACGGTTGTCTGGCTGGCAAGGTGGCAGCCAAGGGAAGGCGGCAAAGGAAAAAGCCAAAAGAACGGAAAGCAAGACAAGTCGGAGCTCGGCAAAGCACAGCCTGTGCGAGAATTAAGTTACATACCAAGAGGCCCTCGGCCAGCATTCAATAAAGTTTGAATACACCCCCAGCGGGTGGAACTGCGCGAATTTAACAAGTTTGTTCTAGAGACTACAAAAGCAGGAAAAGATAAGATGAAGCTGGCAGCCTAGGCCAGAGGAGCAGTAGGCGGGTCCGGCAGGTTGGTGGAGTCGGCGGCACCGGGTGGTGGAGTGGCCATCTGGCGAGTCTCGGCTTGGTCGCTATCAGCAGCAGTCGGTGCACCCGCACGCGGCTTGTTGCTCGAGGCTCGATCAAGCTGAGGCTGGCCGTCCGCTCCGCCCTTCGGTGCGTCGTCTTCATCATCCTCGCCTTCCTTGTCCTCGCCTTCGTGGCTGGAGGCGATTTCTTCCGCCAAGTCCTCGCCGTCATCCGGGTTCAGCCCGAACCAGTCCGGCGGCACCTCGGCACCCTCCTCGTCCAGCTCGGGAAGGAAGACACCGGTCTTAGTGTACTCGGCGATCGCCGCCGCACGACGAGTGAGCGTAGGCCCCACTGCCACCAACTCTTCCCTGGCCTCCTGCCGGAACCTGGCCAACTAGGCTAGGTTCAGCCTAGGATACCACGCCCTGACGAACTCCAGGGCCCTTCGGGCGCCTGCCCGAGCGGAGGAGCCCTTCCAAGCCTCGAAGCGGCCGATCGCCACCTCTAACCAGTCGGCGGTCCGACTGGGGGCGCGTGGAGCTCGGACGCCTGGCCAGAGGGCGGAAACCAGCTGGGACCCGGTGCGCTGAAGGCGGCAGAGCAGATGGTGAATCGGCTGCAGGCGCGTCCTGACGGCCAGGAGCTGCTCGTTCATGTTTCGAGGCGCGTCGAGCGGGATCTCCACTCCTTTCCTCCTACGCTTGTCACGCCGCGCCTCGATGGCCTAGCTGATGGCGACGGCGTGTCCAGGAAAGAAGTCTACGCAAAGAAAAAACAAAGATCAGAAGCCGGAAGCCGACTCTCGATGCAGTCGGCAGCTATTCCAAAGAAAGAAGATTACCATCGATCATATCCTCAATCTCGCCGTAGCCAGCGGCGAGGATCGCCTCCTTCTCAACCCACTTCGAGCGCTCGGTCTCAAACTTGGCCTGGAGGGCGCCTTCCGCCGCCTTGAGTTTCTGGAGCTCCGCCAGGTGCTGGTCCGCCTGGTCCGCCAACTTCTTGGCCAGACGGTCGCGCTCCTGGGCCGCCTTGATGCGCTCCTCCTCCTTGGCGCGCAGCTCGGTCTGGACCACACCCAGGCGCTGCTGCAATGTGGCGTTGGCTCCTGCAAAATTGAGAAAGAGAAGACAATCAACAAAGTTGACCAAAAAGAAAAGTGGTTGCCGGAAGATCCGGCCCGACTGCTCAGCAGTCGGCCCGAATCTCGGGGGCTACACCCAGTGGGTGCACTGATGCGCCCCCGCGAGAAAGAAGACAGAATGCTTACTCCAGCTTTCGGTCAGGTCGGCAGTCCGCTTAGCCAGCTCCTGGACCTGGGAGTTGAAGGCGGCCGCGCGGATGTTGTGGTAGTCCTGCAACGAAGACAAAAGGAGAGAAAACAAGATTAGCACTCGGAACTTACCTTAAAAGTTCCGAGCCGCCTGCTCAGCAGCCGGCCCGGAACTCGGGGGCTACACCCAGTGGGTGTGCTGGCGCGCCCCCACGGAAGATCGCAAGAGAAAAAACAAAACAAAGCAAAGAAATGTACCCGGACGGCCGCTCGGGTCGCCAAGAATGTCTTCGTATACTGCTGGAGGGCGGTGCCTTGGGCCTGGAGCTGGGCCTGAACGTCCTGCGCGGCCTTATTCAGCAGGCCCGTCCCTCCCCCAGGCGTCCACTCTGGTGGGGCGGCACTGGTGGCCTCTGCATCTGGGGCCGACGAGCTCGCGGCCCCGATCTCCAGCGCTCGCGGCGCCGAGGCCGCTTTCGCCGCACGCCGGCGCCCCGGAGAACGGACCACAGGGGTCGCCCCCACCGCCAGCTCGCCTCTGACTGGCGGCGCCGGTGGCATGTCAGACCGACTGCCTCGGGCCTCGGTAGTCAGCGCTTGCGGGGGCACCTCCGCCCTCGGGACGATGGCGTCGCCTCCCCTCCTCTCCACAACCGGCTGATTGTGGCCGGCTCCTCCAGTTGGCGCCGGGTTCTCCGGCGCTGGTGGCGCTGCGCGCAGCGGGATGACAAGTTGCGGAGTCCGGCCGCGTGCGGCCTCTTCCGCTTGCACCTTGGCGGCCGCGTCCGCCTGGGCCTTGGCTGCGGCCTCCGCCTGGACCTTGGCCGCAGCGTCGGCTTGGGCCTTGGCCACCGCATCCGTGTCCGCCTGCGCCGCCTTGGCCGCCTCCGCCTTCTGCCGCTCCACCTCCTCCCGCTCCTCGCGCGCCTCTCGCGTGTTCCTCTCCATCGCCTCCCGGAGGTCGGCGAGCGGGTCCACGTGGCGGGTGTTGGCGGAGCCCTCCACCGCCCCGATCACCGAAGCAGCGGTAGACCGCTCAAGAGAGAGTGGGGCCCTGTCCAAACAAGATAGGAGGAAACTCAGAAAGAGTTGCAAGAAAGAAGAAAAGAAAACGCAAGAGAAACCAAGCACTTACGCGGGCACCATCGGGGGCTGCTTCGGGGTCTTCTGGAACTGGGCCGCCTTCGCGGTGGCCTCCTGCCACCTGGTCGCGGTGGCCGCGTTCTTGGACTTCTTCGGCCGGCTGCCGAACAGCAACGAGCCGGCTCGGCGCTTTGGTCCGCCGCCTGGCGCAGTCGGCATGGCTGAAGAGCTCGTGCCTGCTTTGTCAGTGCCGTGCGTGCGGTGCAGCTCGTTCTCCTCCTCGTCATCATCCGGCCAGGACTCGAGGCCGCCTCCTCCTCCGGAGCCGCCTGCTCCACCGCTGCCACCTGTGGCGTCGTCCTCCTCCATGGCGGCCGCCCCCAAGTCGGGGTCGTCCACGTTGCTCCTCATTCGGTCCGGCATGTACTGCTGGCCTGGATCCAGAGCACCGGCAGCCGACTGGGCCGAGAGGACCTGCACCATGGCCGACTGGTCAGACGGCAAAACAAGAACTCGGACCAACAAAAGAGAAAAAGAATTGCAAGGCTCACCGCAGGCGGCGGATGTGCACGGTCGTACGGCCGCTTGCCGAACCGCCAGTCCGTCTCCGATAGCTTGCAGTTGGAGAAGTAATTGACTAGCTTCGCCACCTCCACGTCCGGCAGCTCCCATGTGCACATCCGGCATGGGTCCCGGTGCCCGCTCATGCAGCTGATGATGTGAGGCCGGGCTTGGAGGGGAAGAACGCGGCGCGTCACGAAAGCGGTCAGCAGATACGAGCCCTTCAGGCCCTCCAACTCCGTCATCACCTAAAGTCGGGCCAGGGCGGCAAAGGAGGCGGCCGATAGGGAGCTCGGCCTGTACTGCAAGTTGGCGCGCGGCTCGGCTGGCGGGCCGGCTGCGTAAGCCAGCAAGTTGACGTAGTCGCTCGACGGGTGGATGTTCTCGACGTAGAAATAAGATTTCTGCCACAGCTTGGCCGAGGAGATGGGCGGGAAGCGGTTCCCGGTGCCCAGACGCCGCACCGCCACGCAGGCTCCGCATTGAGCCACCTGGCCCTTGGTGGCGGTGCCAAGTTTGAGATAAAAGCACTCCCCCCAGAGCTCAAGGGTGGGGAGAGTGCCGAGGTACCCTTCGCACATAGTGACGAAGGCGGCCAGCAGCACCACCGTATTCGGCGTGAGGTGGTGCGGCTGGACTCGGTAGAAGTCAAGAAAGGAGCGGAGAAAGCTGCTCACGGGAAGGCCGAAGCCGCGAAGAAAATGGGACCGGAAGACGACGCGCTCGTCGCCTTCCGGCACCGGCGAGATTTCTGCCTCGGGGAGGACACGTACCCGCACGTTCGTCTCCCGGGGCAGCCGCCGTGTTTGACGAAGGAAGGAGAGGTGATCCTCATGGACATTGGAACCGTCCCAGTCGCCAGCCCGTGAGCGCGCCATGGGCGAAGGAACTCGACGTAGGCGCGGCGCGGTGGCGAGCGGACGAAGCCGCGATGGAGCGAGGAAGCGCTTCGGTGAGAAGAAGCTCGATGGCGGTGGGCTGCGGCAGCGTTTCGGCAAGAGGAAGAGGCGTTGCGGCGGCGGAGAGGAAGAAGAATGGCAAGGGGAGAGGAGGGCACGCGTGCGTCTGCCAACCCCCTCCTCCCCCTACTCATAGCCCCAGGCGGCGGAGCCGAGGGGGCGAGAGCGTGGGGGATCGTTGGATTAACTGCGCCCACTCCCCCACGATCCCACGATTGCGGCGCCAGTAAAGGCGCGTATTAAATGCCGCAGAAACCCAACCGTCTACCTCGGCCGCAGCGGATCCGCGTGCGTGCCGAGGCACTGTAGTAGCGGGCCCCGGCCTACGGCGACGTCCCGTTGCACGCGTGGGCTGGCAGGCCGGCTTGGCCTGCTGACGCCGCGTGGCCGGCATGCACGGGTGGCGAGCCTGGTGTCCGGCCGCCATCCCGCCTGGTCCCCACCACGGCGTTATGAGATCGCCAGGCGGCCAGCCTGGTCACGGCCGACACCTACCAGTCGGCACTTCGGAAGACGGACGAAGCAGGACACCAGACAACCCAGAGTAAGAAGCTGCTGGGGCTTCTCGCCCTTTCGGCCGCACCGCCCCACCAGCTTCGGGGACTACTGTCGGAGTAAATGACCACGGGTAGCCTCATCAGCTCCCCTTGGTATTTCAAGACATCGGGGCAGGCTGCGCCCCTCAAACATCAAAGACAAAGGACCACCTTCTTGGGGCCGGCTGGTCCAACCGGCCGGTTGCCAGGAGGCGGCGGAATCCATAAGACGGCCATGAAGTGGGCCGACTCCTAGCAGGCGGCTTCCTGGGAAGCCGGATCCTAGCAGGCGGCCCCTCGCGCCCTCAAAGTTAGCACCCACATAAACACGACAAGACGGGGCGTGGCTACAGTACAAGCCTGCCACCCCTGAATCCCAGGGAGAGCGTGGCCACAGTGCAGCGCACCAAGCGGACAACCCATGCCTGGCGCGGCACTGTTGCGATGCTGCTCATGACGTCACCCATGGCAGAGGAAGCCATGCTCCCACGACGGGCTGTCGGTATGGCCCGCAGGCGGCAGGCCCTACCTGCCCGTGAGAGGCCAGAAGGCGGCGAGCCGTGACCAGTTGGCTCAGGAGGAGGCTGGCTCCTAGTAGGCGGCCCTCCCCCTTCCTTGAAGTTTGTGCGCCATTAACCAGAAGAGACGGGGAGTGGCTACAGTGAAACGCCCGCCAAGTGGCGGGACTGTAGCCACGCTCTCCCCGACCAAGCATGCATCATTAGTGGCACTGCTACAGTGCTACGCAGCCGACAGGACCCGTGAGCGGCGGGCCCGGCTTGTCGTTCGAGTACGAGACAACCGGGGGGACCCACCAGGCGGCGGGCCCCTGCAGTCGGCGGAGAAGCCGGTGATCAGAGACACTGACGGCCGGGTCCTACTCCTGGCCGGATTACCATTGTATCCCTAGGGGGTAGGCCTATATAAACCCCCCAAGTCACCCCATGCAGGGGGTTGGGACCTTGGTAGAGAGGAGAAAGCCTCCTGAGTTCAGCACTCACACAGACACATAGGGAGAGGAGTAGAGCTAGCCTTGCCCTCCTTCCTCCTCTAGCAAAAGAGCTCAAGGAGCAAGTTTGTAGCTACTTGATAAGGTAGTGATCATGCAGAGACCCCGCAGAGCAGGACTAGGGGTGTTATCTCCTAGGAGAGCCCCGAACCTGGGTAAGATTCGCAGGCCTATGCGGTCTGGCTCATTCCCGCTTCCAGAGCCCGGCGACGTACTTTTGTCCCCATCCATGATAAGCCATCCTTTGGCATATGTCGCACGATACCCCCGACACTGGAAAATCATGAACCACCGATATGTTATTAATCTCGAGAACAATCTTGCTTTTCAGGGCAAGACGATATGATCAAAAGAGCAAGGGATTGACACAATCCTAACTCATTGATCAAAGTGTGCACCAGGGAAAACGGACTAGGTAGCACGATCAATCTTAGAATGATAATTCAATAATCAACACGCTAAGAATGAAATTGTCATCCATTAACTACCAAGCAACGGGGTTGCTAGGAGTATTGATTTCACACATCACAATACACTTGTCAACATTCTAGTTCCAACAACACAAGGACCGAGGAATGAATAATGATGGTGAGAAGTTTCACTGTATTAGGAATTCATAAGAGGTGGTGCAATTCTCATGACAATCCTGACATAAAGAGGGTAATACTTCAAGGTGCAACAGAACAAAAGCTGGATTGGCATTATTGATCTGCGGAATACAACTGCAGTGACACAATCCTAGATATGGATGAGATACCGGAGTTTGTTTCTCCTAGCCATTCCGAAATAAAATGACTTGACGAACCACAAGAATATGAGGCATCGATGAACATGAATGCACAACTACTCCTGACTATCAATTGATAGACGAAGGCCGGAATACAATTAGAGAGGGACAACTCAAAGGAACATATGATTTCTAAGTTGTGGATGCATAGATTAACATGTCAAACAAGGCTCCACATATTTCTTTCGGATAACCAATGCAGAAGGAAGGGATTGGCAGATTCACAATGTAGAATGGAGAACTCATCGAGAGCACTCACTACTGCAGGATGCTGCTAACGCGACACTACGATTAGAGACCCTTTGATGAAACTGTGTGCGATGCATTAATCGCAAACGGTGATGTAAAAACCCGTCAAAAAAGATGCAAAACATTTTCGATGAATGATACATCAAACACAGTTCAGATTTTAGTTGCGTGTGCAATGCGGGGCATACGGTTGATCCATACGAACTGTTTGCGATGAGACAGAACAACAGAAACAGGCAGCCAGATCAAGGTGTGTGCGATATACGACATACAGTTTGCTTCGATGAACCGTTTGCGATGATCGAGGTGAACACAAATGATTCGGCCTAACAATTTGTGTGTGATACCCGGCAAACAGGTCGGTAATCAGAATTGTGTGCGATCATTATAGACAGCCCATACAATCTTTTTTTGTGAATTGTGTGCTCGTCAGGGCACACAGTTCAACAAACCAACCTGTGGGCAATAATGTAGAAGATCTCTGTCGAATACGTATTACTAACCGTCTGCGATGAGATTGACAAGATAAACAGAGATAACAAATTAATATGAGCGAACGGAAACAGAGATATATACAGTCTGCTTAATTTAGTCCTTCTTCTTATTGTTGTTGTTGGATGGCCCCGCGACATCGTCTTGGCGAGGACGCTTCTTGCCGCTGACCATTGGCTTTTCATCGCCGCCGCCGTCATCATAGTCGTTGTTGTCATCGTCCTCCTCCTCCTCGTTCGACCATTCCTCCTCATCATCATTGTCGTCCTCTTCTTCGTCCTCCGACGGCTCCTCGTCCGTCTGGTTGTCGTCTGACGACTCCGGAGGCGGCGTCCCTTCCATGATCCGGATATAATCGAGGTCTAGGCTCGACGCTGGACTCATGGAAGACGAGCGGGATGATTCTGATGTTGACCTATCATCGGGCGCCAGACTGCTGGCCGAACTGTCGTCCTCATTGTCGCTCGACATGGATGCGGTCATATAAAAACCGCAAGAAAGCGAGATTGCAGAGTGTGTGCAAGTGTGTAGCGCGGCCTGCCGGGGACGATGAAGATGGTGGACACTTAAGCGGGGTATGCAGAGAAAAGGAAATGCCAATTGAAGCGGGGGTTGACGTATTATCTAACCGCTGATATAATCAACCGCAATTATTTGTACCCAGTCGCTCCAAATTCCCGGGGTTGCGCAGGTCTCCGATTGGCTGATTTGTTTTTTCAGGACAAAAACAAGGAACGAGTTTTGGGATTATGCACCGGTACCGGTACGAACGGAGTAGGACAGTTGGCAAGCAATACATTGAGCTCTTCTTATTGATGAAGCCAGTAATAATCAAACTACAAAGGAAAAGAAAAAAAGACAAAGGAAAATATCTGCACGAATCTTCGCGTAACATCAATGGCATAGGACCTAGATGTGCATTACTTAGAGCACATCTAGATGTGCTTTAGCAATACTGTCAAACAAAACCCCTAATCATCATTGCAAACAACGCATAGAACATGGCTAATACGACAACCACAACTACACATGCTAGTTCCTTCTTGTCTCTTGCTTTCATCTGTTGCCTGTGATTGATTCTTTCTTGCTTCATCGTACTGATTGTACATTCTAGATCAGCCAGTTTCTTCTTCAGCTTTACATTATCTTCTGCGAGCTTGGTGATAACACTCTGAGCCCTGCCATGCCATTCTTCATCCAGCCAGTTAACAAAGGCACAAGCCTCATATCCCTGCGAATGTTAAATAGTATTCAGGATGAGCGGTGGCATTAACTCAAAGTAAAATGATGAACTTAGCACTAACCTCTAAGGGGCAACTGAGAAACTGCCTGGCAATGTCGAATCCCTCCGTGCATACACGTCGAGCGGGAGTGTGCCCGTGCACACAACTCATCTTTTGGTACTTCTCGGTGGTGCAAAACTCGGAGTCAAACTCTTGTTGCGGGAGTCTGGAGTCATGCTCCGGATCCGGCGGTAGATCGCTTTCCAGGTGGGGGGGTCATTCAGGACGGATTCAGCAAGGAGCTACTTTGTACATGCTAAAAAAGATCGGGATAGGTTGGAACCTGACAGGACGATTCGGATCTGTAGTACACCTGCCTTCTGATGACCTTAGGCAAGTGCTCGGCGGCAACCGCCATCGTGGCAGCGATACGAGCAGGAGCAGCCGCACCGAAACCATCAGCACCACTCGTCCGCATTCCCCCAATGTCAGCGCCACGCGAGGGAATTTGGAGGCTATCTAGGGATTTGGGGGAAATGGGGAAACTGTGGGGATAAGCTAACGGTCGGGAACTACTTATGGCACTATATGTTGTATACGGCACACTATTTATACATGTCGTTTGTGTTAGGTATTACAACTTCACACACGATTTCCGCACCAAACCGTGTGAGAAGACAACGTAGGTGAGACACGGTTGCCGTTACATAACCATATGTGATGTACTACCCTATACATATAATTGAGTTACAGTGATACCGTGTAAACAGCCGCTCTGCAGATATCCGTCAAAAAATAAAACAGCCGCTCTGCATATAGAGATGGCGGCGGCGGCCTAGGCGGCGGCTACCGGAGAAGAGGTCAATCCTCGGTCGGTGGGTGGTGGCGGCGTCATAGGAGGTCAATCCTTGGTCTGCAGTGGGAGATAGGAGGAGCTCAACCATCGAGGTCGGCGGCGGCATGATTCGAGCACATCCATCGCGATCGATGGCGGGATAGTGGAGGTCGAACTTCAGGCGGCAGCCGCACTAAGCTTTGCTCCTCGACCCTGCTCTCTCGACGTGCTGCCGCATCGCGCTTCTCTGTCAGCTGGGTGGAGGTCGCCGCGCGGCTAATTAATTAAGGTATTCTTTTCGTGAGTGGCTTAATTAAGGTATTTAATTCCTAAGGGTAGTGTTGTACTAGTACTCTGCGTGTAAATTGACTGGCCATTAATTTTTGTCATTGCACATCTGGATAACAATATGGAGCGCCCTCAGTAATTATGAAAATAAAACCTTGTGATTTATGCATGTGTCTTTGGGCAGCAGTTAATCCGTGTATTAATGTTGTTGTTTTGTTTTTAATTGCCATTCGTGTGGTGCAGATGGAACGATCTGAATGGATGAAGAATCGAAGAACCGCAGATTTTATCAGTGGCGTGACAGAGTTCATGAATTTGGCTGAAAGTACAAAGAGGAGAATTGGTGATGCAGATTACATCCTGTGTCCATGTACTGATTGTGCCAATATAGAGTCACGTGAAGTTGCAGATGTCCAGTGGCACTTAGTCTGTCGGGGATTCATGGATGGATATACACGTTGGACCAGACACGGTGAAGAGCAGGTCATGGATGAATATACCCAGGGCTGCGAGATGCCAAACCCCGATCAGTGTCACATGGATGTTGAATCTAACATCGGGGCAGAGGCGCCAAGCTACCAATGGAACACCGGAAAGCCGAAACGCCCACTGAAAAACCAAGACGTCGACGCAAATGATGACGATCTTGATATGCCAGATTTTGCTGCTATGATTGCAGATTTCAAGGGCCCAAAAAAGGATATGATTCGTTACAAGGATCTGCCAACCATTGATGCGGACTCCAAGAAAGAATTGTATCCAGGTTGCAAAAAGAAATATTCCAAGTTGAGTGCCACCCTGGCGCTTCTCAGATTTAAAGCAACAAACAGTCTATCAAACAAGGGCTTCACAGAGATGTTAGGTCTTTTCAAAGAAATTCTTCCGGAAGATAATGTGCTCCCCAGAAGCACGAATGAAGCGAAGAAAATTGTTTGCCCATTGGAACTTGAATTACAAAAGATACACGCTTGAGTGAATGATTGTATATTGTACCGTGGTGAGTACAAAGATTTGCGTGCATGTCCCACATGCAAGCATGCACGATACAAGCGCAGGAGAGCAAAGGACAAGTACAAATTGGACGACGAGATCAAGACAGGAATCCCGTTCAAGGTAGTTTGGTACTTGCCTTTAATTCCAAGGTTGAGGCGTTTGTTTGCAAACCCTAGAGAGGTTGCAGTGGCATCATGATGAGCGAACTGCGGATAAATATATGAGGCACCCGAAAGATGGGGCTCAGTGGGAATTAATCGACAACAAGTTTGAAGACTTTGCCAAGGATCCTAGAAGTATAAGGCTCGGGGAGTGTACTGACGGGATGAATCCTTTTGGCGATATGAGCACCAATCACAGCACATGGCTGGTGCTTCTGTGCATATATAACCTAGCTCCTTGGTTGTGTATGAAGAAAAAATACATTATGATGTCAATGATTATCCAAGGCCCGAAGCAACCTGGAAATGACATCGACATTTACTTTCAGCTACTGGTAGAAGAACTGCTGACAGTGTGGATAGATGCGCCTGCTGTAAAATGTTATGATGCTTACAGAAAGGAGATTTTCGATCTACATGCGATGCTGGTGCACACCATTCAAGATATGTCGGCATTAGGCAACACATCGGGGCAGAAAACAAAGGGAGATGTAGGGTGTGTCACATGCATGGATAGGACAGCTAGCAGATTTCTTCCCAACTCGCGCAAAACCGTGTATTTGCGTCATCGTAGGTTCTTACGGAGAAATCACCCATACCGAAAGATGAAAGCTGAATTTGATGGTACGGCAGAGGTAGATGTGGGCCCAAGACCCTATGATGGGGAGGTGGTCCACAACATGGCTAAACAAATTAATGTTGTGCTTGGCAAGAAGCACGCTTTGACGGTGAAACAAACACCCAAGGGTCAAGTGTTTAAGAAGAAATCGGTGTTCTGGAAATTACCTTACTGGGAGATTCTACGTGTACGTCACTGCATCGATGTCATGCACATAGAGAAGAACATATGTGAAAGCATCCTTGGTACTCTGCTCAAGATTAAAGGTAAAACAAAGGATGGTGATGGTGCACGGCTCGATATGCTTGCTGATCAATCAAAACGCAAGAGTGAAGCAGAAGATGATGACAAATTCATCAAAGCTCGCCAGAGTTACAATTTCAGTACAAAAGAAGCAACACAGTTCTTCACCTATTTGTTGTCAGTTAAGACACCCTCTTCCTACTCCGCAAACATCAGAAGTCTCATGGATGTGAGCTCAGGTAAAATGAAGTTGGGACACATGAAGTCACATGATTGCCACATAATGTTGACACAAATCCTCCTGGTGGCCAACAGGAATCTAATGGACAAAGATATAAGAAACACACTCATTGAGCTCTGTGATTTCTTCAACCAACTATGGCAGAAAGTTGTAGATCCTGAAGAGTTGGATCATATGCAAGATGATATTGCAAGAATATTGTCCAACCTAGAGATGTTTTTCCCACCGTCATTCTTTGATGTCATGGTCCATCTCATTGTGCACCTTGTCGACGAGATAAAGTATTGTGGTCATGTGTTTCTTTGCAACATGTATCCCTTCGAGCGGTTCATGGGAATACTGAAGCACTATTGTCGGAACCAAAACCATCTAGAGGCAAGCATCCTACAAGGTTATACCGCAGAGGAGGTGGTTGAGTTTTGCACCAAATACATGAAACAAAGACCTATAGGTTTGCCCCTCTCTTGCCATGAGGGAAGGCTGAAAGGTAAGCCGGTCCTTGCTGGCACGCAAATGGCTGCACCCGGAGAATTGGCAGAGAAAGCCCATTTGACGGTACTGCTTAACAGCCTAGTTCTCAGTGCTTATGCCGAAGAACACTTGGCAGAGATACGCCAAAGCTTCTTACCAATGGTGCCTTCATCAGATGTGGAGATGAAGGAGCACACTAAGAACTACGCCGAATGGCTGAAGAATCGTTTGGCACAAGGATCCATCGATGACATTGCTACGTGGTTGGCACAAAAGCCATCACCTACAGTGTTGACGTACCAAGAATATGACATAAATGGATACACGTTCTACACTGAGGAACGTGATCAGAAGACCTCATATCAGAACAGCTCTGTTCGAATAGAATGCATGACTGTAGATGAAGCTGATAAAAGGGTATACTATGGAACCATCAAAGAGATTTGGGGGCTTGACTATGTGAAAGTTAAGGTGGCATTATTCAGGTGCGCATGGATCCCTCTTGGTCATGTAAAGGTTGATGATTACAGGAAGACCTGTGTTAACAGGAAAACGATGGCATATCACGCGGACCCATTCATTCTTGCCAGTGATGCTACCCAGATATTCTATGTGGAAGACCCCTTGCATAATAACTTAGTGATGCATGGGAAGAGGAGGGTACTGGGTGTTGAGGATGTTGCCGATGAGGATGAGTACGATGAATTTGCTGAGTTGCCAGCCAAGGGATCATGCACCCATGTAACAGAGAAGCGTAAAATCATCAGAAAACCCAAGTTCATTCGGGGTGAATGTAATGATCCCAGTTCCCCTATGTACATGGGAATTAAGCCGTAAGACTAGTCTTTATGCCTACCCTGCAACTTAAGTCGTTCAATTTAGAACTGTCGCGTGTACTGAATTTGTGAGTTATGCCCGGTTTTCTGTTGATGTAAGAACCGTTAATATGTTGACCTTGATATGCTGTCAGCTCAGGCAATGAATATGAACTGTTTATTATTATTATTATTATTATTATTATTATTATTATTATTATTATTATTATTATTATTATTATTATATCACAGAGGTAGCACACTCAATTGATCTCACTACAGTATGTGTGAACAAAAGATATGCAATCTGGTTTGCGAATAGCACACGGTTCGTTCATGAAAGCCGTGTGCCGACCAAACCCCACGCGCGATCTGAGTCGTGCTTTCTAATTGGCCAGAACCCAAACCCCACGGATCGTACATCTGCACCGTTGGATGCTCCCAGATCGAACGGCAATCCTCATCCCTTTTGACAGCAAATGCAGTTCCGGTTGTAATTTTATTTTTATGCACAAAATGCACGTTAAACTCAAAAAATGTCTTAAATATAGCTAACGATACCTGAAATGCGCCAGAAAATCAAACCTGTGGTATAATGGTGATTGCGTACCATGGAAATTTTTGTGAGGCCAAACGATGAAGTCACCGGCCACTGGAGTTTGAATTGACACGTCTCCTTTTGGAAACCATGATCTTTCATGTGAGATGCTCCGGTTTGGAAGGAGCAATCATCAAAACTTGTGCCAAACTTTACCAAAAATTTTCCACGGGGTCGTGAGAGCACGCCACGGGCACACATCAATTTTGATGATGTCTGGACTCCATTTGAATTTCCTGTAATTAAAATACCAACTAGGCCTACGCAAGTGGCCGCACCTCGTGGCCGAAATGTTTGAAACTTCTCCCCGCTTCTCGGACAAATGGATGAAAACTCGCAAAGCGACGCACAAATGATTTGTACACCTTCTTTGCTAAGGGTGGCCATAGTGGGGGTATCATAGCCGGTATCATGCACTCGGGAATAGCAAATATGATGATGTGGCAAGGAATTAAAGAAGGGAGAGTGGGTTAGAGTAACATAGGTAGATATCGTAACATAATAAATGCTATACTACTTTGTGTCATGCATGGCCATAAATACGGTCATCTATGATACTACTCTATGATACTATGCACTATGAAGGTACGTAGTATCATACACTAGTATCATATGCATGATACTAGTATATGATACTCCCCACTATAAGGCTGGCCATAGTGGTGGTATCATAGCCGGTATCATGCACTCGGAAATAGCAAGTATGCTGATGTGGCAAAGAATTAAAGAAGATAGAGAGGGTTAGAGTAACATATAGGTAGATACCGTATCATGTTAAATGCGATGCTAATTTGTGTCATGCATGGCAATAAATATGATCATCTATGATACTACTCTATTATACTATGCACTATAATTAAAGGTAGTATCATACACTAGTATCATATATATGCATGATACTAGTATATGATACTCTCCACTATGAGTAGCCTAAGTATAGCCTAACTAAAACACCCACATGTAGTTGTAGTAGGGTTTTGACTTTATATGCACTAAATGCAAGCTAAGTGCAAAAAATGACTTAAGCATAGCAGACGAGACCTGAAATGGGCCAGAAAATCAAACCAAGGGTATATCCGTGATTGTTTACCATGATTTTTTTCGAGGCGGAATGATGTAGTAACTGACGATTTGGAGTCCGAAGTGCCGCGTCTCCTTTTGGAAACTATGATCCTTCTTGTGAGATGCTCCGGTATGGAAGGTGCGAGCATCAAAACTTGTGCCAAACTTTACCAAATTTTTTCCATGCGATCGTGAGAGTACGCCACACTGACACAATGATTTTCGTTATTTCCGGACTCTATATGCATTTCCTGAAATTAAAATATCAACAAGGCCTACGCCTCTAGCCGCACCCTGCGGCCGAACTGTTTGAAGTTTTTTCCCGTTTCTCGTACAATGAATGAAAACTCGCAAAGCGACACACAAATGATCTTGCTAACACCCACGTGTAGTTGCGACTATATATATATATATATATGTGTGTGTGTGTGTGTGTGTGTGTGTGTGTGTGTGTGTGTGTGTGTGTGTGTGTGTGTGCAAAAAATGACTCAAATATAGCAAATGAGATCTCTTTTTTTTGCATATTCAAAGTTTGAGATTGCTAGCCAGGCCTGCCGCCTGGTAAAATGCACTAGAAAATCGAACCATAGGGTACAATCATGATTTCTTACCGTGGAAAAAAAATTGGAGGCGAAACGATGAACACATGTTTTCATTCAAATGAAAATATGTTGTTAGTTAATGTAAATGTTTTCAAATAGCACACGGTTCACTCACGAAAGCCGTGTGCCTACTAAACCGTGGCCGATGCCCCCCCTGCCACGCTTGTGATCAGAGTCATGCGTTCTGATTGGCCAGAACCCAAACCCCACGGATCGTATGTCTGCACCGTTGGATTCTCCTTGATCGAACGGCGATCCTCATCCCTTTCGACAGCACATGCAGTTCCGATTGTGATTTTATTTATATCCACAAATTGCATGTTAAATTGAAAAAATGTCTTAAATATAGCAAACGATACCTGAAATGCGTTAGAAAATCAAACCCGTGGTATAATGGTGATTGCGTACCGTGGAATTTTTTATGAGGCCAAATGATGAAGTCACCGGCCACTGGAGTTTGAATTGACACGTCTCCTTTTGGAAACCATGGTCCTTCATGTGAGATGCTCCGGTTTGGAAGGAGCGATCATCAAAACTTGTGCCAAACTTAACCAAAAAATTTCTCCGGGGTCGTGAGAGCACGCCACAGGCACACACCGATTTTGATGATGTCTGGACTCCATCTGAATTCCCTGTAATTAAAATACCAACTAGGCCTACACCGGTGGTCGCACCTCGTGGCCGAAATATTTGAAACTTCTCCCCGTTTCTCAGACAATGGATGAAAACTCGCAAAGCGACACACAAATGATTTGTACACCTTCTTTGCTAACTAACACCCAGATGTAGTTGTAGAACGGTTTTGAATTTATATGCACTAAATGCAAGGTAAGTGCAAAAAAATGACTTAAATATAGCAGACGAGAACTGAAATGGGCCAGAAAATCAAACCTAGGGTATATACGTGATTGTTTATCGTGAAAAAAATTTGAGGCAGAACGATGTAGTCACTGACGATTGGAGTCCGAAGTGCCGCGTCTCCTTTTGGAAACTATGATCCTTCTTGTGAGATGCTCTGATTTGGAAGGTGGTAGCATCAAAACATGTGCCATTTTTACCAAAAAAATTCCATGGGATCCTGAGAGCACGCCACAGTGACACACCGATTTTCATTATTTTCGGACTCTATATGCATTTCCTGTAATTAGAATACCAACAAGGCTTATGCCTCTGGCCGCACCCTGCAGCCAAACTATTTGAATTTTTTTCCCGTTTCTCGAACAATGAATGAAAACTCCCAAAGCGACACACAAATGATCTTGCTAGCTAGCACCCACGTGTAGTTGTGACTATAGCAAATGACTCAAATATAGCAAATGATACCTCAAATGCACGAGAAAATCGAACCATAGGGTACAATGGTGATTTCATACCGTGGAAAACAATTTGGAGGCGAAACGATGAACTCTTGCTTTCATTCAAATGAAAATATGCTGTTAGTTCATGTAAATGTTTTCAAATAGCACACGGTTCACTCACAAAAGCCGTGTGCCTACCAAACCGTTGCTGATGCCCCCCCTTGCTGCGCGCGCGATCTGAGTCGTGCATTCTGATTGGCCAAAACCCAAACCCCACGGATCGTATGTCTGCACCGTTGGATGCTCCCAGATCCAACGGCAATCCTCATCCCTTTTGACAGCAAATGCAATCCGGCTAGGATTTGATTTATAGGCCAAAATGCACGGTAAATACCAAAAAAATGTCTTAAATATAGCACACGAGACCTGAAATGCGCCAGCAAATCAAACCCGTGGTATAATGGTGATTGCTTAACGTGGGAAAAATTTAGAGGCGAAACGATGAAATCACGTCTTCATTTCAAAATTAGTACGTCTTCATTTCAAACGAAATTATTCTCTTTGTGCACACGAGCGCTTAGAGGCAACCGTTTGCATAGGCCTTTCCGCGCGGCGACCGGGGATATTTTTTCACCCTTTTCACCTAGGCCGCCAACACCCCCCCACCGCCCGCCTGCGTTTCACTCAACTAGTCCACCAAATCTCCATCGCCAGCTCCCCCCTCCCCCAGATCCATAGTAGAACCCTCTCTGGCGCCGACGTGCTCACCCCGGTCATGTGCCCGCTCTTCGGCATCAACCCTACCTCCACTGCCGTTCCCAACACGCCGCTGCCCGTGCCTCGCCGTCTTCGTTTGCTCGCCAGCCACCCTCGAGCATATCGATCATGTAACCATCGCCTCTCCTGTGGTCCGGCCGGGTTTGCATTAAGAAACCTGTTAGTTACTGCTCTCCATCGCGGTGAGGCATATTTCCTCGCAATCCCTCTTCCTATTTCATTTCGTATGTTCCCAAATTGGCTATAAAATAACGGAGAGCATATATATATGTTCATTATCTACCTTCCTAACTAGTACATATAAGCTGTATTTGTTCCAATAAGTTACTGCCGATTTACAGATCCCGGGCGCCCGAGTCACACAAACTTAACAAATAAGCCATACATTTTCTAAATAATTGCATGACATGTTTACACAGCTTGATACCAAGTTGTTAGTTTTATGCTTATCCTCCTTTCCTGAGTTTCGCATGTGTTCTCTATAGATGCCGAGTAGCAGCAACAGCACTCATGCTTTAGGCGATGTATCTTCATCTGATTCCGACAACCCTAGGTCTTCAGCAGATGGTGAGGGATCAAGTAAAATTGAATGGGATAGAGCTGCAGCAATTACCCTTCTGGTCAGGACACGGAGGAACGCTCCAAGGAAGCCCACACACCAACCTAAAGGTGTATATGAAGTAACCGAGATCGATTTAAAGTCTTGGGCTCCAACTAAACCAGATAAAGCACGCACGAGGTTCAGGAGTGTGTGTGGATTTTTTGGCAGGGCAAGGCTCAACATTAATCTGCCGAGGTTTCGGAAGGCTGACACAGAAACACGACAAAGGATAGTCCGGGAGATCATGGATCACTTCAACGTTCCAGAGCAGTGGAGAATGCAGGTGGAACACGCTGCACTGAAAAAGGCTAGGGATGCTTGGAGAAACTGGAAGCACGTGATGTACAAGAAGTACTTGAGTGAAGGCAAGGACCCAATCCCCGCATACCCCCAAATTACAAAGGCAGACTGGGCAGAATTCAAAAGGGTCAGGGCAACTATAGAGTTTGCTGAGAAGAGTGCCAAGCAATCGGAACTTCAAAAGAGGAACACACACCCCCATCGTATGGGTGTGGCAGGATACTACAGCATGAAACCGATATGGGACTAGGAGGACAAAGAAGCAGTAGCGGCGGGTGGGGAACCGGCCTTTAGTGAAATCAGGGGCGAACGCGCTAGAGACTACTTGTGAGCACGTGCAAGGAGGCGTGATGACGGAACTTATTACTTTGAAAACTCATGTGACGAAGAACTGTATCGCGTGATGTTAAAGGCTTCCAGGATCCCTGGAAGGTTCTACAGGAACTCAGGGCCATGTGACAATCTGTCCGATGCTCTGAAAACAAGAGAGCCCCCTGGCCGTGCAAGGGGTATAGGTGTTAATGTCCCGCACAAGAGGGCTTTCACACTCAGCAAAGAAGAGAGGCTCAGCATGAAAAAAGTGAGGAGTGAAATGAAGCAGAATGAATTGTATGAAAGGTTGAGGAAGGACATGTATCCGGCTGTTCGAAAGGATATTGAGGAGTCAATGATGATGCAGAAGACTCTAACACTGACAGATAGCCAGCAGATGGGAGGGGAGGCGGGCATGGAGTATGCTGGTTATTGCGCGATAACACCGCACAAGAGTAGCTGTGCATCAGCTGACCCCCAGCGACACTGAGACTGCAGCTGCTCATGATGATGCTATATCTGATCTATCTGGAATGAAAGACAGACTAAAGGGCATGCTTACACATTATGAAGGTACATTAAAATGTGCAACAGCCTGGGTTTGCCCACCCTTCTTGGAAGAGGGCCTCTTGTTGGACAATGTGCCATTCAAGCCGGGCTGTGTGAAGTGCTACGTGACTGAAGTAAAGCCTGGATTCAATGAATTTTCCCTGAAGAATGTCCTAGGAGACTTTGATGAGCAAAGTACCTTGGGAGAAACACTGTTACATCACATCCAGTGGCCACGAAAGGAAATAGAGTTCATGGATGAGATCCCTGAAGCCCCGCCAAGAGCAACCAATGTCGCCCCTCAACCGGTGACGCTCTCCTTGCCACAGCAGCTCTCGCGTGCTTCCCCCAAAGAACCTAATACTCGTAATCCGATGGCTGATGCATCAACCGGCCCGACTTTGTGCCGTACAGGCCATGTCATCGTCCGCCCCAGAGCAGCCAGTGACAAGGCCTACAACTACTGAAGACGCACCACCGGTTCAGATGCCGGCCGCTGAAGCAGCGGGGGGAGACCCAGCTGCAGCACATGCTCAGCAGACCAACCTGGTGGAACGGACTGCTAAGCAGTCTGATGCTTTGGAACCGCCTGCTAAGCAGTCTGTAGGTCCAGAACCGACTGCTCATCAGTCCGTTGGTCCGCAGCCGCATGATCAGCATACCAATGCGTCAGCACTTCCTGATCAGCAAACCAACACGTTGGCACTGCCTCCTCAGCACACCGACAAGTTGGCACCACCTGCGCAGAAACCCGACATAGCTTCAATGCATGGTCAGCAGTCCGATGCCTCTGCTCCAACAGCCCAGCAGTCCATCACAGGAGCGCCGCCAGCTCCGCGGTCTGGCATAGCTAAACCATCTGCTAAGCAGTCCGTCGAAGCTTCACCGTCTGCTCGGCAGTCTACCTTTCAGCCAACCAGACATTCTATCAGAAATGCTTCAAGTACCAAGAAGGAAGTAGCCAAAAAGGCTGCACCCGCGAGGAAGCGCGCCGGGAGAGCGAAGAGGAAAGAGAACGATTGCCTCTTACTTAAAGCACTCATCGCCCAGAACCAAATTAATAGCAGGTTGTTCTAATCGGGGAGTAATATTATTTCTGACGGCATGGATGATGAAGAAATAGATTTGTAGCTTGCTAAAAATAAAGCAGACGTACTTGAAGCACGCAATTACGTCCATGGCCAGCCATTTCTTGTTGGCGAATACTTTGATGAGTGCAGCTCCAGTTGCCATGAGTTACATAAATATTGCATGGATCAAATGTCAGCAGGTCATCATGTTCTGCTAGTCCACTACAACAGATATCATTTCCGACACGATGCTGGTTCCATCAATGTGAGTTTCGAGGACTTACATCTCTTCTTCAACTTCAACGAGCTCGATGTCACTCTTGTTAGATGCCTAATTTTGTAAGTACTTAACAAACTCTGATCAACTTCCCCATACAAGGCTGTAAATGATAAACAGCTAACTGCATTTTATTCCTCTCAGGGGATTGAACGCGCAGAGAAGAAAAAGGGAGAGTGTGTATTTCATAGATACTGCATTAGCAAATGGTACAACATTAGATGGTAAGGACCTACGAGACTGGGCCATTAACACGGTCGTCCGTATCTTCGAAAACACGTCCCATGCAGAATCATTTCTCTGGCCATATCATGAACGGTAAGTCAAGTAAACAACCACGCATACACTGATTGTCTTTCAGATTTCAACATAATTTGTAAGTTCATGGCTTTCTTAATATGTAGCAATCACTGGATATTGGTATTCATTGTTCCAAACAAGAACACAATTTACTACATGGATTCTCTCAGAGAGTCAACAAACGCTCAGGATCTGACGCATCTTCAGCAATTCATGGATAGCTATTGAATTCTATGATGTTGAAATTAATTTGCATTCATATCTGGTTCAATAATTGATGTTGTCAAAATTCATCTTCATTTGCAGTGTGCTCGCATTGTGGAAAACTAAACCAGGGAACCTGTTCAAGAGGGAACTACCTCTGCAGCACGAGATCGTTTCTCCGGTAACACACCGAAATCCATTATTTTTGGAAAATTTATCCAATAGTCTGCAAATACCTTTTCTTACGCTAGTCAAATGTTCAAGCTTCTAATAAAACCTCTTTCTATTTCTGTCCAAAGAAAAAAAAATACATCTAACACCGGTTAGGTTGTTCCTAACAGGACAAATACATGACTAATTCTGTACAAAAAAATTCAGTGTCCTCAGCAACAAGCAGGGACCAACCTTTGTGGATACTATGTTTGCAGACACATGATCTCCATCTGCAAATCTGCTGATAGTTGTGAAGATGCTTGCGAATTAGTACCAGTAAGTCTATCTTAATTAATATCTTCTACTCCACTCATATGGCACATTCTGATCTTAAAAATACTGCAACTCATCTTAGAACCGAGGACCCCTGAACCGCTCCCCGCTGGTGAATTGCTGATGGTTCAGAGATTTATCAGCGACTTCTTCCTGAATCACTACATCAATCCCACTGGTGATAATGAAGATTTCAGCATGCGTTCTCCTAAAACATTGAGTAAGAGTTAGCCACTAAACATATACGCATGGATCCATTGTTTTCCATCTGATGAGGTCTTCATATTTCGTACACTATGATTAATTATGTAATGCATATATGTGTCAACAAATCATTTGAATTTAGCTACCATATGTTCAATTGCAATTGTTGTGAAATCTGATGAATGTTCTTCCTGTGGACACTATTTGTTCAATTGAATATTGTGACGAATTTGCTTTTTGCATGCCGATTCAAAATGGGATATTTTTGTTTTAACCTGGCAATTGCTCCGCACATGGTTCAACTAAATGAGTGTGTGCGATCCACATCGGAAAGCATACGTCAATCGTAGCGGAACCGTCGGTGATACACTGCAGATCGCAAACGATTTGCAGCACTACTACGTGTGCGTAGGGGCTCCGGAACAGTTTGTGATATCACGTTATCGCACACGAGAGCTCAGAGTAAACCATGCCCAATGTAAAATACAATCCCAGTCGTAAATTTTTCAGGAAACGTGTGGGATCCCAAACGAAAAGCACACGTCACTCTTGCCACAACCGTCGGTGATACACAACAAATCACAAATGGTCTGCAGCACTTGTATGTGTGCGAAGGGGCTCCTGAACCGTTTGTAATAGAACATTATCGCACACGGTACTTGTTCGGAAACGTGTGCGATGGAGTCTTGCATGGCAGACGGGTTCCGCAGAAAACTCGTGTGCAATGGGGCACATATAGCACATAGTTCATATGTTGGCCCGTGTGCCTTACATACTGTTTCCCAAACAGTTCATTACGACACACTGTTTGGTTTCACTGCGTCATTAGAAACGTTTAATCACCAATCCCACACATGCGAAAGAATTTAGTGTGTGCTGCATCGCACACGATTACATTTTGCAAGGCCTCTGGATCATTGCTCCATATCCCCGATGGTTTCTGGGTCGTGTGGGAAGGACCCCCCCCCCCTATCGCAGTCACTCACTTGGCGACGGTTCCAAATGTCATCGCGGAAAGGGGTTAAAAACCGTTTGTACAGCACCTCGTTGTACCAGTGACTCTTGTTGTGATCCTTTGGTTCAAAATAACTACTGCCATATTGGTTCATGGTTTTGGAAGAATGATAACCCACAAACCTTGAGGACTATCACAAAGGTTACTAATATCCTAAAGGAACGAGCAAACACTATCAACAGGAATGTACGGAATGAATCATGGGTTCAAAAACCCAGAAATGGAATACCTACTAACTAAATAGCATCACGAGATGCTTTCGAGAATGGTGGCCAGAATCATCACACTGAGAACACAACACAAAGTTGGGTTACTAGGTGGTTCTCTAAGATACCCTAGTGTCATAATAATAGCTCCACATATATGTCGAGTCAATGGAGTACCTCAACACACCGATTGGTGTGGTTAATCTGGCCCAAAAGGACATCGGAAACAGGGACGAAAGATTTGCAAATGCATCAGATTGTTTAGAAACCTGGAACAACTCGGACAGCATAAGGGTTGTATGGACATGAAAAATGAAACAATCTGCACGACAACTGACAACTCAACAACTAAATTCTTATGGAGACATTGATCCAAGAAGGCAAAACCTTTCCTATAAGTCTCCAGCATGGTAACTTGTCTTCCTAACAGTTAGATGAGAAGGCCTACTTCTTAATCCCAATAGGAAAGAAGAGGGTGACTCAGATCAGAAGGACATAAGGTAAAGGAGTAAAAAGAGCCTTACGTTCCCTTCCACAATCAATTCCCTTATATAACTAAAGCATTTCTAGACTCGACTTTGACCAGTTTAGCTTGGTGATCCTACATGCAGTTAGGCTCTGATACCAAAACTGTTAGGACCCCGATCCTAAGTAACACCGATCTAGCATGTAACACACCATATCACTTTTTGGCCTCACGCACGGTATTCCCACGGCTGCAGCCTTACCTTGGCCGGGACCGTTTGTGCCTTTTGGCCCACGTATATGATTGTGTCGCTAGCATCCATATGACAGAGAACTCAGGCCGACATGACTAGTCGTAAACCTAAGGTGGCACAAACTTACAGGGACAGACATACATGACCCAGCAATGCACGTGTCGGTCAGCAGCGAGTGTTACCAGGCTGTAGCTAGCTATTAGGACTCCGGTAAACACCGCATGACATTTCCCCATAGGGACAGACACAGGATCAAAGAAGGACACATGCCGATCAATCCATGTGTTCTGGTGGAAGCACTAGGATACATTTCCCCATAAAGAAGGCTACCAAGAATAAACAACTAGGTGTCGGATCCCACACATACCAAAGCATTTCAATAACATACACACAATATGCTCGATATGTGCAGATACAACATGGCATCACAACATAACTCTATGACTCAAAGTATTTAATTAAAAGGCTCCGAGGAGCCATACATAGTATGATATTACAAACATGGGTCTCATGACCCAAAATATAGAGTCATACAAGCAACAAGCACATGCGGAAGCTTATCCTGTATGAGTACAGAAAAGAAAGAAGGCTAGAAAACCTATCTATCTACAAGACCCTCCATAGGAACCAGACCTCTGTCTGGGATTCCCAAGATAATTGTCGAAGCCCGCGTAGAACTACTAGTGAGACTGAAGTCTCATCTGCAAAAACATAAATTAAGCAACGTGAGTACAAATGTACCCAGCAAGACTTACATCAGAACTATCTACTTATGCATCTGTATCAAGAAAGGGGGTGGTGGAGTTTGACTGCAGCAAGCCAGCTTTGACTCAGTGGCTATCATGTACTACGACTACCAGTATTTTCTTTGAGGTGGCGCACACGAGTCCACATATTCACCATATCAATACACCACTATGTATTCTCTCCCGTCTCCCTACGGGAAGGCCATCCATAGCACTCACACTTATCTTACGCATTTTAGAGTATCCACTTCAAGTTATCTATGAACCATATAAGCTTTCCAAGTAGTCCATATCCGTGGATGAGGCTATTCGAATAGATCATATTACCCTGCAGGGGTGTACTTCTTCACACACGCTTTCCCCACTTACCGCCATGTACACGTCGTGTATCTCGGCAACCTTCAAGAGGAAGTCTGGCGAGGGTGTCGGCCACGACCTGACTAATCACATAAGACTCTAGTCCAGGTTTATCGCCTATACGAGCCTGAACCCGCAAAGGAAGTCCGACAGAAGTTTCCATCACGGCCCCAAATGATGTGAGCAGGGTTCCCAAGACCACCATCCTGGTGCAACTGTGCCTAGTCTGTCCCAGGCCCACTTGTACTGGGTGCCACTTGGTAGACTACTAACACAACCTACAAACACCAGAAACTAGTTGCAACTCCTGGACAGAGATCAAGGCGATTAATAAGTTGAGAGAGCTTGGAGTGCCCGGAGCCCAATGTGTGGTAGTAACTATCTTGGATCACAAACACAGAACTCAGTTCCTGAGGATGGTCCCAATGAGACAACCCACCATCTACTCCTACATGGCCTCTCATTGCTACCTTTACCAAATCGTGTTCACACACTTAGCTCTCAACAGTAGGACATGTTCACCTCCATTCCAATCCATCCGAGATGAATCAGACCCGACACAACTCTAAGCATAGCAGGCATAACAAGCAAGCATGAATGAGTAGGCACATCATGGCTCAAACAACTTCTACTCATGCTAGTGGGTTTTTACTAATTACTGTGGCAAAGACAGGTCATGCAGAGGAATGGGTTCAACTACCGCAACATGTAACAGTTGAATCGTTGTTGTCCTAATGCAGTAGAAGAGAGCAAGAGCGAGACAGTGGGATTGTATCGGAATGCTCAAAGGGGGTTTGCTTCCCTGGCACTTCTGAAGATAGCATTGTGTCTTCATCAGTGTCATCGATCTCAACGTCGGAACAACGTCTACTGAGAGGGAACAACACCGGCAAACAAGAGGGAACATAATCAATGCAATGCAACAATATGATGCACGATCATGACATGGCAATATGCTAGTGTTTGAGCTAATGCAAAATGCTACCATGTTAGTTGAACTTCATTCGAATCAAAGATTCAAATTCAAACTCCAAAAGAAGCATTTTAAATGCCCTTTAATTGATTTGACATGATCAGCAGGTATAAGTTGTTCAAATATGCATGAAAATGCCATAAACAGATTCTTCATATTTTTCTGATAATTTTTCATATATAAATGATTTTCATCTGAGTTACGGTTGAATTAAATTACTATGAATTTTTGAAGATTAGGACATTTTCTGAAATTCATAAATCATTTCTGTCTTAACTAAATTCCAGATATCATTTATGATGTCAGCATTGTGTAAGCATTACGTCAGCAGGTCAACTACGCTAACCCAGGTCAAACCTGACAGTGCGGTCCCACATGTCATAGACTCTGCACTAACAGAGAGTTAGTTTTAGGTAAACTAAATTAACCAGGGGTTAATTTAGCGGGTGGGGCCCGATGTCAGTGAGTGTGGGTTTAATTAAGCGGCGATTAGCAGTTAACCTACTCTGCCACGCCATCATCGCCAGAGATTAACCGGCGACGACCACAGTCAATGGCGGCGGATCACCATGCTCTCGCTACAGGGCACCATTCCACGCGTGGTTTGCAGCTATGAGTTGTTTGTGATTCTAGCGCATCCGGCGGAGCAAGCGAAATCACCGGAGATGGCCTGAAACGACGGGGGGTGTCCAGTTGCGCAACGGCCGGAGTTCGGGCGTCGGCGAGGACGACGCTGTGGTGCACGGGAGGAGGAGCTGGTGGGTGCGTGGGTTTGCTGGGGAGCTGCTGAGCACACAGCAGTGCTCGGACGTGAGCCGCAGCAACTGTGGCCACGACCACGTCATGGCCGGTGGCGAGGGGCTTGCGACCATGGCAGAACATTGGCTAGGGGTGCAATGGACAGTGGTGAGAGGGGGAAACCAAAGAGAAGCTCACTGGGAGTCGGATGGGCAGCTCGTTGGGCTCGGGGAGGACTCGAACGCGATGGATTTGACGACGATGTCCGGCGGATCCTAGGTGGAAGACGATGATGTTTGCGACGTTTGCGGTGTCTCCGGCTCGTATGCTTTGGTGGATAGGCCCACGGCGTCTTGGCGGAGCGATTGGATAGACTAGGGAGGCGAGGGGTGGACGGTGGCCGCGAGGGCAGCGAGGGGCGGTGATAACCCACAAGTATAGGGGATCGTTTGTAGACTTTTTCGATAAATAAGAGTGTCGAACCCAACGAGGAGCTAAAGGCAGAACAAATATTCCCTCAAGTTCTATCGACCATCGATACAACTCTATGCACACTTAACGTTTGCTTCACCTAGAACAAGTATAAAACTATTTGGCAAGAACAAAACTACGAGTACTTTGCGAGAATAAAACTACGAGTAAAATGCAAGACAATAAAAGTAGATAGCTTTTGTCAACAAGAAAGTCATTTGTCCCTAGGTGATCGATAACTAAACCGGTAATCATTGTTGCAGTTTTATATGAGGGAGAGGCATGAGCTAACATACTTTCTCTACTTGCATCATATGCACTTATGATTGGAACTCTAGCAAGCATCCACAACTACTAAAGATCATTAAGGTCATAAAACCCAACCATAGCATTAAATATCAAGTCCTCTTTATCCCATATGCAATGACCCCCAAACACGGTTCTATGTATTCTGTCACTCACGCCACCCACCATAAGCGAACCATTAACATATTGCAACACCCTACAGCGGGGATCCCTACATTTGCGCGACACGGAGGGCACCGTAGGACAGCACCAAAATAAAATATACAACTTAAACCAATCATGATCATCTATCAACCCATAGGACAAAAAGGATCTACTCAAACATCATATGATAACCACATATCAATGGGAAATAATATATAGTGTTGAGCACCATGTTTAAGTAGAGATTACAATAGGGAAGAGAGGTGTTACACCACTGCATAGAGGGGGAGAAAGTTGGTGTTGACGGTAGCAAGATTGTTGATGTAGATCACCGTCACGGTGATTGCCTCGGCGGCGCTCCGGCGCCACCGGGGGAGAGGGGGAGAGAGCCCCCCTCCTTCTTCTTCTTCCTTTCCCTCCCCCCTAGATGGGAGGAGAGTTCCCCCTCTGGTCCATGGCCTCCATGGCAGCGGAGGGGCAGGAGCCCCTCCGAGATTGGATCTCCCTCTCTGTTCTCTTCTGTTTCGTGTTCCTGTTTTCTGGCCGAAAACCGTTTCTTATATTCCCGGAGAGCCGTAACTTTGATTGCGCTGAGATTTTAACACAATTTTTTTCCGGATATAAGCTTCCTTGCACCCGAAGTAGAGCTCCAACTGACGTACGAGGTGAGCACAACCCACCACTGCGCGCCTAGCCACTGGGGCGCGCCTTGGTGTATGTTGGTGGCTGTGGGCCCCCGTTTGCATCGATTCCAAGTCCCAAAAATCACCTATATTCCAAAATAATTCTCCGTAAATTTTTATCGCGTTTGGACTTTGTTTGATATGGATATTCTGCGAAACAAAAAACATGCAACAAACAAGAACTGGCACTGGGCACTAGATCAATAGGTTAGTCCAATAAATCATATAAAATGTTGCCAAAAGTACGTGCAAGTTGTATAATATTGGCATGGAACAATAAAAAATTATAGATACGACGAAGACGTATCAGCATCCCCAAGCTTAATTCCTGCTCATCCTCGAGTAGGTAAATGATAAAAAAGATAATTTTTAATGTGGAATGCTACCTAGCATAATCTTGGTCATATGTCTAATCATGGCATGAATATTAAGACACGGATGATTCAAAGCAATAGTCTGTACTTTGACATAAAGACATCAATACTCAGGCATCCCAACAAACAATTGTGTCTTTCAAAATATCAATACTAAATAAAGCTATCCCTACAAAATCATATACTCTTGTCATGCTCTATCTTCTCGACACAAAGTATTTATCACGCACAACCCCGATGACAAGCCGAGCAATTGGTTCATACTTTTTAACGCGCTTCAGTTTTTTCAACCCTCACGCAATACATGAGCGCAAGCCATGGATATAGCACTATGGGTGGAATAGAGTATGATGATAGGGGTAAATATTGAGAAGACAAAAAATTAAGGAAGTCTCACATCGACACGGCTAACCAACGGGCTATGGAGATGCCCATCAATTGATATCAATGCGAGGAGTAGGGATTGCCATGCAACGAATGCACTAAGAGCTATAAGTGTATGAAAGCTCAACATGAAAACTAAGTGGGTGTGCATCTAACTCTATAATGAAAAATTCCCACTAGTATATGAAAGTGACAACATAGGAGACTCTCTATATGAAAAACATGGTGCTACTTTGAAGCACAAGTGTGGAACTAGCATGCCCCTTCTCTTCCCTCTTTCTTTCATTTTTTCTTTTTCTTTTTTATTTTTTTTCTTTTTTTTCCTTTTTTTCTCTCATTGTCCGGAGTCTCATCCCGACTTGTGGGGGAACCATAGTCTCCATCATCCTTACCTCACTGGGGCAATGCTCTAATAATGAATAATGATGGTCATCACACTTCTATTTACTTACAACTCAAAAGAAATAAAAATTACAACTCGATACCTAGAACAAAGTATGACTCTATATGAATGCCTCTGGCAGTGTACCAGGATGTGCAATGATCTAGCGTAACAATGATATCAAAAAATGGACAAGCCATGGAAATATCATGCTAGCTATCTTATGATCATGCAAAGCAATACGACAATGAATGCTCAAGTCATCAAAACAGAAGCGATGGAAGTTGCATGGCAATATATCTCAGAATGGCTACGGAAGGGCCATAATAGGTAGGTATGGTGGCTGTTTTGAGGAAGATATAATGAGGCTTATGTGTGATAGAGCATATCATATCACGGGGTTTGGATGCACCGGCGAAGTTTGCACCGACTCTTGAACTGAGAAAGGGCAATGCACGGTACCGTAGAGGCTAGCAAATTGCGGAAAGGTAAGAGTGCGTATAATCCATGGACTCACATTAGTCATAAAGAACTCATATACTTAATGCAAAAGTTTATTAGCCCTCGCAGCAAAGTACTACTACACATGCCCCTAGGGGGATAGATTGGTAGGAAAAGACCATCGGTCATCCCCGACCGCCACTCATAAGGAAGACAATCAATAATAAATCATGCTCCAACTTCATAGCATAATGAGAGACTATACGTGCATGATTCGGGAATCACAAATCTTAACACCAATATTCTTACTAACCACAACCGTTTACTAGTACCTCCCACATATTATCATCTCTATATCACAAAACTATTGCAAGGAATCAAACATATCATATTCAGTGATCCATAAGATTTATGTAGGATTTTATGACTAACCATGCAAATGACCAATTCCTGTTGAATCTCTAAATAGGTATAAGTGAAGCAAGAGAGTTTAATTCTTTCTACAAAAACCATGCTCTAATAAATATAAGTGAAGCAAGAGAGCATTCTATAAATAACGGTTTTCCATGTGAAGAGAAACACGCAATCCAAACTTCAAATAATATAAGTGAAGTACATGAAGCATTCTATAAAGCCATACTCAAAAGATATAAGTGAAGTGCAATGAGCATTCTATAAATTAACCATGGACTATCTCATACCAGCATGGTGCATAAAATAAAAGTGAAAACTAAACACAAAAGACACTCCAAGATTTACACATATCACATGAACGGAAAAAAAACGAAAACATATCGATACTTGTTGAAGAAAGATGGGATGCCTTCCGGGGCATCCCCAAGCTTACACACTTGAGTCTCCTTGAATATTTACTTGGGGTGCCTTGTTCATCCCCAAGCTTGAACTCTTGCCTCTCCTCCTTCTCCTCATATCGAGACCTCCTCGATCTTTGAACACTTTATCCACACAAAACTTAACAGAAAACTGGTGAGATCCGTTAGCATAATTAAGCAAATTACTACTTTAAGTACTGTTGCAAACTCATTCATATTTTATTTTTGCATTTTAGCTACTGTATTATAACTTTTCCATGGCTTATACCACCGATAAAAATCAATAGTTTCATCAAAACAAGCAAAACAATGCATCAAAAACAGAATCTGTCTTAAACAGGACAGTCTGTAGTAATCTGAACTTTAACCATACTTATGGTACTCCAGATTCTGAAAAAATAGGAAGCAATAAACAATTTGTATACCAATACAGTGCAAAAAGTTTAATAAGCTTTTGACATTCCAGTAAAAAATGTAAAATCACGCACTACAGCCAAAGTTTCTATTTTTGCACCGCACATACCAACAAGCAATCTAATCATCCTAAAGGCAAATCTTGGCACATTATTTTTATAATACAATGGATTTGTACAAGGGGATAATTATTTTTGTTGAAAAGATTCTGTAATTCAAGATTCACAAAGTTTCCATTGGCATGAACAAAGTTCAAGGCATGCTCCCACTTCCATGGTGCTCGTCTTTCTCACTTTCACTTTTCTTTTTGTGAAGTTTTAGGTTCCCCTCTATATTTAAAGGCATGCCCCCGCAACACTTTCTTTAAAGCCATTAAGCTAGGCATAAAGTGCTCAAGTAATGGATCCACCCGGATCCCAAGGTATATCAAAGCCAATTTTAATTAACAATGATTTGGCATTTAGTAGTGAGCACAAAGCAACATATATCATGCAATGACAAAGTCTAACTCTCTTCCTATGCATTGGCATGTCATAAAAGAACAATTCATGCACATCAAGTAAAGGCCAATACATAGCATAAGCAGTTTCTTGCAATTTTATCGTGTTGGAAACATAGAGAGGTGGAGATGTAGTTCCTCTCTCATAATAATTGCAAGTAGGAGCAGCAAGCACATGCATATTATATTCATCAAAATAATCATGTGCAACGGTAAAAGGCAACCCATCAATGTAATCCTTAATAAGAGCAAACTTCTCCGATATAGTTTAGTTTGGAGAATTCAAAAAGATAATAGGACTATCATGTGTGGGTGCAATAGCAACAATTTCATTCTTAACATAAGGAACTATAGCAAGTTCATCTCCATAAGCACAATTCATATTGGCATCATGGCCACAAACATAGCAAGCATCAATTTCATCAAAAAGGGATATTTCAAATGAATCAACGGGATCATAGCAATTATCATAGCATTCATCCTTCGGTAAGAACAAAGGGACATTAAACAATGTATGAGTTGAAGAGTTACTCTCGTTAGAAGGTGGGCACGGGTGATCAATCCGCTCTTCCTCCTTTTGTTCTTTGCTCTCCTCCTCATCTTTTTCATCCAATGAGCTCACAGTTTTATCAATTTCTTCTTCCATAATTTCTTGCAAAATATTAGTCTCTTCTTGGACAGCGGAGACTTTCTCAATAAACGCATCAATATCGACATTGTATTTATAATTTTCATAGCAATATTTAAGTATAGCAAAATTTTCAGGTCTATAAACAGAATCATCATAATCTTCATACTTTTCAAACAGAGAATCAATTTCATAAGCACCCTTAAAAGCAAAATATTATTCTATTCGTTCCACATCATAATAATCATATCTACCATTAGCATAAGAAGCCAAGGTTTCATTATCACTAAATTCACATGAAAAGGGAAGGTGTCGAGCCTTCATCCTAGAGCAACAAGTATAATCATATCTCGAGCATAAATTCCAAGCATACCATTGCAACATTTCAATTTGATCCCATAAAAGTTTTCCTTTTTGAGTCAAGTGATAATCTCTAAAGTATTCACATTGATCCAACGTTACTCCCATTATCAAGTTGAGTGGGGTTTTCTCAGGATTATCAAAGTAGTGCATAATATTTTTCACATAACGAGCATCGAGGGTTTTAAGAGGTTCCCCATCTCCATGAGTAGCAAGTACAACTAATTTTTTTGGTGTTTCGTGTTCCATATCCATAACTAAAGATAGAGAACAACTTAGAACTGAAAATAAAATCTACTTAGTGATAAAGCAAACAAGCACACATGAGAATATTCACCTCACGCTATTGCTCCCTTGCAACGGCGCCAGAAAAAGGTCTTGATAACCCACAAGTATAGGGGATCGTTTGTAGCCTTTTTCGATAAATAAGAGTGTCGAACCCAACGAGGAGCTAAAGGCAGAACAAATATTCCCTCAAGTTCTATCGACCACCGATACAACTCTACGCACACTTAACGTTTGCTTCACCTAGAACAAGTATAAAACTATTTGGCAAGAATAAAACTACGAGTACTTTGCGAGAATAAAACTACGAGTAAAATGCAAGACAATAAAAGTAGATAGCTTTTGTCAACAAGAAAGTCATTTGTCCCTAGGTGATCGATAACTAAACCGGTAATCATTGTTGCAATTTTATATGAGGGAGAGGCATGAGCTAACATACTTTCTCTACTTGGATCATATGCACTTATGATTGGAACTCTAGCAAGCATCCGCAACTACTAAAGATCATTAAGGTCGTAAAACCCAACCATAGCACTAAGTATCAAGTCCTCTTTATCCCATATGCAATGACCCCCAAACTCGGGTCTGTGTATTCTGTCACTCACGCCAGCCACCATAAGCGAACCATTAACATATTGCAACACCCTACAGCGGGGATCCCTTCGTTTGCACGACACGGAGGGCACCGCAGGACAGCAAGAAAATAAAATATACAACTCAAACCAATCATGATCATCTATCAACCCATAGGACAAAACGGATCTACTCAAACATCATAGGATAACCACATATCATTGGGAAATAATATATAGTGTTGAGCACCATGTTTAAGTAGAGATTACAACGGGGAAGAGAGGTGTTACACCACTGCATAGAGGGGGAGAAAGTTTGTGTTGACAGTAGCAAGATTGTTGATGTAGATCGCCGTCACGGTGATTGCCCCGGCGGCGCTCCGGCGCCACCGGGAGAGAGGGGGAGAGAGCCCCCCTCCTTCTTCTTCTTCCTTGGCCTCCCCCCTATATGGGAGGAGAGTTCCCCCTCTGGTCCATGGCCTCCATGGTGGCAGAGGGGCAAGAGCCCCTCCAAGATTGGATCTCCCTCTTTGTTCTCTTTTGTTTCGCGTTCTTGTTTTCTGGCCGAAAACCGTTTCTTATATTCCCAGAGATCCGTAACTCCGATTGCGCTGAGATTTTAACATGATTTTTTTCTAGATATAAGCTTCCGTGCACCCGAAGTAGAGCTCCAACCGACGTATGAGGTGAGCACAACCCACCACCGCGAGCCTGGCCCATGGGGCGTGCCCTGGTGTATGTTGGGGGTTGTGGGCCCCCGTTTGCGTTGATTCCAAGTAGCAAAATCACATACATTCCAAAATAATTCTCCGTAAATTTTTATCGGGTCTCGACTTTGTTTGATATGGATATTCTGTGAAACAAAAAACATGCAACAAACAGGAACTGACACTGGGCACTGGATCAATAGGTTAGTCCAATAAATCATATAAAATGTTGCCAAAAGTATGTGAAAGTTGTATAATATTGGCATGGAACAATCAAAAATTATAGATACGACGGAGACGTATCAGGAGGGTGGCGCTCGGCCGGTGAGAGAGAGTGAGCCAGGGGAGGGGATGGGGACGAGGGAGTGAGCGAGGGGGTTCCAGGGGTGTGCGTGGCGCTCGGGGACTCCAGCAGTGAGCAGGAAGGTAGGAGCTGGCCTGGCGCGTGGTCGCGCGTGCCGAGCGCGTGCTCCTGTCCTTCTGGCTGGAGGAAGGGGACGACTAGTAGCGCCAGGTGGGTTTGGCCAGTTGCTACAGTGGTTGGGCCGCAGGTGAGTGCAGGTAAGTCAGGTGAAGTCTGTTTCTTCTTTCTGTTTTTTTTGTTTCTGTTATATTTATTTGCCACTGTTTAAATTCAAAATAGAATTCAAACTCATGCCAAATCTTTCTATGAATATTAATGTGGCTTTTCTGGACTTTTCCAATTGCACACAAATATTTCAGAGACATTTGGAAGTATATTCTATATATTAAGAATATAAATCCAAATTCAAATACAATAGTTTCTAAATTCAGTGCCCAAAATAATTCCTTAAAAATGTTCATTAATTTTGGTTTGGATCAAAACCCTTGCCAAAAATATCAAACATCAATGAAGAGGTTTTTGGAAACATTGAATGAGATTTTTATGGTTCTTGCCCTTTATTAAAATTTCTGAGGCTTTGATTATTCCTCAATTCAATTTCATTTGAATTAAAACATGATGCATGAATGCTCCTAATGCAGCTAATTACAATCAATTTCTAGGGTTGTGACAACTCACCCCCACTAAACAAGAATCACGTCCCGAGATTCAAGTGTAGGGTAAGAGGAACAAGGGACACTAACTATCACAATCTTCATGATCCAACTACCCTTCTCGAAGATGTTGATTCATTGCATCATATTGATCTTGACGTATTTGCTTTCGAGATCTTCATTCAACATGATGACGACGCCAGAAAGAAACTCTATAGGAATCGATCTTCTCAAAGATCGAGCAACTCACGATTAACTCACGGAATGAAATGTTGAAACATCTCTTGAGTTGAGACACAAAACACACATCAGGGGCAATGGAAAGAAACAGATGACAAGGGTTCAATTTGGTAGGCAACAATTCCACGCTTGAGTAAGATGGTGCATGGTTTCAAAGTAGCGAGGAGATAATTGCCATGATTCCATAACGGGGCACCTTAGAGGAGGTGACTCGTAGAATTATTCCCTTAAGTGGCAAAAAGAATTACTTTTCATACAGAGATCATTGAAACTCTTCATACCAACTAAGGCAATTCACAAACGATCATTCGAAGGAGTTCGAAGAAATGGCATACTCAATTTGAAACGGAAACTATGGTTATAGAAGAATCGGCAAATGGAAGACACATTCCAATTGATACCGAGAATATAACCTAGTGTTCGAGCGTGCTTTCAAGAAATTGAGAATCTCCATATCCATCAGTGTTTTACCAACATCTATGCCAAGATCTTGGCAACACTTCATACTACCATGATGAATAGTGATGGAGCACGCAAATGTTGGGAAACGTTGCATGGAAAACAAAAAAAATTCTACGCACACGCAAGATCTATCCATGGAGATGCATAGCAACGAGAGGGGAGAGTGTGTCTACATACCGTCGTAGACCATAAGCGGAAGCGTTTAGTAACACGGTTGATGTAGTCAAACTTCTTCACGCTCCAACCGATCAAGTACCGAACGTACGGCACCTCCGCGTTCAGCACACGTTCAACTCGGTGACGTCCTCTGCCTTCTTGATCCAGCAAGACGGCGAGGTAGTGGATGAGTTCCGGTAGCACGACGGTGTGGTGACGGTGATGGTGAAGCTATCTCCGTAGGGCTTGGCCTAAGCACTACGAAAATATGACCGAGGGTGCAAACGGTGGAGGGGGGCGCCGCACACGGCTAAGCAATTGTTCTGGTTGTGTTAGGAACCCCCCCCCCCTCCCACATATATATAGGTGGGGGAGGAGGGAGCAGCCAGGAGGCGCCCCCAAGTAGACCGAATCCTACTTGGGGTCCTTCCCAACTGGCGCCCCCCCCCCCCCCCCCCCCCCCCCACCCCCCCCCCCCCTTACCATATTTATCGGAGGGGGAAAGGAAAGGGGGAAGAGGGAAGGAAGGGGGAGGCCGAATCCCCCCTCTTTCCTTTCCCCCACTTGGGCGGCTGCCATAGGGGGTGCGCCAGCCCCTTGTGGGCTGGTGTGCTCCCCTCTAATGGCCCAATAGGCCCATTACCCTCCCGGGGGTGTCCGGTACCCCCTCCGGTATTCCGATGACTACCCGGTACACTCTGAAACACTTCCGGTGTCCGAATACCATCGTCCTATATATCAATCTTTACCTCTCAACCATTTCGAGACTCCTTGTCATGTCCGTGATCTCATCCAGGACTCCGAACAACATTCGGTCACCAAATCATATAACTCATATAACACTATATCGTCAACGAACGTTAAGCGTGCGGACCCTATGGGTTCGAGAACTATGTAGACATAACCGAGACACCTCTCCAGTCAATAACCAATAGCGGAACCTGGATGCCCATATTGGCTCCTACATATTCTACGAAGATATTTATCGGTCGAACCTTATGACAACATACATAATTCCCTTGGTCCATCGGTATGTTACTTGCCCGAGATTCGATCGTCGGTATCTTCATACCTAGTTCAATCTCGTTACCGGCAAGTCTCTTTACTCGTTCTGTAATACATCATCTTGCAACTAACACCTTAGTCACTTTGCTTGCAAGGCTTCTTATGATGTGTATTACTGAGAGGGCCCAGAGATACCTCTCCGATACTCGGAGTGACAAATCCTAATCTTGATTTATGCCAACTCAACAAACAGCTTCGAAGATACCTGTAGAGCATCTTTATGATCACCCAGTTACGTTGTGACGTTTGATAGCACACAAGGTATTCCTCCGATATCCGGGAGTTGCATAATCTCATAGTCGAAGCAATATGTATTTGTCAGCAAGAAAGCAATAGCAATAAACTGAACGATCAATATGTTAATCTAACGGATGGGTCTTGTCCATCACATCATTCTCCTAATGATGTGATCTTGTTATCAAATGACAACACATATCTTGGCCATCTATGGGCCAAGATTTAGAAAGGGCCTCATATGGGCCGAAAGACGTCATGGGCCATACATGGGCCGGAAGTTACAACGGGCTGGAATCATATTGGACGGCCCATATGGCGCTACTGGGCCTAATTCGGATAGGCTATAACGGGCCGTGAGTTAGCGGGCTGTAAATGGGCTATATGCGAACAGGCCGTTAACAGGCCTTCGGTGGGCCGGGCCATACCTTTTGACTAAGTCAAACTGGCCGGCCTTTTGACCTGAATGGGCCACTGTTGGGCCATGCCACATGTTGATGTATCATAGGTGCGTCCCGTCCATTCGCTGGATGACATCTGTCCCAGCACTGAGCTGACACGTGGATACTCCGGCGAATGAGAATTTTACACATGGAAAATCCCCACTGGTCAGGGCTGTTAATGGGTTATCGGATCCAAACCGGAACCCGATAGCTTAATGGCGACCCGTTACGGTGGATGCCATGTGTCGGTTACCCTTGACGAAAGCACTTCTATGACGCGCGATTTATCGTCATGGAAGTGGACACTTCCGTGATGATAATTTTGGTAATGTCATGGAACACTTCTACGACAGCACAGGTATGACTATCTTGATTCTGTCATAAAATTGTCATGGATGTACATGCATGACAGAAAACGTGACCTACTATGACAAACACGTATAATCACGGAAGTGCATTTTTTTTGTAGTGTTTACTTGTTCCGTAATACATCATCTTGCAACTAACACCTTAGTCACTTTGCTTGCAAGGCTTCTTATGATGTGTATTACCGAGAGGGCCCAGAGATACCTCTCCGATACTCGGAGTGACAAATCCTAATCTTGATCTATGCCAACTCAACAAACAGCTTCAGAGATACTTGTAGAGCATCTTTATGATCACCAAGTTATGTTGTGACGTTTGATAGCACACAAGGTATTCCTCCGGTATCCGGGAGTTGCATAATCTCATAGTCGAAGGAATATGTATTTGTCATCAAGAAAGCAATAGCAATAAACTGAACGATCAATATGCTAAGCTAACGGATGGGTCTTGTCCATCACATCATTCTCCTAATGATGTGATCCCGTTATCAAATGAAAACACATGTCTATGGTTAGGAAACCTTAACCATCTTTGATCAACGAGCTAGTCTAGTAGAGGCTTACTAGGGACACGGTATTTGTTTATGTATTCACACATATATTTAAGTTTTCGATCAATACAATTCTAGCATGAATAATAAACCTTTATCATGAATAAGGAAATATAAAATAACAACTTTATTATTGCCTCTAGGGCATATTTCCTTCAGTCTCCCACTTGAACTAGAATCAATAATCTAGATTACATTGTAATGAATCTAACACCCATGGAGTCTTGGTGCTGATCATGTTTTGCTCGCGGAAGAGGCTTAGTCAACGGGTCTGCCACATTCAGATCCGTATGTATTTTGCAAATCTCTATATCTCCATCCTTGACCTTTTCATGAATGGAGTTGAAGCATCTCTTGATGTGTTTGGTTCTCTTGTGAAACCTGGATTCCTTCGCCAAGGCAATTGCTCCAGTGCTGTCACAAAAGATTTTCATTGGACCTGATGCACTGGGTATTACACCCAGATCGGATATGAACTCCTTCGTCCAGACTCCTTCATGTGCTGCTTCCGAAGCAGCTATGTACTCTGCTTCACACGTAGATCCCACCACGACGCTCTGCTTGGAACTACACCAACTGACAGCTCCACCATTCAATATAAATACGTATCCAGTTTGTGACTTAGAGTCATCTGGATCAGTGTCGAAGCTAGCATAGACGTAACTATTTACGATGAGCTCTTCGTCACCTCCATAAACAAGAAACATATCATTTGTCCTTTTCAGGTACTTCAGGATGTTCTTGGTCGCTGTCCAGTGTTCCACTCCTGGATTACTTTGGTACCTCCCTGCCAGACTTATGGCAAGGCACACATCAGGTCTGGTACACAGCATAGCATACATGATAGAACCTATGGCTGAGGCATAGGGAACGACTTTCATTTTCTCTCTATCTTCTGTAGTGGTCGGGCTTTGAGTCTGACTCAACTTCACACCTTGTAACACAGGCAAGAACCCTTTCTTTAACTAATCCATTTTGAACTTCTTCAAAACTTTGTCAAGGTATGTGCTTTGTGAAAGTCCTATTAAGCATCTCGATCTATCCCTATAAATCCTCATACCCAATATATAAGCAGCTTCACCGACGTCTTTCATTGAAAAATTCTTATTCAAGTGTCCTTTTATGCTATCCAGAAATTCTATATCATTTGAATCAACAATATGTCATCCACATATAATATCAGAAATGCTACAGAGCTCCCACTCACTTTCCTGTAAATACAGGCTTCACATAAGTCTGTATAAAACCATATGCTTTGATCACCTCATCAATGCATATATTCCAACTCTGAGATGCTTGCACCAGTCCATAGATGGATCGCTGGAGCTTGCACACTTTGTTAGCACCTTTAGGATCGACAAAACCTTCTGGTTGCATCATATACAATTCTTCTTTAGGAAATCCATTAAGGAATGCAGTTTTGACGTCCATTTGCCAGATTTCATAATCATAAAATGCGGCAATTGCTAACATGATTTGGACAGACTTAAGCATCGCTACGGGTGAGAAAGTCTCATCATAGTCAACTCCTTGAACTTGTCGAAAACCTTTTGCGACAAGTCGAGCTTTGTAGACAGTAACATTACCATCAGCGTCAATCTTCTTCTTGAAGATCCATTTATTTTCTATGGCTTGCCGATCATCGGGCAAGTCCGCCAAAGTCCACACTTTGTTCTCATACATGGATCCTATCTCAGATTTCATGGCCTCAAGCCATTTATCGGAATCTGAGCTCATCATAGCTTCTTCATAGTTTGTAGGTTCGCCTTGGTCTAGTAACATGACTTCCAGGACAGGATTACCGTATCACTCTGGTGCGGATCGTGCTCTGGTCGACCTACGAGGTTCAATAGCAACTTGATCTGAAGTTTCATGATCATTATCATTTGCTTCCTCTCTAGTTGGTGTAGGCATCATGGGAACGGATTTCTCTGATGTGCTACTTTCCCATTCGAGAGAAGGTAAAATTACCTCATCAAGTTCTACTTTCCTCCCACTCACTTCTTTTGAGAGAAACTCCTTCTCTAGAAAGGATCCATTCTTGGCAACAAAGATCTTGCCTTCGGATCTGTGGTAGAAGGTGTACCCAATTGTTTCCTTAGGGTATCCTATGAAGACGCACTTCTCCTATTTGGGTTCGAGCTTATCAGGCTGAAGCCTTTTGACATAAGTGTCGCAACCCCAAACTTTAAGAAATGACAACTTAGGTTTCTTGCCAAACCACAGTTCATACGGTGTCATCTCAACGGATTTAGACGATGCCCTATTTAACATGAATGCGGTTGTCTCTAATGCATAACCCCAAAACGATAGTGGTAAATTAGTAAGAGACATCATAGAACACACCATATCTAATAAAGTACGGTTACGACGTTCGGACACACCATTACGCTGTGGTGTTCCAGGTGGCGTGAGTTGCGAAACTATTCCACATTGTTTTAAATGAAGACCAAACTCGTAACTCAAATATTCGCCTCCGCGATCAGATCGTAGAACCTTTATTTTCTTGTTACGATGATTTTCCACTTCACTCTGAAATTCTTTGAACTTTTCAAACGTTTCAAACTTGTGTTTCATTAAGTAGATATACCCATATCTGCTTAAATCATCTGTGAAGGTCAGAAAATAACGATACCCGCCACGCGCCTCAACACTCATCGGATCGCATACATCGATATGTATTATTTCCAATAAGTCATTGGCTCGCTCCATTTTTCCGGAGAATGGAGTTTTAGTCATCTTGCCAATGAGGCATGGTTCGCAAGTATCAAATGATTCATAATCAAGTGATTCCAAAAGCCCATCTGCATGGAGTTTCTTCATGCGCTTTACACCAATATGACCTAAACGGCAGTGCCACAAGTATGTTGCACTATTATTATCAACTTTGCATCTTTTGGCATCAATATTATGAATATGTGTATCACTATGATCGAGATTCAACAAGAATAGACCACTCATCAAGGGTGCATGACCATAAAAGATATTACTCATATAAATAGAACAACCATTATTCCCCAATTTAAATGAATAACCGTCTCGCAATAAACAAGATCCAGATATAATGTCCATGCTCAACTCGGGCACCAAATAACAATTATTGAGGTCTAAAACTAATCCCGAAGGTAGATGTAGAGGTAGCGTGCCGACGGCGATCATATCGACCTTGGAACCATTTCCGACGCGCATCATCACCTCGTCCTTAGCCAATCTTCATTTATTCCGCAGCTCCTGTTTTGAGTTACAAATATGAGCAACCGAACCAGTATCAAATACCCAGGCACTGCTACAAGCATTAGCAAGGTACACATCAATAACATGTATATCAAATATACCTTTGTTCACTTTGCCATCCTTCTTATCCGCCAAGTATTTGGGGTAGTTCCGCTTCCAGTGACCATTCCCTTTGCACTAGAAGCACTCGGTTTCAGGCTTGGGTCCAGCTTTGGGCTTCTTCCCGGGAGTGGCAACTTGCTTGCCATTCTTCTTGAAGTTCCCTTTCTTTCCCTTGCCCTTTTTTCTTGAAACTAGTGGTCTTGTTAACCATCAACACTTGATGCTCCTTCTTGATTTCTACCTCCGCGGCCTTAAGCATTGCGAAGAGCTCAGGAATCATTTTATTCATCCCTTGCATATTATAGTTCATCATGAAGCCTTTGTAGATTCGTGGCAGTGATTGAAGAACTCTGTCAATAACACTATAAATTGGAAGATCAACTCCCAGCTGAGTCAAGTGGTTATGATACCCAGACATTTTGAGTATGTGTTCATGACAGAACTGCTCTCCTCCATCTTGTAGCTATAGAACTTGTTGGAGACTTCATATCTCTCAACCCGGGCATTTGCTTGAAATATTAACTTCAACTCTTGGAACATCTCATATGCTCCATGACATTCAAAACGTCTTTGAAGTCCCGATTCTAAGCCGTAAAGCGTGGCACACTGAACTATCGAATAGTCATCAGATCGAGCTTGCCAGATGTTCATAACATCTGCTTCAGCTCCTGCAGCAAGTCTGTCACCCAGCAGTGCATCAAGGACATAATTCTTCTGTGTAGCAATGAGGATAATCCTCAAGTTACGAACCCAGTCCGTGTAGTTGCTACCATCATCTTTCAACTTAGCTTTCTATAGGAACGCATTAAAATTCAGGGGAACGGTAGCTCGGGCCATTGATCTACAACATAGATATGCAAAACTACAAGACTAAGTTCATGATAAATTAAAGTCAATTAATCAAATTACTAATGAACTCCCACTTAAATAAACATCCCTCAAGTTATCTAAGTGATACGTGATCCAAATCAACTAACCCATGTCCGATCATCACGTGAGATGGGGTAGCCTTCAATGGTGAACATCTCTATGTTGATCATATCTACTATATGACTCACATTCGACCTTTCGGTCTCCAGTGTTCTGATACCATGTCTGTACATGCTAGGCTCATCAAGTTTAACCCAAGTATTCTGCATGTGCAAAACTGTCTTACACCCGTTGTATGTGAACGTAGAGTCTATCACACCCGATCATCACGAGGTGCTTCGAAACGATGAACTTTGGCAACGATGCATACTCGGGGAGAACACTTTTATCTTGAAATTTAGTGAAGGGATCATCTTATAATGCTACCGCCGTTCTAAGCAAAATAAGATGCAAAAAGGATAAACATCATCTTGTGCTTTTGATCTCCATCTCCAAAGCATCGTCATGATCTCCATCATCACCGGCTCGACACCTTGATCTCCATCGTTATGTCGGGGTCATCTCGCCAACTATTGCTAACGCATAGCGATAAAGTAAAGCAATTACATGGCGCTTGCACTTCATACAATAAAGAGACAACCCTAAGGCTCCTGCCGGTTGTCGATATTACAAAACATGATCATCTCATACATCAACATATATCACATCATATCTTGACCATATCACATCACAACATGCCCTGCAAAAACAAGTTAGACGTCCTCTACTTTATTGTTGCAAGTTTTACGTGGCTGCTACGAGCTTCTAGCAAGAACCGTTCTTACCTACGCAAAAACCACAACGGTGATTCATCAAGTTTGTTGTTTTAACCTTCTTCAAGGACCGGTCATAGTCAAATTCGATTCAACTAAAGTACAAGAAACAGACACCCGCCAGCCACCTTTATGCAAAACTAGTTGCATGTTTGTCGGTGGAACCGGTCTCATGTGCGTGGACATGTAAGGTTGGTCCGGGCCGCTTCATCCCACAATACCGCCGAATCAAAATAAGATGTTGGTGGTAAGCAGTATGACTATCACCGCTCACAACTCTTTGTCTTCTACTCGTGCATATCATCTACGCATAGACCTGGCTCGGATGCCACTGTTGGGAAACGTTGCATGGAAAACAAAAAAATTCTACGCACATGCAAGATCTATCCATGGAGATGCATAGCAACGAGAGGGGAGAGTGTGTCTACGTATCCTTGTAGACCGTAAGCGTAAGCGTTTAGTAACACGGTTGATGTAGTCAAACTTCTTCGCGCTCCAACCGATCAAGTACCGAACATACGGCACCTCCGTGTTCAGCACACATTCAGCTCGGTGACGTCCTCCACCTTCTTGATCCAGTAAGACGGTGAGGTAGTGGATGAGTTCCGGCAGCATGACAGCATGGTGATGGTGATGGTGATGGTGAAGCTATCTACGCAGGGCTTCGCCTAAGCACTATGAAAATATGACCGAGGGTGTAAACTGTGGAGGGGGGCGCCACACACGGCTAAGCAATTGTTCTGGTTGTGCTAGGCGCCCCCCTCCCACATATATATAGGTAGGGGGAGGAGGGAGCAGCCAGGAGGCACCCCTAAGTAGGCCGAATCCTACTTGGGGTCCTTCCCAAGTGGCGCCCCCCCCCCCCCCTACCATATATATCGGAGAGGGAAGGAAAGGGGTAAGAGGGAAGGAAGGGGGAGGCCGAATCCCCCCTCTTTCCTTTCCCCCACTTGGGCGGATGCCATAGGGGGTGCGCCAGTCCCTTGTGGGATGGTGTGCTCCCCTCTAATGGCCCAATAGGCCCATTACCCTCTCGGGGGTGTCCGGTACCCCCTCCAGAATTCCGATGACTACCCGGTACACTCCGAAACACTTCCGGTGTCCGAATACCATCGTCCTATATATCAATCTTTACCTCTCGACCATTTCGAGACTCCTCGTCATGTCCGTGATCTCATCCGGGACTCTGAACAACATTCAATCACCAAATCATATAACTCATATAACACTATATCGTCAATGAACGTTAAGAGTGCGGACCCTACAGGTTCGAGAACTATGTAGACATAACTGAGACACCTCTCCGGTCAATAACCAATAGCGGAACCTGGATGCCCATATTGGCTCCTACATATTCTACGAAGATCTTTATCGGTCGAACCTTATGACAACATACGTAATTCCCTTTGTCCATCGGTATGTTACTTGCCTGAGATTCGATCGTCGGTATCTTCATACCTAGTTCAATCTCGTTACCGGCAAGTCTCTTTCACTACAAAAAAAGACACATCCGTGACATTTTGGGCCGAACGAATTTTTTTTCTGTCATGCTTATGACACTTCTATGATGATAATTGTGACAAAAGCATGTATCATCATAGATGTGGTGGGCTCCTACTTCTATGACCAAAAATCATGACAGAAAATGGGTTTTTCATCCTGGGCGGGCCGGGGACGCACCTGCATGACATTCTTTGGGCCGTCCATGACAGAAAAAATCATGGTAGAAGCGAGGGCGAGGAAAATTTCAGGGAGTTCCCGGTTACGGTGGGTGGTCGGGGCCGAGCGATGCACAGAGGGATTGCGCGTTTCTCTCGTACACGTACGCGCGTGGGTGCGAGGCGTTGGGCTCTAACTGAACTCGAGCGAGGTGTTCGCTTACTGAACCCGAGCGATTGCACTGGCTACGCGTTACTGAACCCGAGCGATCGATTGATCCCTGGTTGTTAACTGAACCCGATCGAGCGATTCCTTCGCTACTACTGCTAACTGAAGCCGATCGAACCTGCTGCCTCTTGATGAACAGTGAGCGTTGTTGGGGGTTGGATGAACAGTTCCTGATGGGGGTTGGATGAATAGGACACCATGGTAGTAGGCCATTGCCGCTGGATGAACAGGACCCCGAGGAGGCCGCCGCACCCCAGCCGGCTGGGGGTGGATGAACAGGACCCCGTGGAGACTCTATGAACAGCAGCCGGTGGAGGCTGGATGAACAGTAGCCGTGGATGAATAGTAGCCCGTGGAGGCTGGAGGAGGTCGACGGTGGATGAACAGTAGCCCGTGGAGGCGGGAGCGAGGCAGTAGATGGTGGATGAATAGGACCCCATTTGGACCGTAGGCGCTCCAACACAAGTCCGTTTCCTCTGTTTTGCGGTACGCCACACCCCTCCCGATCAACAGGACCCCATTTCGTCCGTAGGCACTCCAACACAAGTCCGTTTCCTCCGTTTTGTGGTACGCCAGACCCTTCCCGATGAACAGGACCTCGTTTCAACCGTACGCGGTCTAACAGAAGGCCTGTTTCCTTCGTTCTGCGATACGCCAGACCTCGTTTCGGCTGTTCCGTCCAAGCCGGTTGGCTCTCGATGAACATGATGTATTCCGTTGCCTCCCGATGAACATGACGCATTCCGTTGCCTCCCGATGAACACGACGCAGTTTCTCCGTTCCGACCCAGCCGGTTGGCTTCCGATGAATATGACGCTGTTGCTGCCGTCCGTTGCCTCTCCATGTACACGAGCCCTAGTCGTACGTATGCGCGAGTACGCGTTTGAGACCCCGCCTGTATGTACGTATGTGGCCGTATTTTTTGGCATCTGGCTGTACGTACGTGTACACGGTTTTGACTGGACTGCCTGAACTGCTACCGCTCCTTACTCGGCCACGGTTCATCGTGGCAGACAGACCGATTGACCGGTATGTACACAAACAATGCTACATACGCTTTGACCGGGTGGGACCCAGCTGTCAGGGAGGATAAGGACGCACTTCCTTGCGTGCGAAGATATAGCTGGTGGGTCCCAGCTGTCAGGAGGAAGAATCATTTTTTTTCTCGTAATAAGGACGCACTTCCTTGCGTGCGAAGATGTAGCTGGTGGGTCCCAGCTGTCAAGGGGAGAAAACATTATTTTCAGGGTAAAAAGGATGCAGTTGCATGCATGCGTCCATGGGTGTGGTGCGTCCCCACTGTCAGCCTCTCCACGTACAGTCATCTTCCGATGACTCTCGTTTGTTGACCACGTTGACCACACCGTGCAGAGCGCACCAAGGCCGGTGGACGACGGTGAGGCCCCAGACTGGAACGCCCCGGAGATGGGGAAGACGCGGCAGTGGAGTCGCGGACGGAGAGGAGTGGGAAACTTGACTGGTTCGGGTGCTGGGTGGACCTACACTCGGCAAAGAATAACAGGAGGTGCGAAGGAGTGGAGGGATGGCCTGGCTGTCGGTGGGGTAGCGTTTCGCTGGGAGGCGCGCAAAACAGCGCTGCTGGACGCCGGAGGCTGGAGCAGGCGGTCCCGGCAGCGCTGGGGGAAGAAGACGAGAGATTGAAGAAGAATGACGGCCGTTGGATGTAAATCCAACGCCTTGCTTAGGCTTCAACCTTTGTATTTTTATTTTTTGCGAAAGTGCTTAGGCTTAGACCTACTGGCCCACATGTCAGCCAGTCCATTTGGTTTTTTTTAGTCCATTTGGTGGGCTGGGTGAAACAATGATGTAGCATCTATGCAGCCCGCTTATATATTATGTTATAATTTAAAGCCCATTTGCATTTTTCTCGAAATCCGCAGACTTGCTGGGCTGGGTGAAAATATCATGTTGGGCTGGACGGAGAAATGTTATAAAAACATAAACACATGATTGCATGTCTATTACTGCATTGGTCAGTAAAATCTTTGCAAGCTTATGTACGCAATCACCAGGAGTTAACTTGCCAAGTTATATATAAACAATTATTATTATTATTTTGTAAGAACTTTCAATTTATGAAATAAAATATCATTTTAATTTGACGAGTTAATAGGACGTGGGGTATTATTATTTTTTATGCTAGACGTGGGACAGTTGAGTTGGTTCTAGGGAAAAGTGCTGGGAGAAAACTCAGATTATATCGAAAAAGAAAGCGGGAGAAAATTCAGATATAGGATTAATGAAAACGAAAAATAAAGGAAGTGGGAAGGTCTATAAAATGGTTGGATGAACGACAGGTTTAATGGAACCTTATGTTGTTTCTATTATATATATGTAACAAAATAAGATATAAATATATATATATATATACTATTATAGAAGGGAAAACATAGGTTCAGTTTTGCATTCTTATAGAAAAATAGTACTGAGCTGTGCGTCGTCTTGAAAAAACAAACATAACTTGGGCTGCTGATGTTATAGACAAGCTAGGCTGGGAGGCCCAGAGGCCGCTTGATACCTGATGGACCCAAAAAAAAGTTGAAACATGTCGTGGGCTGTGCATGTTAAACAAAAAAAACCTAGGCCATGGACCTGGTGGGACCGGGACTGTCAGCCTCTCGACGAACAGTCGTCTCCCGATTCCTCTTGTTTTGCTGACCATGTTGGGAACGACAGATGGCGGCACTGCGGCGAGAGCACCAAGGCGGAGGACGACGTCGAGACCTCGGGCCGAACAAACCGGAGCGGTGGAAGAGGCAGGCGGAGGGGAGTACGAGGGTTGACTTGTTCGGGTGCAAGGTAGGCCGGTGGAGCTGTTGTCATGGGAAACCACAGCCACCTATGGGGCCAAGGGCCCCTTTTGGTTTGGCAGGGGGACTGAGCACATTGCACAAAGAGCGGAGGAGCGCAGCGCAGCATGGCAGAGATCACACGGACAGTTTTACCCAGGTTCGGGCCGCCGCGAGGCGTAAAATCCTACTCCTGCTTTGGTGGATTGATGGTGGATGGTGGTGGAAACGCAGTGCCCGTGCCCGGCAGGGTGCCTCGGGGCGAGGGCAGCTACACGCGTACGGGTGTACAAGGGTCCGAATCCTCTCTATGGTTGCCATGGGCCTCCTTTTATAGATCAAGGGGTCACCACACTGGCAAATTAGTCATTGTGTATTGATTAGATAGCGAACAGTGCTATCATATCTACTCTACAGACAGAGTAGTACACATTAAATTCGCTGCTTAGTGTCCCATCACGGCCTGCCCGGCACGCCTTGCCAGGCTGTTTGGCCACCTTCTCTCCTGTCTGCATGACACGTCGCTGGACGGGTGTCATTTGGAGGTGATTCCTGTAGGAAGTGGCTGCCATGTGGCAAAAGGCAGCCACTTAATCATCTTGGGGCTTGACACCGCACCGATCGATGACTTGCGTTGCCATGAGGTGGAGCGGTGGAGCCTTGGCGGGGTATTTCGCCTTCGTATGCCCCGGCAAGCCCGCTGGGGTGATCTTGAGATTTGCTTCCGGGGCAACCTTGACCTCGCCAGGCTCTCCTGCCCGGCAAGGGAGGTTTTTCCCTTAGCAGTACCTTGCTCCTTGGCTTGACTTGATCTTCTCAACTTGCCCTTTGATTCCTCAAAAGAGCCTACCTCTAGTACTTGGACTGGTCTTGGATGTTGTAACCTTGATCTTGGGCCTGAGCACGGTCCGGGCAACAGACCCACGGTTTGTTGCACCGACAGGAGACCCCGGGCCTGGCCCAAACACGCTGCCGGGCGTCGTCGGGGTAGGCCCTAACTTGTGCATAGGCAAGAGGGAAGTAGCTGCTTGCCTTTTGAGATCTTCTTTGCTTCTTCATTAATCTGAGCCCAGGTCAGTTCTCGGTTCTTTCGCCCGTCGCGTAACGCCAATTGCAGTGATGGAGATAATGGCCACGATGCGTGGAGTTACCCACGTCCCTTGTTCACGGGGCGGTAACTGCCACCCCACTATCCCCCCCCCCCCGCCCCAAGTGCTTCTGCCACGTGTATTGCATGCATCGCGCAAGGTTGGTGGCGGATGTGGAGGGTGCGGGAATGAGTGCCATGGCAGAAAGCTAGGGGTCATGGATTGGCACAGGGGGTCGGCCTTGATCCTTCGAGCCGTTTAAGGGTAATGAGGAGCCGGACTAGCCGAGCGGGGCGGCCACCTCCATGAAGAAAATCGAGCCCCCTGCCACACCCGCCTATAAAAGGGGGGGCGAGGCGCGAGATGTTCCTCCACACCTCCTTCCTTCTTCATTTCTGCAGTCGCCCATGTCCGTCATGGTGAGAGGTCGGGGGTCCGGTCCTTCCCAAGTGGCGGCGAGAACTTCAGCTCGACAGCGTCTCCCTCCTCCCTCCGAAGACGCAGGGACGAAGCCCGCGACAAGGGGAGGTGGGAGAGGACGAGGTCAAGGCCATCATGGCACATGGGGCCGAGGGGGATGGGGTGGCGCTCTGATTCTGCCCTCGCTGGCCGCCACTCCCCCGATGGAAGGCCACGTTGGAGACCAGCCTCTGCAGTTCGTCATCAGGCTATATAAACCTTTGCGCGGCCGCCTCCGTCTCCCCACCCCATTCGCAATGGCGATGGAGCTCGAACAGCCGTGTGCGTTGAGGCTACACATGAGGGGCTGCGAGAATGGCAGCATACGAGTGGATGTGGATTTCCCCGCCCCTCATGTTATGTATCTTCGCCGTGGCTGGAAGACTTTTGCCTGCGCCCATAGCCTGTCAGAAGAGCACGTCCTCCAATTTAAGTTAATGGAGGCCGATTTCCTTTCCGTCAAGGTTTTCAGGAGCTCGGGTTCTCGTTTAGGGTGCTGCGCGGAGAGCTCGACCGACGATGAAAGCTCCTCCTCGAGCGACAGCGACAATGAGGACAGTGATGGCGATGACGACGGCGTCAGCCGAGAGGGCGATGACTCTGACTCCGGCTGAGCACCAGCCGCACCGTCACCGTCAGGCGGTGGCACCATCATCTGCACCTGCATCTCCTCCTCGGCAAGGAGATTTGCCGGGGAGTTGGATGCAGGGGTGGGGGTGGCGCTCCTGGCTCCTCCAGTAGCCTTCCAGCTGGACCCCGACAGGCTTCCTTGCGGGCTGCAGCTTCGTTCGCCCTGCCCCATCCTGCTGGCCCAGGTGGTGGCGGTTGGCGGGTCGTCCCTGCCGATCTCCTCACCATCACCTTCGCTCGCGCCCTCCCACTCTCGCCAGGCTCTTCGTCAGGGGACCCGACGAGGCCAGGCTGGGCTTTTGCCCAGGTGCTCCTTTTGCCCTCTTCTCCTCCTTCGGTGGTGCCTAGAAGGAGGGGGGCAAGAGAGGGCATTACGGGGCACTTATCTTTTTTCAGTCTAAAACATGTAGGCACTTGCCAAACTTTAGTTCAAATTATGTAATCTCTTTTATCCATGTTTGTGTTCTGTAAGGTCTGTACTTGATCAGCATATTAATGAAAAATATAAACCTTGTCGGGCACTTGTGCATGTAACATGTCCATGCAGAGGGAAAATGCCTCTTTACGCTTAAGTAAACAAGTTTTTTCCCGGTAAGCTATCCTGCCAGTACCCTCAAGTTGTTGCCGTGGGGCTGGGCCTGCCGGGCACAAATTGTGAAGAGGGACCAGCCCCCCGCCAACTTTCTCGCCAAAGGCCACTACAACCTCCCTGACTGAAGCAATGTTCGAGTCGAGGGACGGGAGCACCTAAGTTTTGAAAGCGGCGAGGTTTTCCTATGCACAAGTTTTCACTTACAGAATCGCGTATGGATAAGAGAGAGAACTTATCTGCTTGGGCTTGCCGGGGATGGCGATGTAGGCTTGTCTTCTCTTCTCCTCTTTCAGGACTGAATCTACGGTAGGAGCCTGCAGTTTGATGCAGATGAAAATGATGCCTCATGCGATCTTATCTACATGAACATGCAATGCTCATGATATGCTTATGCATGCATGCAATTTGTCGGGGGCCCCCCAGTGCTTCATTTATTTCTCTGTTGCTCAGGGTCTACACCTGGCTTTGTACAAGGGGTTACATGCAACAAAGGCAAGGCTTGTACAAAAGGGTGGCTGTCGGGCAGGGCCTGACAGCCGTGCCTTACCGGTAGAACTTGCGGAGATGCTCAATGTTCCATGAGTTTTGCAACTGAATGCCATCTCTAGTCTCCAGACGGACTGCGCCAGGTCTGGTGACTCGTACTACCCGGTAAGGGCCTTCCCACTTCGGCGTCAACTTGTTTGCACCCATGGCGGACTAAACGCGCCTAAGGACAAGGTCGCCTTCCTCAAAACACCGGGCCATGAACCCTGCGGCTGTGATAGCGACACAGGGCTTGTTGATATCATGCGGCACGCGTAGCAGCCCGGAGACGGTTCTCCTCGAGTAGCACAGCATCGTCATGCCGGTGCTGATCTTGCGCTACTTCATCGTAGGCAAGCACTCGAGGTGACCCGTAAATGAGTTTCGTGGGGATAACTGCTTCTGCCCCATGGACTAGGGAGAAGGGAGTCTGCCCGGTAGCTCGATTTGGTGTCGTTCTGAGGGACCAAAGAACCACCGGCAGCTCATCGATCCACCGCCTGCCACACTTCTGCAGTCTATCAAAAGTTCTCGTCTTGAGTCCTCGCAACACTTCAGGGTTCGCCCTCTCAGCTAGTCCATTGCTCCTTGGGTGAGCCACAGAGGCGAACGAGATATTGCTTCCGAGGGCATGAACGTATTGCATGAAGGCGCGACTCGTGAACTGGGTGCTGTTGTCAGTGATAATTCGGGCAGGAACTCCAAAGCGGCACACCAATCCTTTCAAGAACTTAATTGCTGACTAAGCATTCACCTTTCTCATGGACTCTCCTTCTGGCCACTTTGTAAACTTGTCGATTGCAACGAACAGAATTCAGAGCCCCCGGCAGCTCGGGGGAAAGGGCCGAGGATATCGAGCCCCCAGACCAAAAATGGCCATGATAAAGGGATTGTCTGAAGAGCTTGGGCAGGCAGGTGGATATTCTTGGAATGGAACTGGTAGGCTTCACACTTGGTGACAAGCTCGACCGCATCTTGGAGTGCTATGGGCCAATAGAATCCTTGCCGGAAAGCTTTCCCAACTAATGCCCTTGATCCAATGTGGGAGCCGCACATACCCTTGTGTATCTCCGCCAGTAGTTCCTTTCCTCCTTCCCAGCAAATGCACTTCAATTTCACACCATTGGGCCTCCTTCTGTACAGCGTGTCATCAATGAACTGATACATACTGGCCCTCCGGGCTACTCTTTCAGCTTCTTCTTGCTCTTCGGGAAATTCTCCAGTTTGGAGGAAATGGACTATGTGCCGTGCCCAAGGCGGAGCCTGTGGCTCGGCGACAAGGACTAACGGCACCTCCTCATTCGTGAAAGTGCAATCCTCGACCGCGGGGACCATTGGCCTGGCGGGAGGATGCAGCTCATCAATCGAAGGGGAGTTGTACCCGACAAGCTTCCTGCCGGGATCCTTGAAAGGTTCTATCGGGTGGGGCTTGCCGGAGTCTAGTTTCCTCCTCTTTCTGGCCATTGTTGCCGGGGATACGAAGGGCTGAGTCAGATGGAGAACAAAAGTTCCTGGTTCCACAGGGAGCTTCTGTGCAGTGCACTTCGATAGATGATCAGCAATGTTGTTTTTCGCACGGGGTACGTGCTCTATTTGCAATCCATCGAAGCGCTCCTCCAACTTTCTCACTTCCTCAACGTATGCCTCCATCAATGGACTTTGGTAATCCTTGTTGACTTGTCTCACCACAAGTTGTGAATCTCCGCAGATGATCAGCATCTTGATCCCCAGTTCTGTTGCAATTCTGAGCCCGGCAAGGAGCCCTTCATACTCTGCTGTATTGTTGGTAGCCTCTTCCCGGGGAAAATGCATCTGGACGACGTACTTCAAGTGCTCACCAGTGGGAGCAACAAGAAGCACGCCAGCCCCTGCACCTTGTAGGGAGAAGGCACCATCGAAATACATGATCCAATCCTGGGGTGCTTCCTTGCCAGGAATAACTGTCTCCAACACTTCTTCATCTAGAGTTGGTGTCCATTCTGCAATAAACTCTGCCAATGCTCTGCTCTGGATAGTTGACATGCTCTCAAACTTCAAACCAAAGCTGGATAGCTCCAAAGCCCACTCCACTATTCTGTTGGTAGCCTCAGGGTTTTGGAGTATCCGTTGCAAAGGGAAACGGGTGACAACTGTGATCTCATGGGCTTGGAAGTAGTGGCGCAGTTTCCTTGAGGCCATGATAAGGCCAAAAATCAATTTTTGCATGCCAGAGTACCTGGATCTAGCCCCCTGCAATAGGGAGCTGACGAAGTACACTGGGCGCTGCACCACTTTCTTCTTTGCCACGACCAGAGAACTGCTTCTGCTGCATTGCTCTTCTCCATCCTGATCTGCACCTGACCTTGCCGGGTTGTGTCCACTTTCCTCCCCGGAAGAGATACGAGTTGTATCTCCTACCTCATCCACTTCCCGCTGTGCCACCAGTGCCACACTGACCACTTGATTAGTTGCCGCCAAGTATAGCAGCAACGGCTCTTGTGGCTTGGGAGCAACCAAAGTGGGCACGGAGGAAAGGTAAGCCTTTAAATCTTGCAGCGCGGCGTCTGCCTCTGGGGTCCATTCCATGGGTCCTGCCTTCTTCAAAATTTTGAAGAATGGCAGGGCTCGCTCGGCAGACTTGGAAATGAATCTGCTAAGCGCGGCAACACATCTAGTTAAACGCCTCATGTCCTTAACTGTCTTGGGTACTTGAATCTGTTCGATAGCCTTGATCTTGTCGGGGTTGGCCTCTATCCCCCGGTGGGACACAAAGAAGCCAAGTAACTTGCCAGAAGGGACGCCAAACACGTATTTCTCCGGGTTTAGCTTCAAGTTAATCTTGCGCAGGTTAGCAAATGTCTTTCCAAATCCTGAATGAGGGTTGATCTGTCCTTGGTCTTGACCACAATATCATCCATATAAGCTTTAATGTTTCTGTGCAACTGTGACTTAAAACCAACCTGGACTGCTCTTGCAAAAGTGGACCCGGCACTCTTCAACCCGAAAGGCATCCGCACGAAGTAGTATGCGCCACATGGGGTGATGAACGCGGTCTTTTCCTTGTCTTCCTTGGACATGAAGATCTGACGATATCCAGAGTAGGCATCCAGGAAGGAAAGCAGGTCACACCCGGAGGTGGAATCCACAATCTGGTCGATTCGCGGCAAGGGAAATGGGTCCTTCGGGCATGCCTTGTTTAGATCCGTAAAATCTATGCACAGCCTCCATTTCCCATTAGCCTTGCGTACCACCACAGGATTTGCTAACCACGTTGGATGCAACACTCCTCTAACCAGAACAGCTGCCTCAAGTTTCTTGATCTCCTCGGCAATAAACTGTTGCCGCTCCAAAGCTTGCTTCCAGACCTTCTGCTTGACGGGCCGGGCATGTGGGCAGACAGCAAGGTGGTGCTCGATTACCTCCCTGGGAACACCGAGGATGTCAGATGGTTGCCAGGCAAACACATCGACATTCGCTCGCAGGAAGGCAACAAGCGCGCTTTCCTATTTGTCATCGAGGTTGGCACTGATAGTAAAGGTACCATCAGTGCCAGCCAGCCCTGTCGGGACCTTCTTCACAGCAGGCGCAGCAGCTTTGGATCTCTTGCTATTGGAACTCTCCGGCAAGTCATCGATTGGCGCAGCACACTCTGGAGAGGCGCGCTTCCCTGACTCCTTACTAGCTCTCTTCATTTTCTTGCTCTCCTTGGCGGGAATTGCAGCTTCAGTGGCCTCTGCCGCGACTGCTTCCCGGTACATTTTGTCCACGCAAATGATCGCGTCCTTCTTGTCTGATGGAATGGAAATGACGCCCACTGGCCCTGGCATCTTTAAGGTGTTGTAGGCTTAGTGGGATGCCGCCATGAACTTGGCTAGGGCTGGGCGACCAAGGATTCCATTGTATGGCAGGGGGAGGTCAACCACATCAAACACGATCTTCTCAGTCCGGTAATTCAACTCTCCCACAAATGTCACCGGCAATGTGATCTTCCCCTTAGGACGACTCCTGCCGGGGTTGATCCCTTGAAACATACCAGTAACCTTGAGCTCTTCCTCTGCTATCTGGAGTTTGCTGATGACCTTTCGAGAAATCAGATTCAACCCGGCCCTGCCGTCAACCAACATCTTTGTGACCTGGAGGTTGCGGATCGTTGGTGATACCAACAACGGCAAGCACCCTACCGCGGTGGTGCAATCAGGGTGGTCCTGTTCGTTAAAGATGATGGGCATGCAGGACCACTTGAGCGGCCTTCGAGAATCTGCCACTGGCTCCACGGCATTGACTTCATGCACCCAACGTTTAAGTTGGCGATGGGAGGAGTGCAAAGATGCACCCCCGTCAATGCACAGGGCGTCAGTAGCTTTCTAGAATTCCCGCTCGCTGGTTTCCTCTTCATCTCCTCCATCACTCTCATCGTTGCAATCCTCGTTCTCACGGCCTCTGGCGGGTTTCCCTTGATTCTGAGGAGCCTTACCGGGGCGGCTTGCTCCGCCATCCCGGCCCTTTCCGCCAGCGCCATTCTGACCTTTCTCTTTATCTCGCTTCTCATATTCAGCCCTCTGCTTCTTGACAAGCTGCTTAACCTGATGACACTCCTGGAGATCATGGCCCTTGGTCCGATGGATCTTGCAATACGGGCCATCGCCTTTCCCAGCCTTCTCGGCAGCCGCGGCTTCCCGGTAATCAGTGCACGAGGCAACTTCATTGCCGGGTACCTCAGCTTTGGCCTTCTTGCCGGTACTAGGCGTGCCCGATCTCTCAACGGTCATCACAGCCTTATCCTTGCGCCTTTTGTTTTGCTTCTTGCTCTTCTTCTTCTGACTGGTGGCCTGATAACCCACAAGTATAGGGGATCGCAACAGTTTTCGAGGGTAGAGTATTCAACCCAAATTTATTGATTCGAAACAAGGGGAGCCAAAGAATATTGTCAATTATTAGCAGCTGAGTTGTCAATTCAACCACACCTAGAGATTAATTATCTGCGGCAAAGTGATCAGTAGCAAAGTAGTATGATAGTTTTAATAGTAGTAGCAACAGCAATAGTAACAATAACAATGATAGCAGTAGTTTTATAGCAGTGACAATGGTAACAGCAACAGTAGTAACTTAGCAAGATCAATATGTAGGAAAATCGTAGGCATTGGATTGGTAATTTGTTGGATGATATTCATCATGTGACAGTCATAACCTAGGGCGATGCAACACTAGCTCCAGTTCATAAATATAATGTAGGCATGTATTCCGTAAATAGTCATACGTGCTTATGGAAAGAACTTGCATGACATCTTTTGTCCTACCCTCCCGTGGCAGCGGGGTCCATATTGGAAACTAAGGGATATTAAGGCCTCCTTTTAATAGAGAACCGGAACAAAGCATTAACACACGGTGAATACATGAACTCCTCAAACTACGGTCATCATCGGGAAGTGTCCCGACTATTGTCACTCCGGGGTTGCCGGATCATAACACGTAGTAGGTGACTATAACTTGCAAGATCGGATCTAGAACATGGATATAATGGTGATAACATAAATGGTTCAGATCTGAATTCATGGCACCCGGGCCCAAAGTGACAAGCATTAAGCATAGCAAAGTCATAGCAACATCAATCTCAGAACATAATGGATAATAGGGATCAAGCCCTAACAAAACTAACTCAATTACATGATGAATCTCATCCAACTCCTCACCGACTAGTGAGCCTACGAAGGAATTACTCACTCCCGGTGGGGAGCATCATGGAATTGGCGATGGAGAAGGGTTGGTGATGACGAATACCGAAGATCCCCCTCTCCGGAGCCCCAAACGGACTCCAGATCTGGCCTCCCAATGAAGAACAGGAGGTGGCGGCGACTCCATCTCGTGGAACGTGATAATTCTCTTTCCTTGATTTTTTCTGGAAAAATAGGATTTTATAGCATCGGTTTCAGGGTCTGCGGGGCCACCAGGTGGGGACAACCCACCTGGGCGCGCTTGGAGGGGGTGGCGCGCCTTGGTGGGTTGTGCCCACCCAGATGCCCCCCTCCGGTGGTTCTTGGCTCCAGAAATTCTCTTTTATTGTATAAAAAATCCTCGAAAAGTTTTGTTCCATTCTGAGAACTTTTATTTCTGCACAAAAACAACACCATGGTAGTTCTGCTGAAAACAGCGTCAGTCCGGGTTAGTTTCATTCAAATCATGCAAATTAGAGTCCAAAACAAGAGGAAAAGCGTTAGCAAAAGTAGATACGATGGAGACGTATCAACTCCCCCAAGCTTAAACCTTTGCTTGTCCTCAAGCAATTCAGTTGATAAACTGAAAGTGAAAAAGAAAAACTTTTATGAACTATTTTGCTCTTGTTTGCATAAATAAGCTTAAGTAGCACCCAGGTTTTCAGCAAAGATTATAACTAACCATGTCGACAATAACTCTTAAAAATTATATTAACTCATATCAATGACATAATCAGCTAGCGAGCAATAATAAGATATCTCAAACAACAACACGTTATCAAAACAACCATGATATAATATGACAATAGTGGTATCTCGCTAGCCCTTTCTGAGACCGCAAAACATAAATACAGAGCACCTCCAAAGTCCGAGCAGTGACTAAACATTGTAATTCATGGTAGAAAAGATCCAGTCATAATGCACCCAACATTAGTTATACACAATGCATAAGCATGAAAACAGTGCTCTCAGGTTCTGGCGCTTATTTGAGAAGGTGATGACACAACATAAAAGTAAATAGATAGTCCCTTCCCAGAGGGATGCAGTGATTTGCAGAGGTGCCAGAGCTCAAGTTTTAAAACAGAGGTAAATGAAATTTTGAGAGATGCACCCTTCTTGTTTACTTCGCGACCATCAGTTATCGGTATCTTCCATGCTAAACACATTAGTAGCGGTTCCCAAGCGATAAAAGTAAAGGTTTACTCCCCCTCCACCAACAGTCACACTCCACGTCTTGTCTGAAACAACAGGTGCCGTCCATACCAACAATAGTCCCGGGGGAGTTTTGTTTAATTATTTGCATTTTGAGTTCGGGACTGGGAATCCCTATTATCGCCCCTCTCATGCAAGGACGAGTGAATAAACACGCATCATGAGAATAACCCGCTTAGCATGGAAGATACTGACTACCTCCTGTCGCTCTATGAACAATCCAAGCACATAAAAAGGATATTTATTTGAAGTTTTTAGAGGTGGCACATGCAAATTTACTTAGGATGGCAGGGTAATACCGCATATAGGTAGGTATGGTGGACTCATCTGGAATAACTTGGGTTTCAGGTTTATGATGCACAAGTAGAATTCCCACTTAGTACAGGCGAAGGCTAGCAAATAGGTTGAGAAGCGGCCAGCTAGAGAGCAACAATGGTCATGAACATGCGTTATGCATAAGTAACATTGGATACTAACATGAGTAGGATATGAACACCATGAACATAAATATCATAGAGGCTATGTTGGTTTTGATTCAACTACATGCATGAACATGTGCCAAGTCAAGCCACTCGAACATTCAGAGGAGGATACCATATCATCATACTACATCACAATCATTTTAACTCAATGTTGACATCCAAGATGAGTCATTATCCACTCCTAGCTACTTATGCATGGCATGAGAAACTATAATCTCTAATTGTCATTGCAAACATGTTCGATCATAATGAGCTGAATCATGGATACTAGGTTAAACATATTTACAAAAACAGAACAAGTCGAGTTCATACCCGTTTCTCTCTGCCACGGCCAGTTCATCGAATATCGTCATTATTGCCTTTCACTTGCACAACTGAACGGTATGAAAATAATAATAGTGCAAGAGTGTCGTGGACTAAGCTAGAATCTGCAAACATTTTATTCAAAAGAAGAAGACAAGGTAACATGGGCTCTTTGTTAGATCAACAATAATGCATATGAGAGCCACTCAACATTTTCATCGTGGTCTTCTCCTCGGTATGACTTAATAAAAAGAAAAGAAATTCAGAGAAACACACTGAAATATTTTTGGAGTTTTTGGTTTTTTCTTGAACAAGCAAATAAAAGAAAAGGCAAAAGCAAAAACAAGAAAAACTATTTACACAGGAAAGCTCCCAACAAGCAAAAGAAGAAAAAGGAAATCCTTTTGGGTTTTCTTTTTTTTAAATACTACAACAAATTACACTAGAAAGAAAAATCAAAAAGAAGCAGGAAATATGTTTTTGGATTTTCTCAAAGTTTTTCAAACACACAAGAAGAATGCGAGAAAATAAATCTAATATGGATAATACAATGAAAAAGTGTGACACCGACAACTGGAATGAAATGTGTGAACATGAATGTAATGTCGGTGGAAATACGTACTCCCCCAAGCTTAGGCTTTTGGCCTAACTTGGTAACCACCACTCGAAGAAGCTATGGGGTCCTATGTTGAAGTGCTGAGGAGCGGGCACCTGAGGGTCCCACTGCTGAGGCTCCACCTGTGCAGCAGCTAGGTTGTTCCGGTAGGCGACGATGTCCTCAGGCATAATCCTGTATCTGCCCCTGGCAATAGGATCAAATAAAGCAGGTGTAGGTAATGGAATAATATCACGAGTGTCCACACTGAAAACCAGGTTATAAGGAACAGGAATGTCAGTGTTCTCTTTATCAATAAATTGGTGGTGTTCCATGGCCGTGCGATCTAGGTAAACCTTGGGCAAAGGATAATCATGCTGGCGTATCTGAATGTTAAAGTGAGTCGCCAAGCGAGTAGCGTAAATACCACCATGTATTTTTCCCTTGGATTTGTTAATTTGGAGGCGACGTGCCACAATAGCTCCCAAGCTATATGTGTTGTCGCCGTAAAGTGCACGGCGTAAAACAGCAAAGTCTAGTGCACTGAGTGCACCTGCCTTCTCTCTAGCAAGCAAACACTTCGCAATAAATAGAGCAAAATAATGTACAGCCGGAAAGTGTAAGCTAGTGACAGTGACAGCCGATACCCCTCTATCATCTCCCACAGCCAGAGTACGGTAAAAACCATCAAACTCCGCGGGCCTAGGCTCTACTAAACTACCATCAGAAGGAAGCAAGCATATATCACAAAATTCAGTAAGCGGTAACTGATGGGGTTCAGCATATAAGTTAAACTGCACTTCAAGGGGATTATTCCTACTCAAGAAATTAAAACTTTGCACAAAGGAATTTGTGAGGAGATGATACTGTTCACATTCAGCTGCGATGAAGTCGGTGAGGCCGGCATTAGCAGCATATTGTGCAAACTCCTGAAGGATTCCGGCCCCTTCCATGAACGAGTTATGCGGCCATTCGCACGGCCGTACCTCCGCCATTCTCCGGGTATGGAGATCACTGTCAGATGACTCCCCAATAACTCCCTTGGAGTTCTTCTTGGAAGCAAACTTCCTAAAGATACTCATCTTTTTCCTATGAACAAAATTCTGAAATTTTTAGTCCACAATATTTTTCTCAACAAAACTTCACAAGATTGTAAGCAACTACTCATAGGGATGCATAGAGGCCATAGCAAGCATTGAAACTACTTAGAACTCTAAGAATTCAACATGCAAGCTCATCTACAGTAGCACCAAGAGTAACTAGTTATTCAAAATATAAACCGCTAAAGCAAAAACTAATTGGACCAACGGAGGAGTCACATACCAAGCAACAATCCCCCGAAATAGTTTTGGAAACGGAGCATCGAGCAAAGAGATCGAAATCCGAGGGTTCGGGAGCAAGAACACGGGAGAGAGAGCAATGGTGATTTTTTTCTGGAGGTAGGTGATGATGTGGGATGAAGATATAAGTGAGGGGGCCCTCGTGGGGACCACAACCCACCAGGGCGCGCCTGGGGGTCCTGGCGCGCCCAGGTGGGTTGTGCCCACCTGGTGCACCTCCCTCTGATATTATTTGCACCAAAAATTCTTATATATTCAGAAAAAATCGTATTAAATTTTCATGGCATTCTGAGAATTTTATTTTTGGGTCAATTTTTTATTGCACGGAAAATTCAGAAAACAGACAAAACATGGCATTTTATTTTATTTAACTAATAAAAATAGAAAACAAAAGGTAGGGACAGAAGGTAGTGCTTACTAAATTCATCAACTTCATACCTCTCAAAAATGATCAATTAATAAGGTTGATCAAGTCTTATTAACAACCACTTTCGATTAGCATGAAACCGAAGACTTTCATAAATCACTAAGTTACCTCAACGGGGATATGAATGTCCCCAACAATAAGCATTTCATATTTCTTTTTAACAGTAGGTAGAGGTAGTCGGAAACTTCCAATAGTGATTGTCAGAGATTTTTCAATAACATTAATACCATTCACTTGGAATTGTTTCTTCGGAAAGTGCACCATATGCTCATTACCATTGATATGAAAAGTGACCTTGCTTTTATTGCAATCAATAACAGCCCCTGCAGTATTCAAAAAGGGTCTACCAAGGATAATCGACATGTTGTCGTCCTCGGGCATCTCAAGTATAACAAAGCAGTCAAAATAGTAACATTAGCAACAACAACGGGCACATCCTCACAGATACCGATAGGTATGGCAGTTGATTTGTCAGCCATTTGCAAAGATATTTCAGTAGGTGTGAGTTTATTCAAATCAAGTCTTTCGTATAAAGAGAAAGGCATAACACTAACACCAGCTCCTAAATCACACAAAGCAGTTTTAACATAATTTCTTTTGATGGAGCAAGGTATAGTTGGTATTCCCGGATCTCCAAGTTTCTTAGGTACTCCACCCTTAAAAGTATAATTAGCTAGCATGGTGGAGATTTCAGCTTCCGGTATTTTTCTTTTATTGGTGATGATGTCTTTCATGTACTTTGCATAAGGAGGCATTTTTAAGATATCAGTCAAGCGAGTACGCAAAAAGACTGGCCTCAGCATTTCAGCAAAGCGTTCAAATTCTTCATCATCTTTCTTCTTAGTTGACTTAGGTGGAAAGGGCATAGGTTTCTAAACCCATGGTTCTCTTTCCTTGCCATGTTTTCTAGCAACAAAGTCTCTTTTATCATATCTTTTATTCTTTGGTTGTGGGTTATCAAGATCAACTATTGGTTCTATCTCAACATCATTGTATGGTTCCTTACTATTTGTTTGAGTATCTTCATGAACCTCATCATCATCTTTTTCATTATCAGAAGGTGAGTGTTCACTACCAGATTGAGTTTCAGCATCAGAGATAGAAACTTCATTATCATTATCAGGAGATTTTTCTACTTCAGGTTCACTAGAGGCATGCAAAGTCTTATCATTTTTCTTCTTCTTTTTCTTTTTAGAAGGACTAGGTACATCAGTGTCAACTCTTTGAGAGTCTTGTTCAATTCTTTTTGGGTGTCCCTCTGGATAAAGTGGTTCCTGAGTCATTCTACCTCCTCTAGTCATTACTCTAACAGCATGATCATTGATATTATTATTCATTTCATCAAGCAACTCTCTTTGGGATTTAGCAACTTGTTCTAACTGAGTTTGAACCATAGAGGCATGCTTCCCTACACCTCTAACATCATTTGAGATTCTAAATAACAAGTCACTCAAGTGAGCAATCATATCAGAATTGTATTTCAATTGTTTCATAACATTTGCATTGATGTGATCTTGCTTTCTAATGTAATTATCAAACTCATAAAGGCATTGGCTAGGATGCATATTGTGAGGATTATCATTATCATTGAATTTCATTAGAGAATTTACCTCTACCACCTTAGGTGGTGGTGGTGTTTCGAGCCCAAGTATTTCTTCAATAGGAGGTAAATTTTTGACATCCTCAGCTTTAATACCTTTTTCTTTCATAGATTTCTTTGCCTCTTGCATATCTTCAGGACTGAGATATAAGATACCCCTCTTCTTAGGAGTGGGTTTAGGCGGTGGTTCAGGAAGAGTCCAATCATCATAATTTTTCAATATGTTATTCAATAATTCTTCAGCTTGCCCAATAGTTCGTTCCCTGAAAACACAACCAGCACAACTATCTAGGAAATCCCTAGAAGCATCGGTTAGTCCATCATAGAAGATATCAAGTATTTCATTTTTCTTAAGAGGATGATCAGGCAAAGCATTAAGCAATTGGAGAAGCCTCCCCCAAGCTTGTGGGAGACTCTCTTCTTCAATTTGCACAAAGTTAAATATTTCCTGTAAGGCAGCTTGTTTCTTATGAGCAGGAAAATATTTTTCAGAGAAGTAATAAATCATATCCTGGGGACTACGCACATAACCAGGAGCAAGAGTATTGTAGCAAGCTTTAGCATCACCCTTTAATGAGAATGGAAATAATTTGAGAATATAATAGTAGCGAATCTTCTCATCATGAGCAAATAGGGTGGCTATATCATTCAACTTAGTAAGATGTGCCACAACAGTTTCAGTTTCATAACCATGGAAAGGATCAGATTCAACCAGAGTAATTAACTCTGGGTCGATAGAGAATTCATAATCCTTGTCATCAACAAAGATACGTGAAGTAGCAAACTTAGGATCACATTTCATCTTAGCATTCAGAGTCTTTTCTTTATACTTGCATAATAATTTTTTCAGATCATCTCTATCCTTACAAGCAAGAATGTCTCTAGTTGTCTCCTCATCCATAACATAACCTTCAGGTACTTTAGGCAATTCATATCTAGGAGAACTAGGACTAATAGGTGATTCAAGATTTTTAGTTTCAAGATCTTCATCAGTTTCAACAATCTCATGCTGTCTTACTCTAATAATTTGTTCATCAAGAAATTCACCTAGTGGCACATTATCATCAAGCAAGGTACTAGCATCATCATGAGTAGCATTCATAGCAGAAGTAGCATCATCAATAACTTGCGACATATCAGAATTGATAGCATGTGGTGGTGTTGCAAGTCTATTTATAACAGAAGGTGAATTTAAAGCGGAGCTGGATGGCAGTTCCTTACCTCCCCTCGTCTTAGAGGGAAAAATCTTAGTCTTAGCATCCTTCAGATTCTTCATAGTGATAATTTGATAATAATCCCAAGTGACTCAACAAATATAGCTATGCTCCCCGGCAATGGCGCCAGAAAAAAAGGTCTTGATAACCCACAAGTATAGGGGATCGCAACAGTTTTCGAGGGTAGAGTATTCAACCCAAATTTATTGATTCGACACAAGGGGAGCCAAAGAATATTTGCAAGTATTAGCAGCTGAGTTGTCAATTCAACCACACTTGGAGATTAATTATCTACGGCAAAGTGATCAGTAGCAAAGTAGTATGATAGTTTTAATAGTAGTAGCAACAGTAACAATGATAGCAGTAGTTTTATAGCAGTGACAATGGTAACAGCAACAGTAGTAACTTAGCAAGATCAATATGTAGGAAAATCATAGGCATTGGATCGGTAATTTGTTGGATGATATTCATCATGTGACAGTCATAACCTAGGGCGATGAGGCACTAGCTCCAGTTCATAAATATAATGTAGGCATGTATTCCGTAAATAGTCATACGTACTTATAGAAAGAACTTGCATGACATATTTTGTCCTACCCTCCCGTGGCAGCGGGGTCCATATTGGAAACTAAGGGATATTAAGGCCTCCTTTTAATAGAGAACCGGAACAAAGCATTAACACACGGTGAATACATGAACTCCTCAAACTACGGTCATCATCGGGAAGTGTCCCGACTATTGTCACTCCGGGGTTGCCGGATCATAACACGTAGTAGGTGACTATAACTTGCAAGATCGGATCTAGAACATGGATATAATGGTGATAACATAAATAGTTCAGATCTGAATTCATGGCACCCGGGCCCAAAGTGACAAGCATTAAGCATAGCAAAGTCATAGCAACATCAATCTCAGAACATAATGGATACTAGGGATCAAGCCCTAACAAAACTAACTCAATTACATGATGAATCTCATCCAACTCCTCACCGACCAGCGAGCCTACGAAGGAATTACTCACTCCCGGTGGGGAGCATCATGGAATTGGCGATGGAGAAGGGTTAGTGATGACGAATACCAAAGATCCCCCTCTCCGGAGCCCCAAACGGACTCCAGATCTGGCCTCCCGATGAAGAACAGGAGGTGGCGGCGGCTCCATCTCGCGGAACGCGATAATTCTCTCTCCCTGATTTTTCTGGAAAAATAGGACTTTATAGCGTCGGTTTCAGGGTCTGCGGGGCCACCAAGTGGGGACAACCCACCTGGGAGCGCCTGGAGGGGGTGGCGCGCCCTGGTGGGTTGTGCCCACCCAGGTGCCCCCCTCCGGTGGTTCTTGGCTCCAGAAAGTCTCTTTTATTGTATAAAAAATCCTCGAAAAGTTTCGTTCCATTTCGAGAACTTTTATTTCTGCACAAAAACAACACCATGGTAGTTCTGCTGAAAACAGCGTTAGTCCGGGTTAGTTTCATTCAAATCATGCAAATTAGAGTCCAAAACAAGAGGAAAAGCGTTAGGAAAAGTAGATACGATGGAGACGTATCATGGCCTCGTCATCATCCTCTGAATCGATGTCGATGCCACCCTCTTCTCTAGGGACCTTCCTCCCTTCCTCTATCCGAGCACACTTGTCCACCAGAGTGTAAAGCTCCTTCATAGTCTTGGGCAATCTAATGTTCATCTTAGATCGTATCCGACGATTGCGCATGTTGGACTGGAACGCAGCTATCACAGCTGCCGGGTGGATGTCTGGAATATTCCTGTGGACTCGACTGAACCTCTGCATGTATTGCCGCAGGCTCTCTCCTTCCTTCTGCGGGAGAAGCTGTAAATCGCTGAGCCACCCTGGTTCTTGATGGCCACCCGTGAAGGCGCCAACAAACTCATGGCACAGGTCAGCACAGGTCGAAATGGAGTTCTCCGGCAGGTGCATCAGCCAAGACCTCATGTTTGGCTTGAGTGCCAAAGGGAAGTAGTTGGCGAATACCTTCTCATCTCTTCCCCCGGCAGCTTGAACAGCGATGGTGTAGATGCTCAAAAACTCTGCCGGGTTCAGCCTTCCATCATACTTCTCTGGTATCTCTGGCTTGAACGAGTGAGTGGACGGCCAATGAACTTGCCGCAGCTTGCGGGTGAAGGCAGGGCACCCAGCCTCGAAGGGCAGGTATCTGCCTTCAGCGAGCGCGGGCTCGTCGACATCGGGGCCATCACGCCTGTCGGACTGGCGGCGGGCGTCGCTGTGTTGCTCGGTGTTGACACGCACGCCTTCCCTCCGCTTTTCCTCCAGGACTCGCCGTAGGCCTTGACGTGCTCGAGGGTCGGACGAAGCCATCGAGACATCGTCGGGTTCTTGGATGTGCAGCTCCCGCGCCGGCTCCCGCAGAGGGGACTGCACCATAGGAGTGGCCCCATCCTCACGGCCAGCGGCGTGGGCCGTTGTCGCTACCTGGGAAGGCCGTGGCGGGTTGGCCCGCTGTGATCCTCCCGCCTTAGCGAAGCCAATCAGACTCTGAATGGTGACTCTCCACCCAACCACCTGATTGGCTGCCGGCGGAAATTTCAATAGCAGCTGAGCCCGCGCCATGGCCTCCGAAGCGGTGTTTGGCATGGATATTGATGAAGACCGTAACATCGTCCGACTCCTGATGGTGCCTGTAGCGGCCGTGTCGTGCTCTTGTCGTCGTGAGCCAGCCACCTGGATGGCGTGTGGACGAGGTGGAGGTGCTTGAGGGCCAGTGGCTCCGTTCAGCGTAGCGGCTGGGTCGGCTCGCTCCGGGGGCGGCGCATGTTCTATGGCCGCACCCGCGGCGGGAGCGGTCGGGGAGTTGCAATTCCTCCTAGAGCGTGTACCCCCGTTGCGGTTGTGCCCCTCGGCCGGACGGGGAGGTGCAGATGGAATAAGCTCTCCTCCCATACCTCGTGGGGCGTGGCCACCAGGATGTAGTTGGTTTTGCCCTTCCCCGGTTCCTCCTGCTCCTGCTTTGGCCACAGGGGAGGTGGTAACGACTCCGCCGGCGCCGACCACGTCCCCCGCAGCGTCCACACCTCCAAGCGTCCCCGTAGGTCCCGCGGCGTCGGCAGGCGTGTGCGGCAGGGCCTTCGAGGTGGAGGGATGAGCTGCGGCGCCGGGCTTCTTCTTGGGCGCCATGGACGATGGAGCCATTGGTGAAGAAGATGGCGGTGACGATGACGCGCTGCGTACACTTCTCGGGTTCGCGCAAGCGCCGCCCCCTACCTGGCGCGCCAAAGATGTCGTGGGAAACCACGGCCACCTATGGGGCCAAGGGCCCCTTTTGGTTCGGCAGGGGGACTAAGCACATTGCACAAAGAGCGGAGGAGCGCAGCGTAGCACGGCAGAGATCACACGGGCAGTTTTACCCAGGTTCGGGCCGCCGCGAGGCGTAAAACCCTACTCCTGCTTTGGTGGATTGATGGTGGATGGTGGCGGAAACGCAGTGCCCGTGCCTGGCAGGGTGCCTCGGAGCGTGGGCAGCTACGCGTGTATGGGTGTACAAGGGTCTGAATCCTCTCTATGGTTGCCATGGGCCTCCTTTTATAGATCAAGGGGTCACCACAGTGGCAAATTAGTGATTGTGTACTGATTAGATAGCGAACAGTGCTATCATATCTACTCTGCAGATAGAGTAGTATGCATTAAATGCGCCACTTAGTGTCCCATCACGGCCTGCCCGGCACGCCTTGCGGGGCTGTTTGGCCACCCTCTCTCCTGTCTGCATGACACGTCGCTGGACGGGTGTCATTTGGAGGTGATTCCTGTAGGAAGTGGCTGCCATGTGGCAAAAGGCAGCCACTTAATCATCTTGGGGCTTGACACCGCACCGATCGATGACTTGCATTGCCGTGAGGTGGAGAGGTGGAGCCTTGGCGGGGTATTTCGCCTTCGTATGCCCCGGCAAGCCCGCCGGGGTGATCTTGAGATTTGCTTCCGGGGCAACCTTGACCTCGCCAGGCTCTCCTACCCGGCAAGGGAGGTTTTTCCCTTAGCAGTACCTTGCTCCTTGGCTTGACTTGATCTTCTCAACCTACCCTTTGATTCCTCAAAAGAGCCTATCTCTAGTACTTGGACTGGTCTTTGATGTTGTAACCTTGATCTTGGGCCTGTGCACTGTCCGGGCAACAGACCCAGGGTTCGTTGCACCGACAGCTGCCGCCGCCGGAGAATGTGTGGGAGTAGAGGGATGGCCTGGACAACTCCATAGGCTATGATGGGTCACCGAGGCGTGCGCGGCAGTGCCACCAGCCGCTGTAGGAAGAGGACGCAAGATTGAACAAAATAAAGAAATACAAATGGATAGGTGGTTGGTCCCAGATGTCTGTGTATGAGACCTGTTGGGTCCACCTGAGAAGGGGAATATGTTGGGAGGAAGGAGATTCAAAGCACGGCATCCCATTGAACTAGTTACATACATAAGCAAATAGCCACTAAAAAAAGCAAACAGGTTAATGGGTTCTTATACGAAATATTTCGGACAAAACAGATAATTATGACACATAGGCTAATGCATGAAACACTCAGATGATAAAGGTGCTTAAACAGATAAAGTACATCATCTAGACCTTCCTGGCACGCTTGATCATGACGATGCGGCTATCCGTGTACTCGTCGGTTACGGGAAGCAGACACGCCCTCATGTCCAAGATCCGCCTGTACATGTCGTAGCATTCGTATGCGTCCTTGGCCACATAGGTTATGTAGGCTAGATTCAGATGTACCTCCCACGTGTTCAGGTCCTTGGTATCGTCGTCTTCTTTCATGTTGGCGTAGCAGGGGTCGATGATGGTCTCGGCGAGGTCAAGCACGGAGTCCCTCTCCTGCCTGTTGCCGATGATCTTGTATTGCTTCTGGATGTCGACAAGCTTGTTGCACCAGATGGCCGAATCGTCGCGTTCTTCCTTCTCTCCACTGTAGCGAAGGTGCAGTCGGCGCTGCCGATGAAACGGGCGAATGCTCCAGAACCTCTAATGGCCCTACAGTAGTGGTAGACGAGAACCTCGTCCCCCACGCATACCTGGGCGACGGCGATCCGCTGGTCCCTGTCAGGAGACGAATGGATGGGCACAAGGTCTAGTCCTGCAACCTTGTGCTTTCTCCTCCTGTAGGTACTGCTTGAACTCGGTGAGGCAGAGCTTCACCGAGTCTAGATCGTTGGTGTACATCACATTCAACTTAGTGCAGCCATGGGTCTGAATGGCGAACTCAAAGGTGAACTCCTTGCTGAAGTCCATATCCAGCAGGCTCACCCCTCGGATCGCCATTGGAGTCTCTTCAAGTGAACGAGTGGGTAGGCGGCGGCGGCAGTTCATTTTTCAGCTCTTGGGGAACTGGATTCAACAGTAAATTGAGTGTGTACAGGCGACAACAGTTACTACCCCTCCCTCGCCCGCTGCACGCCCGGCAGAACATGCACCCTCGGCGCATTCAAACGCCTCCATTAAGAAACCTATTCCGGCCACACATCGGTTCACGAGCGGGTCTGTATTGGTACTGTAATAACAAGTGTTAGTGGTCACTTTACTTAAATTTAATTAGCTTTAATTAAAATTTATTCTTAAAACAAGCAATGCATTGGCTCGTTCTATCAGTGCCACAGGATCAACATGCACAACAATTAGAATTATTATTCTCAGGACGCACACGATTAGCACATTTGTCGCACTTTCACATAGACAATAGTACCAAGTTTGAACAGTTTGTTATGGTTGCTATCCTCTGCATCATCCTGCCGTGTTTCCCAGCTTGCAAGATTCAGAACCAACAAATAAGATTCAAATAATAAGTACAACAAAGATGCCTACACATCTCATTGATTCCCAGCTTGCAAGATTCAGAACCAACAAATAAGATTCAAATAATAAGTACAACAAAGATGCCTACACATCTCATTGATTCCCAGCTTGCAAGATTCAGAACCAACCCATCAGAGCCTTTTGATAAAGTGAATATCGGGATTAAATCCATCTTGGCTAGCCGTGTCATACAACCCAAGAACTTGGCGAATGCTCTTGACCATCACAACATCTGTAGTTGAGTATTCCTGTTTGCACAGATAAGAAAGAGCATGATTACTATAATAGTGGCACTAGTTGAAGCAAACTTTATTTCCAAAATGAGAAAAGATTGCGATAGAATAGCTTTATTTAAAAAATACAACGTTAGCACAGTATGACAAAGCACAATCATGTTGATAAAGGACAGTACTGACCGGTGTGAGATGACTTTGGGAGATCAAGTTATTCTTCATGTCCCATATCTTGCTATGAAAGCGATTCATTGACATTCATTAACACCTCAGTGTGGCAGTAGAAGGAGGAGCATCGACTCATTTCAATCACTTTTTTTGTGCAGTTCAACTAAAATTATGGCGCCCGCCAGTTAGAGAGGAGGAGCGTCGACTCATTTCAATCACTTTTTTCTGCAAATTATCTACATTGGAAATGAAATGGTAGCTAAGACAGTAGTTCTATTTTAAATGTATTATTACTTCATTTTATCAGTGGCAGTAGCAATGCCAAAACAGTAGCACAAGATCACTAGCTGGATGCAGAGTCAAAATCAACCAAAAAGGAACATACCCGGTCATGGGAACCATAACTGAGAGAGGGGCCCCTACGTCGCCACGACTCAATGAGGTCAACCTGCAGATCCATGATTTAATTCATGCGACTTTTTCTGCAGTTCACCTGAAATGAAGCAAAGATTGCATCATTCAGCTAGCAAGAAGTAGTTGCTCTCATGAGCTGGCAGGTTCTTCTTTAGTAGTTGCACTAAAATTGAGCAACATTAAGGTTGGTTGTCCTACTCATGTAAGGTGCAACTATAATTTGCTTATCCTTTTGTGCATTTCCGATAAAATAAAGTGCCATTGTGGTGAAAGTGACGGCTCATCTTGCAAAGGCTAATAAAATGTTGCATGAGATTACCAGCAGAGTTTGACGGAGATTTTGGAAACTCCAATCACCATTTTGTGCAGTTCCACCAAAATTGAGAGACGTTGCCCACGTGACATTTTAGTTGAACTGCACAAGACACTCATTCCAAAAAAAGTGTTTTGTGCAGTTCACCAAAAGGTCACAATAGCAACAAGGTGAAATGGATATCCCTATCTGCACAAAAAGATAGAAAGAAAACAGTTGCTGGTCAATAACAAGATACGAAACATACACGAAATGAAAAGAAGCATCTTGATTATGTTCATGGCAATCATGCAAGGACAGTAGAAATTTTAAAACGGCAGCATTGCTTCATGTTACCGGAAGCATTACGATCAACAATGACATTCGTCAAATATGGGATTACTTTAATGGTGGCATTGCTTGTTTACCAGATACAGTAGATCAACAGCAGCTAAAGAGTTGGTTTAAGGGCATGGGACAGTGGGGACACCAGGACACTCAGTAGCGTAAAGAAGCAACTTACTTATCATACTGGGGAAAACAACAGGAGTACCATTTGTAACATAGTTTAGTTGCATCATATCACTGGAGGCATTAGATTAACAATAACACTGGTTAGACATGTCCTTAAGGTAACAGTTTGATCGCTTCATTTTACATGCACCCTTACATTAACAACAGCAAAAAGTTGGTATAAGGACATGCGACAGTGGACGCATCAGCATAATGTACCTACAAGGAGGCATAAAGTGGTGATGCCGAGTTTGTTCATACTCTGTGAGGGCAGCAAATCTAATCCTGGAGACCTTTTACTGTGTGAGGGCAGCAAATCTAATCCTGGACATACTCTGTTGACATGTCCACCAGCCGCCACTTTCTATCCTTTTTTCAACCAATAATAGATTTGTTCCTTATCCAGTTTGTACTGCCTTTTCCCTTTATTTCCCTTTTCAACCAAGAGACCAGTTGGGTATCCAGTCTCTACTACTTTCCCCCTGTTATTTCCTCTTTGAATCAAGTCCTAGATTCATGCTACGACTTTCCCCCCTTTCTTCGTTGTTTGAACCAAGTCCTAGATTCGACTGCATGAAGTAGCTTTACCTCCAATAATACTAAAAATTTAGGTGGCTTTGGAAGAGCTGATGGAAGTAGAAAAAGATCCACATGCAGACACGTGGGGAGCTGGGGCAGTAGAGCAAGGCCGCTTTTGAAGGAACTTATACCTGAGGGTCGTCGGGATGTCGGCGGCGCCAGGTCGGATCTGCACACAGTACGGCAGGGAGGAAGAAGGGTCGAAGGACCTCTTGAGCCGGCATTGTGTCAGAGAGAACGGCACGGGCAAAGGATCGGGACCCACCGGCAGCTGTGGGTTTCCTCCCTCGCCGCCGATGACCGTGTGAATGATGCACCTAGTCCTCTACACACACCGGCCGAAGGGATCCAGCCGGATCTATGACCAGCGGTGAGCAGAGAGAAAATGTCGCTACCGCTGTCTTGTTTAGATCTGGAGAGGATGAGAGAATGAAGAGAGCAACCCTAGTAAAGCAAGCGCTCAGGCCCCTGCCTATATATATAGTGGAGTGATTATCTTTTTCTCTCCACAACAAGCGTTTCAATCTGTGTATGTGGCATTAAAGAAAAGAAACTCTCTATTTAACGTGACTAACTGTACGACTCCTACTTACTAGTAGTAGTATTGTTCACTTGTGCTCCCCGGCCCTCCATTCATTGAACAACCCCACGGGTGAATAAACATACAGTACTAGTACTTATATAGAACGAACAAGCTCGAACTATTTTGGCTTTGAGATATCGATGGTACAGTTTGACCACATTGCATCAATGGACTCAGTACTTTGAAGTAACCTATACGTATAAACACATGCATGGTTTACATTCTGAATTGCTAGCTAGAGCTTGAACTGTATTTGTTTACATGTACCACCTTTTTCTTTTGGTTTTCTGCTCCATGGCGCAATTCATCGATACAAAATTATACTATGAGTAGTTAAAAGTTGAGGGCGGGGCTTTTCCCGGGCAGTACGCACGGCAGTTTTTGCGTAGGCGGTTTGACAGAGAGGCGAGGAGGGTGAGGGAGTAGCGGATTCAACTTACTGCTGGAAAGGTAGGGTTGTGCGATTTGACGGCGCGTTACTGCTGGAAAGACGGGGTCTTGTGATATGACTACTCACTATAGTCATTAATTACTGGCGCTACGACCGGGGTGATGCCCCCCTTCCGTTCCCCACTCTAATCTGGTGCATGACACGTCGACCCGGATGCTGGCTCTCCCACATGTCAGTGAAGTACGTAAGAAGGAGCAAAGAATCATGCGGTATATATAGTGTATATACTAGTACTACTACTCACGTCGGAGGAGTGCGAACCACAGCAGCCCAGTGAACCAGCAGGCGATAGGCCATAGGAAACAATGCGGTGATATGGCCATAAAAAACAATGTGCTACAGTCCAGTCTCTAGCATGTACAGTACTCCTCCTCTTCCTCCTCCTCTTGGTTCATCGCCATCATACTTTCCCCATTCCTGTGTTTTCAGTATCCTGCGAATCAAAGAGGCCCTTAGACTGGTTTAGGTCCGGTCGTTTTTTATAAATGTGTTATGTCCAAAATTTAATGAACGTGCTCCGGTTTCTATGAAAATAATCCAGTTTGCATGTAGTAATTCATTTATTTATTTATTCTTCTGCGGGGGGTTTGCATGTAATTCGTGAGGTCTGAAATGTAAAGTACGCCGGCATGGTTGCATATGCTCCGAGTCGTGCATGCACTACGCCAGATGCTCTATGTCCCACATGTCGGCGAAAGGGAGCACATGGAAATAGCCTAGGAGTACATATAGGAGGATAAATGTGTGAAAAAATATGTACTATGAAGCGTAGCTGCGGTTCGAAAAGGAGACCTAAAGTGATGACAGGTATAGGTCGCACGCACCCAAGTAGTGGTACTAGACGTACGACTACTTTTTCCCTAAAAAAAATAGAGGTACGAGTGCTCAGTACTCCTATTCTATCAACACGAGTCCCATCTAACAACAGCGTCCGTGCAACAGCTAGCTCTTCTCCCTCGTTTCTCTCTTCTAATTCTAACTTAGCCGACGCGCGGTGGGCGGGGTGGGGATTTGCCGATAGTCGGTTTGCTCAACTGCGGCCCCACCTGACAGTGAAAATGCTAAGACAACAAGCGTTCCCTAGATTGAGCGGCGTGCCGGACAGACCGTGTGGGGGTGCGACGCGAACGGCACAGGCATGTTGTACTTGTTCCACTTTCTTGTTTTGAACTCGTGACATGTAGTAACGTTCAGTTTTGAATATATAAGTTTGGTTGTCGTGCCAATATATACAGTACTCCCTCCATGTAGGTTGGGTCGCTGAAGTCAAAATTAGACACAAAACACGATGGTGACAGACCAGTCTACCTCCATCCTGGTTTATTGCTCCCCATCGTAATCTGTGCCAAATTTTGACCATAAATTTGACTAACAAAAGGTTTGTGCATGTCACCAAAACTATATCATTGAAAACTATGTTCAAATACAAATCAAACGATATAATTTTTATTGACATGCACTAACATTTTGTCAATTAAATCTTTGGTCAAAATTTAGCACAAATTACAAAAGGGACTAATAAACCAGGACCTAGGTAGTACACCAGGACGAAGACAGTGATACTACATATAATTAACGCCAAATAAGAGCAAGGGATCACACATGTCATTTATGACTGGAATAAAAATGCCATACACTAATAAAACATTAAGGCCACGAGGCGATGCCGTGCTGGTTACAGGAGGCAAGAAGAAAGATGCATCCATCAACGACGTCCACCTCCTCGACTCAGGGCGCCGGCCCACCGAATGGCGGCTAAGTAGCAGCGGCTTTCGTGGCTAGGTCGACGTGCTTCTGAACAATGGCATCCAAAGATTCCAGCCGTTGGAAGAAGACCAGCATCTTACTGTCCTCGCTGGCCTTCTAGTGGCCTAAGTAGACGATTTCCTCGTAGACGTGGATGTGCAGGTCGACGGTTTCTTGCATGGCGAGGCCCTGTGTGGCGAGCGCGGCCTTGAGGTGCACATTCTTCATCGCGACCTCCGGCAGCTGCAGGGCCACCAGTGCTTCAAAGAGTTCGTCACCTTGGAGGCCGATGAGGGTGGCAGGCAACGAGGAGCCTAGGCGCGCGGGCTGGAGCAGTACGGCAAGGTCGTCCGCGTGCTTCTTGATGGCGGTGAACTTGCGGATGGAGTCGACCATCATCTGGTACATGCGAGAGGCGAAGCCGGCGTCGACGAGGGCTATGACGCCGACGATCGCCAGCACCATCTGGAAACGCTGCGCAGTGCGGGGCCATAGGCCGGCGTCTTGGATGATCCCGCATAGCCGACTGCCGCTCGCGTCCATCGACGCCATGGGTGCTTGTGGCTTCTGGTCACTTGGTCTTGGTCTTGGATTGGAGTGGGCAGTGTTGCGCAGAGACTAGGAGTAGATGGATTGGAGTGGTGGGGCGCCTTTATATGAGAGTCCAAACTGCGTTGCATTCACATTGTGCTGGCTCCATTCTGCTTCTCCAATTACTTACCTCTGCATGCTAATTGAATGCGGAGGCATCATTGACCGTTCAACGTTTTGGGAACCGCTACCGTCTGCCTCATTGGCATTCAAGCCGTATCAACATAAATGCGTGTCAAAAAGAGACTAGTCAGTAGTAGTACCACGACCAAGGCGGAGAGGAAAACGAGAGAACTGCGTATTTATTTACGGTGTAGATTCACTCATTTTGCTCCGTATGTACTCATTTACGGTGTAGTCACTTGTTGAAATCTCTAGAAAGACAAATATTTAGGAACGGAGGGAGTAGTCCCTCCTTTCTGGTTTACAGGGCCATACTATTAAGAGCAAGTACAATAGTGGGCTTATAGCCTGCTTACATGGCAATTTTGTCTATGTGGAGGAGAGAGACATAAAAAAGTAAGACTAGCCACAGTGGGAGTAACTTTAGCAGTAACATCGAGTCCAACTCAGCAAATTTGCTTATGTGGCAATGAGTTAATGAGGAGAGAGGTAGTTTGAGTAACTTAGCTAGTTACTATAACATCACATGTCCCAATGCAATATGAGTCTATAACCTAATAAATGAAGCTTTGCATGACACCACACTTATGTTACTACCCACTATGAAGATAGTAACATAGTCTAGGGATATGTCTATGTTACCATTGTATGTTACTCTCCATTGTGGCTAGTCTAATCTCATGCAAGAGCCTGGCTATATGCGTGCTCCAAGGCAGATGCAATAAATGTGAGGAAATAGATAGAGAGAAGATGAGAGGCAGATGCAATAAATGTGAGGAAAGAGATGGAGTACTAATCTTATAGCCAACCTTATAGCTAAGCTTGTTGTATATGTGTTGGCTATAAATGATATGGCAACATCTTATAGCCAACAGTTGGCTGTATTATTAACTTTTTTTATGTCTCTCTCCTCCACATAGGCAAACTTGCCATGTAAGCAGGCTATAAGCCCACTATTGTACTTGCTCTGAACTGACTGCTGCATGCCGTGCTAGGTACTACGTCCCACGTCTCTCATTGGTTGATTCCTATTCATGTCTAGAAACAAGAAACGTGGTCGGGTTTGTTTTGGGATTATTTGATTTTCATAAGATGACTATTACTAGCAATCGCCACAATAACCGTAAGATCTGCATCCGACGGTGGCACCTATTGGACGCAAACAACAGAATTGCCACAAAACTGCCGCACCACGCCCCACCCCTACACAAAGACTGCCACGCGAGCGTTCGCAACGGCCATGTTCGGGTTGCGCTTGGCTCTTCGCCTCTTCGAGAAGACGAACAATGATGTTACTACTTCTACAGTATCGAATCAACTGCTGCATGTCCGTCCACCGCGTGCGGGAGGGATAGCTTGTTGTAGTAAGCAAAAGCCTGTCCTCGTCTGTGAGCCACCGCGCGCATGGGCGAGGGAGAGGGCGTACTAGTAGTAAAATCAAGCTTCTCCTCGTTGTACGAGTTGACGCGACACATCATAGCACTGGCCCCACATGCTTGCCTCTAAACTTGGCTAAAAGACCCGCAGTGTACAATATATTTGCTGCAACCTCTAACATTTACCCCACCACAAATTAAAATATATATTCCTTTCTTGATCAGATCAGCGTGCAAACTACAATCACCAGGATGACAGGTAGGGCCATAAGATTATTTTAATCAAAAAAATGCTTCGAGACAGCCTCATAGCATGGAGCCGACTCCAACGATTTTAAGCTTAGAGGCACGGTACACGCTATCCTAGACTATGTCACTATACTACCTCCCCTACACATGAAACTGCCACATGAGCGTTCGGGTTGTGCTTGGCTCTTCGCCTCTTCGGGAAGTTGAACAATGATGGTACTACTATAGTGGAGTACTACTAGTATGCTTCTGGCCATCTGACACTGAATGAACTACTGCATGTCCATCGCGTGCGGGAGGGAGAGTGTGTAGCGAAAGCTTCTCCTAGTCCTGCGAGCCACCATGCTCATGGGCGAGGGAGAGGGCATTGTAATAAAACTTCTCCTTGTTGTATCAGTTGACACGACACATGAAAGCAGTGCACTCAATATATTTCAATAATTTGCGTTTACTGATGCATTAATTACAACGCATGCATGCATGCCGTGACTTTCCTTTTGATACTTGCATGTGTTGATTTAATACACCTTGCAGTAGTATGAATATGTGATGGTAAAACTTTCTAATGCCCTGGCCCTAAAGCGAGAGATGGTTGTGCACGAGAAGGGCAAGATCATGCCGACGGAACAGGGCCCGACGATGGAGCTCTCCATGGTCTCTATGGACCTCACCTTGCTCCACTGCCCCTTGTGCCTCCGTCCCACGAAGCCTCCAGTGTATGAGGTTCAAATACACCTCGTCCGTTCGGCTGAACGAGCAAGGTGCAGGTTTCTTGATTGATGTGTTGTTCGATTGATTTGTGCAATGCAAGGGAGGGCACCTAGCCTGCGCGGACTGCCGCGGCAAGTGCCTCGGGAACCAGCGGCAGTGCCAGAAGTGCGAGCGCGGCGGCGGCTTCGACGTGCGGAACACGGCGATGGATGCCGTCCTCTCCTCGGTGAGGGTGGAGTGCCTGCATGAAGGCTGTGGGCTCTACGTCACTTACCACAAGCTCGCCGATCACCAGAGCGTGTGTCCGCTCGTGCCCTGCAAATGCTCGTGCCCATCTGCGGCTATGAAGGCCCGCCGCCGGCGCTCCCCCACCACATCAGCATCGTGCATCCCATGCCCGTGCACAGGATCCAATATAGCAAGGTGCTCCAGCTGCAAGTGCCAGTGTCGGAGCCGCGGCTCTTGCTGTTCATGGAGGAGGATGGCCGCGTGTTTTTCTTGGTCGGCGACGTGCTCGACATTGGCGCGCCTATCGCCGTGTCGGTCGTCTGCATCAGAGCGGGGGCGTCCCCACCTCCGCACTACGTGGCCAAGCTGTGGGCGAACGGCCCATCGGGGGAGCCCAAAGGCAGAACCGACGCCGTCAAGGTGGAAATCGAGGTGACAAGCAGCAAGGATCCCGGCGACGTGGCCGTGCAGGAGCTGACCTTCTTCACAGTTCCGCCCAAGCTGCTGGTCGGGGCTGGGTTGTCGAGGGCGATGTCCCTCCACATTCAGATTGACGAGCTCACCTCCTAAATGATTCTACAGCGCCTTTTGTTTATCTTAGTAATATGCTAATATAGGGGTTAGCTCGGTCTACTTTAGCTTAAGAGATGGTGGGTTTTGGTGGCGATGCAACAATTACTTCGACATCAGATCAGTAGTTAAAGTAATTTCCAACAGTCGAACGGATATTTTGTGTCTGTTGGATATAAAGATCCTTTGGGTAAGAAGTATAAGCAGCTTATATGCTTGTTTGTTGAGGAAGTGTTGCATACTTCTACGAGTTGACGCGACACATCAAAGTAGTACTACTACTAGTAGTACTCACCCGACTGCGCACCAGGCAAATGAAGCTCGTGTCGTGTTGGTGCCGTGTGCGGCCCGCACATTAACCAAAACATCGCACCTCCAGCTTAGCCTCTGCGTTTTAAACTTCTCAATCTCAAGGCCAAGGAGCAACGGGAACCTATGATAGAGCCAATCGGATGGTTGAGAACACTACAATTCGTAGCAACAGATGCGTGTGTGAGAGAGGACGAGTGCGTGCGTGCACCTCTTCTCTTCATGTATAACATACTAAACTCAGAGTACAAGTGTATGTGGGTGGCATCGACCTAGGGAGCTAGAGATGGTGCGTGCGAGAAGTCCCAAGAGACTAGGTGTGTGCATGGGAAAGAGGGAGAGAGATGATATGTGTCGATATAATGCGTGTGAAAAAAAGACTAGTCTATAGCTCGCCATGAGGCTATTCCTGTCGAACGCCCCAATAACCGTAAGATATGTATCTGATGGTGCCAGTTATTGCACATACACACCAGTAGAAAAAGAAGTACCATGGCATATTACAAAACTGCTACACCACGGCCGAGAACGCGTGCCCACGTTACGGCATCCGGGAATAGTGCCACACTTCGAAACTAGAACCGTCAATAAATTTTGAGCTTGCGTCTCGTCACATTCCAAATTACTACCACGCTATATTTAATTGCAAACCTTTTCACACCGATCACAACCTAAATGGTTTCCCACTTAGGAGCGTATTAGTACTCGGTTATAAATACTACTATGCCAAGATGACTGCACATTCCTCCTCAACTCCTCATCCACAAAAACAAACAAGTCATTCATCATCGTTCCCTTGCGTCTGCCATGGCCAGCGTGAGTTCTGGGTCGAGAGATTACCACCAGGGAGAGGCGAGCATGGAAGCAAAAGCACGAGAGATGTCCCGCCTCACCGCAAAAGTAGCCGACATGTCCCGCCGCGCGGCCATAGCAGCACAGAGGTCCCGCCGCGCCGCCGAAGCAGCACGGAGGTCCCGCCGCACCGTCGATGCAGCAGACTGGTCCGGCCGTGCCGCGGAAGCAGCAGAGATGTCCCGCCACGCCACGAATGCAGCAGAGATGTCCTCCCACGCCGCGACGGCCTGGGAAAATGTCTCGTGGGCAGGCAAGGACTCTTACAGGCGCATGCATGCGATCGTCCATAGCCAGATGGATCAGATCTCCGGCTGGGCGAGGTTGCAGGACGACATGAAAGCCTCATTTGAACAGGCTACCGGCGTCATCCGGCAACTAGGGGAGAGCAATGAGAAGCTCCGGGCCGAGCGCGACCTACTGAGGGCGAAGATCGCCGGAAGGGCAAAGCAGGCAGAGGAGACCGCTGCCTTGTTGAAGAGGACGGGCGTCATTTTCAAGAAACTTATGGATGAGAATGCCATGCTCCGCATCGAGCGTGAAAGGCTGGTGGAGGAATCTGTGGATGCTGCCAAGCAGCGTATTAAGGACATAAAACTGATGAAAGAGATCATCGCCACTCGCCGCGAGAACTAGTCTCCGCGACCTGCAGCGCATCAAGAAAGCAGAGATCAGCGAGCCAGATCATTGTATGCGTCTTCCTTCTTCTTTTGCCCTTGTGTATTTCGGGCGTAGCCGCATGTGGCTTTTTTAATTATCTTCCTAAATATGTAAGACAATTATTATCCACTGTCGTCGTCCTTATATATTCATCAGTCTTGCTATAAGTCGCAGTAGATGCTATATAGGTCCGTCGGATCTCACATCAAGATCCGTGCAAAAAAATTCTTTTCAGATTTTCTTTTTCCTCTCTTAAATCTCAGTCGAGTGAGACATAGCCATGCCATTAAATAGGGGCTCGGGTGCCATTAATGGAGACCTTGGGAGAGAGGTGGGCGGCAGATCGAGGTCAAAGGGCTCTCCTCCCGATAAGCATGTGCAGGGGTCTGATCGCACGCCTCCCGTACTCAAATAGCTACCCCGCACGTGCCTCCTAGCCAATAAAAAAAGGGGACGCATGGCGGCACGTAAATGGTAAGTAGAATGCCCACGGTTTCAATAATACTTGTGTTTCCGATTGTAACATGACAACTCTTGTTTCAAAATGACTTTGTTGATTGTTAATGTGTGCGCCTTCGCAAATCGGACAGCAAAATTACCACAGCATGTTGGTGCCATGTCATGACACCAAGCCAAGTTTCATGATTTTCATGCGTGTTTTGAATTTGCAGGAATTAAAAAACCAAGTTTCTCAATGTTTCCGGCTGAGCCACGATGCACACATGTGATTTTCAACCAACTTTGGTGCACCGGAGCATGTGCTTGTAGTTCAAATTTGAATTGTGCACATTAAATGACCAGAAACTCAATTAATGTATAAAAAAGGCCAAACGAACCCGGAATAATTCGAAAATTTAACACGACACTCATATAGTTCTATGTTGCCTCTGTAAAGAAAATCAAGGGGGGCAGCGTATATCGTTTCGCACACAAAGGTGACACGTTTCCTCTCAGAACCACGAGCCTTCTTGAGAGCAGCTCCGGTTTACAAGAAGCTTATACCAAAACTTGTTCCAATTCGGCCAAAAAATTTACCACAGCATGTTAGTACCATGACATGACACCATGCCAAGTTTCATGATTTTCAGGCATGTTTTGGATTTACAAGAATTTTAAAACCAAGTTTCTCAATGTTCTCGGCCGAGCCACGATGCCCAGATGTTTGAATTTCATTCCCATTTCTTGCATGGGACCTAGAAATTCACCCGAGGACACACATGTTATTTTTCAACCAACTTTGGTGCACTGGAGCATGTGCTTGTAGTTCAAATTTGAATTATGCACATTAAATGACCAGAAACTCAATTAATGTATAAAAAGGCCAAATGAACCTGGAATAATTCCAAAATTTAACACGACACTCATATAGTTCTATGTTGCCTCTATAAAGAAAATCAAGGGGCGGGCAGCGTATATCGTTTCGCACACAAAGGTGACATGTTCCCTCTCAGAACCATGAGCCTTCTTGAGAGAAGCTCCGGTTTGCAAGAAGCTTATACCAAAACTTGTTCCAATTCGGCCAAAAAATTTACCACAGCATGTTAGTGCCATGACATGACACCATGCCAAGTTTCATGATTTCCAAGCGAGTTTTGGATTTACAGGAATTTAAAAACCAAGTTTCTCAATGTTCTCGGCCGAGTCACGATGCCCAGATGTTTGAATTTCATTCCCATTTCTTGCATGGGACCTAGAAATTCACCCAAGGACACACATGTGATTTTTCAACCAACTTTGGTGCACCGGAGCATGTGCTTGTAGTTCAAATTTGAATTATGCACATTAAATGTCCAGAAACTCAATTAATGTATAAAAAAGGCCAAACAAACCCAGAATAACTCCAAAATTTAACAAGGCACTCATATAGTTCTATGTTGCCTCTGTAAAGAAAATCAGGGGGAGGCAGCGTATATCGTTTCGCACACAAAGGTGACACGTTCCCTCTCGGAACCACGAGGCTTGTTGAGAGAATCTCTGGTTTGCAAGAAGCTTATACCAAAACTTGTCCCAATTCAGCCAAAAATTATACATATGAAAACAGGGTTTAGATTATCCTGAACATCTCGCTACCTAGACCAATGTACTATGATTTGAATTCAACATAAAATGGATACAAATATTTGAATTGGAGATCATATGGTACATGTAGTTCATAGTGAAATATGATTACTACTATATGCATGTTTTCTGTTATCAAGATAATATTTAAATGATGGTATAACTTGACAACAATCATATTCAAATAAGGAAAATTGATTCAAATTTAGTCCATATGGTAGACGACAATATATATGTTCATAGGGTGGAGTAAAATGTTCATATAAGATGGAAGATCAAAATGTAGGACTACATCCATTATAAACCGCAAGATCACCTAACGATATATTCGAATTCAACATAACGTGGATTCAAAAATTGAAATTCGAGATCCTAGCATTTGTAATCATATAAAAAGGGACATGACTCTTTCTTGTGGTGGGAATTGATTTGTTTTTTGTTGTTGTTGAGGGAAGTGTGAATTGATTTGGTACTGTATAGGCTAATCTTGTTCTCCCGATTTTTTTTACATTTTTCTTGTAGTTTTTTCAATGGCATTTATAGCAATATAGTAAAAGGGGACATGACTCTCTTGTGTCTTGTATGAATTGTTTTTTTCGTACATGTTAAGTTTGTTCTGCCGAACATGGAATCCGCGCCTTGTTATCCCGAAATTTTCAAGCTCGAGTATCTTTTGTCTCTTCTGCTGTGAAACTCCCGCCTCTTCAACCCGCGCCGCGCCTTGTTATCCCGAAATTTCGATGCGCACGAAAACTCCATCCTCATCCAAAATCGGTCCCGCAGCCTAGACACGCGAAATCCCCCTTCTACCCCTCAGCCGGAAATGCCGCCTCAATGTCGCGTGGTCAAAACCTGTGGGGGTACGTTCGTAACTTACCCTACATTTTGAACAAGCGCGTCCCTAAGCCATGGCTCCCCCCTACCTTCCCCTTCGTCCCCCCCCCATTCGTACACCAAGGCCGCCAAAACCCGCGAAACCCCACGCTCCTCCGTCGGCCTCCCGACTGCCGCCTAGCCGGAGACTCTTCCCTGACGACGTCATCCATAGCAACAGCTCGCCGTCCCTCATCCACCGCACTGGATGAGGATCCATCGTCGATCTTGTCGTCCCACCGGATCAGCCGCCCCGTCCTCCACCTCCAAGGAGCTGCCCCGACGTTCGCCTTGTCTATCGCGCCACCTCCATCCCCACAGCGTCGTCTAGACCTGCCCCACCGAAACCGCAGCACCCTCACCAATTCCTCCGATGAAGCCGAGGCCTACTCGGCGCCACCAAGGAGGTTCTGCATTCATCATTACATTTTATCTTTTATTCGATCTCACGGGGCTGCCGGTGCTCAGTACCGAGCAGCCATGGTGGGTCTCCATCGACGGCGCCTTCGCCGACAACTTCCTCCATGGCGTCTCTCCCCCATGTCGTTGCTTCCTCGTCGACGACTTCCACACCAGCACTAGCTGCTGCTGCTCCGGCTCTTGCTCGTGCTCCTGCTGCTCCGGCTCTTGCTCGCGCTGCGGCTCTGTTCTTGCTGTCGGTCGCGCTGATGCACTGCTCTTGCTTTCCTTCGTGCTGCTGCTCTGCTCTGCTATTGCTGTCGGTCGCGTTGCTGCTCCGCTCTTGCTCTCGTTCGTGCTGCTGCTCTGCTCTTGCTCTCGCTCGCGCTGCTGCTTCTGCTGCTGCACGACCTGCGGCAGCTACAGGAGTTGCTGCTTTAGCACTCGCTCGCGGTGCTGCTGCACGAGTTGCTCTCTGCTAGTGCGTTCCCTGCTCGAGCGGCTACTGATTTAGATCACTGCTTCTCTGCTACTAGTGCTCGAACGCCCTAAACTTGTATTGCAATGCTCTGCTACTAGTTCAATTAGTTTCGACAGTAAAATACAGTTTCGACTGTAAAGTTCAGTTTCTTCAGTTAAGTTCAGAGTGAACAGTATTTACAGCATCTGTCGGAGCGGCCGTGGCGCGGCTGATGCATTTTACATCTAGCACTTTTTGGTGATGTATTTTACATCATCTATTGCAGATGCTATTAGAGTCCCACTTCAGATTAACATTGTCTGTCTTGTCCTGCTTCAGCCTCGCCGTTGTACACCTCACCGGAGCTGCTCCAACGACGGAACCGTCCATCACAGCGGAGCAGTACCCTTGGCGCCGTCTCCAGAGGCCTCAGATCTTCTTCCCCGCCTCCGACAGTCACACCAGCATCACCATCCTCCACGTCCAACCCAATGATGCTGAGGTCGACAAGGCTATGCCAAAGAGGTTGTACACTCGTCGCATCACTTTGTTACTCTGCATTCATGTCGATCCCTCGGGGATCCTTTGGTTCAAAGCAGTTGCAAATCTAGAAATAAATGAATCGTGGTCACAAAGTTAACAGGGAGAAAACTAAATGCTCTTTTGAACCACAATTTGAATCGGTTTAGCAAAATAGCCATTATATGATACTCATGTCGACCAAATCTAAGCTCACAAAATATTTCGAGGGCAGGCTTCTGCCTGTTGAAGACTGCCTACTAGAATTGCCACTGGTTCAAAGAAAAAGTGAAGGAAAACATAGGAATTGGAAACTTTACTATGGTACTACTATTCGTGCATTTGGTTAGAAGGAATGGAGCAAAGAAAAACTAGAGGATTTTTTTTCCTTTGGTGTCTCTTTCAAAGAAAAAACGTAGGAATTTTAATATCCACTTGGACGTCCTTTTCAAATTAATATGCATGAAGAACAGGACTAATTGCATTACTGGCATAATAAGATTCTTATTTTTTCATTTTCATGTGGTTTGACTTTAATTTGACCATGTTTCTCCATTCATGTGTTCTTCCAATTCATGTGAACCAAACACCCAGGTTGACAGAAATCCTATGTTTGCAAATGCTCTGTTTTGCATGTGCATTCCTATCCTATTCCTGTGTTTTTCCTGTCCCTGCATTTATAGAATCCTCCAATTCTAAGGAGCCCTTACAGATTTACTTCATTTTCAGATACGTGTCAAAGAAAACTCTATGTGTTATGTCCTACTCCTGCCGTGCCGTCATCCACCCCACCTGAGGTGCACCATCGATGGAAGCGTTCACTGCAGCAGAGATTCCCCCTGCAGACTTTCTTTCACCGCCTCAGATCATCTTCCCCATTGCCGGCAACCACGCCAACTGCATTACCATCATCGACTGAGCAGATGAACCTGAGGACTACACAGTTCCGGAAGAGAGGTCGCACTTTTTCGTGTCTGCTTACGTTATACATCGGTTATTATTACCTGCTACTTTATCATCCTGTTCACCTCTTAGACTCCGAGTTAGGTCCAAACTAATGTTCAAACTTGAGTTTTAAAATGCCTGTGGGGCACATATCGAGGCAGCAACAAATAGTATCTGTCTACTATCTGGTTCATCTGGGGTCTTCTATGTGGTTCATGTTGGGTGGGCAACAAACAGTAGATGATCCATCGTCTATCTTTTTAAAATGGAGTTATAATCTACCTGCTATCATTAGTTTTGGATCTATCCACTCGTTTGCTACCATCAGTCTTGATTTCTGCATGCACCCCTTAGGCCTTACATAATCTAACTATGTTTTTTATTATGCATGTCAGTTATTGTACACAATCATACTGAACATGTAGAGAAAAAGAGAAGACCGTTGCGTGGGAATATAATGTCATGCAGACGCCGCTCCATGGTGGGCGAAGTGCCCCCCCCCCTCCCGCCATTCCAGATTGTATTCCAGAGGAAGATAACTGTTCAGAGGGGGATTCAGAGGGAGCCGACCACTCCTATTTACCCCCTGAGGTGTTTGCTCTAACCTGGCATGCTGATGTTGGTCATATCATGCATATGGCGCCTCGCATTGCTTACATTATACATCTTATATGTCATCAGCTTAGTTTAGATTTGCTTTGTGTGAATGCCACCTGTTTGGTTTCTATATCATACTCCCACCGTTCCTAAATATTTGTCTTTTTAGAGATTTCAACAAGTGACTACATACGGAGCAAAATGAGTGAATCTACACTCTAAAATATGTCTATATACACCCGTATGTGGTAGTCCATTTGAAATCTCTAAAAAGACAAATATTTAGGAACGGAGGGAGTATATGGGAATTATGCAATGCCATCTTCTTTAGCCAGGCATCATATACGTGAATCATGCAATGCCATCCTGTTTAGCCAATCATCGTATATGTGAATTGTATCGTGCCATTTTTTTTCATAATGTATTCCATTTGTCAACAATGTTTATACATTCATCTACTCTTCCTGTGCATCGGCCATTTGAGTCGATCATGGGAAAATCTGGAGTGAAAACAAGGTCTTCTGAGCAGTCAGTGCTACCTGTCGATGCAGATTTCTTGCTGGTTACAGATAGCTCCTCAGAGGAGGATTCAGAGACAGATGACCAGTCATATCCCCCCCCCCCCCGAGGTGTATGCTCTAACTTGGCAGGGTTATATTGCTCATATCATGCATATGGTGTCTTGCATTGCCATGCCATCTGCTTAGATTAGACAAGCTTTTTTGATGCCTCCTGTTTGCTTTCTATATCAGATATGTGAATTATGCAATGCCATGTTTTTCAGCCAGTTATCATATATGTGAATTATGCACCGCCATGTAGCCAGGCATCATATATGTGAATTATCTCATGCCATCCTTTTTTTTCATTGCGTATTCCATTTGTCGACAATCTGTGTATATTGAACTACTCTTCATGTGTATCAGCCATTTGAGCCGGTTATGGAAAAATCAGGAGTGAAAACAAGGTCTTCAGAGCAGGCAACGGTACCTGTTGAAGCATATATCTCGATGGTTACAGGTAGCTCCTCAGAGGAGGATTCAGAGACAGATGACCAGTCCTATATCCCACCTGAGGTGTATGCTCTAACTTGCAATGTTTATATTTCTCATATCATGCATATGGTGTCTTGCATTGCTTAGTTTAGACATCATATGCACAATATTCAATTCCATCTGCTTAGTTTAGAGATCATACATGCGAGTGCCAGCTGCTTAGTATATGAATCAATTATGTCAATTATATCATGCCATCCTGTATACTTAGACAACATGTATGTGAATTATTTCATCCCAACCTATTTTAGAAAGACATCATATAGTTTTGTCATGTCATCCTGTTTAGATACTCATCATATGTTGAATTATGCCATTATATCCTGTTAAGTTATCCATCATATATCTGAAACTGTGTCATGCTATCCTGTTTAGTTAGCCATCATAGATGTGAAATTGTGTCATGCTGTCCTGTTTGGTTAGACAACATATATGTGAATTACCACATCTGTCTATCATACAATGTCTGTACGTTCAATTTCTTTTCTTGTTTATCAGCCATTTGAATTGGAGGGGGTGATGGCAGTATCTAAGGGAGTAAAAACCCATTCTTCACAAAAGACGGTGCGACCCGTCGATGCAGATAGAACCATGGTTGTACTGGCCCACGAACTAGCCCCACCACACATAATCGAGACTCTTCCAGATTGTACACTTACACCGTTGGACAGAGAACCAGCTATGCCCCATCTAACCCCAACCCCAGTGGATAGTAACCCACTTCTAGTTGACACAGCACCATGTCCACCATAGAGTACCTCCACACGAGCAGTTTGTAAAGCAACTGCAGTGCCCAAAGCACGAAGACCACCACAGCGAACCCAAACTCCATGTTTAAAGCAGAAGAGCAACTGTTCTCAGGTCAGATTCTGTAGCTATGGTCCATACTCCTTTGCTCTTGCATCACTGTATTTACTCATACGAACTACTTTCGAATTTGAAGGATCCAATTGAAACTCCAATGGTGCAACAGGTATGTTTTAAACCTATTTCTTTAACTGGATTGCTGTTCTAACTTCTTGATCTATGTTGATTTCAGTTTCAGTTGAATAAACAGTTATGTTCTCATGTCATGCACATTACAAGTGTTGCCAGTGATGTGTAGTTTCTCACACTTATATTCTGTCTATGCTGCTGTGTCTTAAAAATATATGATTTGAAATGTGTCTCTATCTTGATTTGGCAACATAAACTAGAATGATATGGACAATACAGTGACCATAGTACATAGATATATGTTTGTTTCATGCTGTTATCCTGTCCACCTTACTACTAAACCGGTTTACCAAAATGAGTTTCATATACTACATGCTAAACATGTGATGTGCCTGCTTGTTTCTCTTGTAAAATGCGAACAGAATATTGGAGAAGAGCACCCCATTATGCAATGGTAGAGAAAGTAATGCAGATAAGGTTCAAGATAGTGAGACAACCTTGTTGGTCTCCAAGAAAGGTGATAAAAACGATCTTGTAGACAATGAGACAACCCCAAAGTCCTGCGTTGATGTAGTGTTCGAGTTACTGGCCACTACCGTTGGCACAAGCTCTTCGAACTCGCTGCCTGAATCACTTCGGCTTCTTCAGTCTCAGCTACAAGCTGAAAGGCATCAGTCAGCTGTGCTGCGGCAAGAAGCCAAACGACTGAGGAAGTCCCTGCAGAATTCAGATGCATACTTTCTGGTGCAACAGCAAGCGCTGGACAATTTTAGCGCCAAACAAGAGAAAACTAATAAGCTTGCTAAGCTTCTTGCTAGCATGGTGGGTATCCAGGATATCGTTTCTTGAGCTCTTCTGAATTGGTTTTAGTTCTGGACTTGTTTTGCTGCAGCGTTTATTTTCACTGGTGGCCAATTTAGACGCCCAGTGTATGTAATATGCTGCTTTGTTCACTATTTTTGCACTGGTGGCGAACTTTGATGCCTAGTGGATGTAATATTTGTAATAGCCGTAATAGCCTAGCGTAAGTTGCTTGCTTATTTATTTCCTTATTGTCTTGTTTATTTTTTTGCTGGTAGTCGTTGTAGTTCTTTTTCTGCGGTAACCTTTTTATTTAGAAGTAGTCTTGCTGCATGCTGTAGTGGGCCTCCTAAGGTCCGTATGATCCATGGGCCTTCTACGGGCCATAGATTCAATGGGACTTCTACGGGCCGTATGATCGATTGGCCAAACATGGGCCATACTTTCGTGGATAATTAACGGACCGCAATATGGGCCATAAACGGGCTATAATGGGAATCGTCTGTTTATGGGCCGTTAACAGGCCCATGTGTACAATGGGCTTAATTCGAACGGCAGGCATAATGGGTCGTTAATGGGCCATATGTGATGACGCCATGAAAATGGCCCAACGGATTAAAGGGCCACAGATGGGCCGACTTTAACAACGGGCTGAATTTGGCCCACAAGCGGAACAGGCTAGTAACGGACCGTAAGTAATCGAATGCTGGAAATGAGCCCAATAATAAATGGGCCCTTAGAAGGCCGAAAGATAACACGGGCTGAAACGGCCCAATGGAACAATGGGCCGTTAATGGGTATAATATATTGTTCATTATGGGCCAGTTTCACCATGGGCCGTTTATGGGCCAAGATTTAGAAAGGGCCTCATATGGGCCGAAAGACGTCATGGGCCATACATGGGCTGAAAGTTACAATGGGCTGGAATCATATTGGACGGCCCATATGGCGCTACAGGGCCTAATTCGGATAGGCTATAACGGGCCGTGAGTTAGCGGGTTGTAAATGGGCTATATGCGAACAAGCCGTTAACAGGCCTTCGGTGGGCCGGGCCCTACCTTTTGACTAAGTCAAACGGGCCGGCCTTTTGACCTGAATGGGACACTGTTGGGCCATGCCACATGTCGATGTATCATAGGTGCGTCCCGTCCATTCGCTGGATGACATCTGTCCCAGCACTGAGCTAACACGTGGATACTCCGGCGAATGAGAATTTTACACGTGGAAAATCCCCATTGGTCAGGGTTGTTAACGGGTTATCGGATCCAAACCGGAACCCTATAGCTTAATGGCGACCCATTACGGTGGATGCCACGTGTCGGTTACCCTTGACGAAAGCACTTCTATGACGCGTGATTTATCGTCATGGAAGTAGACACTTCCGTGATGATAATTTTGGTAATGTCATGGAACACTTCTACGACAGCACAGGTATGACTATCTTGATTCTGTCATAAAATCGTCATGGATGGACATGCATGACAGAAAACGTGACCTACTGTGACAAACACGTATCATCACGGAAGTGCATTTTTTTGTAGTGTTTACTCGTTCCGTAATACATCATCTTGCAACCAACACCTTAGTCACTTTGCTTGCAAGGCTTCTTATGATGTGTATTACCGAGAGGGCCCAGAGATACCTCTCCGATACTCGGAATGACAAATCCTAATCTCAATCTATGCCAACTCAACAAACAGCTTCAGAGATACCTGTAGAGCATCTTTATGATCACCCAGTTATGTTGTGACGTTTGATAGCACACAAGGTATTCCTCCGGTATCCGGGAGTTGCATAATCTCATAGTTGAAGGAATATGTATTTGTCATCAAGAAAGCAATAGCAATAAACTGAATGATCAATATGCTAAGCTAACGGATGGGTCTTGTCCATCACATCATTCTCCTAATGATGTGATCCCGTTATCAAATGACAACACATGTCTATGGTTAGGAAACCTTAACCATCTTTGATCAACGAGCTAGTCTAGTAGAGGCTTACTAGGGACACGGTATTTGTTTATGTATTCACACATGTATTTAAGTTTTCGATCAATACAATTCTAGCATGAATAATAAACCTTTATCATGAATAAGGAAATATAAAATAACAACTTTATTATTGCCTCTAGGGCATATTTCCTTCAGCAGATGCAAAGGAAGACAAGCACTTTCTTAGATTTCACCTTAGCTATGCCAAGGAAACAAAATCTGGATGATCGACCGAGAGACATTTAGCACTCACTTCTAATGTTCTCCTTGATGTACTAGTGTAACCCAATTATAGGTAGTTTGATATCTAGAACTTCAAGTAAAAGGTCGGACTTTGGGAGCACAAGAATCCAAGGAACAACTTCTAGAATAAGTCACATGAAATCCTCATGGGGAAGCGGCCAACTTTTCAATCAAGATAATACAATAATAGGTCTTCCGGCTAGGTGTGTTGGCCATAACTCCCACTTTACCGGTTTAGAAAGACCAATATTATAATTCTTGGGATACGTTCCAACCATCATATCTGCCTGAGATTCAGATCTAGTTGGTGACAGGATACTCTAGACTCAGCATGTCTGAAAGAAATTTTGCAACACAAATCGACGAGATGACATTGCGAGATTCTCGGGAAATGAACTATGGTAGCAAACTCCAAAACATGAGCTGGTTCGCAAGGCACACGTGAACACACTGTCCAAGACAAGCATGACCACATGGAGGTCTTCTATAAACACTACCGAGTTCTGGTTGGGAACCATCATTGCGGATAACGAAGTCCTTGATTAAGCCCGGGTTAGCTCTTAAGAAGGAACTTCTTCTCCTTGAACAAATCAATCAGTGGCTTGGTGTGCTAGGAATACATATGGAATGAAGATGATCAGTCTATCAAACCATAGAATACTTCGCACATGCATGACTGACTTGGGACAATTCCAAATGGAGCAAAACAACTTTCTCGAATTCACGGTGGCAACTTGCATCAAATGCACATGAACTAGAGTAAGTCACTTCTCTCATCCAAACATATGCTTCATGATCTAGCACGAAGAAAATGCTTTTAAAAGTTTCCAACACTATTTTAATGTCCGACATGAATCATGGAGGAGATAAAATGCTGCTGATGGGCTCAACAACAATTCATCTAGGTTTCCATATAGCTGGAATTCCACAACTAAGTGAACAAAGTGATAGCATTGGTCAGACCAAAAGATATAATGGTGCATGCTCAAGGATCAACCACGAGTAAGACAACATTACAAAAATCGTTGGTTCTGATTTGATTTGATGATAGCCCACACTCAAATCAAAGCTTGGGTAGATCCAACAAGTGATCACGGAGATCAATCGATGAAGATATCATATTTATTCAATACACACACAAACACAAAGATATCCCTTCAGAACGAACTAAGTTAGGCAAAGCTTTTATCTTCCAACTCTCCAAGTTGTTGTTTAGCTTAACCAACTAGTTCAGGGGTATCCAACACAGATTCTTGGAGAAAGAGTGGGTTATTGGAAACCCAACTTGATCACGAACTCAACATAACAATCAGGGGACAACCTGGTAATACTTCCGAGAAGATATCTGGAAAATCATGAACCACCAATATGTTATTAAGCTCGAGAACAATCTTGCTTTTCAGGGCAAGACGATATGATCAAAAGAGCAAGGGATTGACACAATCCTAACTCATTGATCAAAGTGTGCACCAGGGAAAACGGACTAGGTAGCACGATCAATCTTAGAATGATAATTCAATAACCAACATGCTAAGAATGAAATTATCGTCCATTAACTACCAAGCAACGGGGTTGCTAGGAGTATTGATTTCACACATCACAATACACTTGTCGACATTCTAGTTATAACAACACAAGGACCGAGGAATGAATAATGATGGCGAGAAGTTTCACTGCGTTAGGAATTCATAAGAGGTGGTGCAATTCTCATGACAATCCTGACATAAAGAGGGTAACACTTCAAGGTGGAACAGAACAAAAGCTAGATTGGCATTATTGATCTGCGGAATACAACTGCTTTGACCCAATCCTAGATATGGACGAGGTACCGGAGTTTGTTTCTCCTAGCCATTCCGAAATAGAATGACTTGACGGACCACAAGAATATGAGGCATCCATGAACACGAATGCACAACTACTCCTGACTATCAATTGATAGACGAAGGCCGGAATACAATTAGAGAGGGACAACTCAAAGGAACATATGATTTCTAAGTTGTGGATGCATAGATTAACATGTCGAACAAGGCTCAACATATTTCTTTCGGATAACCCATGCAGAAGGAAGGGATTGGCAGATTCACAATGTAGAATGGAGAACTCATCGAGAGCACTCTTGTTGTGATCCTTTGATTCAAAATAACTTCTGCCATATTGGTTCATGGTTTTGGAAGAATGATAACCCACGAACCTTGAGGACTATCACAAAGGTTACTAATATCCTAAAGGAACGAGCAAACGCTATCAACAGGAATGTACGGAATGAATCATGGGTTCAAAAACCCAGAAATGGAATACCTACTAACTAAATAGAATCACAAGATGCTTTCGAGAATGGTGGCCAGAATCATCACACTAAGAACACAACACAAAGTTGGGTTACTAGGTGGTTCTCTAAGATACCCTAGTGTCATAATAATAGCTCCACATATATGTCGAGGCAATGGAGTACCTCAACACACCGATTGGTGTGGTTAATCTGACCCAAAAGGACATCGGCAACAGGAAGGAAAGATTTGCAAATGCATCAGATTGTTTAGAAACCTGGGACAACTCGGACAGCATAACGGCTGTACGGACATGAAAAATGAAACAATCTGCACGACAACTAACAACTCAACAACTGAATTCTTATGGAGACATTGATCCAAGAAGGCAACACCTTTCCTATAAGTCTCTAGCATGGTAACTCATCTTCCTAACAGATAGATGAGAAAGCCTAGTTCTTAATCCCAGTAGGAAAGAAGAGGGTGACTCAGATCAGAAGGACATAAGGTAAAGGAGTAAAAAGAGCCTTACGTTCCCTTCCACAATCAATTCCCTTATATAACTAAAGCATTTCTAGACTCGACTTCGACCAGTTTGGCTTGGTGATCCTATAGTCAGTCAGGCTCTGATACCAAAACTGTCAGGACCCTAATCCTAAGTCACACCGATCTAGCATGTAACACATCATATCACTTTGCGGCCTCACGCACGGTATTCCCACGGCTGCAGCCTTACCTTGGTCGGGACCGTTTGCGCCTTTTGGCTCATGTATATGATTGTGTTGCTAGAATCCATATGACAGAGAACCCGGGCCGACATGACAGAAAGCCTATCTATCTACAAGACCCTCCATAGGAACCAGACCTCTGTCTGGGATTCCCAAGCTAATTGTCGAAGCCCACGTAGAGCTACTAGTGAGACTGAAGTCTCCTCTGCAAAAACATAAATTAAGCAACATGAGTACAAATGTACCCAGCAAGACTTACATCAGAACTATCTACTTGTGCATCTGTATCAACAAAGGGGGTGGTGGAGTTTGACTACAGTAAGCCAGCTTTGACTCAATGGCTATCCTGTACTACGATTACCAGTATTTTCTTTTAGGTGGCGCACAGGAGTCTACATATTCACCATATCAATACACAACTATGGATTCTCTCCCGTCTCCCTACGGGAAGGCCATCCATAGCACTCATGCTTATCTTGTGCATTTTAGAGTATCCACTTCAAGTTATCTATGAACCATATAAGCTTTCCAAGTAGTCCGTATCCGCGGACATGGCTATTCGAATAGATCATATTACCCTGCAGGGGTGTACTTCTTCACACACGCTTTCCCCACTTACCGCCATGTACACGTCATGTATCTCGGCCACCTTCAAGCGGAAGCCTGGCGAGGGTGTCGGCCACGACCTGACTAACCACACAAGACTCTAGTCTAGGTTTATCGCTTATCCGAGGCTGAACCCGCAAAGGAAGTCCGACCGAAGTTTCCATCACGACCCCAAACGATGTGAGCAGGGTTCCCAAGCCTACCATCCGGGTGCCACTTGGTACACCGTGCCACTGTGCCTAGTTTGTCCCAGGCCCACCTATACCGGGCGCCACTTGGTAGACTACTAACACAACCTATAAACACCAGAAACTAGTTGCAACTCCTGGACAGAGATCAAGGCGATTAATAAGTCGATGGAGCTTGGAGTGCCCGGAGCCCAATGTGTGGTAGTAACTGTCTTGGATCACAAACACAGAACTCAGTTCCTGAGGACGGTCCCAATGAGACAACCCACCATGTACTCCTACATGGCCTCTCATCGCTACCTTTACCAAATCATGTTCACACACTTAGCTCTCAACAGTAGGACATGTTCACCTCCATTCCAATCCATCCGAGATGAATCAGACCCGACACAACTCTAAGTATAGCAGGCATAACAAGAAAGCATGACTGAGTAGGCACATCATGGCTCAAACAACTCCTACTCATGCTAGTGGGTTTTTACTAATTATTGTGGCAAAGACAGATCATGCAGAGGAATGGGTTCAACTACCGCAACATGTAACAGTTGAATCGTTGTTGTCCTAATGCGGTAAAAGAGAGCAAGAGAGAGAGAGAGAGAGTGGGATTGTATCGGAATGCTCAAGGGGGGTTTGCTTGCCTCGCACTTCTGAAGATAGCATTGTGTCTTCATCAGTGTCATCGATCTCAACGTCGGAACAACGTCTACTAAGAGGGAACAACACCGGCAAACAAGAGGGAACACAATCAATGCAATGCAACAATATGATGCATGATCATGACATGGCAATATGCTAGTGTTTGAGCTAATGCAAAATGCTACCATGTTAGTTGAAGTTCATTTGAATCAAAGATTCAAATTCAAACTCCAAAAGAAGCATTTTAAATGCCCTTTAATTGACTTGACTTGATCAGCAGGTATAAGTTGTTCAAACATGCATGAAAATGCCATAAACAGATTCTTCATATTTTTTTTGATAATTTTTCATATATAAATTATTTTCATCTGAGTTACGGTTGAATTACTATGAATTTTTGAAGATTAGGACATTTTCTGAAATTCATAAATCATTTCTATCTTAACTAAATTCCAAAAATCATTTATGACGTCTGCATTGTGTAAGCATTACGTCAGCAGGCCAACTGCGCTGACCCAGGTCAAACCTGACAGTGCGGTCCCACATGTCATAGACTCTGCACTAACAGAGAATTAGTTTTAGGTAAACTAAGTTAACCAGGGGTTAATTTAGCGGGTGGGGCCCGGTGTTAGTGAGTGTGGGTTTAATTAAGCGGCGATTAGCAGTTAACCTACTCCGCCACGCCATCATCGTCGGAGATTAACCAGCGACGACCACAGTCGACGGCGGCGGATCACCGTGCTCTCGCTACAGGGCACCATTCCACGCGTGGTTTGCGGCTACGAGTTGTTGTGGTTCTCGCGCATCCGACGGAGCAAGCGGAATCGCTGGAGATGGCATGAAATGACGGGGGCGTCCACTTGCGTGGCGGCCGGAGTTCGGACGTCGGCGAGGACGACGCTGCGGTGCACGGGAGGAGGAGTTGGTTGGTGCGTGGGTTTGCTGGGGAGCTGCTGAGCACGCAACAGTGCTCGGGCGTGAGCCGCAGCAACCGTGGCCATGACCACGTCATGGCCGGCGGTGAGGGGCTTGCGGCAATGGCAGAACAGCGGCTAGGGGGTGCAATGGACAGTGGGGAGAGGGGGAAACCAAAGAGAAGCTCACTGGGAGTCGGATGGGCAGCTCGTTGGGCTCGGGGAGGACTCGAACGCGACGGATTTGATGACGACGTCCGGCGGATCTGAGGTGGAAGACGATGACGTTTGCGATGTCTCCGGCTCGTATGCTTCGGTGGATAGGCCCACGGTGTCTTGGCGGAGCGATTGGACATACTAGGGAGGCGAGGGGTGGACGGTGGCCACAAGGGCAGCGAGGGGCAGCGAGGGTGGCGCTCGGCCTGTGAGAGAGAGAGAGAGAGAGAGCCAGGGGAGGGGGTGGGGACGAGGGAGTGAGCGAGGGGGTTCCAGGGGTGTGCATGGCGCTCGGGGAGACTCTAGCAGCGAGCAGGCAGGTAGGAGCTGGCCTGGCGCGTGGCCGCGCACGCCGAGCGCGTGCCCCTGTCCTTCTGGTTGGAGGAAGGGGACGACTGGCAGCGCCAGGTGGGTTGGGCCGGCTGCTACAGTGGTCGGGCCGCAGGTGAGTGCAGGTAAGTCAGGTGAAGTATGTTTCTTCTTTCTTTTTTTTGTTTCTGTTATATTTATTTGCCACTTTTAAATTCAAAATAGAATTCAAACTCATGCCAAATCTTTCTGTGAATATTAATGTGGCTTATCTGGACTTTTCCAACTGCACACAAATATTTCAGAGACATTTGGAAATATATTCTATATATTAAGAATATAATTCCAAATTCAAATACAATATGTTTTAAATTCAGTGCCCAAAATAATTCCTTAAAAATGTTCATTATTTTTGGTTTGGATCAAAACTCTTGCCAAAAATATCAAACATCAATGAAGAGGTTTTTGGAAACATTGAATGAGATTTTTATGGTTTTCTTGCCCTTTATTAAAATTTCTGAGGCTTTGATTATTCATCAATTGAATTTCATTTGAATTAAAACATGATGCATGAATGCTTCTAATGCAGCTAATTACAATCAATTTCTAGGGCTGTGACAGAGCATGTGCATGGGACGGGGATTCCCTCCCTCTTTTTCCGAATTCAGCTTAATCTCATTGAAATCACCTAGTACTACCTAGGCCATCTGGTGTTGCTGGTGAAGATATCTTAAGCAAGACCAAGACAGGTGACGGTCCTCCCAAGCTGGCTCACGATAGAAACCAGTTAGTCTCCACTTCACATTGTCACTAGACACAAAAACCACATCTATACAGTTGGGCGACACATATTCAAACTCAGCTTTATTATCATCATTCCAGAACATTACAAGACCCCTAGAACAACCATCACTACTTTCATGAACTAATAAAAACTGGAAGCCTAACTTACAGCGGAGACTCTCCGTTTTATTCTTGTCAAGATGCGCCTCAGCCAAAAACAAGATATCTGGTCTAACCTACTCTTGTAGGTCCAAGAGCGACCGAACTGCCGCCGGAGAGTTCATCCCGCGGCAGTTCAAACCGACTATTTTCATTTTTCCCGGACATGCTCCAGTGCAGAGCCCGTCGATCCTGGATCCACCGAGGAGCTCTCGGCAATCATAATCTTACGCTGTCCTTCCCCCGCGCCTTTCTCCTCTCCAACAGATTCACGTCTTTTCTCTATGTACTCCTCCTCCCCATCTTCCACCTCTTCAGTAACATGCCTGACCAAGCCATCTACACCTATTACAGTTTCAACCCATTCCCTACACACACGCTTACAGGAGATACTAATCTCATCATTAGTGTACCCCATACTTTCAGCACTATTATTTTCAAAAGAGAAAACCATGTCACTTTCTGTAGGCAGCAACCCTTCCCCAACCCTTCTCTTTTTACCTGATTCACGTTCCTGCATAGCAACAAATGTACCTTTGGGGCTGGGCATCTCTCCACTGATGATCTGCTTAGCTTGAGCATCGAAGAAAAACCTTGTTACTCCAGTGCTTCTCAGAGCAACTCCAATGGGGCGACCCATTTCGTCCGCTCATGTCCGTTTGAGTATGCGTGGACAAAAACGACTGTCCAACGCAAAGACCCATTTTTATTTTGTGTCCGCGCAGACCCATTTCCACCTCAAATTTAAGTTACATTTGGGTCGGCGGCGGACACAAAGCGGACGTTTTCTCTGCTCTCCTCGTCCGCTTCTGCCCGCTGCATGTGCCGTGTGGCCCACCTGTCATCCAACCACCCATCCAATCTCTCTCCTCCTTCCCTCTCTCTTCTTCCACCCACCCACCAACCACGCCGCAGACACGAAGCAGCCGCCGGGGCAAGCTTCGTTGTGCTAGCCGACGGGAAGCGCCGGAGCCGGGGCAGCGCCGGAGAAGGGCCGGAGCCGGGGCAGCGCCGGAGCCGGTGAGCGCCGCGGCCTCCTCCTTGGCGAGCTCCTCGTCGATGCGCGACCTCCTCTTTAGCTGCAGCTCGCCGGTGAACAGAGCTCCCGCGTGCAGCGACGAGCGCGCGTATAGGGCATGCCATGCGTGCGTGTACATGCACAAGATGACAAGAAGAGCTACGCCCAAGGCCCGTCCGTTCTTCTGGTCCAGCTAGCCATGCGTGCATGTACATGTGTGCGTGTACGCGCACATGCCCTCCGGCTACACACGCATATGCAGCGAGCTGCGGCTGCGACGTGGCGCGGGAGCGCGCGACTGCGGGGCGAGCTGCTGCGGGGCGGCGAGCAGGCGCGGCGAGCTGCGGCACAGGCGCGGCGAGAGGGGCGGCGAGCTCGGGGCGGCCGCGGCGAGCTGCGGAGCCGCGAGCGGGCGGGGCGAGCTGCGGCACGGGCGCGGGCGCGGCGAGCAGGCCGGCGAGCTCGGGGCAGGCGAGCGGGCGCGGCGAGTGGGGCGGCGAGCGGGCGCGGGGGCGGGGCGAGCCGCGGGGTGAGGCGGCGCGGGAGCTCGGGGCGGCGGTGCGGAGCTCGCTCACCAGGTGTTCAGGCCGACCCATTTCGAAAAGCGAACACGGACGGACGGACGGACGGGCGACCCAAACAGACAAAAAGCGGACAAAATCGATGTCCGTTTGGGTCGGCCCGTTGGAGTTGCTCTCACCGCTTAAAAAACTTCCCTTTCTTCTCTATGCATCCGCTTCCAACGGCTGGACGAAGATTCATAGTGGCGTGAAGGCTTGACGGGGATGTACTTGTAGCTTGCAGGAGCTCCAGCTGCCCCAAGCAGTTGTCGAGCCTAGCCCGCCTGGCCAGGCCTAGCGCCAGATATGGGCGTGACCACATGCTGGACTGCCGCAAAGTCGACAGCAGTGGCACTTCCAGGAGCCGCTACAGCCACAGGAATAGCAACTCCAGCCGCCCTCACAGAAGCAGCTCTAGCCACGAGAGTGGCCTCTCCAGCCGTGGGAATGACAGCACCAACCATCCCCATGAGCACACCAGCAGCTCCAGAACGTCCACGACCCTCCTGGCCAGGCAAGTTGTCCGCAGCCTGTCCCAACGCCGCAGGACTCGTAGCCGAAGGGACGATCGCCCCCGCGACATACTGATCAACAGGAGCAGAGTTCATGCACGTCTTCTCCCGGGCAGCCGCTGTGTTAGAGGCCTCTCCCTCCGGAGAAACCACAAGCTGCTTGACAGCCGTAGTCACCACATTGATGACCACATCCGGAACCTTGGCTTGATGCTCCTCAGCCTCTTCTTCTTTCTCCAAATCCCCCGGTGCCGACATTCCTTCAAAATTCAGAGAACGGCGCACCGGACCCAGAGGCTCCGATGAACTGTTGAGGCTTCTCTCTTTCCAGATGGGCGGGGCCTTGATGTCGGAGGAGAAGACCGTTGTACGCTGCTCCTTAGGAATGCTGCAAAACTTCTCTGTGGTGTGTCCCAGCAGACCACAACAAAAACAGAAATTTGGGAGTTTTTCATATTTTACAAAGAACTTCAGAACATTTGAGGTTCCAGTTGGGGTAGAAGTGATGTATGACTTGATGGGGCGATGTACCAGCATGTCAACACGCACACGGAGGTGCTTGTCAACGATCAGCTTGTTCTTGTGGGCGACGGCGACGACTGTACCCAGCTTCTTTCCCAACTCCCAGCCCATCTCCTTAGACTTGAGCTCGTATGGGAGCCCTTGAATCTGCGCCCACACACGGATGGAGTCGAGGCGGACATCACTTGCATTGCCCGTACCGTCGAATGGCGCGAAGATGACTCCGTCGTTGTGGTAGTGCCACGACCTAGATATGAGGGGAACTAGATAAGTTGCACACAGGGTCATTTTTTAAGTTGCAGAGGTTGACACCATAGTTTTTTCTCAACTAGGTTTTTCTTCTGCAGCCATTTTTGCTAAATTTCTTTCAGTTGCACACAAATTTCTTAGGGGGGAGGGGGGGCACATACTATTGATGCTAGTCACGCAGCTCTTGCTCTGTAGTTGCACAGATTCCTTTCAAGATCCAGGACGGGTTATATGATTTTCATGCAAGCACTTCTTTTTTAGCAATCAAATTTTTTTTTGCGCAAAGCACCGATCCAGTTGCACAACCATGGTTCTTAAGTTTTGTAGAGATTACGAGTGATGCGCATCTAATTGCCATTAAAGCCATGCGAATGGTTTCGAATCGACAGGTATCGAATCGCCCGCGAGGGGTATCGAATCGACATGTGACGATCCGCAGCCCCCGCCCATCTTGATCGGACTCGAAGGGCAGTCGGCATGCAACGCCATAGGTCGCGTCGGTCAGACCCTGGCGCGGTGGCCATGGGAGGCACTCCCACACAGCGTCGGCCGCCACGCCATGCCCACGCGACGGCTGCGTTTGTGCGAAAGAGAAAGCAGTGCAACGTAGAGGCCTGGATCTTCTATATGGGCTGCACGGACTGGGGAGCAGTAGAAGCGCATTAGGCTCAATTTCACACCTGACGCTCAAAAAAGTCACCGGAGCAGCGGCCCAACACGGATATGGCTCGTTCTTAGCGAACGAAGCGAGCGAGCGCGGGATCGAGAGAAATTGGACGGCGGAAAAAACCTAAAACTGAAGATCCAACGGCTACAAACGCTAATGGCCTGAGATGGCTGGATTAGTGCTCAGTTTTAATGTCTCTAAATAGGGGGTGGGAAACACAGGGTTGGTTTTAGGTTTTCTCAATACTATTTTTTGAACATTTTTATTTTCTTTTTTCTTGCAGGTTACAGGTGGAAGTGTTGACACCCCTTCCACAAAACAGAAATATACTCATGTGTGCACAGATGAAAGGAAAAACAGCTCAGAGAGGTCCCAGAAAGATTTTACTTACTACCACGACAAGTTGTCTTTTATTATAGCACCCCTTCACGGATTTTAGTTTCTTCTATATCTCTACAAGGACATAGTTATAATTAGGTTTTCCTTTTTTTAGAATTGTGTGATCGAATCAAATCTATACGTTTACGATTTTTTTTACTACACATCAGTTGGTTGCAAACATCAGTTTGGGTAAGTTGGCTTTTGTGCCATGGTGAATTTGCACAGAAATCCTTTTCTTGTGAGTATATGTCTGCTGGTTGCACACACCAGTTGCTTAAGTTGGGTAACGCCACGGTGAATCTGCACATGAACCTTTTTTTCTTTGTGTTTTATGTCTGCTGGTTGCACACACAGATGATTAAGTTGGCTTTGCGCCTTGGTGAAGTTGCACGAAATCTGCCAAAAAATTGCAAAGCCCACAGTTTTTTTTCTCCCCTATACAATAGCTTTTTTTTTTGCGAGAAAACTTCTGATCTATTCATGTTCAATCATCGCAATACAACGAACACTAGAAATAAAAATATTACATCCAGATCCGTAGACCACCTAGCGACGACTACAAGCACTGAAGCGAGCTGAAGGCGCGCCACCATCATTGCCCCTCCCTCGCCGGAGCCGGGCAAAACTTGTTGTAGTAGACAGTCGGGAAGTCGTCGTGCTAAGGCTCATTAGGACCAACGCAGCAGAACAGCAACCGCCGCCGATGAAGAGTAGCGTAGATCAGAAGGATCCAACCTGAAAACACATGAGCGTAGACGAACTACGACCAGATCCGAGCAAATCCACCAAGGACAGATCCACCGAAGACACATCTCCACAAGCCCACCGACGATGTTAGACACACCATCGGGACGGGGGCTAGGCGGAAAGAACCTTATTCCATCTTCAGGGAGCCGCCGCCGTCTCGTCTTCCTGAGTAGGACACAAACCCTAAGAAAACACGAAGGAACAACTGAAAACAGAGCCCTCCCGCCGACAAGGGTCGAGATCCATCGCGCCGCCATGGCCCTAAGGCCACCGGAGACGAGGCGGACCGACGGCGGCGCCGGCGGGAGGCAGGGAAACCCTAGACTTTTCTTGGGGAGGAGGCCACAGTTTTTTTTTCTCCCCTATACAATAGCTACCCCTACACTCCTGGGTACTGTTGTATCTGCTACGTGCAACCACGTGGCAACTATGAAATAAGATCTGGGAAGCAAGTAACAAGTTTTGGAGAGGAGGTATGGGGCAGAGAAGGGGGAAGGGTCTGGAGAGGACGAACTCATAGTTTTTTCTGGAGTTTTCTTCTGGGTTCACCGCTTGGATCTCAGCTTCTTTCTTGATGCCATGGAGCTTTGTGGTTCTATCCTGCAGGGAGAGTACCTTCGCGGTGAAGAAGACGACCTGAGGGGGACAGTTGTGATTGGGATAGGTGGAGGAGCGGGACGCGATTGGTGCGAGACGCGTGCAACTGATGGGAGGCTGACGGAGACCGCTGGTAGGTGGGATGGTGCGCGACGAGATGCGCGGCTGGTGTTTTTGTGAGAGAGAATTCCTTATTTGGCCCTTCCTTAAATGTTGGTTCCCTTTTTGGCCCTAATAAAAAAATTCTTCCTTTTTTGACATTCAAACTTCATTTTGTTCCCTCTATGACATTTCCGTCAATTTTGGCAACTAACACCGTTAAATGTGACATGAGAAGTCCATTTTACCCTTGGTGTATCTTGTGACCAAAATTGTTAACTGGAAGTAAAAAAGCAATGGCAATGTGATCTATTTGGCACATCTTGAATTTTAATTGGAAAATTTGACAGAGCCTCCCTTGTATTTTGATGAAATATCACCTGTACATTTCATATATGCACAAAATATCACATATTTGGAGCAGATACACATGTATGCAAACAAAAAAATCAGAGATACTTGGTCCAGGTTCACATATATGCAAACAGTCCACATATTTGATCCTCTACACACATTCAGGTTCACATAGAGTTCACATATGATAGCCCAAGTTCACATGGAGTTAACATATAATACCCAGGTTCACATCAGGACAAATACAACACCTGAAGGTCACATATAGCACGTAAAAGAGCCCAAGTTCACACTTATAACACATAAACAGCTCAAAAGTTTCCAAAATGAACCATGGTATGAAAGGAATCCCAAGATAATCACAAGCTAAATCATCTTTTGCTTCGTGTGCTCATTGCAGGGCTGCCGGGGTTAATTTTTTTGCTTCGTGTGCCCATTGCAGGGCTGTCATGTGGCACCATAGGAAGATGGGGAATCTTTTCAGCAATCTCTTTACTTTTTCTTTTGGCATGTACCTTCACAGCAACAGATGTTTTCTTTTTTGGCCACACAAATGGGTTGAGTTCTTGATCTACACATACACATTAATGGCAGCACATCATACAACACATACAGTAGCCCAGGTTAACAATAGAACAATGCATAACATAACATTTGTAAAAAAAATCAGAACTAACATAAGTTACCTTTTTGCTCCTCCGGTTCCAGATTTACTCCCTTTCCCTTTTTCCTTAGCTGTTTTCTCCAAGATTTGGCTATGGTGAGAAGAATACAATTATAATACAAAACCAAGCTTTCATCTAATCTACTATAAAATTCAGAACTAGTTCTTACCTTTTTGATGCTCCAGTAATTGAGTTATCATGTTTTCTCTTTTTCGTAGTTGTAGTTTCCAAGCTTTGGCTATGGTGAGAAGTTACTTAGAATTCAAACACAGATTTCATTCAATTATGAGCATGAGTGTAAAGTAGCTAACCTTGGCGGGAAACACATAGAGGCTGCTGGAGCATCATCCTCGCAAGGCACAATTGATGACTGGGCTGATTTGGTGGTCTTTGTCCTCTTCTTTGGTGGTCCTCTACATGTGCAACAAAAAAGTAGTTAACATGTATGGTAAAAAAATAATGCAAATGAAGCAAGTTACACAATTAAATTTATTACCTCACAGCTAAAATAGCAGCAATGTCATCTGGGTTACCCTTCTTGCATTTATGCCAATGATGCCCATAGTCCTTGCAAATAGGGCATAAGTGTTGGCCGCTTTTTCTTTTCTTCTCACTGCAGCCTTTGTACCTCTCAGTTTTATGCCTACCCGTTGTGGCTTTTAGTAGTGGTGGAAACATGAAGAATCCATGGTGAGATTTAGGCCATTGGTTCCTGTCAACCATGGCAGGGATTAGTTGGTCATATGCTGCTCTAAATTTGTCAACGGAGTAGCACAAGTCCACATAATTCTATATGTGTGCATTGATAAGAGATGTGATAAATGCTAGACCATGTTTGCAAGGAAGGCCAGAAACTTGCCATTGTCTACAAGAACATGTCCTGTCAAGCAAGTTGACCACAAACCTAAAGCCGCTGCCTCCCAATGCGGTCACTTCAGCAACTTCTTCTGAGCTTTCTACCACCTCCAAGTTTAATTCTCTGGTCTTCGCATTCAACTTCTTAATTATGTGGGGAAGAATCAACCCAACTAACTTCCTTGCTACCTTCCTCCTTCGATTCCACATGATCATAATCATTTGCCTAACTGAAAGATCGAGGATGTCGCCTAGAGGGGGGGTGAATAGGCGCTTTAAAATAATTACGGTTTAGGTTTGAACAAAAGCGGAATAAACCTAGCGGTTAATTTGTCAAGCACAAAACCTACAACAACTAGGCTCACCTATGTGCACCAACAACTTATGCTAAGCAAGATAAACAACTAAGTGATAGCAAGATATATGACAAGAAACAATATGGCTATCACAAAGTAAAGTGCATAAGTAAAGGGCTCGGGTAAGAGATAACCGAGGCACGCGGAGACGACGATGTATCCCGAAGTTCACACCCTTGCGGATGCTAATCTCCGTTTGGAGCGGTGTGGAGGCACAATGCTCCCCAAGAAGCCACTAAGGCCACCGTAATCTCCTCACGCCCTCGCACAATGCAAGATGCCGTGATTCCACTAAGGGACCCTTTGTCGGTGTCAAAACCGGTGGATCTCGGGTAGGGGGTCCCGAACTGTGCGTCTGAGGATCAATGGTAACAAGGGACGATGGGGACACGATGTTTACCTAGGTTCGGGCCCTCTTAAAGGAGGTAAAACCCTACGTCCTGCTTGATTATATTCGATGAGTATAGGGGTTACAAGAGTTGACCTACCTCGAGATCGTAATGGCTAAACCCTAGCTGTCTAGCCTATGAGAATTCTGATAGCCTCTACGGACTAAACCCTCCGATTTATATACACACCGGAGGGATCTAGGGTTGCACAGAGTTGGTTTGCAGAGGAAGGAATAGTACATCCGAACACCAAACTTGCAGTCCACGCATACAGGAGTCCTACCTGGACAAGGGGGATAGTCTTCTATTTTTATCTTCACGGCCCATTAGTCCGGCCCATATCAAATAGACTGGACACCCGAGGACCCCCTAATCCAGGACTCCCTCAGTAGCCCCCGAACTTGCCTTCAATGATGATGTAGTATCCGGCTTATGTCTTCGGCTTTGCAAGGCGGGTTCTTCTGCATACTTCGGATTGATGATAGTCTGGCCCTGACCTTCACGTTCCGCCTTTATGATTCCTCCCTGTCGTCGCCTCGATTCCCACGCGCTGGGCGAATGCAAACGGTCCATAATAATAATTTTTTACAGATACGCCCCTGACCACACAGGGACGACGCCTATATAAAGAGGATAGATCCCCCAAATGCCATCCACATCGCGCAGAGAACATCAAGACCAGCCGCGAAAAACTTCAAAACATGGCCAGCGTTCCTAGCTCTTCTTCGTGCCCTCATGGCCCTCAAGAGGGTGATTGGCGGAGCTGCTCAGTGTCTCATCTTCAGTTGAGTCGACTTCAGACGCAGGGATATCTCCCTCCCGCAGATCTAATCTCTGTGCGAGCGGGATTAGCCTCGATCGGCAATGATGTGCTAGCAAAAAATTTCCCCAACCACAACAAGGAGGAGAGGGTGTGTTTCGTTTCGTTTCTTCTGTGGGGCTTAGGATTCCCGATCCACCCCTTCCTCAGGGGCCTGTTAGAATTCTACGGGATCCAGCTGCACAATCTCACTCCAGGTTCTGTTCTGCACATCTCGGGTTTTGTTGCCCTTTGTGAACTATTTCTGGGCTGCGAGGCTCATTTTGAACTATGGAAAAAGTTCTTTTGCCTCGTTCCTCGTCATCGAGGGGGTTCCATATTCGAAGTGGGCGGTGCCGAAGTATGGCGCATAGCCGGATCAGGTTACCTGATCGGAACTCCCAAGGAGGCATCCCAAGAATGGTCTTCGGAATGGTTTTATATTGAGGACGTTCCCCTTCCGGACCCAATTCGGCGCGGCCTCCCCGAATTCTCCAGTGCTCCTTTGAAGAAACACCTTAATTGGCGCCCCCGGAGTCCCAAGGAAGAAGACAGTGCGGAAGTGAAGAGGTTTGTCAGCAAGGTCAGAGTACTTGCTCATTCTGGGCTTTCGATAATTGAAGTTATGGCCATCAAGATAAAGCGATGTATTCAGCCTCTCCAGTCCAGAGTGACCCCTTTATGGTGTTACAACGGAGAGGATGACGCATCTCGATACAGACGCAAAGGCCCGGATACCCCGGCCGAACTGGCTATGATCCTGGTCGATCTGTATAAGGGGGAGAAGGAAGACTTCCTCCGCTTAAACTGCCGAGAAGGCTTCTCTATGTACAACCCCATTGAATGGGTAAGTTTTTGATTATCAGCACTGTTTTTCCTCGTTATCGAGGCGTGCTAATCAAATTGTTCTTGTTGTTAATGTTGGGGAACGTAGCATGCAATTTCAAAAAAATTCCTACACTCACGCAAGATCTATCTAGGAGATTCATAGCAATGAGAGGGGGAGAGTGTGTCCACGTACCCTCGTAGACCGAAAGTGGAAGCGTTAGGTTAACGCGGTTGATGTAGTCGAACGTCTTCACGATCCAACCGATCCAAGCACCGAACATACGGCACCTCCGTGTTCAGCACACGTTCAGCTCGATGACGTCCCTCGAACTCTTGATCCAGCAGAGGGTCGAGGGAGAGTACCGTCAGCACGACGGCGTGGCGACAGTGTTGGTGATGTGATCCGCGCAGGGCTTCGCCTAAGCACTACGACGCTATGATCGAAGGAGTAAACTGTGGAGGGGGGCACCGCACATGGCTAAGAGAATAACTGATGTGCCTTTGGGGTGCCCCCCGCCCCCGTATATAAAGGAGGGGAGGAGGAGAGGGCCGGCCTAGGCGCGCCCCCAAGGGGAAGGAGTCCTACTTGGACTCCATGTCCAATTCGGCCCCCCTCTTCCTTTTTCCGGAGTGGGAAAGGGGAAAGGGAGAGAGAAGAGGAGAAGGAAAGGGGGGTGCGCCCCCTCCCCTAGTCCAATTCGGACTCCCCATGGGAGGGGGGCGCAGCCACCCCTTGTGGGCTGCCTCCCCTCTTCCCTATGGCCCATGTAGGCCCAATAATTCCCCGGGGGGTTCCGGTAACCCCTCGGTACTCCGAAAAATATCCGAATCACTCCGGAACCATTCCGGTGTCCGAATATAACCTTCCAATATATCAATCTTTACCTCTCGACCATTTCGAGACTCCTCATCATGTCCGTGATCTCATCTGGGACTCCGAACAAACTTCGGTTACCAAAACACACAACTCATAATACAAATCATCATCGAACGTTAAGCGTGCGGACCCTACGGGTTCGAGAACTATGTAGACATGACCGAGACATATCTCCGGTCAATAACCAATAGCGGAACCTGGATGCTCATATTGGCTCCTACATATTCTACGAAGATCTTTATCGGTCCAACCGCATAACAACATACGTCATTCCCTTTGTCATCGGTATGTTACTTGCCCGAGATTCGATCGTCGGTATCATCATACCTAGTTCAATCTCGTTACTGGCAAGTCTCTTTACTCGTTCCGTAATGCATCATCCCGTAACTAACTCATTTAGTCACATTGCTTGCAAGGCTTCATATGATGTGCATTACCGAGAGGGCCCAGAGATACCTCTCCGATACTCGGAGTGACAAATCCTAATCTTGATCTATGCCAACCCAACAAACACCTTCGAAGACACCTGTAGAGCATCTTTATAATCACCCAGTTACGTTGTGACGTTTGATAGCACACAAGGTGTTCCTCCGGTATTCGGGAGTTGCATAATCTCATAGTCAGAGGAATATGTATAAGTCATGAAGAAAGCAATAGCAATAAAACTTAACGATCATTATGCTAAGCTAACGGATGGGTCTTGTCCATCACATCATTCTCCTAATGATGTGATCCCGTTCATCAAATGACGACACATGTCTATGGTCAGGAAACTTAACCATCTTTGATTAACGAGCTAGTTAAGTAGAGGCATACTAGGGACACTTTGTTTTGTCTATGTATTCACACATGTATCAAGTTTTCGGTTAATACAATTCTAGCATGAATAATAAACATTTATCATGATATAAGGAAATATAAAATAACAACTTTATTATTGCCTCTAGGGCATATTTCCTTCAGTCTCCCACTTGCACTAGAGTCAATAATCTAGTTCACATCGCCATGTGATTTAACACCAATAGTTCATATCTTTATGTGATTAACACCCATAGTTCACATCGCCATGTGACCAACACCCAAAGGGTTTACTAGAGTCAATAGTCTAGTTCACATCGCCATGTGATTAATACCCAAAGAGTATTAAGGTGTGATCATGTTTTGCTTGTGAGAGAAGTTTAGTCAACGGGTATGCCACATTCAGATCCGTATGTATCTTGCAAATTTCTATGTCTATAATGCTCTGCACGGAGCTACTCTAGCTAATTGCTCCCACTTCAATATGTATCTAGATTGAGACTTAGAGTCATCTAGATTAGTGTCAAAGCTTGCATCGACGTAACTCTTTACGACGAACTCTTTACCACATCCATGACCGAGAAACATTTCCTTAGTACTCTTAGGTAACTAAGGATAACTTTTGACCGCTGTCCAGTGATCCACTCCTGGATCACTATCGTACCCCCTTGCCAAACTCATGGAAAGGTATACAATAGGTCTGGTACACAGCATATCATACTTTATAGAACCTATGACTGAGGCATAGGGAACGACTTTTCATTCTCTTTCTATTTTCTGCCGTGGTTGGGTTTTGAGTCTTACTCAACTTCATACCTTTGCAACACAGGCAAGAACTCCTTCTTTGACTGTTCCATTTTGAACTACTTCAAAATCTTGTCAAGGTATGTACTCATTGAAAAAACTTATCAAGCGTTTTTATCTATCTCTATAGATCTTGATGCCCAATATAAGTAGCTTCACCGAGGTCTTTCATTGAAAAATTCTTATTCAAGTATCCTTTTATGCTATCCAGAAATTCTATATTATTTCCGATCAACAATATGTCATCCACATATACTATCAGAAATGCTACAGAGCTCCCACTCACTTTCTTGTAAATACAGGCTTCACTGCAAGTCTGTATAAAACTATATGCTTTGATCAACTTATCAAAGCGTATATTCCAACTCCGAGATGCTTGCACCAGTCCATAGATGGATCGCTGGAGCTTGCACACTTTGTTAGCACCCTTAGGATCGACAAAACCTTCTGGTTGCATCATATACAACTCTTCTTTAAGAAATCCATTAAGGAATGCAGTTTTGACATCCATTTGCCAAATTTCATAATTATAAAATGCGGCAATTGCTAACATGATTCGGACAGACTTAAGCATCGCTACGGGTGAGAAGGTCTCATCGTAGTCAACTCCTTGAACTTGTCGAAAACCTTTCGCAACAAGTCGAGCTTTGTAGATAGTAACATTATCGTCAGTGTCAGTCTTCTTCTCGAAGATCCATTTATTCTCTATGGCTTGCCGATCATCGGGCAAGTCAACCAAAGTTCACACTTTGTTCTCATACATGGATCCCATCTCAGATTTCATGGCCTCAAGCCATTTCGTGGAATCTGGGCTCATCATCGCTTCCTCATAATTCGTAGGTTCGTCATGGTCTAGTAACATGACTTCCAGAACAGGATTACCGTACCACTCTGGTGCGGAACGTACTCTGGTTGACCTACGAGGTTCAGTAGTAACTTGATCTGAAGTTTCATGATCATCATCATTAGCTTCCTCACTAATTGGTGTAGGCATCACGGGAATTGTTTTCTGCGATGAGTTATTCTCCAATTCGAGAGAAGGTACAATTACCTCATCAAGTTCTACTTTCCTCCCACTCACTTCTTTCGAGAGAAACTCCTTCTCTAGAAAGGATCCATTCTTAGCAACAAAGATCTTGCCTTCGGATCTGTGATAGAAGGTGTACCCAACAGTTTCTTTTGGGTATCCTATGAAGACACACTTCTCCGATTTGGGTTCGAGCTTATCAGGCTGAAGCTTTTTCACATAAGCATCGCAACCCCAAACTTTAAGAAACGACAGCTTAGGTTTCTTGCCAAACCACAGTTCATACGGTGTCGTCTCAACGGATTTAGATGGTGCCCTATTTAACGTGAATGCAGCTGTCTCTAATGCATAACCCCAAAACGATAGTGGTAAATCGGTAAGAGACATCATAGATCGCACCATATCTAATAAAGTACGGTTACGATGTTCGGACACACCATTACGCTGTGGAGTTCCAGGTGGCGTGGGTTGCGAAACTATTCCACATTGTTTTAAATGAAGACCAAACTCGTAACTCAAATATTCGCCTCCGCGATCAGATCGTAGAAACTTTATTTTCTTGTTACGATGATTTTCCACTTCACTCTGAAATTCTTTGAACTTTTCAAACGTTTCAGACTTGTGTTTCATTAAGTAGATATACCCATATCTGCTTAAATCATCTGTGAAGGTCAGAAAATAACGATACCCGCCGCGAGCCTCAACACTCATCGGACCGCATACATCGGTATGTATTATTTCCAATAAGTCATTGGCTCGCTCCATTGTTCCGGAGAACGGAGTTTTAGTCATCTTGCCAATGAGGCATGGTTCGCAAGTATCAAATGATTCATAATCAAGTGGTTCCAAAAGCCCATCTGCATGGAGTTTCTTCATGCGCTTTACACCAATATGACCTAAACGGCAGTGCCGCAAATATGTTGCACTATCATTATCAACTTTGCATCTTTTGGCATCAATATTATGAATATGTGTATCACTACAATCGAGATTCAATAAACCATTTATATTGAGTGTATGACCATAGAAGGTTTTATTCATGTAAACAGAACAACAATTATTCTCTGACTTAAATGAATAACCGTATCGCAATAAACATGATCCAATCATATTCATGCTCAATGCAAACACCAAATAACATTTATTTAGGTCCAACACTAATCCCGAAGGTAGAGGGAGTGTGCGATGTTGATCATATCAACCTTTGAATCAATTCCAACATTCATCGTCACCTCTCCCTTAACTAGTCTCTGTTTATTCTGCAACTCCTGTTTCGAGTTACTAATCTTAGCAACTGAACCAGTATCAAATACCCAGGGGTTGCTATGAACACTAGTAAATTACACATCAATAACATGTATATCATATATACCTTTGTTCACTTTGCCATCCTTCTTATCCGCCAAGTATTTGGGGCAGTTCCGCTTCGAGTGACCATTCCCTTTGCAGTAGAAGCACTCAGTTTCAGGCTTAGGTCCAGACTTGGGTTTCTTCCCGGGAGTAGCAACTTGCTTGCTATTCTTCTTTAAGTTCCCTTTCTTGCCCTCGCCCTTTTTCTTGAAACTAGTGGTCTTGTCAACCATCAACACTTGATGCTATTTCTTGATTTCTACCTTCGCTGATTTCAGCATCGCGAAGAGCTTGGGAATCATTTTCGTCATCCCTTGCATATTATAGTTCATCACAAAGTTCTAGTAACTTGGTGATGGTGACTAGAGAACTCTGTCAATCACTATCTTATCTGGAAGATTAACTCCCACTTGATTCAAGTGATTGTAGTACCCAGACATTTTGAGCACATGCTCACTAGCTGAGCTATTCTCCTCCATCTTGTAGGCAAAGTACTTGTCAGAGGTCTCATACCTCTCGACACGGGCATGAGTCTGAAATACCAATTTCATCTCTTTGGAACATCTCATATGCTTCGTGGCGTTCAAAACGTTTTTTGAAGTCCCGGTTCTAAGCCATAAAGCATGGTGCACTAAACTATCAAGTAGTCATCATATCGAGCTTGCCAAACGTTCATAACGTCTGCATCTACTCCTGCAATAGGTCTGTCACCTAGCGGTGCATCAAGGACATAATTCTTCTGTGCAGCAACGAGGATATTCCTCAGATCACGGACCCAGTCCGCATCATTGCTACTATCATCTTTCAACTTAGTTTTCTCTAGGAACATATCAAAAATAAAACAAGGGAGCTATACGCGAGCTATTGATCTACAACATAATTTGCAAATACTACCAGGACTAAGCTCATGATAAATTAAGTTCAATTAATCATATTACTTAAGAACTCCCACTTAGATAGACATCCCTCTAGTCATCTAAATGATCATGTGATCCATATCAACTAAACCATGTCCGACCATCACGTGAGATGGAGTAGTTTTCAATGGTGAACATCTCTATGTTGATCATATCTACTATATGATTCACGTTCGACCTTTCGGTCTCAGTGTTCCGAGGCCATATCTGCATATGCTAGGCTTGTCAAGTTTAACCCGAGTATTCTGCACGTGCAAAACTGGCTTGCACCCATTGTATGTGAACGTAGAGCTTATCACACCCGATCATCACGTGGTGTCTCGGCACGACGAACTGTCGCAACGGTGCATACTCAGGGAGAACACTTATACCTTGAAATTTAGTGAGGGATCATCTTATAATGCTACCGCCGTACTAAGCAAAATAAGATGCATAAAAGATAAACATCACATGCAATCAAAATATGTGACATGATATGGCCATCATCATCTTGTGCCTTTGATCTCCATCTCCAAAGCACCATCATGATCTCCATCGTCACCGGCTTGACACCTTGATCTCCATCGTAGCGTCGTTGTCGTCTCGCCAACTATTGCTTCTACGACTATCGCTACCGCATAGTGATAAAGTAAAGCAATTACATGGCGATTGCATTTCATACAATAAAGCGACAACCATAAGGCTCCTGCCAGTTGCCGATAACTTTTCCAAAACATGATCATCTCATACAATAACGTATATCACATCATGTCTTGACCATATCACATCACAGCATGCCCTGCAAAAACAAGTTAGATGTCCTCTACTTTGTTGTTGCAAGTTTTACGTGGCTGCTACGGGCTTCTAGCAAGAACCGTTCTTACCTACGCATCAAAACCACAACGATTTTTCGTCAAGTGTGCTGTTTTAACCTTCAACAAGGACCGGCCGTAGTCAAACTTGATTCAACTAAAGTTGGAGAAACAAACACCCGCCAGCCACCTGTGTGCAAAGCACGTCAGTAGAACCAGTCTCATGAACGCGGTCATGTAATGTCGGTCCGGGCCGCTTCATCCAACAATACCGCCGAATCAAAGTAAGACGTTGGTGGTAAGCAGTATGACTATTATCGCCCACAACTCTTTGTGTTCTACTCATGCATATCATCTACGCATAGACCTGGCTCGGATGCCACTGTTGGGGAACGTAGCATGCAATTTCAAAAAAATTCCTACGCTCACGCAAGATCTATCTAGGAGATGCATAGCAACGAGAGGGGGAGAGTGTGTCCACGTACCCTCGTAGACCGAAAGCAGAAGCGTTAGGTTAACGCGGTTGATGTAGTCAAACGTCTTCATGATCCAACTGATCCAAGCACCGAACGTACGGCACCTCCGTGTTCAGCACACGTTCAGCTCGATGACGTCCGTCGAACTCTTGATCCAGCAGAGGGTCGAGGGAGAGTACCGTTAGCACGACGGCGTGGCGACGGTGTTGGTGATGTGATCCGCACAGGGCTTCGCCTAAGCACTACGACACTATAACCGGAGGAGTAAACTGTGGAGGGGGGGCACCGCACACGGCTAAGAGAATAACTGATGTGCCTTTGGGGTGCCCCCCGCCCCCGTATATAAAGGAGGGGAGGAGGAGAGGGCCGGCCTAGGCGCGCCCCCAAGGGGAAGGAGTCCTACTTGGACTCCATGTCCAATTCGGCCCCCCCTCTTCCTTTTTTCGGAGTGGGAAAGGGGAAAGGGAGAGAGAAGAGGAGAAGGAAAGGGGGGTGCGCCCCCTCCCCTAGTCCAATTCGGACTCCCCATAGGAGGGGGGCGCAGCCACCCCTTGTAGGCTGCCTCCCCTCTTCCCTATGGCCCATGTAGGCCCAATAATTCCCCGGGGGGTTCCGGTAACCCCTCGGTACTCCAAAAAATATCCGAATCACTCCGGAACCATTCCGGTGTCCGAATATAACCTTCCAATATATCAATCTTTACCTCTCGACCATTTCGAGACTCCTCGTCATGTCCGTGATCTCATCTGGGACTCCGAACAAACTTCGGTCACCAAAACACACAACTCATAATACAAATCGTCATCGAACGTTAAGCATGCGGACCCTACGGGTTCGAGAACTATGTAGACATGACCGAGACATATCTCCGGTCAATAACCAATAGCGGAACCTAGATGCTCATATTGGCTCCTACATATTCTACGAAGATCTTTATCTGTCAAACCGCATAACAACATACGTCATTCCCTTTGTCATCGGTATGTTACTTGCCCGAGATTCGATCGTCGATATCATCATACCTAGTTCAATCTCGTTACCGGCAAGTCTCTACTCGTTCTGTAATGCATCATCCCGTAACTAACTCATTTAGTCACATTGCTTGCAAGGCTTCATATGATGTGCATTACCGAGAGGGCCCAGAGATACCTCTCCGATACTCGGAGTGACAAATCCTAATCTTGATCTATGCCAACCCAACAAACACCTTCGAAGACACCTATAGAGCATCTTTATAATCACCCGGTTACATTGTGACATTTGATAGCACACAAGGTGTTCCTCTGGTATTCGGGAGTTGCATAATCTCATAGTCAGAGGAATATGTATAAGTCATGAAGAAAGCAATAGCAATAAAACTTAACGATCATTATGCTAAGCTAACGGATGGGTCTTGTCCATCACATCATTCTCCTAATGATGTGATCCCGTTCATCAAATGACAACACAAGTCTATGGTCAGGAAACTTAACCATCTTTGATTAACGAGCTAGTTAAGTAGAGGCATACTAGGGACACTTTGTTTTGTCTATGTATTCACACATGTATCAAGTTTTCGGTTAATGCAATTCTAGCATGAATAATAAACATTTACCATGATATAAGGAAATATAAAATAACAACTTTATTATTGCCTCTAGGGCATATTTCCTTCAGTTAAATCAGTCATGGAGGAAGATGGTGGAGGACATTCATTGTCCCTCCCCGCAGCCAGAGGATCATGCTTGCAACGAAGACCCTGGCTTCTACGAGGATCCGGATATATACATAGTGTTCGATGATGGAGTATTTTATCAGGCGAGCCTTGACAGTTCGGAAGTGGCTATTACGGCTGACTACCCCCGCCTTTACCCTTTCGCCATTGTAAGTATTCGAAAAGCCTCCTCAAAAAGAGGCCCTTATTTGCACCTTATCCATTACACTAAACTGTACTTTATAGGATCGGCGCTCGGCAAGCCGCACTCCCTCGAGAGCAGCCTCTACGCAGGGCAATAGTTCGAAACAAAAGGAAACGGGGGGCGCTGTCGAGCCCCCTCCCTCTTCAAAGAGGTATGTCCGTTGATATGTGCCTAAGCATGAGGTCAGATTGTTAAATTTCCCCTCTACCTTTATTTCAGGAGGAGCACGCGGCAAACCGTGGGAAAACGCCCTACTAGCCGACTGTCAACTAATCCGGCGCCGGACATGTCGACCAGGACGAGAGCTGATACAGTGCCAGATCCGCCCCCTCATGAGGATTCGGATGACGTATCTGTCACGAATTCCGAGGTGGAAAGCGTGATGAATCATCGTTGGCTGAAAGAGGCCATGCGTGCTCCAGTTTTCTCTGATCAGGAATTTATCGCACTCAGCTCCGTGGATGCATATATCCGAGCCGCCCGAGACAGACTTGCTGGAGTTACTCAACTGTTCTCAAAGGATATGCAGGTAATGAGTTTGTGCAAATTTAATAGATGTATGCCAGTAGCCCCCGAGACTTGAAGCGGTTAGGCCAACCGATTTAAGGATCGTTATGACCTGTAGGTTCTCAAGGAGAAGAACAACGCGCTGTCCCAGGAACTGAAAACAAACCAGACACAGCTGAATGCCGTCACCACAGAACTTGCGGACATGAAAAAAGCCACAATGACCACTGGTCAGAAAAACAAACTTGAGGAGGAAAAAGACACACAAGCCGAAGAGATAAAGAGCTTAAAGGCTCAGCTATCGGCTGCGCAAAAAGAGAATAAGAAGTTGAAAGGCGGCATATTCGGTATGATCTCTTGAACCATCAGAGAGACTCACACTATCCCATAATTTGGATTGTCACAACTCTGTTGCTGCAGGTCTATTAACTAGTCGACCTGAAGAGGAAGTGTCCGGATTTCGAGGCGACGTGCTTAAGGAGCTGTCCATGGTGCATGAGCGGGCACGAAAAGCCATGAGAAATATGACCAAGGCTTTATGGCCATCCGATACCCCTCCAGAAAGTATGGAGGGGTTGGCGAACCTGTTCAAAGGTGCCCGGTGCTGCTTTGAACTATGGAAGGTGTCCGCATGTCGTGAAGGTGCACGAGAAGCATGGGCGATGGTGAAAACACGCTACACCGGACTCGATCCGAATCACATGGCCCGAGTTGGGCCTCAGGGACCAGACGGAAAGGAGATTCCCGTGAACTTGGTATATGACCAAGTGATGATAGCTGCAAAATATTCGCAAGAAGACTGTAGTTTAGACAGTCTTATAGATGGTATAGAGAAAGAGTAGTCATTCGATTCAATGTATCAATGTACTTTATTATCGAACTTATCTCCAACCGAACATTTCGAAATTTGTCATCGCAGGCCTTCGGCTTCAATCTCCGAACCAAGAAGGTGGAGTGTTTCCGGATACCATGTTGGAATGTGTTTAACATTCGTTATGTCCGGAAACCAGGCAATCCGACCATATTGCTCAAACAGACCAAAAAAAATTTGTTCAGGAGTTATGTTATATTACTATTTAACGTAAGAAACATCTTCCAAGAAAATAGTTTCGTTAAGGGTTCCTTTCCTTGGGTTGGCACACTGAGTTACGCGTGCCTAGGCTTTGATCCGAATTACGGGGAGCCGATCCCGTATTTGTTTAGAAGAGTTACAAAAACGTAAACAATCCGTCGTTGCTTGCCGACCAATTATTCTCTTAAGAACGTTAGCTTTCGGCTTCACCCGTCTGAGGTACAGATCCGGATTACCCGGTTGTAGCAATCGCAGAGGTGCTCCCTTTACACCCTAGCCGAACAATCGGGAATGTAGGGTATAAACACAGGAGCGAGGCAACCCAGCTTGGCAAAAACTTAAGTCATAGAGGTGCATATAATGGCAAAGGTGTATAGAACAAACGACGTGAACAATATAAGCCACAAGCTTTTAATAATAAGCTTTGTCAAAGAAGCCCCCAATTAAAGTGGGGTGTATACATTTAAAGATGTGTACCCCTACCAGTTCGGCAGATCCGAACATACCCTGGGATGTATAAAACAGAGATTAAAAAGAAGATTAGAGAAAAAAAAAGGAAACTAGAAAAAATAAAAAGGACGCGGCCGAACTATCCGTAGAATCGTCAGAGCCGAGCAGCGTTCCATGGATTCGGCTCAAGGCGATTATCCAATGCATTACGAAGGCGATAGGCTCCTCCTGTGAGAACTTCATATATGATGAATGGGCCCTCCCATTTTGGTTTGAGCTTATCCTTCTTCTTCTCTGGGAGGCGCAGAACGAGTTTGCCGACGTTATAAGTCTTGGCCCGCACCTCTCTGCTTTGGTATCGCCTAGCGTGTTGTTGATAAAATGCGGAACGGGCTCGTGCAATGTCACGCTCCTCTTCAAGGCCGTCTAAGTCGTCCTGCCGATCGAGCTCGGCTTCTCTCTCTTCGTACATGCGCACTCGAGGTGAGTCATGAATAATATTGCAGGGCAAAACAGCTTCTGCGCCGTACACCATGAAAAAAGATGTGTATCCGGTCGTTCGGTTAGGTGTGGTCCGCAGCCCCCAGAGCACGGAATCGAGTTCCTCAACCCAGTGTTTATCTGACTCCCGTAGGGAGCGCACTAGTCTGGGTTTAATGCCGCTCATTATTAGACCATTGACCCGTTCAACCTGATCGTTTGTTTGAGGGTGATAGACGGATGCATAGTCGAGTTTAATGCCCAAGTTGGCACACCAGTTTTTCACCTCATCGGCTGTGAAATTGGAGCCATTATCACTGATGATGCTGTGCAGGACACCATAACGGTGTACCACGCCGGATATAAAGTCGAGCACTGGCCCTGCTTCAGCCGTTTTTACTGGTTTTGCCTCTATCCACTTAGTGAATTTATCCACCATGACCAGTAAATATTTCTTCTTGTGGCTTCCCCCTTTAAGGGGTCCGACCATATCTAGCCCCCAGACCGCGAAAGGCCACGTGATGGGGATTGTTCTTAAGGCAGTGGGAGGCATATGACTTTGATTGGCGAAAAGCTGACATCCTACGCAACGTTGCACAAGGGCTTGTGCGTCTGCTCGGGCCGTTGGCCAGAAGAAACCTGTCCGAAAAGCCTTGCTTACGAGGGCCCGAGCTGCGGCGTGATGGCCGCATAGACCAGCATGTATTTCAGCCAAGAGCTGCCGTCCCTCCTCTTCAGAGATGCACCTTTGGAGGACTCCAGTAGTGCTTTTCTTGTACAGTTCGCCTTCGTGAACTTTATAGGCCTTAGAACGTCGAACTATGCGACGGGCCTCATTTTGATCATCAGGAAGCTCCTGCCTATTAAGGTAGGCCAGGAAGGGTTCGGTCCATGGAGCAATAACGGCCATGATTTCATGGGCGAAGGGTGTTATTTCGGTACCCGAACCCCCGATGATATCCGTATTGTGCTCGGCTACTGGAGGCATGATCAGGTCTGGACTAGTGTTTCCGCTCTCATCTTGCCACACCACGGATGGCTTAAAGAGCCTTTCCACAAAGGTATTAGGCGGGACGGGGTCGCGCTTGGCGCCCATTCGAGCTAGGATGTCCGCTGCCTGGTTACTGTCTCGAGCAACGTGATGAAACTCAAGCCCCTCGAAACGAGCAGATATTTTTAGTACGGCGTTTCGATACGCCGCCATTTTTGGATCTTTTGCATCAAACTCTCCATTTATCTGGGATATTGTGAGATTTGAATCACCGCGCACCTCTAGGCGTTGTATGCCCATGGAGACAGCCATTCGGAGACCATGTAGAAGTGCCTCGTATTCGGCTGCGTTCTTGGAGTCCGTATACATGATTTGCAGCACGTAGTGGACTGTGTCCCCCGTGGGGGATGTCAAGATGACACCAGCCCCCAGTCCGGCTAGCATTTTAGAGCCGTCGAAGTACATGATCCAGTTGGAATATGAACTGTACTCTTTAGGGAGCTCGGTTTCCGTCCACTCGGCGACGAAGTCGGCCAGCACCTGAGATTTAATAGCTCGGCGCGGTTTGTATGTTATTTCAAATGGTAAGAGCTCAATGGCCCATTTAGCTATGCGGCCGGTGGCATCCCTATTATTTATAATGTCATTGAGTGGTACTTCGGATGCCACCGTGATCGAACACTCTTGAAAATAGTGCCGAAGCTTGCGGGATGCCATAAAGACCGCGTAAGCTATCTTTTGATAGTGAGGGTATCGGGATTTGCATGGTGTAAGGACCGTCGATACATAGTATACTGGTTTCCGGATGGGGAGTTTATGTCCCTCTTCCCCTCGCTCGACGATGAGTACGGCGCTCACTACCTGGTGAGTCGCGGATATATAAAGCAACATAGGCTCACCAACACTTGGGGCGGCTAGGATTGGGTTGCCTGCTAACAAGGTTTTTATTTCTTCCAATCCGGCTGTAGCCGCATCCGTCCATTCGAAGTGGTCGGTGCGTCGGAGCAGTCGATAAAGTGGTAATGCCTTTTCTCCTAATCTGGAGATGAAGCGGCTTAAAGCTGCCACACACCCTGCTAGTTTTTGGACCTGCTTTAAGTCTGTTGGTATGGCTAGTTGCGACAAGGCTCGGATTTTGGCTGGGTTTGCTTCGATTCCTCTATTGAAAACAATGAACCCTAGTGTCTTTCCGGCTGGAACGCCGAAAACGCATTTCTCCGGATTGAGCCGTATGTCGTATGTTCGAAGGTTGTCAAATGTGAGGCGGAGATCGTCCACCAATGATTCAACGTGTTTAGTCTTAATGACCACGTCGTCCACATATGCTTCCACTGTCTTGCCGATTTGTTTTTCCAAACATGTTTGAATCATGCGTTGGTAAGTGGCACCAGCGTTTTTAAGCCCAAAAGGCATAGTGTTGAAACAGAAAGGCCCATACAGGGTGATAAATGTCGTTGCGGCCTGGTCGGACTCCTTCATTTTAATCTGATGGTATCCGGAGTAAGCGTCGAGGAAACACAAGGAATCGTGTCCTGCGGTCGCGTCAATAATCTGGTCAATGCGGGGCAATGGGAAAGGGTCTTTGGGGCAAGCCTTATTGAGATCTTTGAAATCGACACAAAGGCGCCAAGACTTATCCTTCTTCGGTACCATGACCAAGTTGGCTAGCCAATCTGGGTGTTTGATTTCTCTGATGAACCCGGCTTCGAGTAGTTTGGCTAGCTCCTCCCCCATAGCTTGTCATTTGGGTTTGGAAAATCGCCGCAGCGTTTGTTTGACTGGTTTGAACCCCATGATTATGTTGAGGTTATGTTCGGCCAGTCTGCGTGGGATCCTGGGCATGTTCAAAGGGTGCCAGGAAAAAATATCCCAATTTTCGCGCAGGAACGCTCGTAGGGCGGCATCAACCGTCGGATCCAGCTGTGCTCCAATGGACGCTGTTTTGTTAGGATCCATCGGGTGCACTTGAAATTTGACTATTTCATCTGCTGGTTTGAAATAGGTGGATTTGGGTCTCTTATCGAGGATCACATCATCCTTGTCCACTGTGGATCGTAGGGTGGTTAGTTCTTCGGCCGCAAGGGCTTCGGATAGTGCCTCAAGGGCCAAGGATGCGGTTTTGTTTTCGGCGCGGAGTGCTATATCCGGATCACTTGTGACTGTGATTACTCCATTGGGCCCTGGCATTTTAAGTTTCATGTACCCATAATGGGGTATGGCTTGGAAGCGTGAGAAAGCGTCCCGCCCCAAAAGGGCGTGATACCCGCTATTGAAGGGAGCCACGTGAAAAAGCAACTCTTCGGACCTGTAATTCTCAGGCGTGCTGAATACTACATCAAGTTTGATTTTCCCCGAACATCGTGCTTCTCGACTGGGGATGATGCCTCGAAAGGTGGTACTGCTTTGCTCGATGCGTGCCCTGTCAATATGCATTTTGTCGAGTGTGTCCTCATAAATGAGGTTGAGCCCACTGCCGCCGTCCATGAGCACTTTAGTAAGTCGAAAGCCGTCCACAATTGGGTTTAAGACCAAGGCGACAGGTGCTCGGACTGATCGGGCCCTTGGTTCGTCGTCGGCGGTGAAAGTTATTGCCGCGTCGTTCCATGGGCTCCTTCCGGTTACTTGGGTAATTTCGGCGAGGTCGCGGAGTGCCCTTTTACACCGATTATTTGAGGAGAAGGTCTCGAAGACCGTGAAGATGTTAATGTCTTCATCCTCCGGAGAATGCTTCTCTGGAGTAGCGATGTTGAGGATAGCCTCACCGCTTTTAGCCACTTGCCGGAGTACCCAACATGCCCGAAGGCTATGAGTTGGTTCGGTGCTCGGCGTTGCATGTATCTGACATGGCTTATCGAGGAACTCGTCAAGAACGGACCTGTGTCCTGTAAAGGGTTTATTTTTCTTGCCGGCGGGCTTATGATCGGATGCCTGGTAAGGGTGTATCCGTTTTGCCCGGGCAGTGCACTGCTTAAAGGCAGCAGGTTCCAATTGGGTTTTTTGGGCCTTCCATGTGCTTTCCATCGAGTAGTACTTCTGTACTATGTGCGATAGTTCCGTGAAACTCTGTATGCGACGGCGGTCGAGGGCATTCCGAATGCCCTCATCGGTGCAATTCTGATGAAAAACTGAGACCGCATCGTTATCGCAGCAATCTTTGATCTTGTTTTTGACAAGTGGAAACCTGGCCCAAAAGTGATGGACCGTTTCCTGAGGTTGCTACCGTACATACATTAGGTCGTACTTCCTCCATTCTGTTATGTAAGGTGTATTATTTTCGGCACGGTGACCAAGGCATGGAATTATAGACATGTTAGGACTAAATTACCCTTGGCAAATTTGTTGATTAGTGGTAAGTAAATCAATTGGTCCAGGAAAGTAAGAGATGCATGCAATCAACAGAGAGATACTTTCCTTCTTTTACTACAAGGAGGGATATAGACAATCAGGAGAGAGATACTTTCCATTTTTCTAGAGGGTTAACAAGGGAATTATGAGAAATTAGAAGAAATGCACCTTAGATTCTGGAATTTTATCAAAAAACAAATACACCTTATATAAAGGAACGGAGGGAGTACATGTCAGGAGGGCCTGAATTGCTTGGAGAGTATTGATTGTGGTGGGCGGGTGGGCTAAAACTTGAATCCCTGCCCGAAGTTGTGTTCGGAGTTTGTAAAGTCTCCGAGGTTACCGGTTCGGGTCCGGGAAGATCCAAGCGCTCCCCGGACCCTAAGTCCCGCCCTGAGTTCGGGGGACGTGGGGCCTCCTCCGAAGGAAGAGTATCCGGTTCAATGGGTTCGGAGACCCGAACATAGCTGGTTTTTAACCTAGGGGAAGAAGTGTTCTTGTCCCGTTCCTCGACGACTATCACCAGGTGAGTGATCGGCGGAACGTTGATTTCCCTCTGGTCAGGTTTAAGCCCGATCCGATCATAATCCGTTGAAAGCCCCAGGGCGGCGATGCGATCTAACAGCTCGTTTAAGGACGAGATGTCTGTCGGATCCATCTTTTCGGAGTGTTCGAGACCGATGCAGAGGTGATGTTGGGCGATCGCGGGGGGCGCCGTCGGCTCGATGGCCGTGTGGGCGCCCACGGTAAAACCGCCGAGCTAGAGGACCTGTCCTGAAGTTAGGCGCCTTCCAAAAGTGATATCATTGTTGATGACAAGGCGAGCCATCGATCCTTTTATCGACAACACAGTGGAACTCTCAATGAAAGCACCAATGTCGGTGTCAAAACCGGCGGATCTCGGGTAGGGGGTCCCGAACTGTGCGTCTGAGGATCAATGGTAACAAGGGACGATGGGGACACGATGTTTACCCAGGTTCGGGCCCTCTTAAAGGAGGTAAAACCCTACGTCCTGCTTGATTATATTCGATGAGTATAGGGGTTACAAGAGTTGATCTACCTCGAGATCGTAATGGCTAAACCCTAGTTGTCTAGCCTATGAGAATTCTGATAACCTCTATGGACTAAACCCTCCGATTTATATACACACCGGAGGGATCTAGGGTTGCACAGAGTCGGTTTGCAGAGGAAGGAATAGTACATCCGGACACCAAACTTGCAGTCCACGCATACAGGAGTCCTACCTGGACAAGGGGGATAGTCTTCTGTTTTTATCTTCACGGCCCATTAGTCCGGCCCATATCAAATAGACTGGACACCTGAGGACCCCCTAATCCAGGACCCCCTCACCCTTGAGGGCGGTCACCGAACCCGTACAAATGGCAACCCTTGGGGGCGGTCACCGAACCCGTACACTTTGGCAACCCTTGGGGGGGGGTCACCGGAACCCGTCAAATTGCTCGGGGTGATCTCCACAACCTAATTGGAGACCCCGACGCTTGCCCGGAGCTTTACACCACAATGATTGAGCTCCGAACACCACCAACTGTCTAGGGCGCCCAAGCACCCAAGAGGAACAAGCTCAAGGGTGCCAAGCACCCAAGAGTAATAAGCTTCTCAACTTGTAACTTCCACGTATCACCATAGAGAAACTCGAACCGATGCACCAAATGCAATGGCAAGGGCACACGGAGTGCCCAAGTCCTTCTCTCCCAAATCCCACCAAAGCAACTAATGCTAGGAAGGAAAATGAGAGGAAGAACAAGAAGGAGAACACCAAGAACTCCAAGATCTAGATCCAAGGGGTTCCCCTCACATAGAGGAGAAAGTGATTGGTAGAAATGTGGATCTAGATCTCCTCTCTCATTTCCCCCAAAAACTAGCAAGAATCCATGGAGGGATTGAGAGATAGCAAGCTTGAAGAAGGTCAACAATGGGGGGCAAATGCGAGCTCAAAGGATAAGATGCAATGGGGAAGAAGACCCCCTTTTATAGGCACCCCCAAATACAACCGTTATCTGCCCAGCCCGCAGATAAGCGGTACTACCGCTCCTAGGAGCAGTACTACGGCTTAGGCGGTACTACCACGCGCTGGCCAGGGAGTACGTAGAGTACAGGAGCGGTAGTGCCGCCGGAGCGGTACTACCGTTGCCCCCAACGGTACTACCGCTTGGGGTCCCTGGACAAGGCAAGGCAGTAGTAGTAGAGGGTACTAGGGCGGCAGTACCGCACCAAGCGGTACTACCGTGCTAGTTCCGCTCTACTACCGCAAAAGGGAAAAAAGAAACAGAAAGTAGCACAGAGGGATTTCTGCAAGTGGAACTGGAAGCGGTAGTAGAGCGGAAGTACCGCTTAAGCGGTACTACCGTGCTACTATCGTGCAAGTACCGGCAAAAGGAAAAAAGCAACAGAAAGTTGCACGCGCAGGAATCCCCCAAGCGGTACTGGCGCGGAAGTACCCCGCGGTACTACCGCCGGAGCGGTACTACCGTGGGTACCAGCGGTACTACCGCTTGTGTGCTACCACACTGTCCACAGAAAACAGAAGGAAGCAAGAAAACCAGAACTGCCACAACTTCTACAAAAGAACTCCGAATCCAGCAAACTCAAGCTCGTTGGATCAATGACGACGAGTACTATCCAACAGCGACTGGTTATATTAAGAAGTGGCAGTAGAGATGTGCCTATGATATAGAGATGTGAAACCTCTATCAATGAAGATCTGGCATAAACTCCAACATCGAAAACATCATAGAAGATGCATATATAATCTCCGTTTTCGATGAACTCGTGCTTGTCAAGAAGATGACCATAAGCTCCAAAACTCACAAGGAGAAGAACCAAACAAGAACCAATAAAGATGATGCAAGGATGCAATGGTTTGAGCTCTCTACGAACGATACGATCAAGCTACTCATCGAGAGCCCCCCTTGATAGTACGGCAATCGATCCTATAACCCGGTCTCCCAACTACCACCATGAGACAGGTAAAATAGAAAACCTATCAAGGGCAAACCTTTGCCTTGCACATAGTCCACTTGAGCTAGATGATGACGATCTTGACTCCCTCAAGTTGGACCACCTTTCTTGATTGCGTTGGCCCGATGAAGACTAGTTGATTGCTCCCCCATACTCCACTATGGGTGAGCCACTCTTTGGCACATCTTCACAAGTCCATTGACACCACAATGGATGGCAAGCTTCAAGCACTTGATCTCTTCGTGATGCTCCACTTGACCTTGTAAACCGCAATCTTGATGACGATCACCACTTGATGTCATCCTCTCCATGGGTTGTATGATATCTTCCTCTTGACGCAAGCCCATGGAAACATACCTAACCCCACATAGAACTCTCATGTAGACCATGGGTTAGTACACAAAGCGTAATGGACAAGCTTACCATACCATGGGATCACTTGATCCCTCTCGGTACATCTTCTATGCTTTGTGTGTTGATCAACTTGAATCACTCTCTGTAGTTAGTCTTGATCAACCTTGAATCTTTCCAACTCTCTTCATTTCGATGATGTCTTGAAGGTAAACATGAATGATCACACAATCTTCTTCTTCAAGACATGCTTGCAATAAGCTCAACACTCACATGACCAATCTTTGGATAATTCCTTAATAGCACCTTGGTCAACTCATAAACTCCTTGAAACCAACACATGGACTTCAAGAAATGCCTATGGACAAATCCTTCAAATATAACTCAATGCAACCATTAGTCCATAGAGAATGTCATCAATTACCAAAACCACACATGAGGGCATCACATGTTCTTTCACTAACCTTATCAAAGAAGTCGTCCAAGTTCAAGGACTTGTGGTGCTTAATCCAATTATTGAAGCACTCAGCCAAGTTGTTTGTAACATAATCCACCTTGGAAATTGTTGAGAACTGACTCCTAGACCACAACCTAGTGTGCCACCTCCTAAGATATGCAGCTGCCGCTGGCTTTGCTCTGTCCATTGCAACCCAATTTTTCTCAAATATATATGGGTTCCATGAGTAAGCAGCAGCCCAAAGATGGTCATCAAACACCTTTCCATGAAACTTCTTCTTGAAGTTGGACACCAAGTGAAACATACATTCCCTATGTTCAGCCTCTGGGAACACTTCTTTCACATCTGTCATCACTGGTTGCCCAACATCGGTGCATATGGTTAAACCCCTTGGGGATCCTATGGCTTGTCTAACCAATTGCATGAACCAGATCCAATTCTCATTAGTTTCAGAATAAAAAACACCCATACAAACTGGATACATCCAGCTATGGCCATCAACGGCGGTAGCACTAGCCAACTGCCCCTTGAACCTGCCTGTCAAGAAGGTGCTATCTACTACCAAGTATGGCCTGCAGCCACTAAGGAACCCATCGATGCAAGGCTTCAAAGCGACAAAAAATCTTTTAAATCTGATTTTATCTTTTATTTGGTAATGATCAATTATCACTATGCTACCGGGGCAACAAGTTTCAATTTGTGCCTTGAAACTATACAGATTATCAAAGCTTGTATCCCAATCACCATATAGTTCCTTCAAGGCCAGCAGCTTACCCATATATACTCTCTTAGAGTTGATGTCGATTCCATGGTGCTCTTTAAGCTTCTTTCGCAATGCCTTTGGTCCTAGAGTTGCATCATCAATTAGCCAGTCCTTCACATGCTCACATATCCATCGCTTGTTTGCATTCTTTAACTTCTTTTTTCTTTTTGTACTAGAGCAATCATGACCACAAGAGTTCTTTCTCACCTACAAAAGACAAACATAGATAATTAGTAAAAGATCTTTTAACAATTTAAGCCCACAAGAGTAAAGTTAGAAAATTACCATTACGGTGCACTCATCTTCCATTGTAGAAGCATATATCCTCCACGGACACTTATCTTCATCCCTTCTTGAACAATAAGCTCTGAATCTATGTGGTGCACTTTTCTCGGTGTTAAACTCAAATTCATGTTTGATTGCATGCTGAGAAAGCGCCAACTTAAACTCTGCCATATTAGGATATTTTCTTCCTTCGGTCATTGGGGGATCTAATTTATCATATTCTAAATGTGGTGGATGATCTGCCTCGTGCAATTCCTCATCTTCCTCTACTTCAACCTCTGACATGCTCTCATCCTCGCTCTCAACCTCGCTCTCAACCTCGCTCTCAGCATCGTTCTCATGATCAGGAACATAGTCTTTGTCCTTTTCTTTGTCGGAACAAGGAACCACGACAAGAGGTACAGGTTCATCCTCTAAATAGATATTCTCCTCATCAACACCAACATGCTCGTTCTCGGGAATTGGGTTGCGAAGATAATCATCATCATCACCATCATCATCTTGTTCTATGTTGTTAGGTTGGCTATGCACATCATTATGCCACTCCGTGATAGACACATATGGTTCAGATGGATCACAATATGCAACAAACATGTGCACAACCTTTGTCTTAGAGTGTTTCTCAAACATAGACACCAATTCTTGGTCGGATGTTACTTTTGGGTAGATTTTCAGAAAATCATCATAGTACTGAACATGTGCAACTTCCAAATAATGAGGTCGGTACTGCTCTACGATTGATTCAACCAAATCCTTATAATTTGTCAAGTCGGAATCAATAACCTTATCAAAACAAAAGCATTTAATATCTTTTCTAGCCTTTTTTGGGTTGCCAAGCAATTTGATTTTCAGTACATAAGTTGAATTTGGATCCATCCTGTAAAAGCAAATGATACATAATCATGAGTACTTTGTACTCCTAGGTCTTTCTTATACAACAACATGTGCAGACATAACCCATGTGCAAAAGATCAATTGTGTATGGTGCAGCAAATCTGGTCTCTAAGTAATCTGTTTCCTCTAGCCAAATATGATGCAGCAAATAAAATTTCAGAGAATGGTGCATCAATTATGGTCTCTAAGTAATCTGTCCCTTCTAGCCAAATATGGTGCAGCAAAATTTTTTTTGGATCCATCTCATGGCAAAAATATTCAAATCTAAAGAGAGGACTCACCCTTCTAGCCAAGCTGATGTAGTGCCCTGCACAGCGTTGCCGCGCCCCTCCTCCACGTCTTGGCCGCCCTCCGCCTCCCCACCATGGCCGCACGATGCAGCGCCGTCGCCCTTCTTAGGTGATGCAAGGCCACCCTTCTGCGCCTCGCCTTGACAGCGCAAGGCTGAGACCTCCGAATGTCCGTGGCCCTCCGGCGTCGCCGGTTTGCCCTGCACAGCGCAGCCTCCCCCTTCCTCCATTGTTTGACCACCCTCCGTCTCCCCACCATGGCCGCCCGGTGCAGCGCCGTGGCCCTCCTCCACCGCACCTTCCACCGCACCATTCGCGTCGGCCGCGCCCTCCTCCATGGCGCTCTTCCAACCTGGCGCCGCCGCTGTGTGCCTCGCGCCGCGCAGCTAGGGTTAGGACTCGGGGAGAAAGGGGAATCAGAAGGGAGACTCAATCGGGAGAGATTGTGGACTGTTCGGTCAAACGAGACTTTTTCTGATTTTTTTTCTAGTGTGCTAAAGCAAGGGTACAAAGGACTTTTCAAGTGGAAGTTAACGGTGTTAAAGCAAAAATTGACGGAAATGCCATGAAAGGAATAAAATGAAGTTGTGGTGTCAAAAAGAAATAAAATAAAATTTATAGGGCCAAATAGAGAACCAGATTTTAATAAAAAGCCAAATAAGGAATTCTCTCTTTTTTTGTGAACAAGGGAGACCAGGTATGTGGGCGGCTGCTCGAGATCGCTAGGGAGTCGATGCGCGCTCGCTATACGGAGGCCGCATAGATATCCAGACCGACACGTTTCGAGCGCCCTTATACAATTGCAGCACTATTCCCTATAGCCAGCGAACGAAGAGAGCGCCTCCCTCCCGACAAGAAGAGAGGCCTTCTTTCCGAGCGCGACTGCTAGGGTTCCTAGCCGCCGCCACTACTGCCGGCCCTCCGCCGCGGCGCACCCAGCCGGCCGAAGCCTCCGCGCTGCCACGCCGCCGGTATAGGATCCCAGCAGCGCCTCCCTCCCTGGAGCAGCCGCCGCTCCCACACATCAACGCCGCCGCCCGGTGCATAGGCAGGTAGCCACCAGTCCTTCGTCCTCCCTCACCCCGGCCCCTCCTTCCTCCCTCCTGCGTCTCTGTTTGTTCAATTTTTTTTCCTGTTTTTTGTATTCGATGAGTACTTGCTGTAGATCGGATATTGTGAGAATATAACTATGACTATTTCTTGACGAGTTCTTGCTGCATGAGTTCAGGATTTTGCTTGATAGGTGTTTGTGATATTGCTTGTAGGGGCAAATATTTATACATTGTGGTTATGAAATTTCTTGAGATGAGCAAATGTTTTTCTTTAAACATGTAAGCAGTGAAACATACAATGACTGACGATACATGAAAAATTAAGAGATTAAGTTGTTTTATCTGCACCGTCTTGACCTGAAATCAAAGCTTAGGAGTAACATGCAATTTGAGAGAGCAGGAGCTTTGTCTTGGTTATACTGGCCGAAATTGGTTAACACACTAGTACTAGTGGTATTATTGGCATGATAGATGCCCCTAATCTTGTTTATGATTGGGAATATGGTGGTACTATTATGCTGTGTTGTTGATTTTAACAGTCAGACCTTAAATATTACCGTTTAAAGTGATTATATCTCCTTTTGCATGTTAGCTGATTGATCTTCAGGTTCCACCTTTCGTGTTATGCCATGCTGCAAGCCTTTATGTATTTTTGCTCAGATTATGCACACAAGAGAAATTGTTGGTTTCTTCTTTATTCATACAATTTCTCCTGCAATTATGTGTATCCTGTTACACAAGTCAATCATTCTTTGGGCTTTTTACCTAGTCAACCTCACTAGCAATGTTACAAAAGGCTTCATTTACTGGTTTTGAAGTTAAAATTAATTTCTGTTTCAATATATACGCTAGGAAGATACTGAATTACATGTGTACATACCTCCCAGTGCTACGAAAGTTGGTGTCACCAACACAAGTGGATCACCTTCAAGAGAAGGAGAAAAAAGATATCTTCAACAATATTCGTAATAGGATAGCCGATGCGTGTTTTGCGAGAGCAAGATAGGTTAGCTATGTTGATCCATAAAGATAAATCCTCCTTGCTCAATATAAATATGCACACAGGCCACGCTAGGTTCAAGAGAAAGCAGAATCAGGGATGGTGGCACTTCAATATGCGGCAAGGACACTTGGTCGGTTCGCGCTCCGAATACTGAATTACATGTGTACATACCTCCCATTGCTACGAAAGTTGGTGTCACCAACACAAGTGGATCACCTTCAAGAGAAGGAGAAAAAAGATATCTTCAACAATATTCGTAATAGGATAGCCGATGCGTGTTTTGCGAGAGCAAGATAGGTTAGCTATGTTGATCCATAAAGATAAATCCTCCTTGCTCAATATAAATATGCACACAGGCCACGCTAGGTTCAAGAGAAAGCAGAATCAGGGATGGTGGCACTTCGATATGCGGCAAGGACACTTGGTCGGTTCGCGCTCCGAAGACCACAGGGGTTCGGCATCTCATCGACTGCGGCGGAGGATCAACAGTTGTTCCTGCCACGGCTCATCAACACGAATGTACGTTACATGCTCTGCAAAATTCACAAATTTAATCATTTTCCTGTCCATTGATCGATTGCCAACTATAGTAGTTATTGCCCTGTGCTAATAATTTACAAAAACCAGTTTAATTACATCTTATTTCTTGTAATCCGTGCGTGCAATGCATATGTGTACACAATAAAATACGACCATGCCTTGATGACATACTCGTCAAATAGGCTGACCTTTTAAGCGTAGGGTCAGGCGACGCCCTAGACACTTCTGAACTTCTATGGGGGCAGAATAGAGTAGTATTTAGTGGGCATACATGGTTACACACATTAAAATCACAGCATAAAAATAACAGTACAATACACATTCATGGCAAGGCATGTGCATAGCACGACTAATCACGACATAGCACTACAGATCAGTCACAAATCAAAGCAGAGCACTAGGAATTCCTAAATCAAAGGAGCACAGGTGCACAAGAGAGCAGGGGACGAGAGTCACATGCTGACTGGAGGTAGAGAAGGCCGCTGTGCTGCTGGGACTGTGGAGCAGCTAGTCGTCAGCCGCTGTCAACGTTCCAGAGAGGAAGAGAGGAGCATGGAGCAACTTTTCTCTTTTCGTTACCCCTTGTCAGTTTCCATGCGACGAGCTAGCTTTTCCCGCCTGAGAGATCTGCTCCCCCTGCTTGCTCTGTCTATGACGTCTGATTTAGCCCGAAGCGCCACCATGTGCGCCTAGGCGGACGCTGCAGACACTTCGGAGCTCTAAGGCGACGCCTTCTGAAGCTGACAAAGCTGAGCTAGACGCCATGCCATCGGAGGGCGCCCTGACGCCTAAGCGGCGCCTTAAAAACAATGATAAGGTCAACGACACACATTAGAGAGAAAATAATTCAGAATGAAAATGATTTAAGCTTTAAACCCATTATCATCGCCATGGCTCAGTTCAAAATAAAAACAAAACACTGTTAGTTCATTACAGCCTGAATAATAATTCAACCAACGAAACTACAGTAGTGGATGTTTTTCAAGTTGCCTTAACATGCAAATCAAGAAGTAGCACTTCAGCACCACAACATCTGGTGAGTTCAAAATTAATTTTATGTTTTACATACGATCCTCTTCTAATAAGTCAAGGAAAAGAAACTGATGCTATCTTCAACACTTTGAACTTCTGAACGCTCTCACCCTATCACTATTTATGACTGCATTTCTTGGCAGCTTAGATGTATATGTGATAAGAGGCGTGCTCTCTGTAGTATTCACCTGACAAAATCAATGAAGTCATGTTAGAAATTTATTCTGCCTCCCAAATACTCTGATGATTCGGACAACATAAATTGGATGCTTCCTTAGCAATCATACAGGTAGATACTTTTGAGGGAAACCAGCATATGTTTAAGATATAAATAAATACAGTCAGATCAGGTCTATGCAAAGAGAAATTCATCATCGCCATTCCTTAAGATCCAGCAGAAAACCAAAAGGGTTTGTGTGGTGACCTTCATTTGTCAATGAAGGTATAACTAAGACAATAATGTACAGCTATCATATATTAGACCTCAATCTTATATCCAGTGGCATATGTTTCTATACACCTGAATAAATTTAGCAAAGGAGATACTTTGAATTGTTGTGTTGGTGGGAAGGTATCAAGAATTTCTAACATTTGAAAGTTTCTTAAGATTGAGTTGTTCCTTCAAAAGTCAGCATAGAGGTCACAATATTTGTTTCACACCTTCAGCTTGCAGTACAATAGAGTTAGCCTGAAAACTTAGTACTACTTACATAATAATTTCACACAGTGCACAGCCTGCTTTGCAGAGATGCATTGCAAACGCATAGCATAAATTTATGGATTCCTATTTTTGATGACAGTTTCACGAATGTTCGTTTCTCAGCATAATTGGCCATATTAAAATCTTAAGGTCAGCCTCAGTTTGTCACAAATGAGCTTTATTCTTAATATGAAGTTGATATGGTTCAGTACTGCACTTCAATATTTATTATGATCTACCAATCACTTTCATGTACAAAAAAGAGGGTGGTGAAATGAACTTTTAGCAGTTCTTGCTTCTAAACCATCAAGTTTAGAAGTACAAGAATGCTTTATTCATTATGCACTATCATGATTGCCAGTAGCATAAATGAACAGCAAAGTTAGTCTGGGTAAGAATCACAGTGCAAGACTGGATGTGCAGCAGAGATAAGCTCAGGTGGAAAAAAATGTACCTGTGTTGTTGCCTTGTCGGTCAAAGGTGCCTTCTGTTTGGCTTGTAGTTGGGATTCTTAATTTTCTGCATACACAAAAAATCTCGTCAGAACTTGCAATAAACATTGCGGCTTGCCTGGAACAATTAGCTATCTAGTCGTACAGTCATAGTTATACCTTTTGAGTCGACCATGGTCCCTTGTACTCGGGATTTGGAATGGTTGGAGCTGTTCATTCGCCATCTTCCTCGTCATCCTAGTCCTCTGGCTGCCATTTACTCTACTCCTACAGATAGTGACCACACAATGACGGAGACGAAAAAAAACAAGAAAACAAAAGATTTTCACTGCAGGGATGCAGTGGTGTGTCTCTCACGTTTTGTCCCTTGAACTAAACATTAAGAAACATTCCACTTGCTCCTGTAATATAGCCAGCATCACAATCCTATTTGAATGATCCAGTATGCGACACTTTCAGTGTTTAACAACAAAAACAAGACTGCACTCACATAAAATACTCTCTGGCAAGTTCTTTGTTATTTGTCTATCTGGATTTATCCCAGAAAAAAGGTACTGTGGCTAAGTGGCTGTGTGACCTCCATAAGATATCAGCTCCGATGGCAGCTCCTTCGAGTCCGACAGCCCCCCCGGATGATGACCCCTACACGGTCTTCACCATGTACTACGGCCGTCAAGGGGAAGGGCAAGGCGCCGTGCCGGTGAATCATTTCCTCCTTTAGTTTCATGTATGTATAGTAGTATAGAACTGTCCTGTCTAGTGATGAACTAGCGCCCCTTTTGGTTGATCGACGATGAACTATGCAAAAATCTAGTATGATTTTGTTGTTTGTGATGCAATGTGATGAATCCTCTATGTTTGATGTATGGTCTTTGTTCCTCTACTTGATCGGCTTTGCATGAATTTGAGGGTTGTGAAATGAGGGGGACGGCTTCGGACAGAGTGAATTGCAAAAAACATCGACATTGAAGGCTAGGTTTGCAGGAACCACAAGTCTACGGCAGAGCTCTGCGGTGCGCCTTGCCGACCCGCCATATGCTGCACGAGCGCGAGCAGCAGCCACGGTGGCCGCGCACGGGCGCGAGCAGCGGCAGAGCTCTGCGGTGTGCCTTGCCGACCCGCCATTTGCTGCACGGGCGCACGGGTGCGAGCAGCAGCCGTGCTGGCCGCACACGGGCACGAGCAGCGGCGGCAGCGGCGAGGCTGCCATGCTGCAGATAGGATGGGGCGGAGTCTGACAGCGCGCCCCCTCGCCGGCGACGAGAACCATGGCCGGCCGGCGTAATGCTGCTCTGCTCGCCTGCTCGGGTAGACAAATCAAGGAGCTGATTGCTTTTTTTATTTTTGACTAAGGGGGTCTTTGTAAAATTATAGGCTCTGTTTTGTAAATCTAGAAAAACCCTCACCTAACGGTGTCTAACTTGAACCGTTACGCCACGTCATCATTTGTGGGACCAACCTGTCATAATCATGCTCAAAACGATCTAAACTGCCAACTACTGTTTTTTGCAAAAATTTAGACAAAAAATTAGTGGTTTTGGGCACAATTACGTAGACTTGTGGTTCCTGCAAACCTAGCCTTCAATGTCGATTTTTTTTGCAATTCACTCCTTCGGACAGGGACATATGAAGGGTGAGCCCATGCTGTCCGCGGATGTATAGGGGGTCAAATTTGGCAAGTGTGGTTGTAGATGCTCTTAGGGCGCTTCAACATGGTTGATGCTCAACATTGGGACGATTTGGACCATAGATAGTGTTGTTAGATGGTTGAGATGGTTTGGATCTGCCCCTCTTGTGCTTTTATAGGACTAGTAGATTGTTTAATTTGTTCCCGCATTTTAAGGGTATTTAGGTAGAATGGTCTCTTCTTTTACTTGTGCACTCAATAATACTTCTAATTTGACCAACATGTTGACAAGTTAGCTCAACAGAATGCAGTGTAAACAACTAAACCTTTCCTAACTAGTCATCATCCAAGTGTTATTTGTGGTGACACTGTCCAAAGTGTTGCATTCAAATTTAAAAACATATGTAGGGTTGCATCCATGAATCTGTTACTAGATCCTTTTTATCACGCAATATATATGACTTCAATCTCGTAAATACCTGCAAAACAAAACAAATTGTCATTAAGTATGTAAATAACTTCGCAGTGTTCTCATCGTCCGATTCTTAATAATAGGATCTCATTTTAAGCTTGTCCAAACCTGTTCAGGGCCTCACAGCTGAGCAACAAAAAGATGTTGCAAGCCGCCTAGTGCAAATCGATGGGAAGAAAGAGGAGCTGTACAATATGATTTCTGGCCTTGAAAGGAGCTACAACGTTAGTGGCAAGATAGTCCGGCAAAATGGTCGGCTGGCGCGTCATCTTGCTGTACTAGTCAATCCTAAACCCAATGACCCTTACTGGTAAAATCTCACACACAAGCAGATACATATGATCTTCTTCTTTCCTTTTTATGTTTATATTCATTTTTAATATCACATAACCTGTAGGCGTTTGCATTCAAGATCACAAAGAATTATGGACTGCATACATTTTATGGGGGGCTGTTGTTTAGGCCCTGTGATTGTGAGTGGTTTTGCCTGGTGGATGACAGAGGCACATTCAGAAGAAAAAGATGATAGTCTTGGATGAACAAGCAAAAACAGTGAAGTACTCATGCTGTTCCTTTTTACTCCGCATATTAGGTTTGTCTTAAGTTAAACTTAGTAAAGTTTGACCAAATTTATGTTAAAAACTATCTACATCTACAATATCAAATAAATATTGTATTTATTTGATATTGTGAATGTTGGTATTTTTTAGCATAAACTTGGTCAAACTTTTGAAGGTTTGACTTAAGACAAACCTAATGTGCGGAGTAAAAATAAACAGAGGGAGCATGTCTTATCTGACTGAGGAGTAAAGGTTCAAACTCTGGAATTGTATATGAATGCTGACACTTGTATGCACCTATTAATGGATGATTACTTTGATGATCTATCACTTGTTATTTTGTTCTCTCTCTCTTCTGTGCTTGTTGAAGGGACTGAAGTTATGTCATTGTCTATGTATATGATTTTGCCACCTAGTATCATCCAAATAAATATGGGTTGATAAATATGCTAACTAGATGGTTTCATTCGGTATCCAACAAATACATATATATACCAACTTCTGTCTCTTCTTTTGGACAACCATAGTATTTCACTACTCATAGTAAATCATCTTTGATTTTCCATAAACCGAGAATGTGACCTGCGGTGAGACTGTCGCCGCCACCGTTGCGCAGACCGCCATCTACTAGACAATGTTCATTGGGTTGGATGGTCCTGTGGGATGATGACACTGGTGACATCCTAGTTGGTCGCCAAATGTCTGTCGTAGAAAAGATCCTTGTCGAGGCTGAGGTGTTCATCCTTGCGTGCACACTTCGCTGCGGGGCTTGGGCAAAGACGGCTAGCAAGCTGCCGGTGGTGGTTGGCTTGCTGGGCAGGCTGCAGCGATGACGGGTTTGGTGAGCTCCGAGCAAAAGCCGCTCGACCTCATTCGACGCCGATGCCGGCGGCGTCTTTGGATGTCGTTCCCTCCTTAGAGGTGGTGTCGTGGAGTCCCTTCACCTCGCTTGTCATATCAATCTTGGACTTCGGAGTGAAAACCCAAGTTCCAACCTTGGTTGGAGCGTGCCGGTGGCATTCCTCGTTGCTTTCCTCTTGGAGGTGACGCCTTGGAGGTTTGGTCCTTCGTCAGTGGCTCCCGTGGCTTTGTGGTGTCGGCTAGGCCAGGCTGGTGCGCGGCCTCGGGATTGGTGGCTCCAGAAATCTACTGCGTGTGTAGTGTTGGCTTTGATCGCTTGGGCAACGAGCCCATCGACTCGGCTGGTTTGCGGCCTAAGGGTCGGAGTGGAAGTCGGAGCGGCGTCTCCGGAATTCGCCTATGTACTGTTGGCCTTGGTCGCTTGGGCAGCAGTGTCATCGACTAGTTTGGTGCGCAGCCTTGGGGCCGGTTTGAAAGTCGGAGCATGCCTTCGGAGTCCTCTAGTGTTGTAGGGTGTCATCTCCGGCCACTCGGATGGCAGAGTCGTCGGCTCACCGGGTGCGTGGCTTCGGAGCTTGCGTGTGCGTGTCTCACAAATGTATCGATTTTCGATCAGTTTTCCTTATAAACTGGTCAATTCTCTTCATTTTATATTAGTGAAAAGACAGAGCTCCTGTTGATTCCTCAAATGGAAACGTCTATATACATCTGATTCAGAAAAAAATTACATCTTATATCTGTGAATGGAGGGAGTATGTTACAATTATGAAATATATGACATCATATGAATCTTATGAGTTGGTTATAACATATGTGCCATGTGATCTTATGACATGATTAACAAAAAAAAGAAAGAATCATGTATGAGTTTTCAGGACGGATCTATCTGCTGCGCCCTGCTCTCTGCTTCGCCCGCACTTGCCTTCGGAGCTAAGTATTACAACAACGTATCCGTCGCCGTCGCACAGCACCAGCGCTGCTGCGTACCGCGTCCGTTGCGTCGACGCACAGCGCCACCGCTGCCGCGTACCGCTTCCGGTCCGTCCGTCGCCCATAGCTGTCGCGCCCCCCGCATATCACACGTCGTTTGACTGGGAACAGCACACAAAAACGGAATCCCTTTACCCCCCACCTCGCTATAAAGTCCCGTCCGCCACTCCGCTCGATCAACATCGTCTCGGCTCACGGAATAGATCTGTTCTCTCTCGAGACTCAGCAGCGGCCATCCGTCGTACACTCCTCTCTCGGCTCAGCGCACCCACCGGGCGTACGGCGGCGATGGCCGAGGCGGCGCAGGGCGGCGGGGGGCTACGCGGCCGCGGCGTGCTGCTGGGCGGCGTCCAGGACGCGCCGGCGGGGCGGGAGAACGACCTCGAGACCATCGAGCTCGCACGCTTCGCCGTCGCCGAGCACAACACCAAGGCCGTAAGATCATCCCCGACCCGATCCCAAGCCATTTGGCTTCTGATACGATTAACTGTGACTGTAACCGATTAACCTGATGGATCGGTGGTGAATTTTGCTGGGCGCAGAACGCGCTGCTGGAGTTCGAGAGGCTGGTGAAGGTGAGGCAGCAGGTGGTGGCCGGATGCATGCACTACTTCACCATCGAGGTCAAGGAAGGCGGCGCCAAGAAGCTCTACGAGGCCAAGGTGTGGGAGAAGGCCTGGGAGAACTTCAAGCAGCTCCAGGAGTTCAAGCCGGCCGCCTGAAAAGATGTAAATAAATATGTTATGTGAGCTCAACTGCTGAAGCTTGTGGCTGGAGCCTACCGAACATGCCAGCCCCACTGGATACTGGTGTAATATGATGAAATAAACCTGCTTCCTGCCTGATGTGTATGATCCCCACAAGTATTTTGCTTGTTTGCACTTCTCACCTCCCACGTATCTCGAAAGCTTTCATGTCTTGCATCACAAATAACACAAGATTGTTGATCACTAAAGCAAGAGAAAAATCCCACCTGGAAGAGAAAAAATCACAAATAACACAAGATTGGAAAAATCCCACCTGGAAGAGAAAATTCACAAATAACACAAGATTATTAATCACTAAAGCAAGTGAAAAATTCCACCTGGAAGAGAAAAAATCACAAATAACACAAGATTGGAAAAATCCCACCTGGAAGAGAAAATTCACAAATAACAAGATTATTAATCACTAAAGCAAGTGAAAAATTCCACCTGGAAGAGAAAAAATCACAAATAACACGAGATTGTTAATAACTAAAGCAAGAGAAAAAATCCACCTGGAAGAGTGGAGGAACCTCATAAGAGCCAACATAAGCATTATGACATAGCATTTGATCTAAAAGCAACCATGATTTACAACCGGCGAACCTGTCTAGTTATATAGTTGCTACACTATATAGTTGCTACACAAAATACTAGCTACTACTGGCTATTGAGCAATCAACATATGTCACATCCTAAATTACTTCTGCAGCATCTGCCGGTACACATACTACAAGAGAATTGCTACTACATTGTCAAGCTGGGCCTGCTAGGATGTACATCATGTCATGTCTACCTATCAGCTTCTCAAACTAAATCCACGCTAGAGTCACATCATTCTTCATTGTCATAGTCTTCGTCCTCCTCTAATCTATGGTTTGACGACAGCGCAAACTGGACCGGGTCCATGGCCATCTTGTTCATCTCAGGCATTTGCCAGCCCAGGAAATCCTTGGTCTCCACTTCTTTCAACTGTGAAACCGATGGTCCTGAAGTCTGGACTTGCGGTGCCACGGTCACCACAGGAGGTGAAGGTTGGACTTGCGGCGCCACTGTATCCTCCTCGTAGTCAGCAAGATCTAGGTTCAAGTCAATGTTCCTTAAGGAGGCCCTGGCATTGCTCAAAGGGGTATGCTCTTTGGTTTCACTTGTGTCCAAAACCCCGTCTGCAATCTCTACCTTCAGGTGGCCTGGTTTGCTAAATTGGGCACAACCTAATTCATGGTGTTCAATCTCCCTCTCAGCTCCACGCCCAGCACGGCGACCTCTCCCACGTCCCCTCCCACGCCCTCTGCCGTTGCTTGTGTGGCATGCTGCCTCCTGCATATGCAAAACTTTTATCAGCAAAAGGAGGTCGAATGGGCGACATAAAATGGGGTGATCATATATTTTGTGTCGTACGAAACGAGCTACAGGCTGAATAGCAGAGAAAATGAAAATCCTGAGCTCATACTAAAACTGTTCACAATAATGTACATGTACGTGTAACATATACAGAAAAGGTACAGGTCAGAAAGACTAACATTTCTTGTCCGCTTTGATTCCTCCTCGCTTTCATCTTCACCATGTTTCCTGATGACATTTCAGCAATTATTAAAGTTCATATAAACTCAAATTAACCAATTATTGAAGTTCATATCAGACTCTAATTAACCACAATTTGAAACATTACCTTCTTTTGCCAAGCTTATCATCAACACTAGAATCAGGTGCACCCAAATCTGGAACTTTGCTGGCAACGTTCTTCAAAAAATCATACACATCGTAACTATGAATGCACTGTTTCCTGTAATAACATAATACTGAATGAGATAATGGGACCGTCAGGAAAAAAAATGTTTTGCTCAAGGAAATAATACATATCAGGATCAAGAAAATAAGTCCCATTTCTACCACAAATTGAAATGATGCAACCACCACCCAACTGCATGTCCCTGAGGACCCCCACCATGACGGTAATACCCCAAAATCAGCATAGACCACCACAAGACACATGCTTATCTACCTCTCTCTTTAGTTCAAAACATGTATCAAGGAAAGTACTTTTACAGCTTCCATAATTCATATAACACGCTGCTGACTTTGGCACAAAGTAGCACCAGGGCCCAATCAATTACTAAATAGGATTGACATATAAGCTAACCAACTATGACATTAAATTCAGTTCAAAAGGAGCTAGCCCATATTTGTTGTTCCTGAAAATGTCATTGTGAAAGAGTACTAAAGCAATATCAGTACATCAAAGCTTTTCACTTCTGATGTTTGTTATACAAGTGAATTTGTTTAGTAAAGCTGCAAATTGAAAAATAACAGCCAATGTGACAATGAAAGGTGGATCCTGAGGGTATGTCATCAGTGAAACGATGTTATTTTCCCATGTGATATTTGTAGTGTTACTGAGCAACTTGCTCGTTGGTATATTTGGACACTATATAAACTACACAAACTACACAAGCGACAGAATATGACAGTAGAACTGAACTTGAGGAAACAATTTATGGGTACAAAATTGCAAGAACAATGTATTGCCAAGAAAAATCAAAATGACAAATGGTAATGCTTCCAAGGTTTTGCCATACTAATCAAGAAGTTCCATATGGTAATATAAATTATCTATCCAGTCAAACAAAAAGGTGTTTCGATATGACAAAACATATAAGGTCAAGGAAACTTACAGATGTGATGAACTCACTGTTTTGACCCCTTTTTCAACAGTGATATTATATGTCCTATCACATAAGTCTTGCAAAAATAGCTCCAACGCTTTGGCTGCAAATCATGATATCAGAAAAAAATGTTAGTCGAAAGCACATGCATGATGTGAGTTAAAAAAGAAACTAAGAAAATATAAGCACGTAGGTGCACTATAAGAGGCCGAGTTGCTTTGCTATCGCATATAGCTTGCGTCAATCATATATCAACATTGTACATGTGAACATTAATTAATTATATAGTTCAAATAATCACATGCAATTAGGCTATACCTTGCTGTTGATGTTATCTATACTGCTTATAAAAGTAGGGGTTTGCTTTCTACCGATGCACCGGCATTTTTGTACATGCGTCTAAAATGGAATGGCTTACATTTGAAGTATGATCCGCCAGAGTGCCAATCCTCAAGTATCTTTAATTACTCTACTCACTCAATGTATGGTCCTATATTGCAAACAGCAGGTACACATCAACTCTTACTGCGGCTAAACTGTTCCCAGCCCCCCCCCCCCCCCTCTCTCATTTAATGTATGTCCCGCCATAGTCATCGAGTACGCTTAAGTACTCCACTCAATTTTGTGGTCCTTAATACTGTGCAATGTATACACAAGTTCTTCCCATGTCTAGCCCTCTCCAAGATTTCCCTTTCCCCGCACAATGGCTCCCCACCTAACTTGTGCCCATCTTCTCCTCTACCCAGTTTGACCCACCAGGAGATGTAAAATAAATTGACTAGCTACAAATCAGGAGAACAGAAAGCCAAATCATCAAGACATGTTGGTAGCATATCGCTGAGCTAACAGGGTAGAGATGAGGTGCCTGGTGGAGGAGCCAGTCAGGGGTCACTCTGGCATGGAAATATGGTGGTGACGCACCTGTGGGGGAGGTGTAAAGGCAACTGTGGATGCATGCATTAATATAGGAGAATAGGCTTACATGGTTGCCATTGAGCCTGAAATCAGTTTCCCTGGCCCAAAGGATTCACATTTGCACCTTAGCTCTGATGACCTCGGTAGCAGGTTCCTCCTCTTAACAAGAAAGATGACTACCGTTCCTCTACATCTTCCCTATATGCTTTATGGTCAGTATGATTCTCTAGTTTGAAATCAAGATCTAGAATGACCATATATCAAATCATGTCATCTGAATCAAAGTGTAGTGCTGACTGACCGGCAGCTGCAAACGTGTCATGCTCCAAACAATACAAAACACAACTCTGTAAAGATAAATTCAGAGAATCTATCCCTGTCAACTTCCCGAAAGGACCAAATAGTTCTACAATTTTGCCTTTTGTTTACACCAAGAAGGAACAATAGATACTAATGTCTGCAATTATTTTTAGCTTCGGTTTGAATATGAGAAAATAAAAAGAAAGATGAAATTCCTATTACAGCGGTCAACACTGCCATTTCTGGAGCCCTTCAATGGAGCTATTTTTGCCAACTACATTTAAATAAGATAGTAATTATTATGTTTCTAAAGAGGCGCAGCTTAGATAGACAAACGGTGTATGTAGCATATATCTATGGCCTCTTGAAGACATGCTACCGAACTCTCTCGTTAACAACAAATGGCGAAAAAAAGATGACGTATGTAGTGAAATAACTCTGGAACTGATAAGAGGCGAGTTGAAGAAAAGTTCTGCAAACAAGAGGCTGTGGAAAACTTACAGACTAGAACAGGTACAGCTAGAGCAATCTTGCCGACATCTTCATCTGCTTGCATGATCTTCTTAATCCGAGGCTGTATAACAAAGTACAAGAGGAAGCTGATATCACATTAACAGAAGAGTACCATGATACCATCTGAAAAGTAGTAGGAATCTGCCATTTTGAAATTATGACAATATGTCATCAATAAAACACTCATTAATCATAGTTATGATTGTTGTATGCTACAGTGCAAATGACCAACGATGCAACTTCGATGGAAAAGGACATGACAGCGATAGTATTCACATGTGGTTATAAGCACAGGTCCTAGCAGATGAAGAAAAGAGATTCTGCTAGCCCTTGTGAAAGAAAGGGTAATGAAGAAGGTATCTCTATCCACTGCAGAAAAACTTTAGTATCATGAGGATTCCATTGTACAGCAAACATATGTCATCAAAACACTTGCATCTTCCCCCAAAGATGGACCAAAAACAGATCGGAGATATACCATGCTTAGAATAAGATAAACACTCTACACTACATATTTTTATAGATCGTACACAGCTTTAACCAACACCCATTGCCTGTTGTGGGCCAGATGTTAAATAGTAGAATCCTACTGTCTATTTACCATTTGAAATATACTACAAAATCTGAACAGTACTAACTCATCGGGCTAAGAAGCTTCCCTGCCAGGTTGCCACAACAATCTATATCTAAACAATCATGATACCAATGTCAACAGATCAACAACTATAAAAAGAACTCACATGCTTGATTCTATAGTTAGCACTTTGTACCAATAATCGCGCTCCTCTTTTAATTTAGGAAAAAAGGAAGGAGCACTTGGTGTTCATTATGTGGGAATATTAGTTTAGGTACAATCGGCCCGGTTTGAAGCAAGCTACCGATCAAAATAGGTAACACCGCAGAAGACCTGGAGTTGATCTTCTCTTGAGGCAATTAAGCCACCTCCGCTGAAGTTAAACTCTCATTCCTAAAAAAACTCATATTTATAAAAGAGTTATTTAATAATCATGTCCATCTTTTTTCAGTAAATAGTGAATGCAAGTAATTTCGGTTTCCTTCATTCCTTAGAGAACAAACCTAGCAATTGAAGCACAAGGTTGACCCAAGGATGTAATCATAACTAATTATTCAAACATAAAATAAATTGACCCTAATATTAAATAATAAAGTAGATTAATAGCGCACTCTCGTCCGCGGAAAGCCATATACTAGTGAAACATTAACAGGGTAGGCAGAATCTACATAATCCAGGATTTTTCACGCATCCACCACCTAAATCATATGCCCATCTATAACCACAGCTTCATTGCCATCAGGACAGCGAACCATAGCCACCATAAAAGAAACGTACATGAAACAAGCCCAGGATGAGCACGCGCAAGAGGCTAAAAATCCTAACCGTGCTGCGAAATCTACATACTATTTACCGACAGCACCCAAAAATTCCCCAAACGTGCATCTATCAAGCCCAGCAATAGAGAGAAACAGACAAACATGCATATCGCAGGTCCATTGGCCGTCAATTTACGAAAACCTAACCGCCGGAAACAAAACCTAGAAGAAGCACACACAAAAAATCGCGAAATCGACGGCGCGCACAGCGTAGGGGGGGAGGCCTGAACCGGCAAAAAATCGCAGGGGCATGGGTCATACCGCGGGGAAGCGGGTGTCGAGCTTCTTCCTCATGGCGCGGAGCCGGCGGCGCCGGAGAGAGCGTCCCCGGCGGAGAGAACGCGGCGGCTGGAGGTCGGATCGGCGCGGCGGACGAAGCGGGGGACATCGGATCGGAGGGAGAGGAAGCCACAAACATAAATAGCGATTCGGATAGATTTCTGATTTGGGGATTAGGGTTTCCGTTATCGCTATCTTTTCACTTTTTTTACGGGAAAAAAATAAAACAAACTATTTTTTTCCCCATAAACAGCGCGGCCAATGGCCGCGCGAAGCGGGCAGAGGTGCGCGGACTCTCCGGCGCGTGGACGCTAAGCTCCTGGACCCGGTGCATAGGCCTTAGCCTCACGCCCTCACGTGCGGCGCCAAGACCGTAGTAGATGGTCCATGCTGTGGATGAGACGGACCGGGTCTACGGAGACGTTTCGCGGTGGGTAAAAGCTCAGCGCGATGTGGGGGCCCGCGTAGTTAGACCTCTCCCGAATCGTTTGCGCGTGCGGCCGCAGGTCAGCCGTCCGTGTCGCGTTGCCCGGATGAGGTGGCCCCACGTTTCTGGCCGGTTCGTGGCGCTCCATGTGTCCGCCGTCCGATTCGGGGGTTCGGCGGTATCCGGCGGCTGTGGTGCTGTGCCTCGTTCGTGGCCTTGGGCTGCGAGAGTCATCGTCCAGTAGATGGGAAGTGAGGACGTATCTGGTGCAGCAGAGCTTCTTGTGCTACCGGTGCACCCACGCCGGTTACACATTACAAAATGTTCAAAAAAAATCAAAGAAAAAATTAGCGCATTGAGAAAACATCAATTTATGTTGTCATAAAAGTTCAAATTAAAATTCAAAATATTGCTTGAGATACAAAAATGACAAATGTGACATCAATGTGATAATGGGCCAAATCTAAAGCCCAACTTGGTTTATGTACTATTTAGTGTCCAATTTTTCATTTTTGTATCTCGAGCTATGCTTCAAATTTTGATTTGAATTTTTGTGACAACATACACTAATGTTATGTGAATGTGCTAATTTTTTTCCATATTTTTTCGAACATTTAAAAATGTGCTAAGGGAGTCCGGTGCACCGACAAAGTTTGACCCAAAGTACGGAGGACTAATAAACCAGGACGGAGGTAGTAGTAGCAAGAGAGAAAAATGAAGATGCGTCTGCTCTTAAACTTTTGCCAAAATAACATGATATTTAACACATGGTGATCACATACCATAGCGGGGCTAAAATTTCACTGCAGTTAATTAACTTTCCATGTTTGATAGTAGGTAAAATGGAGGGAAATCATACACAACGTATATGGTAATAAATTATTTTTGACTATTTATATGGTAATAAATTACCCTATTTATCTTCAATATATATCAAAATTATGTAATATAATTATATGATCTCGGGCTATCGAGCTAAAATCGAGCGAGCCAGTGTTAGCTCGAGATCAGCTCATTTCTCGATCGAGCTACATAAAGTGTTCATACTCCGCTCATTTCTTTTTGAGTTGATCTCAAGTCGAGCCAAAATACGAGTCGATCTCGAGCAGCTCACGAGCCTCGAGTTTTTCTTGCAGCCCTATATACGATGAAAGGCAATAGTGCAAATGTTAAGTATGTTACAGCAAAAGTGCAAAGGCTTAGTAGTTCACGATAATTTATTTACGATATATATCGCATAAGTCCACAAAAAGGGAGTAACAGCTATGCATGGTTTCTATAGGCAAAGTGTATAAGAACATTTGTTACATACAATTTTTATTGTCGAAGATTATTGCAGATGCACGGATCACATGTTACACATAGATAAGGTGCCCACATATGATAGAACAAAAAAATAACTAATAGGCACACAAGACTTTGTTTTCTTCCTAACAGATTGACTTAGAGCATGTAAATGTTATACTTGTGATGATAGCATGCAGATCTTTATGTGTTTACTGATGGTGTGACTTGCACAAGTAACTCCACACTTAGTCCGACAAAATGATGACGGGTTCCATGTCTCCATGGAGCTGGCAGATCTGAGAAGCACAAAGAATGAGAACAGGAGTAAACTGAAGATGTCACGAAAATAAATTTGTCAAAAGTGCAGGGATCAATGCATGATATTTATCAAACCAAAACATGCTATTTGGTTTGGGAGTACAACATTCACTTGATTTTATGTGGAAAAAAGGGAGTGCTTATCTGATTAATGGTGGATGTAAGTGTGAGGGAGGCAATGTAACTACAATCACCCATGACGATGCCTTCACAACAATAGAACAACCCAGCAAGGCCTGAAGACTCACATAAGGCCAGCCGCTGAATCTTGGAGCTGCTCCGCCCTTCGCCCGATCTACTCTGTTCCATGTCGGCTCCGCCTCCCGGCGGTTGTGGTCACCCTCCCTGTGGCTGGCTCCATGGATCTGGTGGCAGGGTGTGGATCTGGAGGAAACTTCTGGTCATCGCGGCGGCCACATTGAAGTCTTCAACTTTGGGTGCAGATCCCCTCCTTGGAGGCTCCGATGAGGACCCTCCCCTTCCCATGAATGAGAAATTAAGCAGCATGAGAACAAAGAGACGGGTTTGTACATAGGTATGCCAAAAAGCACTGGACAAATTATCTTACCCAAAGATCCAGAACGGTATCTCACGATAAAATCAGCAAGGGAACCTGCAAAACAAACCACAGTCAACATGCCGGTTTTATATCTTCTCATATTTTTCATCTTTGTCATCTCAATCTTTGATTTATCTTAAACAACATCTCCATGTTATATCTGCTCCAGATTAATCATCCAAACTGCACCCTATACAATGGGCCATATAAACCCGAAGCATTTGACAACACCTAGATCAATTAAGAAAAGTATGCCTTCCCCGGCCACCAGAGAGAAAGGGAAGAACCTGGGAACCCGTAGATACAGCAGATTCCAAGCACGGAGGCATCCACGCCAATCTGAAGGAGAGCACCAGCGGCATGCCCAAACCCCGCCACCGTGCACCAGCCATAGTAGTGTTCCCCATCAGCTACAGTAGCGAGGAGCCTAGCATTAAACCCTAACCACAAGCTGTGGAACACAAGAGAGTAAACATACATAAGCCACAGCCCGACACACAGCGAGCAGAAAAAGGGGAAAAGTGGAGAGGGCACTCATCACTTCCTTGTCGGCATCGACGCCTCTGCCTCCCCTGCTCCGGAGGCGTCTGCGGTGGTGTCGAGGCTGAGGGCGAGGGAGAAGGGTTGGTCGCCGGAGGGGAGGCCGGTGGTTCCTCCCACATCTCGTCTTTTCGCTTTCTTCTCGTCCTGCCTGCTCTCACTGGCAGCGACACACCATGTCAGCACCATGAAGGAGAGGCCCATGGGAGGACGCGAAAAGGATGAGGGGGCTCACCTCGGCTCGATGCCAGTCTGGCAATGGCATCCTCCTAATGGCGATAGTGTGGCAATATTGGGAATTATATAAGCTACAACAACCATCTTTTCCAACTACATAGTTTTAATCCAAAGTAAAAGGAGATTCATAATTGTAAGGTGAAGTTGAAAAAAGCTCCATCTTGTATACAGAAGGGATGACATATATAACTACATAATTAATATCCTATTGTATACTACAAAATTTTATCTTCGTGAAGAATTCTTTCGCTGATTATCAGATATTTGAAGTAGTTTAGGGGATAGAGAAGAGCATATTACCTTTTACTTTTGCCTTGGTAACTCTGCACCTCAGGAAAGCTCCAGAGGATGTCCCACGCAACCTGGCAAGCTAGTGGAGGATCTGGCAGGAACACACAACAGGATGCAAAGCTCAGTACCGAACAGGTCGAGAGAGAAAAAGCCAATCAAGATTTGATAGGCTGGCTGGTGAATGGTGTACCTACAGGACAGCGGTTGTCAGCGCGAGCTGGAGCGGCCTCTCGACGGCAGCATATAGGGCCTCGTGGCCTGACCGGAGCAAGCCGCTGCCACAAAGTAGAGGAGACAATAAATAACAAACTTCTCTCATGCGACAACTACAAAATAATCCATCTTAGTTATAGCACCATGATAACTTCAAAACATATATTATGCATGTTAAGCGAAGAATTTAGCCCTACAATAAATCTAGCACACATGCAAAAGATGAACTTTGAATCGATCAATTAAGCATGCACCATAAAGACAGATTAGTCGGTCTCCTAATTCTGGACCCATGTTGCTGCACAGAAGCGTACGCGAAGGGATTCCCCATTGATATGGATGAACATTTTACTGTATAAGGTTAAAAAAACTGAAACATTCACCATCCCAGAACATCAACTATCATGTATACAAAAATAAGTGATCTAAAAGATGTATAAAACCAAGTTCCTTGTCATAATTTAAAAACTGGGGGTTAACAGCATAATTGATTATCCTCTGCAGGAATAAAATCATCGTACAAAGGAAAATGTGAACAATAGATAGAAGATCGAGCGTGCACGTGGAAAGGCATGAGAAAGGAGTAGCACCTGTTATGGGACCAGCCACCAACAGCCAAGACCGTCAGACAACCACGCGCAACAACAACAGCCGTTCCAGCAATCCGACAATCAAGACTCAAGAGGACTGATACGTCCATTTTACATCATGCTTTTATAATGATATTTATTGCATTTTGGGCTGTTATTACACATTATGGTACAATACGTATACCTTTTCTCTCTTATGTTGCAAGGTTTACACAAAGAGGGAGAATGCAGGCAGCTGGAATTCTGGACCGGAAAGGAGCAAATATGAGAGACCTATTCTGCACAACTCCAAAAGTCCTGAAAATTTACGGAGAATTGTTTTGGAATATATAAAAAATATTGGGTGAAGAAAATACCAGAGGGGACCCACCCGGTGGCCACAAGCCTGGGGGGCGTGCCCTACCCCCTGGGCGCGCCCCTAGGGCTTGTGGGCCCCCTGGCAGGTCTCCGGTGCCCATCTTCTGCTATATGGAGGGTTTTGACCTGAAAAAAAAATCAAGAGAGAGCTTTCGGGACGAAGCGCCACCGTCTCGAGGCGGAACTTGGGCAGAACCAATCTAGAGCTCCGGCGGAGCTGTTCTGCCGGGGAAACTTCCCTCTCGGAGGGGGAAATCGAAGCCATCGTCATCACCAACGATCCTCTCATCGAGAGGGGGTCAATCTCCATCAACATCTTCACCAGCACCATCTCCTCTCCAAACCCTAGTTCATCTCTTGTATCTGATCTTTGTCTCAAAACCTCAGATTGGTACCTGTGGGTTGCTAGTAGTGTTGATTACTCCTTGTAGTTGATGCTAGTTGGTTTATTCGGTGGAAGATCATATGTTCAGATCCTTAATGATATTTATTACCCCTCTGATTATGGAACATGAATATGCATTGTGAGTAGTTACGTTTGTTCCTGAGGACATGGGAGAAGTCTTGTTATAAGTAATCATGTGAATTTGGTATTCGTTCGATATTTTGATGAGATGTATGTTGTCTTTCCTCTAGTGGTGTTATGTGAACATCAACTACATGACACTTCATCATTGTTTGGGCCTAGGGAAGGCATTGGGAAGTAATAAATAGATGATGGGTTGCTAGAGTGACAGAAGCTTAAACCCTAGTTTATGCGTTGCTTCGTAAGGGGCTGATTTGGATCCATATGTTTCATGCTATGGTTAGATTTATTTTAATTCTTCTTTCGTAGTTACGGATGCTTGCGAGAGTGGTTAATCATAAGTGGAAGGCTTGTCCAAGTAAGGACAGCACCCAAGCACCGGTCCACCCACATATCAAATTATCAAAGTAACGAACGCGAATCATATGAGCATGATGAAAACTAGCTTGACAATAATTCCCATGTGTCCTCGGGAGCGCTTTGCTTTATATAAGAGTTTGTCCAGGCTTGTCCTTTGCTACAAAAAGGATTGGGCCACCTTGCTGCACCTTAGTTACACTTGTTACTTGTTACCCGTTACGAATTATCTTATCACCAAACTATCTGTTACAGATACTTTCAGTGCTGGCAGAGAATACCTTGCTGAAAACCGCTTGTCATTTCCTTCTGCTCCTCGTTGGGTTCGACACTCTTACTTATCGAAAGGACTATGATAGATCCCCTATACTTGTGGGTCATCAAGACTCTTTTCTAGCGCCGTTGCCGGGGAGTGAAGCGCCTTTGGTAAGTGGAATTTGGTAAGGAATAATTTATATAGTGTGCTGAAATTTACTGTCACTTGTTACTATGGAACATCATCCTTTGAGGGTTTTGTTTGGGGTATCTTCACCCCGACTGGAAGAGCAAAGAGTTGCCCCTCAACCTACTGAACCTACTGAAAATATTTATTATGAAATTCCTTCGGGTATGATAGAGAAACTGCTAGCTAATCCTTATGCAGGAGATGGAACATTACATCCTGATATGCATCTAATCTATGTGGATGAAGTTTGTGGATTATTTAAGCTTGCAGGTTTGCCCAAGGATGAAGTCAAGAAGAAGGTCTTCCCTTTATCTTTGAAGGAGAAGGAATTGACATGGTATAGGCTATGCGATGATATTGGGACTTGGAATTACAACTGATTGAAATTGGAATTTCATTAGAAGTTTTATCCTATGCATCTGGTTCATCGTGATCGGAATTATATATATAATTTTTGGCCTCGTAAAGGAGAAAGTATCACTCAAGCTTGGGGAAGGCTTAAGTGAATGTTATATTCATGCCCCAATCATGAGCTCTCAAGAGAAATTATTATTCAGAATTTTTATGTTCGGCTTTCTCGTAATGATCAATCCATGCTCGATACTTCTTGTACTGGTTCTTTTATAAAGAAGACTATTGAATTCAAATGGGATTTATTGGAAAGAATTAAACGCAACTCTGAAGATTGGGAACTCGACGAAGGTAAGGAGTCAGGTATAAACCTTAAGTTTGATTGTGTTAAATCTTTTATGAATACCGATGCTTTTTATGAATTTAGCACTAAATATGGACTTGACTCTGAGATAGTAGCTTCTTTCTGTGAATCATTTGCTACTCATGTTGATCTCCCTAAAGAGAAGTGGTTTAAATATCATCCTCCCATTTAAGTAAAAGTAGTAGAACCCATTAAAGCTGAAGAGGAAACTATTACTTATAATGTTGATCCTATTGTTCCTACTGCTTATATTGAGAAACCACCTTTCCCTGTTAGAATAAATGAACATGCTAAAGCTTCAGCTGTGGTTCGTAAGAGTTATACTAGGACACCTATACCTCCTGAATAAATTAAAGTTGAACCTAGTATTGCTATGGTTAAAGATCTCTTGGTCGATAATATTGATGGGCATGTTATTTATTTATGTGATGAAGCTGCTAGAATTGCTAGGCCCGATGATAAAGATAAACATAGACCTGTTGTTGGCATGCCTGTTGTGTCTGTAAAAATAGGAGATCATTGTTACCATGGCTTATGTGATTTGGGTGCTAGTGTGAGTGCAATTCCCTTTACTTTATATCAAGAAATTATGAATGATATTGCACCTGCTGAAATAGAAGAGATTGATGTCACTATTAAGCTTGCCAATAGAGATATTATATCACCAATTGGGATTGTTAGAAATGCTGAAGTCTTGTGTGGAAAAATAAAATACCCTGCTGATTTTCTAGTTCTAGGTTCCCCACAAGATGATTTTTGTCCCATTATATTTGGTAGACCTTTCTTGAACATTGTTAATGCTAAAATAAACTGTGAGAAGGAAACTGTTAGTGTAAGTTTTGGGGATGTGTCTCATGAGTTCAATTTCTCCAAATTTCGTAGACAACCCCATGACAAAGAATTGCCTAATAAAGATGAAATCATTGGTCTTGTTTCTATTGCCGTGCCTCCTACTGATCCCTTAGAATAATATTTGCTAGACCACGAAAATGATATGTTCATGAATGAAAGAAAGGAATTAGATGAGATTTTCTTTAAACAGATGCCTGTTTTGAAACACAATTTGTCCGTTGAGACTCTTGGAGATCCTCTACCACCCAAGAGTGATCTTGTGTTTGATCTTAAACAATTACCTGATACTCTGAAATATGCTTATCTTGATGAGAAAAAGACATATCCTGTTATTATTAGTGCTAACACTACTGCAGGATGCTGCTAACGTGACACTACGATCAGAGACCCTTTGACAAAACTGTGTGCGATGCATTAATCGCAAACGGTGATGTAAAAAACCTTCAAAAAAGGTGCAAAACATTTGCGATGAAGGATACATAAAAAACGGTTCAGATTTTAGTTGCGTGTGCGATGAGGGGCATACGGTTGATCCATACGAACTGTTTGCGATGAGATACAACAACAGAAACGGGCAGCCAAATCAAGGTGTGTGCGATATACGGCATACAGTTCGCTCGGATGAACCATTTGCGATGATCGAGTTGAACACAAACGATTCGGTGTAACAAGATGTGTGTGATACCCGGCAAACAGGTCGATAATCAGAATTGTGTGCGATCATTATATACAGCCCATACGGTCTTTTTTTGTGAATTGTGTGCTCGTCAGGGCACACAGTTCAAGAAACCAACCTGTGGGCGATAATGTAGAAGATCTCTGTCGAATACGTATTACTAACCGTTTGCGATGAGATTGACAGGATAAACAAAGATAACGAATTAATATGAGCGAACGAAAACAGAGATATATATAGTTTGCTTAATTTAGTCCTTGTTGTTGGATGGCCCCGCGACATCGTCTTGGCGAGGACGCTTTTTGCCACTGACCGTTGGCTTTTCATCGCCGCCGCCGTCGTCATCGTCGTTGTTGTCGTCGTCGTCCTCCTCCTTGTTCGACCATTCCTCCTCCTCATCATCGTCGTCCTCCGACGGCTCCTCGTTCGTCTGGTCGTCATCTGACGACTCTGGAGGCGGCGTCCCTTCCATGATCCGGATATAATTGAGGTATGGGCTCGACGCCGGACTCATGGAAGACGAGCGGGATGATTCCGGTGTTGACCTATCATCGGGCGCCAGACTGCTGACCGAACGGTCGTCCTCGCTGTCGCTCGACATGGCTGCGGTCGTATGCAAGTGTGTAGCGCGGCCTGCCGGGGACGATGAAGATGGTGGACACTTAAGCGGGGTATGCAGAAAAGAGGAATGCCAATTGAAGCGGGGGTTGACGTATTATCTAACCGCTGATATAATCAATCGCAATTATTTGTACCCAGTCGCTCCAAATTCCCGGGGTTGCGCAGTTTTTAATGTGATAATTAATTACGCACACGCGTTGGACGATGTATTATTTTCGGCACGGTGACCAAGGCAAATAATTACAGACAAGTTAGGATGAAATTACCCTTAGCAATTTTGTTTATTAGTGGCAAGTAAATCAATTAGTCATGAAAAGTAAGAGATACATGCAATCGACAGAGAGATACTTTCCTTCTTCTTCTTCTAGAAGTAAAGATATAGACAATCAGGAGAAAGATAATTTCCTTTTTTTGGAGGGCTAACAAAGGAATTATAAAGAATTAGAAGAAATGCACCTTACATTCTGGAATTTTATCAAAAAACAAATACACCTTATAAAGGAACGGAGGGAGTATGAAACAAGCATTTTTCGTAGTACTTCTACTCCCTCTGTACCGGCGACCTAGGTGGGGGAAAACTAGAGAACTTGATGATTATTTGGTAATCAATACCATTGCGTGCAGAGATTTTTTTTAAAAACAGAGTTGCGTGCAGAGAATTGACCATTGCATGCATGTTATGCTAAGTAATCTGAAGTCATTGAATGCATACTAGCCACAGGACTCCTATTGGCTGATTTCTTTTTTCAGGACAAAAACAAGGAACGAGTTTTGGGATTATGCACCGGTACCAGTACGGACGGAGTAGGACAGTTGGGAAGCAATACATTGAGCTCTTCTTATTGATGAAGCCAATAATAATCAAACTAGAAAGGAAAAGAAAGAAAGACAAAGGAAAATATCTGCACGAATCTTCGCGTAACATCAATGGCATATGACCTAGATGTGCATTACTTAGAGCACATCTAGATGTCCTTTAGCAATACTGTCAAACAAAACCCCTAATCATCATTGCAAACAGCGCATAGAACATGGCTAATGCGACAACCACAACTACACATGCTAGTTCCTTCTTGTCTCTTGCTTTCATCTGTTGCCTGTGATTGATTCTTTCTTGCTTCATCGTACTGATTGTACATTCCAGATCAGCCAGTTTCTTCTTCAGCTTTACATTATCTTCTGCGAGCTTGGTGATAACACTCCGAGCCCTGCCATCATCCAGCTAGTTAACAAAGGCACAAGCCTCATATCCCTGCCAATGTTAAATAGTATTCAGGATGAGCAGTGGCATTAACTCAAGTAAAATGATGAACTTAGCACTAACCTCTAAGGGGCAACTGAGAAACCGCCTGCCAATGTCGAATCCCTCCGTGCATACACGTCGAGCGGGAGTGTGCCCGTGCACACAACTCAACTTTTGGTACTTCTCGGTGGCGCAAAACTCGGAGTCGAACTCGTGTTGCGGGAGTCTGGAGTCATGCTCCAGATCCGGCGGCAGATCGCTTTCCTGGTTGGGGGGGGGGGGGTCATTCAGGACGGATTCAGCAAGGAGCTACTTTGGACATGCTAAAAAAGATCGGGATAGATTGGAACCTGACAGGACGATTCGGATCCATAGTACACCTGCCTTCTGATGACCTTAGGCAAATGCTCGGCGGCGACCGCCGTCGTGGCGGCGATACGAGCAGGAGCAGCCGCACCGAAACCATCAGCACCACTCGTCCGCATTCCCCCAATGTCAACGCCACGCGAGGGAATTTGGAGGATATCTAGGGATTTGGGGGAAATGGGGAAACTGTGGGGATAAGCTAACGGTCGGGAACTACTTATGGCACTATATGTTGTATACGGCACACTATTTATACATGTTGTTTGTGTTAGGTATTACAACTTCACACATGATTTCCGCACCAAACCGTGTGAGAAGACAATGCTGGTGAGACACGGTTGCCGTTACATAACCATATGTGATGTACTACCCTGTACATATAATTGAGCTATAGTGATACCGTGTAAACAACCGCTCTGCGGATATCCTTCAAAAAATAAAACAGCCGCTCTGCATATAGAGATGGCGGCGACGGCCTAGGCAGTGGCTACCGGAGAAGAGGTCAATCCTCGGTTGGTGGGCGGTGGCGGCGTCATAGGAGGCCAATCCTCGGTCTGCGGCGGGAGATAGGAGGAGCTCAACCATCGAGGTCGGCGGCGGCGTGATTCGAGCACATCCATCGCGGTCGATGGCGGGATAGTGGAGGTCGAACTTCAGGCGGCAGCCGCACTAAGCTTTGCTCCTCGACCCTGCTGTCTCGGCGTGCCGCCGCATCGCGCTTCTCTGTCTGCTGGGTGGAGGTCGCCGCGCGGCTAATTAATTAAGGTATTCTTTTCGTGAGTGGCTTAATTAAGGTATTCAATTCCTAAGGGTAGTGCTGTACTAGTACTCTGCGTGTAAATTGACTGGCCATTAATTTTTGTCATTGCATGTCTGGATAACAATATGGAGCGCCCTTAGTAATTATGAAAATAAAACCTTGTGATTTATGCACGCATCTTTGGGCAGCAGTTAATCCGTGTATTAATGTTGTTGTTTTGTTTTTAATTACCATCCGTGTGGTGCAGATGGAACGATCTGAATGGATGAAGAATCGGAGAACCACAGATTTTATCAGTGGCATAACAGAGTTCATGAATTTGGCTGAAAGTACAAAGAGGAGAATTGGTGATGTGGATTACATCCGGTGTCCATGTACTGACTGTGCCAATACAGAGTCACGTGAAGTTGCAGATGTCAAGTGGCACTTAGTCTCTCGGGGATTCATGGATGGATATACATGTTGGACCAGACACGGTGAAGAGCAGGTCATGGATGAATATACCCAGGGCTGCGAGATGCCAAACCCTGATCAGTGTCACATGGATGTTGAATCTAACATCGGGGCAGAGGCGTCAAGCTACCAATGGAACACCGGAAAGCCAAAACGCCCACTGGAAAACCAAGACGTCGACGCAGATGACGACGATCTTGATATGCCAGATTTTGCTGCTATGATTGTAGATTTCAAGGGCCCAAAAAAGGATATGATTGGGTACAAGGATCTGCCAACCATTGATGCGGACTCCAAGAAATAATTGTATCCAGGTTGCAAAAAGAAATATTCCAAGTTGAGTGCCACCCTGGCGCTTCTCAAATTTAAAGTAGCAAATGGTCTATCAAACAAGGGCTTCACAGAGATGTTAGGTCTTTTCAAAGAAATTCTTTCGGAAGATAATGTGCTCCCCAAAAGCACGAACGAAGCGAAGAAAATTGTTTGCCCATTGGAACTTGAAGTACAGAAGATACACGCTTGTGTGAATGGTTGTATATTGTACCGTGGTGAGTACAAAGATTTGTGTGCATGTCCCACATGCAAGCATGCACGATACAAGCACAGGAGAGCAAAGGACAAGTACAAATTGGACGACGAGATCAAGACAGGAATCCCGTTCAAGGTTGTTTGGTACTTGCCTTTAATTCCAAGGTTGAGGCGTTTGTTTGCAAACCCTAGAGAGGCAAAGAGGTTGCGGTGGCATCATGATGAGCGAACTGCGGATAAATATATGAGGCACCCGAAAGATGGGGCTCAGTGGGAATTAATCGACAACAAGTTTGAAGACTTTGCCAAGGATCCTAGAAGTATAAGGCTCGGGGAGTGTACTGATGGGATGAATCCTTTTGGCGATATGAGTACCAATCACAGCACATGGACGGTGCTTCTGTGCATATATAACCTAGCTCCTTGGTTGTGTATGAAGAAAAAATACATTATGATGTCAATGATTATCCAAGGCCCGAAGCAACCTGGAAATGACATCGACATTTACTTTCAGCTACTGGTAGAAGAACTGCTGACAGTGTGGGTAGATGCGCCTGCTATAAAATGTTATGATGCTTACAGAAAGGACATTTTCGATCTACATGCGATGCCGGTGCACACCATTCAAGATATGCCGGCATTAGGCAACACATCGGGGCAGAAAACAAAGGGAGATGTAGGGTGTGTCACATGCATGGATAGGACAGCTAGCAGATTTCTTCCCAACTCGCGCAAAACCGTGTATTTGCGTCATCGTAGGTTCTTACGGAGAAATCACCCATATCGAAAGATGAAAGCTGAATTTGATGGTACGTCAGAGGTAGATGTGGGCCCAAGACCCTATGATGGGGAGGTGGTCGACAACATGGCTAAACAAATTAATGTTGTGCTTGGCAAGAAGCACGCTTTGACGATGAAACAAACACCCAAGGGTCAAGTGTTTAAGAAGAAATCGGTGTTCTGGAAATTACCTTACTGGGAGATTCTACGTGTACGTCACTGCATCGATGTCATGCACGTAGAGAAGAACGTATGTGAAAGCATCCTTGGTACTCTGCTCAAGATTAAAGGTAAAACAAAGGATGGTGACGGTGCACGGCTCAATATGCTTGCTGATCAATCAAAACGCAAGAGTGAAGCAGAAGATGAAGACAAATTCATCAAAGCTCGCCAGAGTTACAATTTCAGTACAAAAGAAGCAACACAGTTCTTCACCTATTTGTTGTCAGTTAAGACACCCTCTTCCTACTCCTCAAACATCAGAAGTCTCGTGGATGTGAGCTCAGGTAAAATGAAGTTGGGACACATGAAGTCACATGATCGCCACGTAATGTTGACACAAATCCTCCCGGTGGCCACCAGGAATCTGATGGACAAAGATATAAGAAACACACTCATTGAGCTCTGTGATTTCTTCAACCAACTATGGCAGAAAATTGTAGATCCTGAAGAGTTGGATGATATGCAAGATGATATTGCAAGAATATTGTCCAACCTATAGATGTTTTTCCCACCGTCATTCTTTGATGTCATGGTCCATCTCACTGTGCACCTTGTCGATGAGATAAAGTATTGTGGTCCTGTGTTTCTTCGCAACATGTATCCCTTCGAGCGGTTCATGGGAATACTAAAGCGCTATTGTCGTAACCGAAACCATCCAGAGGCAAGCATCCTACAAGGTTATACCGCGGAGGAGGTGGTTGAGTTTTGCACCGAATACATGAAACAAAGACCTATAGGTTTGCCCTGAAAGGTAAGCCGGTCTTTGCTGGCACGCAAATGGCTACACCCGAAGAATTGCCAGAGAAAGCCCATTTGACGGTACTGCTTAACATCCCAGTTCTCAGTGCTTATGCCGAAGAACACTTGGCGGAGATATGCTAAAGCTTCTTACCAATGGTGCCTTCATCAGATGTGGAGATGAAGGAGCACACTAAGAACTACGCCGAATGGCTGAAGAATCGTTTGACACAAGGATCCATCGATGACATTGCTACGTGGTTGGCACAAAAGCCATCACCTACGGTGTTGACGTACCAAGCATATGACATAAATGGATACATGTTCTACACTGAGGAACGTGATGAGAAGACCTCATATTAGAACAGCTCTGTTCGAATAGAATGCATGACTGTAGATGAAGCTGATAAAAGGGTATACTTTGGAACCATCAAAGAGATTTGGGAGCTTAACTATGTGAAAGTTAAGGTGGCATTATTCAGGTGCGCATGGATCCCTCTTGATCATGTAAAGGTTGATGATTATAGGAAGACATGTGTTAACAGGACAATGATGGCACGCGGACCCGTTCATTCTTGCCAGCGATGCTACCTAGATTTTCTATGCGGAAGACCCCTTGCATAAGAACTGCCATGTACTGATGCATGGGAAGAGGAGGGTACTGGGTGTCGAGGATGTTGCCGATGAGGACAAGTACGATGAATTTGCTGAGTTGCCAGCCAAGGGATCACGCACCCATGTAACAGAGAAGCGTAAAATCATCAGAAAACCCAAGTTCATTCGGGGTCAACGTAATGATCCCAGTTCCCCCATGTACATGGGAATTAAGCCATAAGACTAGTCTTTATGCCTACCCTGCAACTTAATTCGTTCAATTTAGAACTGTCGCGTGTACTGAATTTGTGAGTTATGCCCGGTTTTCTGTTGATGTAAGAACCGTTAATATGTTGACCTTGATATGCTATCAGCTCAGGCAATGAATATGAACTGTTTATTATTATTATTATTATTATTATTATTATTATTATTATTATTATTATTATTATTATTATTATTATATCATAGAGGTAGCACACTCAATTGATCTCACAACAGTATGTGTGAACAAAAGATATGCAATTTGGTTTGCGAATAGCACACGGTTCGTTCATGAAAGTCGTGTGCCGACCAAACCCCGCGCGCGATCTGAGTCGTGCTTTCTGATTGGCCAGAACCCAAACCCCACGGATCGTACGTCTGCACCGTTGGATGCTCCCAGATCGAACGGCAATCCTCATCCCTTTCGACAGCAAATGCAGTTCCGGTTTAATTTTATTTTTATGCACAAAATGCACGTTAAACTCTAAAAATGTCTTAAATATAGCTAACGATACCTGAAATGCGCCAGAAAATCAAACCCGTGGTATAATGGTGATTGCGTACCATGGAAATTTTTATGAGGCCAAACGATGAAGTCACTGGCCACTGGATTTTGAATTGACACGTCTCCTTTTGGAAACCATGATCCTTCATGTGAGATGCTCCGGTTTGGAAGGAGCGATCATCAAAACTTGTGCCAAACTTTACCAAATTTTTTCCACGGGGTCGTGAGAGCACGCCACGGGCACACATCGATTTTGATGATGTCCAGACTCCATCTGAATTTCCTGTAATTAAAATACCAACTAGGCCTACGCCAGTGGCCGCACCTCGCGGCCGAAATGTTTGAAACTTCTCCCCGCTTCTCGGACAAACGGATGAAAACTCACAAAGCAATGCACAAATGATTTGTACACCTTGTTTGCTAAGGGTGGCCATAGTGGGGGTATCATAGCCGGTATCATGCACTCGGGAATAGCAAATATGATGATGTGGCAAGGAATTAAAGAAGGGAGAGTGGGTTAGAGAAACATAGGTAGATACCGTAACATAATAAATGCTATACTACTTTGTGTCATGCATGGCCATAAATACGGTCATCTATGATACTTCTCTATGATACTATGCACTATGAAGGTATGTAGTATCATACACTAGTATCATATGCATGATACTAGTATATGATACTCCCCACTATAAGGCTGGCCATAGTGGTGGTATCATAGCCGGTATCATGCACTCAGAAATAGCAAGTATGCTGATGTGGCAAAGAATTAAAGAAGTTAGAGAGGGTTAAAGTAACATATAGGTAGATACCGTATCATGTTAAATGCGATGCTAATTTGTGTCATGCATGGCAATAAATATGATCATCTATGATACTACTCTATCATACTATGCACTATAATTAAAGGTAGTCCACTATGAGTAGCCTAAGTATAGCCTAACTAAAATACCCACATGTAGTTGTAGTAGGGTTTTGACTTTATATGCACTAAATGCAAGATAAGTGCAAAAAATGACTTAAACACAGCAGACAAGACCTGAAATGGGCCAGAAAATCAAACCAAGGGTACATCCGTGATTGTTTACCATGATTTTTTTAGGCGGAACGATGTAGTAACTGACGATTTGGAGTCCGAAGTGCCGCGTCTCCTTTTGAAAACTATGATCCTTCTTGTGAGATGCTCTGGTATGGAAGGTGCGAGCACCAAAACTTGTGCCAAACTTTACCAAATTTTTTCCATGCGATCGTGAGAGCACGCCATAGTGATACAATGATTTTCGTTATTTTCGGACTCTATATGCATTTCCTGAAATTAAAATACCAACAAGGCCTACGCCTCTGGCCGCACCCTGTGGCCGAACTGTTTGAATTTTTTTCCCGTTTCTCGGACAATGAATGAAAACTCGCAAACCGACACACAAATGATCTTGCTAACACCCACGTGTAGTTGCGACATATATATATATATATATGTGTGTGTGTGTGTGTGTGTGTGTATATATATATATGCAAAAAATGACTCAAATATAGCAAACGAGATCTTTTTTTTGCATATTCAAAGTTTGAGATTGCTAGCCAGGCCTGCCGCCTGGTAAAATGCACCAGAAAATCGAACCATAGGGTACAATCGTGATTTCTTACCGTGGAAAAAATTTGAAGGCGAAACGATGAACTCATGTTTTCATTCAAACGAAAATATGCTGTTAGTTAATGTAAATGTTTTCAAATAGTACCTGGTTCACTCATGAAAGCCGTGTGCCTACTAAACCGTGGCCGATGCCCTCCTGCCACGCGCGCGATCTGAGTTGTGCGTTCTGATTGGCCAGAACCCAAACCCCACGGATCGTACGTCTGCACCGTTGGATTCTCCTTGATCGAACGGCGATCCTCATCCCTTTCGACAGCACATGCAGTTCCGGTTGTGATTTTATTTATATCCACAAATTGCACGTTAAATTCAAAAAATGTCTTAAATATAGTAAACGATACCTGAAATGCGTTAGAAAATCAAACCCGTGGTATAATGGTGATTGCATACCGTGGAAATTTTTATGAGGCCAAACGATGAAGTCACCGGCCACTGGAGTTTGAATTGACATGTCTCCTTTTGGAAACCATGGTCCTTCATGTGAGATGCTCCGGTTTGGAAGGAGCGATCATCAAAACTTGTGCCAAACTTTACCAATTTTTTCCCCCGAGGTCGTGAGAGCACGCCACGGGCACACACCGATTTTGATGATATCTGGACTCCATCTGAATTCCCTGTAATTAAAATACCAACTAGGCCTACGCCGGTGGCCGCACCTCGCGGCCGAAATGTTTGAAACTTCTCCCCGTTTCTCGGACAATGGATGAAAACTCGCAAAGCGGCACACAAATGATTTGTACACCTTCTTTGCTAACTAACACCCAGATGTAGTTATAGAACGGTTTTGAATTTATATGCACTAAATGCAAGGTAAGTGCAAAAAAATGACTTAAATATAGCAGACGAGACCTGAAATGGGCCAGAAAATCAAACCAAGGGTATATACGTGATTGTTTACCGTGAAAAAAATTCGTGGCGGAACAAATTCGAGGCGGAACGATGTAGTCACTGACGATTGGAGTCCGAAGTGCCGCGTCTCCTTTTCGAAACTATGATCCTTCTTGTCAGATGCTCCGATTTGGAAGGTGTGAGCATCAAAACTTGTGCCATCTTTACCAAAAATTTTCCATGGGATCCTAAGAGCACGCCACGGTGACACACCGATTTTCGTTATTTCCGGACTCTATATGCATTTCCTGTAATTAGAATACCAACAAGGCTTACGCCTCTGGCCGCACCCTGCGGCCGAACTGTTTGATTTCCCCCCCCCCCATTTCTCGAACAATGAATGAAAACTCCCAAAGCGACACACAAATGATCTTGCTAGCTAGCACCCACGTGTAGTTGCGACTATAGCAAATGACTCAAATATAGCAAACGATACCTCAAATGCACGAGAAAATCGAACCATAGGGTACAATGGTGATTGCTTACCGTGGAAAACAATTTGGAGGCGAAACGATGACCTCTTGTTTTCATTCAAACGAAAATATGATGTTAGTTCATGTAAATGTTTTCAAATAGCACACGGTTCACTCACGAAAGCCGTGTGCCTACCAAACCGTGGCCGATGCCCCCCTTGCTGCGCGCGCGATCTGAGTCGTGCATTCTGATTAGCCAGAACCCAAACCCCACGGATCGTACGTCTGCACCGTTGGATGCTCCCAAATCAAACGGCAATCCTCATCCCTTTCGATAGCAAATGCAGTCTGGCTTGGATTTGATTTATATGCCAAAATGCACGGTAAATGCCAAAAAATGTCTTAAATATAGCACACAAGACCTGAAATGCGCCAGCAAATCAAACCCGTGGTATAATGGTGATTGTTTAACGTGGGAAAAATTTAGAGGCGAAACGATGAACTCACGTCTTCATTTCAAAATTAGTACGTCTTTATTTCAAACGAAATTATTCTCTTTGTGCACACGAGCGCTTAGAGGCAACCGTTTGCATAGGCCTTCCCGCGCGGCGACCGGGGATATTTTTTCACCCTTTTCACCTAGGCCGCCAACACCCCCCACCGCCCGCCCGCGTTTCACTCAACTAGTCCGCTCAATCTCCATCGCCAGCTCCCCCCTCCCCCAGATCCACAGCAGAACCCTCTCCGACGCCGGCGTGCTCACCCCGGCCGTGTGCCCGCTCTTCGGCGTCAACCCTACCTCCACTGCCGTTCCCAACACGCGGCTGCCCGCGCCTCGCCGTCTTTGTTTGCTCGCCAGCCACCCTCGAGCATATCGATCCTGTAACCCTCGCCTCTCCTGTGGTCCAGTCGGGTTTGCATTAAGAAACATGTTAGTTACTGCTCTCCATCGCGGTGAGGCATATTTCCTCGCAATCCCTCTTCCTATTTCGTCCCGTATGTTCCCAAATTGGCTATAAAATAACGAAGAGCGTATATGTGTTCATTATCTACCTTCCTAACTAGTACATATAAGCTGTATTTGTTCCAATAAGTTACTGCTGATTTACAGATCGCGGGCGCCCGAGTCACACAAACTTAACAAATAAGCTGTACATTTTCTAAATTATTGCATGACATGTTTAGACAGCTTGATACCAAGTTGTTAGTTTTATGCTTATCCTCCTTTCCCGAGTTTCGCATGTGTTCTCTGTAGATGCCGAGTAGCAGCGACAGCACTCATGCTTCAGGCGATGTATCTTCATCTGATTCCGACAACCCTAGGTCTTCAGCAGATGGTGAGGGATCAAGTAATCTTGAACGGGATAGAGCTGCAGCAATTACCCTTCCGGTCAGGACACGGAGGAACGCTCCAAGGAAGCCCACACACCAGCCTAAAGGTGTATCTGAAGTAACCGAGATCGATTTAAAGTCTTGGGCTCCAACTAAACCAGATAAAGCACGCACGAGGTTCAGGAGTGTGTGTGGATTTGTTGGCAGGGCAAGACTCAACATTAATCTGCCGGGGTTTCGGAAGGCTGACATAGAAACACGGCAAAGGATAGTCCGGGAGATCATGGATCACTTCAACGTTCCAGAGCAGTGGAGAATGCAGGTGGAACACGCTGCACTGAAGAAGGCTAGGGATGCTTGGAGAAACTGGAAGCACGTGTTGTACAAGAAGTACTTGAGTGAAGGCAAGGATCCAATCCCCGCATACCCCCAAATTACAAAGGCAGACTGGGCAGAATTCAAAAGGGTCAGGGCAACTGCAGAGTTTGCTGAGAAGAGTGCCAAGCAATCGGAACTTCAGAAGAGGAACACACACCCCCACCATATGGGTGTGGCAGGATACTACGGCATGAAACCGATATGGGACCAAGAGGACAAAGAAGCAGTAGCGGCGGGTGGGAAACCGTCCTTTAGTGAAATCAGGGGCGAACGCGCTAGAGACTACTTGTGGGCATGTGCAAGGAGGCGTGATGACGGAACTTATTACTTTGAAAACTCACGTGACGAAGAACTGTATCGCGTGATGTTAAAGGCTTCCAAGATCCTTGGAAGGTTCTACAGGAACTCAGGGCCATGTGACATTATGTCCGATGCTCTGGAAACAAGAGAGCCCCTTGGCCGTGCAAGGGGTATAGGTGTTAATGTCCCGCACAAGAGGGCTTTCACACTCAGCAAAGAAGAGAGGCTCAGCATGAAAAAAGTGAGGAGTGAAATGAAGCAGAATGAATTGTATGAAAGGTTGAGGAAGGACATGTATCCGGCTATTCGAAAGGATATTGAGGAGTCAATGATGATGCAGAAGACTCTAACACTGACAGATAGCCAGCAGATGGGAGGGGAGGCGGGCATGGAGGATGCTGGTTATTGCGCGATAACACCGCACAAGAGTAGCTGTGCATCAGCTGACCCCAGCGACACTGAGACTGCAGCTGCTCATGATGATGCTATATCTGATCTATCTGGAATGAAAGACAGACTGAAGGGTGTGCTTACACATTATGAAGGTACATTAAAATGTGCAATAGCCTGGGTTTGCCGACCCTTCTTGGAAGAGGGCCTCTTGTTGGACAATGTGCCATTGAAGCCGGGCTGTGTGAAGTGCTACGTGACTGAAATAAAGCCTGGATTCAATGAATTTGCCCTGAAGAATGTCCTAGGAGACTTTGATGAGCAAAGGACCTTGGGAGAAACACTGTTACATCACATCCAGTGGCCACGAAAGGAAATAGAGTTCATGGATGAGATCCCTGAAGCCCCGCCAAGAGCAACCAATGTCGCCCCTCAACCGGTGACGCTCTCCTTGCCACAGCAGCTCTTGCGTGCTTCCCCCAAAGAACCTAATACTCGTAATCCGATGGCTGATGCATCAACATGTGATCAGCCAGCCCGACTTTGTGTCGTACAGGCCATGTCATCGTACGCCCCAGAGCAGCCAGTGGCAAGGCCTACAACTGGTGAAGACGCACCACCGGTTCAGATGCCAGCCGTTGAAGCAGCGGGGGGAGACCCAGGCGCAGCACATGCTCAGCAGACAAACCTGGTGGAACGGACTGCTAAGCAGTCTGATGCTTCAGAACCGCCTGCTAAGTAGTCTGTAGGTCCAGAACCGACTGCTCATCAGTCCGTCGGTCTGCAGCCGCGTGATCAGCATACCAATGCATCAGCACTTCCTGCTCAGCAAACCAACATGTTGGCACGACCTCCTCAGCACACCGACAAGTTGGCACCACCTGCGCAGAAACCCGACATAGCTTCAATGCATGGTCAGCAGTCCGATGCCTCTGCTCCTACAACCCAGTAGTCCGTCATAGCAGCACCGCCAGCTCCGCGGTCCGGCATAGCTAAACCGTCTGCTAAGCAGTCCGTCGAAGCTTCACCATCTGCTCGGCAGTCTACCTTTCAGCCAACCAGACATTCTACCAGAAATGCTTTAAGGACCAAGAAGGAAGTGGCCAAAAAAGCTGCACCCACGAGGAAGCGCGCTGGGAGAGCGAAGAGGAAAGAGAATGATTGCCTCTTACTTAAAGCACTCATCGCCCAGAACCAAAGTAACAGCAGGTTGTTCGAATCGGGGAGTAAGATTATTTCTGACGGCATGGATGATGAAGAAATAGATTTGCAGCTTGCTAAAAATAAAGCAGATGTACTTGAAGCACGCAATTACGTCCATGGCCAGCCATTTCTTGTTGGCAAATACTTTGATGAGTGCAGCTCCAGTTGCCGCGAGTTACATAAATATTGCATGGATCAAATGTTAGCAGGTCATCATGTTCTGCTAGTCCACTACAATAGAGATCATTTCCGACACGATGCTGGTTCCATCAATGTGAGTTTCGAGGACTTACATCTCTTCTTCAACTTCAACAAGCTCGATGTCACTCTTGTTAGATGCCTGATTTTGTAAGTACTTAACAAACTCTGATCAACTTCTCCATACAAGGCTGTAAATGATAAATAGCTAACTGCATTTTATTCCTCTCAGGGGATTGAACGCGCAGAGAAGAAAAAGGGAGAGTGTGTATTTCATAGATCCTGCATTAGCAAATGGCACAACATTATATGATAAGGACCTACGTGACTGGGTCATTAACACGGTCATCCGTATCTTCAAAAACACGTCCCATGCAGAATCATTTCTCTGGCCATATCATGAACGGTAAGTCAAGTAAACAACCACGCATACACTGATTGTCTTTCAGTTTTCGACATAATTCATAAGTTCATGGCTTTCTTAATATGTAGCAATCACTGGATATTGGTATTTATTGTTCCAAACAAGAACACATTTTACTACATGGATTCTCTCAGAGAGTCAACAAATGCTCAGGATCTGACGCATCTTCAGTAATTCATGGATAGGTATTGAATTCTATGATGTTGAAATTAATTTGCATTCATATCTGGTTCAATAATTGATGTTGTCAAAATTCATCTTCATTTGCAGTGTGCTCGCATTGTGGAAAACTAAACCAGGGAACCTGTTCAAGAGGGAACTACCTCTGCAGCACGAGATCGTTTCTTCGGTAACACACCGAAATCCGTTATTTTTGGAAAATTTATCCAATAGTATGCAAATACCTTTTCTTACGCTGGTCAAATGTTCAAGCTTCTAAATAAACATCTTTCTATTTTTGTCCAAAAAAATACATCTAACACCGGTTAGGTTGTTCCTAACAGGACAAATACATGACTAATTATGTACAAAAAATTTCAGTGTCCTCAGCAACAAGCAGGGACCAACCTTTGTGGATACTATGTTTGCAGACACATGATCTCCATCTGCAAATCTGCTGTTAGTTGTGAAGATGCTCGCGAATTAGTACCAGTAAGTCTATCTTAATTAATATCTTCTACTCCACTCATATGGCACATCTGATCTTAAAAATACTGCAGCTCATCTTAGAACCGAGGACCCCTGAACCGCTCCCCGCTGGTGAATTGCTGATGGTTCGGAGATTTATCAGCGACTTCTTCTTGAATCACTACATCAATCCCACTGGTGATAATGAAGATTTCAGCATGCCTTCTCCTGAAACATTGAGTAAGAGTTAGCCGCTAAACATATACGCATGGATCCATTGTTTTCCATCTGATGAGGTCTTCGTATTTCGTACACTATGATTAATTATGTAATGCATATATGTGTCGACAAATCATTGGAATTTAGCTACCATATGTTCAATTGCAATTGTTGCGAAATCTGATGAATGTTCTTCCTGTGGACACTATTTGTTCAATTGAATATTGTGGCGAATTTGCTTTTTGTATGCCGATTGAAAATGAGATATTTTTGTTTTAACCTGGCAATTGCTCCGCACAGGATTCAACTAAATGAGTGTGTGCGATCCACATCGGAAAGCATACGTCAATCGTAGCGGAACCGTCGGTGATACACAGCAGATCGCAAACGATTTGCAGCACTACTACATGTGCATAGGGGCTCCGAAACTGTTTGTGATATCACGTTATCGCACACGAGAGCTCGGAGTAAACCATGCCCAATGTAAAATACAATCCTAGTCATAAATTTTTCAGGAAACGTGTGGGATTCCAAACGAAAAGCACACGTTACTCTTGTCGCAACCGTCGGTGATACACAACAAATCACAAACGGTCTGCAACACTTGTATGTGTGCGAAGGGGCTCCTGAACCGTTTGTGATAGAACATTATCGCACACGGTAATTGTTGGGAAACGTGTGCGATGGAGTCTTGCATGGCAGACGGGTTCTGCAGAAAACTCGTGTGCGATGGGGCACATATCGCACAGAGTTCATATGTTGGCCCGTGTGCCTTACATACTGTTTCCCAAACGGTTCATTACGACACACCGTTTGGTTTCACTGCGTCATTAGAAACGTTTAATCACCGATCCCACACGTGCGAAAGAATTTAGTGTGTACTGTATCGCACACGATTACATTTTGCAAGGCCTCTGCATCATGGCTCCATATCCCTGACGGTTTCTGGGTCGTGTGGGAAGGACCCCCCTATCGCAGTCACTCACTTGGCGACGGTTCCAAATGCTGTCGCGGAAAGGGGTTAAAAACCGTTTGTATAGCAGCTCGCTGTACCAGTGTAACCTTTCAGAGCATGAAGAAAAGAAATTATTGAAAACTCTGAGGAAGCACCGTGCAGCTATTGGATATACTCTGGATGATCTTAAGGGCATTAGTCCCACTCCATGTCAGCACAAAATTAATATGGAACCTGGTGCTAAACCAGTTGTTGATCATCAGCGACGGTTGAACCCAAAAATGAAAGAAGTGGTAAGAAATGAAATACTAAAGCTTTTGGAAGCAGGTATAATTTATCCTGTTGCTGATAGTTGATGGGTAAGTCATGTTCATTGTGTCCCTAAGAAGGGAGGTATTACTGTTGTTCCTAATGATAAAAATGAATTGATCCCACAAAGAATTGTTACAGGTTATAGAATGGTTATTGATTTTATAAAATTAAATAAAGCTACTAGGAAAGACCATTATCCTCTACCTTTTATTGATCAAATGCTAGAAAGATTATCAAAACATACACCCTTTTGCTTTCTAGATGGTTATTCTGGTTTTTCTCAAATACCTGTGTCAAAAGAGGATCAAGAAAAAACTACTTTTACTTGCCCTTTCGTTACCTTTGCTTATAGTGCCTTTTGGTTTATGTAATGCACCTGCTACCTTTCAAAGATGTATGACTGCTATATTCTCTGACTTTTGTGAAAAGATTGTTGAGGTTTTCATGGATGGTTTTTCCGTTTACGGAACTTCTTTTGATGATTGCTTAAGCAACCTTGATCGAGTTTTGCAGAGATGTGAAGAAACTAATCTTGTCTTGAATTGGGAGAAGTGCCACTTTATGGTTAATGAAGGTATTGTCTTGGGGCATAAAATCTTCGAAAGAGGTATTGAAGTTGATAAAGCTAAAGCTGATGCTATTGAAAAAATGCCGTGTCCTAAAGATATCAAAGGTATAAGAAGTTTCCTTGGTCATGCTGGTTTCTATAGGAGATTTATTAAAGACTTCTCTAAAATTTCTAGGCCTCTCACTAATCTCTTGCAAAAAGATGTTCCATTTGTTTTTGATGATGATTGTGTGCAAGCATTTGAAATACTTAAGAAAGCCTTGATCTCTGCACATATTGTTCCACCACCTGATTGGTACCTACCCTTTGAAATTATGTGTGATGCTAGTGATTATGCTATTGGTACTGTTCTAGGACAAAGAGTTGATAAGAAATTAAATGTTATCCATTATGCTAGTAAAACTCTAGACAGTGCTCAAAGAAATTATGCTACTACTGAAAAAGAATTTTTAGCGGCTGTATTTGCTTGTGATAAGTTCAGATCTTATATTGTTGATTCCAAAGTTACTGTTCACACTGATCATGCTGCTATTAAATATCTTATGGAAAAGATAGATGCTAAACCTAGACTTATTAGATGGGTTCTCTTGCTACAAGAATTTGATTTGCATATTATTGATAGAAAGGGAGCTGAGAACCCCGTAGCAGACAACTTGTCTAGGTTAGAAAATGTTCTTGATGACCCACTACCTATTGATGATAGCTTCCCTGATGAACAATTAGCTGTCATAAATGCTTCTCGTAGTGCTCCTTGGTATGCTGATTATGCCAATTATATTGTTGCTAAATTTATACCACCTAGCTTTACATACCAACAAAAGAAAAAGTTTTTCTATGATTTAAGACATTACTTCTGGGATGACCCACATCTTTGTAAAGAAGGAGTAGATGGTGTGATTAGACGTTGTGTACCTGAGCATGAACAGGAACAGATCCTACGCAAGTGTCACTCCGAAGCCTACGGAGGACACCATGCTGGAGATAGAACTGCACATGAGGTATTACAATCTGGTTTTTATTAGCCTACCCTTTTCAAGGATGCTCGTAAGTATGTCTTGTCTTGTGATGAATGCCAAAGAATTGGTAATATTAGTAGACGTCAGGAAATGCCTATGAATTATTCACTTGTTATTGAACCATTTGATGTTTGGGGATTTGATTATATGGGACCTTTTCCTTCCTCTAATGGGTATACACATATTTTGGTTGCTGTTGATTATGTTACTAAGTGGGTAGAAGCTATTCCAACTAGTAGTGCTGATCATAACACTTCCATTAAAATGCTTAAAGAAGTTATTTTTCCGAGGTTTGGAGTCCCTAGATATTTAATGACTGATGGTGGTTCACACTTTATTCATGGTGCTTTCCGTAAGTTGCTTGCTAAGTATGATGTTAACTGATACGTCTTCGTCGTATCTATAATTTTTGATTGTTTCATGCCGATATTCTACAACTTTCATATACTTTTGGCAACTTTTATACTATTTTTGGGACTAACATATTGATCCAGTGCCCAGTGCCAGTTCATGTTTGTTGCATGTTTTTTTATTTCACAGAATATCCAGACCAAACGAAGTCCAAATGCGACAAAAACTTACGGAGATTTTTTTGGAATATATGTGATTTTTGGGAATTGGAATCAACGCGAGACGATGCCCGAGGGGCCCACAAGCCCTGGAGGCGTGCCCCCTACCCTGGACCCGGCCAGGGGGCTTGTGGCCACCCCGTAAGGTGGTTGGTGCTCTTCTTTTGCCGCAAGAAACCTAACATCCGGATAAAAATCGTGTTAAAATTTTAGCCCAATCGGAGTTACGGATCTCCAGGAATTTAAGAAACGGTGAAAGGGCAGAAAACAGGAATGCAGAAATAGAAGGAAACAGAGAGAGAGATCCAATCTCGGAGGGGCTCCCACCCCTCTGCCGCCATGGAGGCCACGGACCAGAGGGGAAACCCTCCTCCCATCTAGGGGGGAGGTCAAGGAAGAATAAGAAGGAAGGGGGCTCTCTCCCCCTCTCTCTCGGTGGCGCCGGAACACCGTCGGGGCCATCATCGTGACGGCGATCTACACCAACAACTTCGCCGCCGTCATCACCAACTCTCTCCCCCTCTATGCAGCGGTGTAACACCTCTTCTCCCCGCTGTAATCTCTACTTAAACATGGTGCTCAACACTACGTATTATTATCCAATGATATGTGGCTATCCTATGATGTTTGAGTAGATCTGTTTTGTCCTATGGGTCAATTGATGATCGTGATTGGTTTGAGTTGTATGTTTTATTATTGGTGTTGTCCTATGGTGCTCTCCGTATCGCGCAAGCGTGAGGGATCCCCGCTGTAGGGTTTGCAATATGTTCATGACTCGCTTATGGTGGGTGGCGTGAGTGAGAGAAGCACAGACCGAGTAAGTAGGTTGTTTGCGTATGGGAGTAAAGAGGACTTGATACTTTAATGCTATGGTTGGGTTTTACCTTAATGATCTTTAGTAGTTGCGGATGCTTGCTAGAGTTCCAATCATAAGTGCATATGATCCAAGTAGAGAAAGTATGTTAGCTTATGCCTCTCCCTCATATAAAATTGCAATAATGATTACCGGTCTAGTTATCGATTGCCTAGGGACAAATAACTTTCTTGTGACAAAAAGCTCTCTACTAAAAATAACTTAGTTGTTTCTTTATCTAACAGCCCCTATCTTTTATTTACGTGTTCTTTATTATCTTGCAAACCTATCCTATCACACCTACAAAGTACTTCTAGTTTCATACTTGTTCTAGGTAAAGCGAACGTTAAGCGTGCGTAGAGTTGTATCGGTGGTCGATAGAACTTGAGGGAATATTTGTTCTACCTTTAGCTCCTCGTTGGGTTCGACACTCTTACTTATCGAGAAAGGCTACAATTGATCCCTTATACTTGTGGGTTATCATTACCATAGAATTGCATCTCCTTATCATCCTCAGTCTAGCGGTCAAGTAGAGTTGAGCAATCGAGAAATAAAGTTGATCTTGCAAAAGACTGTTAATAGATCCAGAAAGAATTGGTCTAAGAAACTTGATGATGCATTATGGGCTTATAGAACTGCTTACAAAAACCCTATGGGTATGTCTCCATATAAAATGGTTTATGGAAAAGCATGTCATTTACCTCTTGAACTAGAACATAAAGCTTATTGGGCAATTAAAGAGCTTAACTATGATTTCAAACTTGCTGGTGAAAAGAGGTTATTTGACATTAACTCACTTGATGAATGGAGAACCCAAGCCTATGAGAATGCCAAGTTATTTAAAGAGAAAGTTAAAAGATGGCATGATAAAAGGATACAAAAGCATGAATTCAATGTTGGTGACCATGTCTTGCTATACAATTCTCGTTAAAAAATTTTTGCAGGAAAACTTCTCTCTAAATGGGAAGGTCCTTACATTGTCGAGGAAGTTTATCGTTCCGGTGCCATCAAGATCAACAATGCCGAAGGCAATAACCCGAAGGTGGTAAATGGGTAACGGATCAAACATTATATCTCAGGTACTCCCATAAATGTTGAGACAAATATTATTAACACCATAACACCGGAGGAGTACATAAGGGAAACCTACCTGAACGTTCTATACCCCAAAAAGGAATAGATATGTGGTACGGTAAGTAAACCGACTCCAAAGCTTTTCCAATGGCAATTTTACTCAGTTTTGGAATATTTAAAAAATTAGAAAAATAAGAAGTAGTCCGAAAAGTGCACGAGGAGGCGATAAGCCCTGAGTGCGCGCCCTACCCCCCTGGGCGCGCCCCTAGGGCTTGTGGCCACCTCGTGTGCCCTCCGGACTCCGTTTTCTTGTAGTACACTCCTTTTGGTCAGTAAAAATTCATTATATAATCTTCCGAAGGTTTTGACCATCGTACCACGGCAATATCTCTTGTTTTTGTTTTGAGCTGTTTTCTGCCAGAGTTTTGAAGGCTAGGCATCATGTCTTCCTCCTCCTCCAAGAATGTGAACGATGATGCTTGGCTGATGAAGATGGAGATGAAGAGAGAAGAACCTGAGAAAACCAATGAGGGTGATAAGATCAAGAAGGTCGCAGGAGATCAAGTTCCAGCAGCAGAAGAAGAAGACACCCTTCAAACACACTACAATCATCTTACCCCTATTGAAATTGAAGCTTTTAAGATCATTGAAATGGTTCATGTGCAAAATAAATATCTCACTCGTGAAAATATTCTATTCCAAGAGCATGTTATCACCCTCCGGAGTATCATTCGTAGATTGGAGTACCTCCTGAGCCTGAAGTGTGACACTACCTCATCAACTCCATCATCACCACCTCCGAAGAAAGAGACCTAAATACATGGGTATGGGCACTCCCCTTGGCAACTGCCAAGCTTGGGGGAGGTGCCCCAGTATCGTATCACCATCACATCTTTACCTTTATCGTTTTTCTTAGTTCGATCCTTTTGGTTACATCTTGATCTAGTAGAATAAAAAGTTTTAGTATGATCTAGCTTTGAGTTTTGCTTTGAGTTCCCTCTATGTAATCGAGTCCAAGGGTTATATAATAAAGATTAGTTTTGAGTTGAGGGCTTTGCTTTCTTGCTATGATCTTGAGAAAAAGAAATAAAAAAAGGGGGAATAGAAAGATTATATAATGATCTTATGGGAAGTGATGACTTCACATATAAAGAGTATGTTGCATGAAATTTGTTGGGAGTTGACAAATATAGTTTTGGTCATTGTTGCAATTAATAGGAAGTAATAAAGAAAGAGAGGTCTCACATATAAATACACTATCTTGGACATCTTTTGTGATTGTGAGCACTCATTAAAATATTATATGCTAAAAGGTTGATGTTGGACAAGGAAGACAACATAATGGGTTATGTTTCTTTATATCCGAATAGAAGTTATATTGTCATGGATCCTCCAACATGTTGAGCTTGCTTCTCACCCCATGCTAGCCAAATCTTTTGCACCAAGTAGAGATACTACTTGTGCCTCCAAAATCCCTCAACCCAGTTTTGCCATGAGAGTCCACCATACCTACCTATGGATTGAGTAAGATCCTTCAAGTAAGTTGTCATCGGTGCAAGCAATAAAAATTGCTCTCTAAAATATGCATGATCTTTTAGTGTGAGGAAAATAAGCTTTATACGAACTTGTGATATGGAAGAAATAAAAGCGACGGACTGCATAATAAAGTTCTTTATCACAAGGGGCAATATAAAGTGACGTTCCTTTGCATTAAGATTTTGTGCATCCAACCATAAAAGCGCATGACAACCTCTGCTTCCCTCTGTGAAGGGCCTATCTTTTATTTACCTTTTATATTAATGCCAGAGTCATGGTGATCATCACCTATTCTTTTTACATTTTTTCTTTTTGGCAAGCACTATATGTTGGGGGGAGATCCAGATATATATATATCCACTCGGATGTAGATTTTCATAAATTATTATTGTTGACGTTACCCTTGAGGTAAAAGGTTGGGAGGCGAAGTTATAAGCCCCTATTTTTCTCTGTGTCCGACTGAAACTTTGATCTCATAAGTATCGCGTGAGTGTTAGCAATTATGAAAGACTAAATGATAGTTGAGTATGTGAACTTGCTGAAAAGCTCTTACATTGACTCTTTCCGATGTTATGATAAATTGCAATTGCTCCAATGACTGAGATCATAGTTTGTTAATTTTCAATAAAGTTCTAGTTTTGTACTTTATCTTGTGAACGAATTGTTACTTTAGCATAAGAAATTATATGATAATATATGTTGCTGTTCTAAAGATGATCATGATGCCTTCATGTCCGTATTTTATTTTATCGACACCTCTATCTCTAAACATGTGGACATGATTATCGATTTCGGCTTTCGCTTGAAGACAAGCGAGGTCTAAGCTTAGGGGAGTTGATACGTCCATTTTGTATCATGCTTTTATATTGATATTTATTACATTATGGGCTGTTATTACACATTATGGTACAATACTTATGCCTTTTCTCTCTTATTTTACAAGGTTTACACAAAGAGGGAGAATGCCGGTAGCTGGAATTCTGGACCGGAAAGGAGCAAATCCGAGAGACCTATTCTGCACAACTCCAAAAGTCCTGAAAATTTACGGAGAATTATTTTGGAATATATAAAAAATATTGGGCGAAGAAAATACCAGAGGGAACCCACCAGGTGGCCACAAGCCTGGGGGCGCGCCCTACCCCCCTGAGCGCGCACCTAGGGCTTGTGGGCCCCCTGTCAGGTCTCCGATGCCCATCTTCTGCTATATGGAGGGTTTTAACCTGGAAAAAAATCAAGAGAGAGCTTTCAGGACGAAGCGCTACCGTCTCGAGGCAGAACTTGGGCAAAACCAATCTAGGGCTCCGGCGGAGCTGTTCTGCCGGGGAAACTTCCCTCCCGGAGGGGGAAATCGAAGCCATCGTCATCACCAACGATCCTCTCATCGAGAGGGGGTCAATCTCCATCAACATCTTCACCAGCACCATCTCCTCTCCAAACCCTAGTTCATCTCTTGTATCCGATCTTTGTCTCAAAACCTCAGATTGGTACCTGTGGGTTGTTAGTAGTGTTGATTACTCCTGGTAGTTGATGCTAGTTGGTTTAGTTGGTGGAAGATCATAAGTTCAGATCCTTAATGATATTTATTACCCCTCTGATTATGAACATGAATATGCTTTGTGAATAGTTATGTTTGTTCCTGAGGACATGGGAGAAGTCTTGTTATAAGTAATCATGTGAATTTGGTATTCGTTCGATATTTTGATGAGATGTATGTTGTCTTTCCTCTAGTGGTGTTATGTGAACGTTGACTACATGACACTTCACCATTGTTTGGGCCTAGGGGAAGGCATTGGGAAGTAATAAGTAGATGATGGGTTGCTAGAGTGACAGAAGCTTAAACCCTAGTTTATGCGTTGCTTCGTAAGGGTCTGATTTGGATCCATATGTTTCATGCTATGGTTAGATTTATCTTAATTCTTCTTTCGTAGTTGCGGATGCTTGCGAGAGTGGTTAATCATAAGTGGGAGGCTTGTCCAAGTAAGGACAACACCCAAGCACCGGTCCACCCACATATCAAATTATCAAAGTAACGAACGCGAATCATATGAGCATGATGAAAACTAGCTTGACAATAATTCCCATGTGTCCTCGGGAGCGCTTTGCTTTACATAAGAGTTTGTCCAGGCTTGTCCTTTGCTACAAAAAGGATTGGGCCACCTTGCTGCACCTTAGTTACACTTGTTACTTGTTACCCGTTATGAATTATCTTATCACCAGACTATCTGTTACCGATAATTTCAGTGCTTGCAGAGAATACCTTGCTGAAAACCGCTTGTCATTTCCTTCTGCTCCTCATTGGGTTTGACACTCTTACTTATCGAAAGGACTACAATAGATCCCCTATACTTGTGGGTCATCAAGCACCAGTAGATGGCAATTACTTTTGGATCCAACACCGAACACTAACCGCATCCCTACAAGAGAACGAGCGTAGATGAGCAGCAGGACGGCAGAAGACCTAGATGAGAGGAGGCACATATGGCCTTGGTGCTCATTGGCATAAACAAAGGAATGAGAAAAGAAAAGCACCTGCGATGGGACCGTCGACCAAAATCAAAACTATCGAGACAACTATGAGCAACAACAACGACAGATCCCAGCAGTCCGACAATCACGAGCATGAGCAGACAGCAACCATAAACGGAAAAACACTGGATCCAGCAAAAAACCTTAATCGCATCCCTACACAGAGCAAAAGCAATAGACCAATAATAAGCATAGATATGCAGCAGGACATCCAGCAGATGCATACAGTACAACAAACATCCTGTTAAAAATTATGAATAACCCAAAATAATCCCATAGACATATTAGTTAGTACTTAGTAGGCTTGACTTGACCCATATTAGTTTAGAAGTTTACACAAATATAACAAGCTTCCCTCAATGAACTCTCCTAAAGCAATGAAAGCTTGTCCTTGCCGCTTCCACACCTCCCCAGCTGATGGATTTGATTGTATAGACTGCCAATAGAGTAAGATCATAAGGTCATCTTATACAAAAGTAAAGGGAATGTTCTGAAGTTCTGAATTTAAAATTTCAACCTTGGTGAAGTTAGAAATAGCAGAGTCCAATTCTCTTTGAAATGCATATGTTGTACCTCTCCCAATTGGCCCCTCTGGATAAGCTGTACTTTCCTACAGTATCTGCAAATGTAAATTCTGATGCTCATGTTCCTTCTTTGATTAGAGAGAATAAGTGAAGGAAAGTATAGCTTATGGATCTTGTTTTAGGATGCAATAGGTGCCTTTTCAAATGGAACTATCCCTATCATTGCCCTGAAACTGGAGGCAGCCAAGGTTGGAATCAGCAACGTCAAATAGAAACGGGGGAGGAGAAGGCGCATGAGAGAGGCGTGTTGAAGCTGCCAGGATGTACCTCAAGGATGGCGCTGCTGGGTGGCATCCTCCCTGGTGATGAAGAGGCTCCAAGAGCCAATGCCTACTTGCCGACGGCTGATATGTCTCCAACATATCTATAGTTTTTGATTGTTCATGTTGTTATATTATCAATCTTGGATGTTTTATATTCATTTTATAGCAACTTTATATCATTTTTCTGGACTAACCTATTGACATAGTGCCCAGTGCCAATTGCTGTTTTTTGCTTGTTTTTACTTCGTAGAATATTAGTACCAAACGAAATCCAAATGCCATGAAACTTATTGGTGATTTTTTTCTGGACAGAAGACAACTTGGGAGCCAAGGAAGTGCCCGTGGGGCCCACAAGGCACCAGGGCGTGCCAGAGGCCCCTGGCGTGCTCTAGTGGGTAGTAGGGCCCACAGGCCCCCTCTCCACCGCCTATCAGCTTTATAAATACTCTAAAATCCCGAAAACCCTAGGGGAGCATAGAGATCAGAGTTTCCACCGCTGCAAGTTCTAGAAACCATGAGATCCAATCTAGAGGCCTTTTCCGGTACTCTGCCGGAGGGGTCAACGAACATGGAAGGGTTCTTCATCAACACCCTTGCCCCTCCGATGATGTGTGAGTAGTTTACCACAGACCTACCACTACTAGGGAAAACCTTATACACAAAACTTTAGCAGTAGCGCTGGATAAAATGAGGCGCTACTGCTACTTATCAGTAGCGCGTTACAACAGAAGGTGCTACTGCTATGTACATAGCAGTAGCGCGGCCGGGGCAAAGGGCGCTACTACTAAAATTGCCCCACCGTTGCCACCAGGCTACGTATAGTAGTAGCGCTTTCCTTTGAAACGCGCTACTGCTAGGTAGTTTAGCAGTAGCGCTTTCCCCTAAAACGCGCTACTGCTAAGTAGCTTATCTTCTCCACACCGTCCGCCCCTCACTCTCCCCCACTCCCACTCTCACTCTCCCACGCACACCGTTGTCCGCCGCCGCCGACGTTCGGCCCTCCCCCGCCGCCACATTGTCGTTGCCGTCCTCGCTCCTCCTTCCTCGGTATGTGCCCTCCTCCCACCGGCCTCCTCCCTCCTCCTCCCACCGTGCCCTCCTCCCTCCTCCTCCGGCCGCACCCTCCTCCCTCCTCCGGTCATGACCCTCCTCCCTCCAACTCCGGCCTAGCCCTCCGCCGGCAGCCCTCCTCCCCCTCCCTCCCACCACCCCCTCCTCCCCTCCTGCCTCCCACCCCCTCCTCCCTCGTCCCACCCCCCTCCTCCTACCTCCTCCATCCTCCCCTCACTGATCTGTTCTTGTATAATCTAGTTTTTTTACTGTTTTTTAGTAAGTGTTTAATACAAATAGTTTATTTAGTAAGTGGTTAATAGAACTAGTTTATTTATAGTAAGTGCTTAATATAACTAGTTTATTTAGTAAGTGGTTAATAGAACTAGTTTATTTAGTAAGTGGTTAATAGAACTAGTTTATTTAGTAAGTACTTAATAGAACTAGTTTATTTAGTAAGTGTTTAATAGAACTAGTTTAGAGAGAGAGACCTATATTGGCAAATTTAGTTATGTTAGGATTATATATAAGATATTTTGAAATGTTTTTGTTCATATTTTCAACCATTGAAATGCAATGAGCATCAAGTTTGAATGCTCATATGATGTAGATATAAACATGTATATCTAGTGTTACTCAAATAGGATATGTGCTTGCCCAAGTGGCCATGTTTGCAGGGAACACCTCCGAGTGGCCTATGTTTTGCCGGAGTGTTGATTAATTTCCGCTCCGGCAAATTTCAGGCGCTCGATATGTCCTTTTTTAGCAAAGGTCATGCCGGATTTTTCCGTGAATTTTGGCATGACTTGTGCTAGAATATGTAGGAAATATCGAGTGGCCCGGATTTTCTAGAAAGATAATTAAAGGACATTTCGGGTTGACTTTAAGTCTGTCGGGACTCCACCATATATGAGAGAAGAAGAATCCCAACTGTTGTCGTGGGGGTAGCTTCTCCTTCGTTCCCGTGTGCTAGACAATTTGGTGTAATGTACTCGGGAATGAAGGGAGGAGCTACCATCACCAACGGTCGAATATATACACCACGTGAGCTGAGAGTTTTCAAGAAAATACTCGACAGACCGATAGTCAACCCGTGATGAATAATAATGATTAATTTAGTTTTTGTAGTACATATATTTAATTTTAGAAGTTTAATCTTTGAATTATGAACATAGGAAATGTCGTGTGACGACGATAGGCTCCCGGAGTGCGACTGGTGTGGCGATGACCGGGGTCTGTGCGACAGGCCTCACCTGGTAGAAGGTCGGCGCTTTAGTATTAAACTCCAGGAGACCTTCGATGTTGAAACGGTACACAACAACGACAAGTGTTTTTTCGTAATTAAGCACGACTTCTGCTTCTTCAACGTGTAATTTTCGTCTTTTACAATTCGACTAGCTTATCCCATGCCATGCAAGACGCTATGTCTTGGAGAGGATGGATTTTGAAGATCATGAAAGTATGGAAACAAAGATAGTTCACCTGAGGACCCATCATGGTATAGATTTTGCTGTAAATCTATACAATTCTGAGAGCGTATCCCATTTTGGTTGCCCGAATTGGGAATCACTTTGCAAGATGTATGATTTTCATGAGGGTATGCTTGTCACCTTGGATCTTGGTGATCCTGACGAAGATAATATGGACATTTGGGTCCTTGTTGATACGCTTCCAATTCTACCGCTATGTGAGTTTCTCAAACATAGTTATTAAGTATATTGTTTATTTCAAAATAGTTGACAACTTGTTTCCATTGATAGCTTATTTTGATTCTCCAAAGAATGTACAGAAGATGGTAGATAGAACCTACTACACCGATGGCGCAGAATTAACTTATCAGGAGAAAGATCATCTTATCTCATTTATTATTGGTGTTGATCAGAATTACAATATCAATTATCAAACTCCTGCACATTATGGTCAATACGTGCCACTAGTGCACGTGCTAACCTACGGTAACATCCATGGAGATGGCATGGTAAGATTTTTTACTATTACAACATCCGTGCATCTTTTGCATATATTCTTCTAAAGCTAAACTACATTGCTAACTACGATGTTATTATTATATTTTTCAACAGAAAATCCCGAAGGATTGTGTGCCTGATCTGATGTTTCCAAAAGGACGGCTTGATGTTATTAGCTTACGGCCATATCTACCTAGGCGTCACAACTGTTCATACCGGATTTCTAAAACCGATCAAGACATGACAATCAAAGAATGGAAAAAATATATGGACAATCGTAGGGAGCTACTTGGAACCAACATTGTGCGAAGCGCAAGAATTGGAGACAGGATAGTCTCCATTCTCCATAATGGAGAGTCAGGGCCTATCTTTTTTTATGCCATTTTACCTTAGAGAGGGTAGTAGGTCCTATGAGAGAGGAGTAGGTCCTAGGTACAATGTGTTATTATGTGCTACAATGTGTTACAGTTGATGATGATGATGAGGACGAGTTGTGATTATGACTAGTGACCAAGTTGTTATATGATGTCTCATGGACGAAAATGATGATCATGAGGAGTTGTTATATGACAATGATGTATTATGATGATAAGTTGTTAATGATATGATGATGAGTTTATTATATCATTGGGTGAAAGAACCGCGGATTAGTTTCAAGTGGATGGATCCTAAGTGATCAAGTCATGGATTATCACGATAATCCATGACTTGGTCACTTAGGATCCATCCACTTGAAACTAATCCACGGTTCTTTCACCCAGTGATTCAATAACTCATTATGATGTAAGAACAATCTCTAAATTGCTACTATATGAAAACTTGTATAATGGTGTATGAATACGGCATAAAATAAAAAAGAAATAGAATACAGAATAATAGTAGTAGCGCGGGCATAGAGGAGCGCTACTAGTACTTACCAGTAGCTCTTTCTGCAAGAAGCGCTACTACTAAGTAGCTATAGCAGTAGCGCGGGTAAACCAACGCTACTGCTAACCTTTAGTTGTAGCGCCGTATCAGTAGCGCGATACCCCGCGCTACTGGTAGGACAAAAACCAGCGCTACTGCTAGGCTTTTCCCTAGTAGTGTACGGGTCTGTAGGCAGTAGCTAGATGGCTTCTTCTCTCCTTTTGATCTTCAATACAATGTTCTCCTCGATGTTCTTGTAGATCTATTTGATGTAGCTCTTTTTTGCGGTGTGTTTGTTGGGATCCGATGAATTGCGAGTTTATGATAAGATCTATCTATGAATATTATTTGAGTCTTTGTTGAACTCTCTTATGCATGATTGTTATAGCCTCGTATTTCTTCTCTAAAATTTTGGTTTGGTTTGGCCAACTAGATTGATTTTTCTTGCCATGGGAAGAGGTGCTTTGTGATGGGTTAGATCTTGCGGTGTCCTCACCTAGTGACAGAAAGGGTAGCAAGGCACGCATGTATCATTGCCATCAAGGATAAAAATATGGGGTGTATTCCTACATGAATAGATCTTGTCTACATCATGTCATCGTTCTTATTGCATTACTCTCTTTTTCCATGAACTTAATAGACTAGATGCATGCGGGATAGCGATCGATGTGTGGAGTAATAATAGTAGATGCAGGCAGGAGTCGGTCTACTAATCTTGGACGTGATGCCTATATACATGATCATTGCCTTGGATATCATCATAATTATTTGCTCTACTATCAACTGCCCAACAGTAATTTGTTTACCCACCGTATGCTATTTTCTTGAGAGAATCCTCTAGTGAAATCTACGGTGCCCGGGTCTATTTCCTATCATATTGTTTTTAGATCTATTAATCCAAAAATAAAAAATACCTTGATGCATTTTTTCTTTATTTATTTTATTTTGTGTTTTTGTTAGATCTATGTATCCAATCTCATACAATTTAATCTATCTCAATACCGAGGAGGGATTGACAAACCCTCTTACGTGTTGTGTTGCAAGTTTTTGTTATTTGTGTGAAGGTACTATTTACATAGTCTGGTGGATCCTCCTACTGGATTGATAGGTTTCATAACTGAGGGAAATACTTCCGCTGCTGTGCTGCATCATCCTCTCCTCTTCGGGGAAATACCATCGCAGTTGCAAACAACAATCAAGAAGAATTCCTGGCGCCATTGCTAGGGAGGATCAAGTCCAGATCTATCAGGTACACAATCACAAATCTCATCTCCTTGCAATTACTTTATTTGCCATTTTCCTCTTGTTTTCATCTCCCCCACTTCACAAAAATATTTGCCTTTTTATTTGCCTTCTTTTTTGTTTGCCTTTTTCTCGTCAGATCTCTTGTTTGCTTGCAATCTTATTTGCGTAGTCACGATGTCTCAAGAAAATACCAAATTGTGTGATTTTCCAATACTAATAATAATGATTTTATTAGTACTTCGATTGCTCCTCCCGCCGCTAGCGTGGAGTCTTATGAAATTAATGCCGCTTTATTGAATCTTGTTATGAAAGAGCAATTTTCCGGTACTCCTAATGAGGATGCCGCGTCCCATCTAAACACTTTCGTAGAATTGTGTGAGATGAAAAAGAAAAAATATGTGGACAATGATATTGTGAAGTTGAAATTATTTCCTTTCTCTTTGAGGGATCGTGCAAAAATTTGGTTTTCATCTTTGCCTCACAATAGTATCGATTCTTGGGATAAGTGCAAAGATGCTTTTATTACTAAATATTTTCTGCCCGCAAAAATTATTTCCCTTAGAAATCAAATCATGAATTTTAAGAAACTTGAGCATGAACATGTTGCCCAATCTTGGGAAAGAATACAATTAATGGTAAGAAATTGTCCTACTCATGGTTTAAATCTATGGATGATTATAAAAAAATTTATGCGGGATTGAATTTTGTTTCTAGAAATCTTTTAGATTCCGCCGCGGGTGGTTCTTTTATGGAAATTACTTTGGGTGAAGCTACTAAATTTCTTGATAATATTATGGAAAATTATTCACAATGGCATACCGAAAGAGCACCTAGTAGTAAAAAAGTTAATTCGGTTGAAGAAATTAGTACTTTGAGTGAAAAAGTTGATGCACTTATGAAATTGGTTGCTAGTAAAAATGCTCCTATTGAACTTAATGGTGTGACTTTATCTACTTTGATTGAGCAAAATAGTGATCCCGTAGATGTGAATTTTGTCTCGCGAAACAATTTTAATAACAATGCTTATAGAGGTAATTTTAATCCTAGGCCTTTTCCTGGAAATTCCTCTAATAATTATGGCAATTCCTATGGTAATTCTTCTTACAATAATAATAGGATGCCCTCTAATCTTGAGAGTAATATTAAAGAATTTATCAATGCGTAAAAAGTTTTCAACACTACGATAGAAGAAAAGTTGAGTAAGATTGATGATATGTCTAGAAGCATTGATACAATCTCTCATGATGTAGAAAATCTCAAGACTAAAACTTTTGCACCCAAGGTTTATGTTAATGAATAAATTAAAGTTTTATATGTCTCTATGGATGAAACTAAGAAAAGAACTGCTATGCTTAGAGCTAAAAGAGAATTTTTAGAAAGAGCGTTTTCTACCGATTGCTTTCATAATGATGAAGATGTTAAGATGATTGGTGTTTCTTCTATTGATTCCTTGTTTAGTAGTATTAAAATTGATGATAAGAGGACTGAAGAAGAGTCAACTTTAGCTAGAAGGCATCCTCATAATTCGGAGGGTGAAGATCTTGTTGAAAAAATTGATAAAAGTGGGTTTGGAGAGGTCAAATTTTTAACTAGCAATGTGCCCACTCTTTTGGATTACAAAGACTTTAATTATGTCAGTTGCTCTTTGATTGAGTGTATTTCTTTGTTGCAATACATGATAAATTCACCCAATGCCTATGAACAAAATAAAGCTTTCACTAAACATATTGTGGATGCCATGCTAAAAGCTTTAGAAGAAAAATTGGAGTTAGAGATTTCAACTCCTAGAAAATTATATGATGAATGGGAACCTATCATTAAAGTCAAGATAAAAAATTATGAGTGCAATGCTTTATGTGATTTGGGTGCTAGTGTTTCCACAATTCTGAAATCTCTATGTGATGTGCTTGGTTTTACCAATTTGGAAGAATGCTCTCTCAATTTGCACTTGGCGGATTCTACTATTAAAAAGCCTTTGGGAAGAATTAATGATGTTCTTATTCTTGCAAATATGAATTATGTGCCCATAGACTTGATCGTGCTTGATATCAATTACAATCCGTCTTGTCCAATAATACTTGGTAGACCGTTTTTGTGAACTATAGGTGTCGTGATTGATATGAAAGAAGGGAATATTAAATTTCAGTTTCCTCTAAAGAAGGGTGATACGCCCATTTTGCATCATGATTTCCTACTGTTATTTATAATGTTTTTATGCATAATAATGCTTTTGGGAGTAATTCTAATTCCTTTTCTCTCATAATATGCAAGGTTTACACAAAGAGGGAGAATGCCGACAGCTAGAATGCTGGACCTGAAAAATCTATGTCAGAGTTACCTATTCTGCACATCTCCAAATGAGCTGAAAATTTACAGAGAATTATTTTGGAATATATGAAAAATACTGGAGAAAATAACTACCGGAGGGGGGCCACCTGGTGAGCACAAGACACCAGGGCGCGCCAGGCCCCCCAGGCGTGCCCTGGTGGATTGTGCTTAGCCCAGCCCACCTCCGGTGCCCATATTCTGGTATATAAGTCATTTTGACCTAGAAAAAATAAGAAGAGGACTTTCGGGACGGAGCGCCGCCGTCTCGAGGCGAAACTTGGGCAGGAGCACTTTTGCCCTCCGACGGAGCGATTTCGCCGGGGGAACTTCCCTCCCGGAGGGGGAAATCAAAGCCATCGTCATCACCAACAACCCTCTCATCTTTGGGAGGCCAATCTTCATCAACATCTTCAACAACACCATCTCCTCTCAAACCCTAGTTCATCTCTTGTGTTCAATCTTTGTACCGGAACCTCAGATTGGTACCTGTGGATGACTAGTAGTGTTGATTACATCTTGTAGTTGATTACTATATGGTTTATTTGGTGGAAGATTATATGTTCAGATCCATTATGCTATTTAATACCCCTCTGATCTTGAGCATGAATATCATTTTTGAGTAGTTATTTTTGTTCTTGAGGTCACAGGAGAAGTCATGTTGCAAGTAATCATGTGAAGTTGATATGTGTTCGATATTTTGATGATATGTATGTTGTGATTCCCTTAGTGGTGTCATGTGAACATCGACTACATGGCACTTCACTATCTTTGGGCCTAAGGGAGTGCATTGTGGAGTAGTTATTAGATGATGGGTTGCTAGAGTGACGGAAGCTTAAACCCTAGTTTATGCGCTACTTCGTAAGGGAACGGTTTGGATCCAAAAGTTTAATGCTATGATTAGATTTTATCTTAATACTTTTCTCGTAGTTGCGGATGCTTGCGAGGGGGTTAATCATAAGTAGGAGGTTTGTTCAAGTAAGAACATCACCTAAGCACCGGTCCACCCACATATCAAATTATCAAAGTAGCGAACATGAATCAAACCAACATGATGAAAGTGACATGGTGAAGTTCCCGTGTGCCCTCGAGAACGCTTTGCTTATTATAGGAGACCGTTTTGGCCTGTCCTTTGCCACAAAAGGATTGGGCTACCTTGCTGCACTTTATTTACCGTTACCGTTACTTGCTCGTTACAAATTATTTTGCTATCAAACTACCTGTTACCAACAATTTCAGTGCTTACAGAAATTACCTGAAAACCACTTGTCATTTCCTTCTGCTCCTCGTTGGGTTCGACAGTCTTACTTATCGAAAGGACTACGATTGATCCCCTATACTTGTGGGTCATCAAAGGGTATGGAAACTTCCCTAGAACTAAAATTAGGCCACCATATGAGTCAATCATGAGGGCAACCTATGGGACAAGAACCAAAGATGACAATACTTGAATCTATGCATTATGCCTAGCTAGGGGCATAAAACAATAGCGCTTGTTGGGAGGCAACCCAATGAATAAAATTTGTTTTTCACCTTTTCTTTTTGTTCTTGAGTGTTGCACAATTATGCTACTGCTATGATTGTGTTTTTATCTTTTAATTAGTGTTTGTGACAAGTAAAGCCTTTGGGATCATGTTGGGTGATAGTTGATTTGATTTTGTTGAAAAACAGAAAGTTTTGCGTCCAGTAACAGAATTATGAAAATTCACAGAAGCGACGAAAAATTCTGAATTGTTTACACAAGATTGATATACAAATTGCCTACATTGTCCTAATTTTTCAGAACTTTTGAAGTTACAGAAGTATGAGTAAAATTCGCGTCTTTACAGACTGTTTTGTTTTTGACAGATTCTGTGTTCGTTGCATTGTGTGCTTATTTTGATGAATCTATGGATTGTATCGGGGGGGGGGGGGTATAAGCCATGGTAAAGTTAGAATACAGTAGGTATAATTCAATAAAAAAATATGAATGGCTTTGCAACAGTACTTAAAGTGAAGATTGGTTTTCTTATACTAACGGATCTCACGAAGGTTTTTGGTAAGTTTTGTGTGATTGAAGTTTTCAAGTTTTGGGTGAGATCACGATGGATGAAGGAATAAGGAGTGTCAAGAGCCTAAGCTTGGGGATGCCCCATGGCACCCCAAGGTAATATTCAAGGAGTACCAAGCAACTAAGCTTGGGGATGCCCCGGAAGGCATCCCCTCTTTCTTCTAACGACCATCGGTAATTTTACTTGGAGCTATATTTTTATTCATCACATATCATGAGTTTTGCTTGGAGCGTCTTGTATTATATGAGTCTTTGTTTGTTTTGCTTTTTAGTTTGTCACAATAATCCTTGCTGGACACACCTATTTGAGAGAGCCATAATTATGCTATGATTTGTTAGAATTGCTATATGTGCTTCACTTAAATTGTTTGAGCTATGGAATTGCTCTAGTACTTCACTTATATCTTTTTGAGCATGGCGGTGCTTTAATTTTAAAGAAATGTCCTCTCATTGCTTCACTTATATTATTTTGTGAGATGAAAATTATTTTGAAGAAATATTTGTGCCCTCATTCTTCACTTAAACTTGTCTGAGAGCTTTGTTAGTAGCAATGGTAATATATGAAATTAGTCCCAAAGTGATAGATACTCAAGAGGGATATAATAAAAACTTTCATGAAGATCATTGGATATTAAAAACTTGATTCCTTGCAATAGTTTTGAGATATGATGATGATAATATGTGAGTCATGTTAATGAGTAATTATGCCTTTGTAAGAATATTGGTGTTAATGTTTGTGATTCCCTATGCAAGTACGAAAGTCAATAGTTATGGAATGAAGTTACATCCTACTTGTGGTGCATTATTCGGTGTTAGTTATGTTTAATGCTCTTTTATGATAGTTTTCATTTCTTGGTTGGTTGCTTCTCAATCTATTTGCTAGCCTCCATTTGTACTAAGTAGGAATACTACTTGTGCATCCAAATCTTTAAACCAAAGTTGTGCCAAATGAGTCCACCAGACCTATGCGGTATTTCCGTGCCGTTTCAAGTAAATTTGTATGTGCCAACTCTAATGTTCAAAATAAATTTCCCTTTTGTGTGCCCGTACCATTCATGAAGCGGCAGGGGGTGGCCAATATTTTCATGCTAGATATTTTATTCTCAAGATAAGCGTTTATTCACTTGTCATTACACGAGAGTGTGGCAAAGGTAATAGGGATGCCCAGTCCTCAAATGCAAAGAAATTTTATTTATGTTGTTCAATAATAAATTCCTTGGAAAGTGTTGGTATGGAAGACACCCGTGGATATGACTAGCCATGGATTGTGAAAGAATGGTGGAAAAAGGAATAAACTTTATTTTCTGTTTGGGAACCGCCTATGATCTATCTAGCATGAAAAGTATTGGGAAATTTTCGGTCGTTTTTGTTGAAGGGAAAAGCATGCCACCCAAAATAATTTTATCTCTCAATTAAGCTTTGAGCTCTAGCACCTCTACAAATCTCTTCTTCCCTCTGCGAAGGGCCTATCTATTTACTTTATGCAATTTTTTTAGTCTCCATCCTCTCTTATAAAGCACCAACTAAGGAACACTATTATCATGCTTGTGCATTGGGCATAGTTAATATTTGAGTGTGTTTCATGAATGGATCAATGATTGAGCATAATGGGCTAGGGATAGCTTTCTTTAGCGTTGATATTTTGAATGACATGGTTGCTTGTTGATATGCTTGAGTATTGATGTCTTCATGTCAAATAATAGACTATTGCTTTGAATCATCTAAAAGTCCAAATGTCCATGCTACAAAAGAAAAGATTATGAGATGAACATGTTAGGCAGCATTCCACATCAAAAATTCTATTTTTATCATTTACCTACTCGAGGACGAGCAGGAATTAAGCTTGGGGATGCTGATACGTCTCCAATGTATCAATAATTTTTTATTGTTACATGTTGTTATATTATCAATCTTGGATGTTGTTATATTCATTTTATAACAACTTTATATCATTTTTTGGGACTAACCTATTGACATAGTGCCCGATGCCAGTTGCTGTTTTTGCTTGTTTTTTACTTCGCAGAATATCAGTACCAAACGAAGTCCAAATGCCACGAAAATTTTTGGTCATTTTTTTCTGGACAGAAGACAACTTGGGAGCCAAGGAAGTGCCCAAGGGGAGGCCCGTGGGGCCTACAAGGCACCAGGGCGCGCCAAAGGCCCCTGGCATGCCCTGGTGGGTAATAGGGCCCACAGGCCCCCTCTCCACCGCCTATCAGCTCTATAAATACTCTAAAATCCCAAAAACCCTAGGGGAGCAGAGAAATCAGAGTTTCCACCGCCACAAGTTCCAGAACCACGAGATCCAATCTAGAGGCCTTTTCCGGCACTCTGCCGGAGGGGTCAACGAGGACGGAGGGGTTCTTCATCAACACCCTTGCCCCTCCGATGATGTGTGAGTAGTTTACCACTGACCTACGGGTCCGTAGGCAGTAGCTAGATGGCTTCTTCTCTCTTTTTGATCTTCAATACAATGTTCTCCTCGATTTTCTTGGAAATCTATTTGATGTAACTCTTTTTTGCTGTGTGTTTGTTGGGATCCAATGAATTACGAGTTTATGATCAGATCTATCTATGAATATTATTAGAGTCTTTGTTGAACTCTCTTATGCATGATTGTTATAGCCTCGTATTTCTTCTCTGAAACTTTGGTTTGGTTTGGCCAACTAGATTGATTTTTCTTGCCATGGGAAGAGGTGCTTTGTGTGGGTTTGATCTTGCGGTGTCCTCACCCAATGACAGAAAGGGTAGTAAGGCAAACATGTATCGTTGTCATTAAGGATAAAAAGATGGGGTCTATTCCTACATGAATAGATCTTGTCTACATCATGTCATCGTTCTTATTGCATTACTCCATTTTTCCATGAACTTAATACACTAGATGCATGATGGACAACGGTCGATGTGTGGAGTAATAGTATTAGATGCAGGCAGGAGTCGGTCTACTAATCTTGGACGTGATGCCTATATACATGATCATTGCCTTGGATATCGTCATAATTATTTGCTCTTCTATCAATTTCCCAACAGTAATTTGTTTACCCACCGTATGCTATTTTCTTGAGAGAAGTCTTTAGTGAAATCTACCGCGCCCGGGTCTATTTCCTATCATATTATTTTCAGGTATGTTAATCCAAAAATACCTTGATGCACTTTTTCTTTATTTATTTTATTTTGTGTTTTTGTTAGATCTATTTATCCAATCTCATACAATTTAATCTATCTCAATACTGAGGAGGGATTGACAACCCCTCTTACGCGTTGGATTGCAAGTTTTTGTTATTTTTGTGAAGGTACTGTTTACATAGTCTGGTGGATCCTCCTACTGGATTGATACCTTGGTTTCATAACTAAGGGAAATACTTCCGTTGCTGTGCTGCATAATCCTCTCCTCTTTGGGGAAATACCAACGCAGTTGTAAACAACAATCAACGGCCTCCATTATGAACCGGAGCTGAGCACGGCGCATCAGAGGCGAAATGCCTCATGCTCCTCCCGCTGAGCGCCGAGGAGGAGGCAGCAGCTGTTGGAGCAGCGTCCTCGACCTCAGCCACCGCAGCTCCTCCTGCTCCTCCTCGGCCCTCGGCAGAAGGAGCGCAAGATCCTGGTGCTCAGTGATCTCATCACTCGATAGAAGGAGCGTGGGGTAGGAGGGCCTAATGCTCACCAAGCTCGTCGACGCAATCAAACGGGTGGCGGTGACGGCGGCAGCGTACAGGAGCTAGGGTTATGGGAGGGTGAAGTGAGGAGAGAAAGGGAGATAGGCCGACGCGGTCTGGCCCAAGTCCACCCAACCCCACGTCATCCAGCCCCGAGCCAACGAACGACCGCCACATAGACGGGCACACGTGAAAAACCGAAAATGGCCTCGGCGGGGGACGGAAATTTCAGTGGTGGCAGGAGATCTTTTGCCTCTAGAGAGCGCCAACGAGCCGCACGGGACGCGCGCCAGCCACAGCAAATGACACGCGGGGCCCACCAGTGAGAGACCCCACGCGTCAGCAAGAACCGAAGGAAACCGTGAAGTGAGCGAAAGAGCGGGGGAAGAGTAACTATTCATTCCTACAGTGCTGCACCCAGATCCAACGGCCGAGGACATCCGGTGACTTAATCCGATGCCCAGAATCGCTTCAAGCAGCTCGATCCGACGACCGAAATTGGCTAAGCTCTGAGAGCACCCGGAGTCCAGCTTTGTTCTTGTTTTAGGATTCTTGGGCTCTAGCTTTATCCGGGTTGAGACTTGAGACTACTCCCTCCATTTCTCTCTTTTTAGTTTGCATATAAAATCTGATTTGCCTCAAAAAATATATATAATTTTGTCATTTGCTAAAAATATATAAAATTTGGTCAAAGTTAAACTTTATAATATTTAACTAATTTTATAGGAAACAATATCAATATTCATAAAATGAATTCAATATTATTAGATGCATCACAAAATTAACTTTCATATACCATATAACTTTGGTACTGTAGATGTTGATTTTTTTAATATAAATTTGGTGAAACTTTGTTTAGTTTGACTTTGATCAAATTGTATATGCAAAGTACAAGGAAACGGAGGGAGCATGCTCCGACCTGTCTTTGTGAGATAAGAATAGATTGCCATGTTTGTTTTGAGGAGTGTTAATATAAATGTAAACGGAATCATGTTCCGGTGTAATAGCTTCATACTTTGGAAATATTAAATCTTGTTTGGTTCTAACTTCTAAGTATAGTAATAGGTAGGATATGGTGCAGATAGAGCAATACCATACCTATACCCGTGTAGGTAATCGGTATGAGCTTCTATTCATATTCGTACCCATGGATATGAAACTTTACCGACGGGTACCCAACGGGTGGATCAAACAGTACACAAATTATTTCCAATTTTACATTCATCGATATCACATTTGACAAAAAAGAATATCTCAACTCACTGACAGATAGATGAGTACATGACAATTATCTCAATTGAAATTGGCAATTAATGACAACTTTAACATAGCTTCACAAACTCACAACACACTTCACGGGAAAGGTCCACATGTCAATATAAACTTGTTGAGTATGGGTATATCCATGGGTACATGGTTATACCCGTGTCCTACCCTTGACTTAACGAGTAGGGTATAGGTACTACCCATGGATATAAAATTGCGCTCATGCAGTGCCTATATGGTTACGGCATCCGCGGATACCCATATCCATGGGTAAAATTGTCATCCTTATTTGGTTAAGTTGTGTAAATAATTGATTCATCATGTGGCTACAAATTTATTAATTCCTTAAAATGTCGCTACAAATTAACAAGTACAGATAAGTATACTGATCCAATATCCCTCAACAACCATACAGGTTCAAACATAAAAATGCATAGCCATTACTACAAAGAAGTTCACATGTAGCATAAAAGATAATTGAAATGTCCTATATTATACGAATTGTGGGCAGATATTCAATTCTTTTTTTAACAAAGTACAGTCGCAGATGCCCATAATTACACACACATACATTCACTTCTATGAACGCACGCACACACCCTACCTTTGTGAGCACCTTTGAGATACTGAGCCAGCATCATATCTTGAGATTAACGAAGTCACCACAGACGGCTCATAGTTGACGAGGACATTTCCTCCAACTGAACGAACATCGTCGGTCCTCCTCTTTCACCAAACCATTCTCTACTGACCTGTCACGCCCAATATGCGATCCTATCCGAGAGGAACTCGAAGGTTCCACCAAGGATAGAGCCGCATATTGAAATGCTTTGCAAGGTGGATATCATTACATCGTACCATAATCAACACACTTGGGGATACATAAAAAGGCATACAAATGCCACACAAATATATCAAACATCATACAGAAGAGCAACATTTGACTATGGATGAAACACAAACGAAAACTCGAACAACATCCACCCTGCTAGCCCAGGCTACCGACCAGGAACCTATCCCTCGATCGAAGAAGAAGAAGCAGAAGAAGAACTCCAAAACAAGCAAGCATCGCTCTCATGTCATATCATCGCATTACCTGTACCTGCATCTGTTGTTGTAGTAATCTGTGAGCCACGAGGACTCAGCAATCCCATTACCATGGGTATCAAGACTAGCAAAGCTTAATGGGTATGGAATGGTTAAGTGGTGAGGTTGCAGCAGCACTAAGCATTGTATGGTGGCTAACTTATGAGTACAAGAGTAAGAAGAGCAACTACGCATAATGGTCGCAAACTAGTAATGATCAATAAGTGATCCTGAACTACTTACGAATCAAACATAACCCCACCGTGTTCTCTTCTCGAACTCACTCGAAAAGAGACGGTCACGGTTACGCACGCGGTTGGTGTATTTTAATTCGGATCTGGTGTCAAGTTCTCTACAACTGGATATTACAAATTCCAATTTGCCACATAATCGCGGGCACGGCTTCGCGTAAGATTTAACCCTGCAGGGGTGTTCCAACCTGGCCCATCACAAGCCTACACAAGCTGCGGTGGAAATACCTCAACCTCAAGAAAACCCGATCAACCTCGAGTCAGCCCGAAGTATCCTCGGAATCCCGGTGCACAAGACATTTCGACAATGGTAACACAAGTCCAGCAAGACCTCCCGACGTGTCGACACCCTGATAGGAGCCACGAGTATCTCATTCTCAGGACACGACCGGATGAACACTACGTACGACAGCCGAAAACCCGAGTTGCCCCAGGTGGCGCCGCAAGTGGCTCTAGTTTGGACCAGCACCATCAGCACTAGCCCCCCTGTATTATGTGGAATAAAGAATCCTCAGGTTCATGACGCCCTATGCAAATTAATTATTAAGTTCAATATTATTATGTTGGCAAATGTTAAAACCAAGGTTGGGCCTTGCTGGAAGCGGTTATTGAAAGCGAACTGTCAAGAGGGTCCCATTCCCCTAAGCGTGTTAGGAACGATAATCAAGGATCATAACACCAGCATTACAGAAACTAGGGTGGCATGAGTGGAACAAAACACCAGGCAAAAGGCCAAGCCTTCCACCCAAAACCAAGTATATAGTTGCATTAATTAAATAATAGATATTGTGATATCCCATGATATCCATGTCTCAACATGGAACAACCTGCAACTGCACCTGCAACTAGCAACGCTATAAGAGGGGCCGAGCAAAGTGGTAACATAGCCAAACAACGGTTTGCTAGGTAGGTGGAAAAGGTTAGTGGCTTATCATGGTAATTTGGGAGGCTTGACAAACAAGTGGTAGGTAGCAAATTTCGAAATTGGTACAGATCTGAATTAAACATTATGTTAAAGTTGATAAACAGCAAGTTAAAGTGCACCAAGATGATCTACACGCTTTTCTAGTCAAGTTACATATGTAGATCATTTAATTCGGAGCTACGGTCTAGAGGATATGAGCAATACAAGTTAAACATGGCATTGGTGCAAAATGCATGTAAACATCAACCACAAGCACTCAAAACATGGATGCAACATGACTTGATGAAACTACATGCAAAACCAAGCAATTTTCATATAGGGCATGATCAAAACGGAGCAACGGATCAACACATACACACGAAACAAGTTTAAATAACAATCTGTCCAAAACAACAACTAGGCATATTGCAAGCAAGAAAACAACATGCTACAGGAAATATATAGGCACAAACTTGATATGCACTTAAAGTAGAGATGACATGATTCAAAACATTTTTACTAACCAGGTTCAAAATCCTCATGGTTAATTTAATATGCTCCATGCAAAATGCAAAGTTCTGTTACATATTAGGACTTGGTGAAAAACTGGTCATATATGACAGCAGAGTTAAAATGATGGCATGTTGGAGGCATGAAACAAAGATTCTACAGTTCAACATCATGGCATCAAAAGGCATAGAATGCTAGTACATATCATGGAGCTCAAGTATGACAACATGGCATAAATATAGGAGCAACAGGTTCATGGAATCATCAAGACAAGATGCAAACATGAAATAAGCCGATTCACAGACTGTGTGAAATCTGGGAATGCAAAACAGTAACATCATGATGCTGACTTGGGATGCATATAACAGCAAGCATATCAATTTTAATATTTATAAAAAAAGACATGGGCATGTAGTAGACATGGCATACTCCCAATTAATCCATTGGCACAATTTATAAGATGCATAGATTAATTACTATGAGCTTTGCAAAATGGAACAGGCTGTTAACAGGTTTATAGTTTATATTTTCAAGCAACTTGAGAGCATCAAAAGAACAAGCTACAGCAGCCTATAATTGCAAACAGAGGCATGAAATGATAAAGCATAACATGGATATCAAATTATGTTTAGTAAACATCTCCAGATTATGCGTGGAGAAGATGGTAGCATCAAGGGAACATGGCATGAAAATGTAACAGATTCAGACTTAACAGATTAGTAATAGCAAGTACCCTACTTTGCAAGCTTGTGCTAGTCACCACAGGGCTTACCATGACATGAGAGTTATACCAATGCAAATATAACATGATTGTGCTCCTAAAACATGTAGACATGTTGCTCAAAAGAAAATCTCACAAAAAGATATGAAAATGACAAAATGACAAGTTTCAATAGTTTTTTGCACTTTATAACACTTAGCACTTTGCAATGATGATTATGACATGAAGATGGACCCTATCATGAATGCAACAGCAACCAACATGTAGAGCACATTGAGTAGAACATTTTGCGTATATACATCATCATCATCGGACAAACATACACCAAGATAGGACCAACACAACATGCATATATGATGTAAGAAAACAGGGACTTGATGGAAATTATACCCCACGGGAAAACTGGATGGAACGGATCCGGGATGAGCCGGTGCAGGGGCGGCGTTTGGATGGACGGTCGACGGGATCCCGAGACGGGGCGGTCCCGGCGGCGGGGCGAGGTTGATCGGCGACCAGGAGGCGCCGGCGAGTTGGCGGGTGGTGGAGGAGGCCAGGACGGGGTCGCGGGTCGGCGGATCTGGGCGGCGCCGGCCCAGATCGGGGCGGAGGTGAGGCAAGTGACCGGTGAGGGCGGCTGACGCGGATGCGGCGGCGCGAGGCGGCGGCGGTGCTCGGGTCCGGCCGGTCTTGGGCGAGGGAGGTTGGGGCCGGCCGAATCTGACGCGAGGGGGCCCTGGGTGGCACCAGAATGGTGACGGCGGCGGCCACTGACGCGGGCGGAGCACGGGGAGGCGCGAAGGTTGGGCGGCGGGGTCGGCTTCGGTGAGGTGGCGCGCGCAGGCGGCGGCGCTGGTGGGACGGCTCGAGCGCAAGAGGCGAGGCGCTCGGGCCCGGTCGCGGGCCGGCGATGGGCTCTGGCGGGCTTCGCAGTGGCTTGCGGCAGAGGAGGGCGCTGGGGGGGGCACGTGGCGTGCTCCCGTTGGCCAGGGCGGTGGCTGGGTGGCGGCGCGCCCACTGGTGACTCGCCAAGTGGCGCTGAGGAGGTGGCCGGCGCTGAAAACGAGGGGGGCGGCGGCTGGGAGATGGAGATGACGGCTGGAGGTTGGGGGCACGGAAAACGAGGGGGAGATTATGGTTTTCCAAAAATGGAGGGGTTTGGCCTTCCTTAAATAGGCAGGGAGGCTAGGTTAGGGGGTTTACGGGGGTTTCGGAGCCCTCCGATCGCGATCTGACGGATCCGATCGAGAGGGGGGGGGGGGGGGGGGGGGGGGGGTTAGCAAGCCTAGTGGGCTGATTGTGGCTGTGTAGATGGGCTAGGGAGAGAAGAGAGAGAAGGCCCGGCAACAGTTTTCGGATACCGAAAACGTCCGACGTTTGACCGGCTATAGTGCCGCTATAGTTTAACGTTGGGCTATCAAACAAATTCCGAATGCGATGAAATTTGGCAGGCGGTCTACCTACAATATAACAACACCGCACGCCAACTTTCATTCCATTCCGAGAAACTTTTTATCCCACTTATAAAATAATATTTCAGAGGTGCCGCGTGCGCGTGCAAATGTGTTTGGACTCAGAACGGACAACGAAGAGAACTGGGAGACCCGGACGGATGCAAGTTTTGAAAAACATGCAGATGAAATGCACATGATGACATGGCAAGGTGCAACACGCAAGCGAATGACATGGCAATGACGGCAAATAAACGGAAGATAACTGGCGCATCGGTCTCGGGGCGTCACATGACCTACCACTACCAGTGTGCGGACTTCAACTTCGCACAAAGTTTTGATCAGACGTACTCCCTCCGTCCGGTGAAGAGTGTATATTTGGGTTTAAAATTTGTCCACAAAAAGTGTGTACTTCTATCTTCTCAATGCGCTTTAAAGTAGAATTTTTTTTCTCTCTCATCATACAGTAATCAAAATCAATAATATTCTACACATGATCTCCTTAATTTCTATATGCACATCGTAATGGTAGTACTATAGTTAGTATCATGCATGTCAACTAGACAATTTTAATGAGGTGTTATAGAATTAAAGGTAGAAAGAGAGACTTGAATATCATATCATGATATCGTATCATAATAAATGTTATGCTACTATGTGTCATGCATAGCAATAAATAAAGTATTACATGATACTAATGTATGATACTATGCATTAGGAATGTGGTATCATATGCTAGTATCATATGCATGATACTAGTATATGATACTCCCATTACAACCAGCCTTAGAGCAACTCCAACGTGGCGACCCATTTCGTCCGCGCGCATCCGTTTGGGTCGACACGTACAGAAAAGTCGGCCCAACGCGCCGACCCAAACGGACGCGCGTCCGTTTTTCGTCCGCGTGCCGACCCATTCCCGGCACATTTTTGAGCCGGATTTGCGTCGGCGCGGACATGAGACGGACGCGCGCGGTCGCCCACCTACTCCTCCACCTGGCCCGCTGGTCGGTGGCTGCCTCCACCATTTCCCTCCACTTTCCCAAAACACTACCGCCCGCGCGCGCTCCCGCCGCTCGCCATGGACGCCGACCCCGATGCCGCCGCCGGCCTCGCCTCCCTCGCCTCGTCCGGCATGATGTCGGCCCTCTCCAGCAAAGGCAAGCCTCGTGCCCCCCGCAAGACCGCCGCCGCGTCCAAGCCGAAGAAGAAGCTGACGGCCGACGAGCGGGCAAGGGAGTTGGCGAAGAGAAAGGGCCGGAGGCACGCGGCGGACGCGAGGGAGGAAGCCATCGCGGCGGCCGCCATCGCAGCCGCCGCGCAGCAGGAGGCCACCAACGACCGTGTCGCGGCGGCAATGAGGGAGGCGTTGTGACGCCCCCGGCTCAATCGTGCACTAATCATACACGCAAATGCACACAATCAAGCCTAAGGACTCACGGGAAGATATCACAACACATCTCTAAAACATAAATAAAGTCATACAAGCTTTATATTACAAGCCAGGGGCCTCGAGGGCTCGAATACATAAGCTTGCGTACAAGCGTCAGCGGAAGCATCAGATATCTGAGTACAGATACAAAAGAAAGCACAGAAAGGCCTTTAGAAAGGCGGGGCAAAATAAAACACTACGATCGAAAGGCGTAGGCCTCCTGCCTGGGACCCTCCGATCCTACTCCTGGTCGTCAGCCAACTCGTAGTAGTAACACCCTCGAGGTGGTAGTAGTAATCGCCGGCGGGGCAGCTGTCTCAGGGGCTCGGTCATCTGGTCACGACAAACTGATATGGGGAGAAAAAGAAAGCAAATCAACCATGAGTACTCCAAAGTACTCAGCAAGCAAGGATCTACACTACATATGCAACATTATCAACGAGTGGCTGTATATGTGGACTGGGCTGCAGAAATGCCAGAATAGAGAGGAAATCCTAGTCCTATCGAAGACTAGCATCTTCAACGGTCTTGCAGCAATAGAAGAGAGTAGAACAGTACAATATAATGTAGCAGTATCATTAAGTCTCATCCTCACCCAGAGATCCTTTCCCGACTCCCTGCGAGAAAGCAATCCCAGAGCCATACAGTCATCAACCTCGTCCTGAGATCCCTTCCCGACTCCCTGCGAGAAGCAATCCCAGAGCCATATATCCAGGTATCATCTCACGTTCTAGTTGTGTCGATCGTGATACAACTCCGAGTGTCCTTTACCGTAGGACCGGCTATCGATAGATGTGTTCTTCCCTGCAGGGGTGCACCAACTTACCCAACACGCTCGATTAACTCCGGCCGGACACACTTTCCTGGGTCATGCCCGGCCTCGGCCAAACGATACACCGCAGCCCTACCTACAGCTCAGCAGAGAGATCCCCGTCGGTCTACATCCTAAGCGCTCAGGGGTCTTGGGCCATCGCCCTGTGCACTCCGGGTTGTTGTGAGCAGGGTGGATACCAGCGCCAACGGCACGATCCGACCCGGCCATAATGCTGAACTGGACGTCTGACAGAACTGTCGGCTGATGCTACGATGCAGAACGCCCATACTATGCCCACGTGATGGTTAGTGCTATCAGGCCAGAGGCCTGCTCGGATCAAATATCCAAATCGTTAGTGGACTAGGGCTTGCGGTAACGAGCAGAGACTCACGAAAGATGTGACCCCGTCGCCCCGTCTCGAGGACTTGCTGCAAGGGTTAAGAATGCCCGGCCGCGCCTCGTATTCATCACTCCGGCACCATACAGGCAACCCGTCTTCACATCACACGCGGGTACCCCTCAGGGTCGACCCGCCTTTCCAAGTAACAATAGTATAGTCCAAGTATCCGTGTGTCCATAACATCAGGGGAATCCGAGGTATCACCCTCGTTGGATTCCTACTTGATGTATCCGTCAAGGTGAACTCGGAGGAATCACCCTCGCTGGGTTCACACTTGAGGTGTTGTACGACGGCGTCGTTATCGGAAGCGGTGAAGGAGGAATCACCCTCGATGACCACGACCGAATAGCTACTCTACAGAGTTAACATCAGATGTGCTACACGAGGTATCACCCTCGGCACTCGGTGGTAACGCTGCAGTGTCGTTACAACTAAGGGGGTGATGTGCGGTGCCGGGGCCTGGTCTTCAATCCCGTTGATCGGGTCTTCGGATTATCCAGCGGGGCAGTCATGATAAGTTGGGTCACTGATAGGTCTCTACCCAGCCTATACTAAGCAGTTTAGGGTAAGCAGGTAAGGTATCAATAGCAGGTTACAATAAACAGGCTATGCATCAGAATAGGTAAAGCAGTAGCAGCAGCAATTCTAATGCAAGCATGAGAGAAAGAATAGGCGATATCGGGATGCTCAAAAGGGGGGCTTGCCTGGTTGCTCGGCGGCAAGGGCAGGGTCGTCAACGGTGGCGTCGGGCTCCTGAGTTGCGTCGGTCTCGGGGACGACGTCGGTGTCGGGGTCTAACGAGAGAGAAGAGGGGGAAGAAACAGTAAATACTAAGCAAACAAGTGCTACACAAAGTATAACATGACAATATGCAGTGCCGGGTGTGTTCTAACGTGTGGTTGCACGTTACCGAGGAAGGAGGAATCCATCCGGGAATGTTTTCCCGGTTCATGACATTTGTCAGACAGATGACCGGAGGGGAACAGTTCCATGTTCGGATAGTTAGGGACGTGTGACGGATGAATGGATTGCGTATTCGGATTCGTCTCGTCGTTCTGAGCAACTTTCATGTACAAAGTTTTTCGATCTGAGCTACGGATTATTTTATATGATTTTTCAAAGTTTTTAATTGATTTTCTGAATTTATTTTAATTCGAAATTAAATAACAAATTGCTATGGGTGCCCAGCTCTGTGTACACAGAGGCTGACAGTGGGTCCAGGGGGTCCCAGTTGACCAATCAAAGTTTGACTGGTCAACAGGGGTGGGGCCCCCTGTCATACACATAGTAGCTAAATAGCTGATTAACTAGGCTAACTAAGTAATTAGTTTAATTAAACCAATTTAATTAAGTTAATTACCTAATTAATTAATTAATTTTTAACCTCTTTTCTTTCTTTTTTTTTTACAGGGGGTCAGGCCCCACGTGTAAGTGGCCTACAGGCCACTCAGGGCGGGCGCGGCTAATGGGCGAGCGCCCATGGAGGCCGAAGCCCGGCGCGACGGGGCGAGGCCGTGGCCTCGGCGAGGCTCGCCGGCCGGCCGCGGCAGGCGGAGGCGGGCGCAGGGGCGGCGGCGCGCGGGCGCTAGGGCGGCGGCGACGTGGGGCAGCAGGCAAAAGCGGTGCCGCAGGCGGCAGCGGCAGCAGCAAGTGGCAGAGCAGCGACAGCGGCAGCAAGGAGCGGCAGCAGCATCAAACAACAGCAACACCAAAGAGCAGCAAGCAGCAGCGATAGCAAGGCAGCAGCGGCAGCAACACGCACGCACGTACGTACGCGTACGCGCGAACTCGGATGAGCTCGGGGGCGTCAAGCGACGACCGAATCGAGGCGAAGGAAAGGGGGATCCGGAGGAGATGCTCGCCACGGAGCCGGGGACGTGGTCTGGGAGGCTGGGGACGAACCAGAGCGGCGGCAAACGGTGACAAATGACGGCGATGTACTCGACGGAAAAGAGGTCGATGGCGAACGTACGGGCCGCCCCGGCTCGATTCGGTGTTCAGGACGGACGAGGTCGACCGTGGCAGTCGTCCTGGACATCTTCTCACGGTGCGGGGAGCACCGTGGCCGCGGCGACGACGATGTCCATGGGGAGCGCGAGCTCGGACGCTTAGCGGAGAAGAAAACGGCGCGATGGAGGAGAAACGAGAGGGCTAGGGTTGTCCATCGGGACGAGGATGGTCTTATCCATCCCAGGGACTCGGCGGATGGCCGGCGCGTGGCCATCCGAGGCGTGGACGGCGCATGCGTGCGTGCACAATGCCATGACCTCCCTGACTCTGTACAGAGGTGGGGGGACAAGGTCAGGTGGGCTTGGGCTGGCACTGTAGCACTGGGCTACAAGTGCACCGTAGTGCAGGCCTTCTCTTTCTATTTTATTTTATTTACTGTTTTGTAGTTTCTCCAATGTCTTGCATTTACCTTTTGTTGTTAGATGACTTTGTGTTATTTGTGAGACTTAACACATAAATACTAGGTTATCCTACAGGGCTGCACAAAAGGTTTGAGGTCAATTAGAACTGTTCAAATTTATATTTGAATTAAATTGTGTTTATTTAATCCCGCTGATCCACTAAAATATTTCTAGGGGTAATTTAAAAATACTTTTAATGTTGATTCCTCTTTGACAAATATGAGGGGATTATTTATAATGTTGTAAACATTTTTGTTTGACCAATTGAAGAAATGTTTTCTCACTTGAAATTTAAATTGGATTCTCGGAGTTGATTTGAAATAAGTGGCAGTAAGCATAGTAATCATGATGACATGTCAACCATTAGGGGGAGATTACTATAGCATGATTCTCGGGGTGTTACAAATCTCCTCCACTACAAGAAATCTCGTCCCGAGATTTAAGTGATGGAGCAAAGGGTAACTTCGGGAGATCTGACCCTTATAGGGTCGATTATCTGGTAGACAATTCAGGGAATATGGTAGAAGTATCTCTCGAGTTGAAACTTAAGAAAACATCGAGAGCAAAGTATGAAGATACAATAGAAAGTTTCAAGCGAAAGGATAAATGATTGATATCTGAATAGAGTGTGAAAAGGGGTTCAGAGCATCGGGAATAGATCATCTCTCGGAGGGTGGCTCATGATAACACACAAGGCCAAGAGCAAAGGATACTTCGGAGTTAAGGATGTACAGGAGAGTCAGGTTCCGATCCTGTGGAACTGTGGGTTATGGGCCCACCATGTGGTTCAAAAGTAGGAAGGACGTTGACGTATTGCACGGTCATGGTAGCAAGGCATGTCAAAGGATAGCCTGTCATCTATGTCGGCGACAACATCGGTACCAAGGGCGAGGGACGAAGAGAACCATTTTCCTGCTCGTTGAACGAGGCGGACCAATAGGAAAAGTTCTCGTCCATCGGTGGTTACCGAAATGTCATCAACAATAGTAACAGGGTTTTACTGATCGAGTGGTACAACGAGGTGCTTACCTAAGCAGGGAATTATCACTGCTTAGTTAAGTTAGATTACAAGAAAGGTTAAACAAAACAATGGAAAGGAAAAGTGATTAGTATACTAATCAGAACAATGGAAAGGAAAAGTATTTACACACAAGAATTGGGGTATATCCTTCCCAAGGAAAAGCGGAGCATGATATACATGAAAGGACAGCAAGTCCAAAAGCACTTAGATAACAGGGGCGAGGAAGAATTATGGTATTACCCATACAACGGTGTTTGGATAATCGATCAAGAAACAATTAGCATTGCGCTGCCAATGTTCTTGTTGATATTCGGAATACCCCTGTCATGCTTCGAGGTAGCATTAACATGGTGTTTCAAACAAAGATTGAATCTGAAGGTCACAAGAAGTATCAAGGAACAATTTCAAGAAAAGCAAGGGGCTCAAGGTATAGCCAAAACATGACCAAGTCTGTGTTGGCAGGAAGCAAGGATGTGGTCGATGATATCGCAAATCAATGAGGGGCAAGGATGGTATTTCTCATCATGAGTCCAATTGATATCCTGGAAGAGCTCAGAATGCTGATGATGATCACAACACATTTGTCGAGAGATTCCATGAAGATGTAATCGATCGGCGATGACATCAAGTCAAAGAAATGATGAAGCAAAAGGTTATTGGAACCATGGGTGCGACACAAACTCGAAATCAAGTTTGTTGTTCAAGGAGAAATGATATGACGAGGAAATTTGACGTAAGATTAGCTCGTCGTCGGAAGTTGCTCCGGGCATAAGGAATAGGTAGCACAGTTAAAAGTTGGCACGATAAAGATATAGCCGATCAGGCTAGGAATGATGTGATGGAGTATCCAACTCCCCAGCAACAAAGTACTAGGAGTGCTGAATCTCCGAGCGGAATCGATTCTTTGTTCGGTGGCCTCGGGTGAAGACAACCCAGAACCCATGCAGTGACTATGACAGGGAAAGGTATCACTCCATCGGAAAACTTCATAGAACGTAGTTCAATAGAATAATATCCTTGAGATAGTAGGGGGTTAATACTCGAGGTAGTTCAATATAGAGGTTGGACAGGCACATTGATTTGCTGAAGACAAGTATTCTAACTTGTCCGAGAAAGGAATCAAGAGATATTAGTATGGCCGGAACCATGATTACAAAAGATCAATACACAGATGCAAGATGAATTAGTACCAAGGAAATAATTATTTTTACGAGCAGCTTCCATGATAAGTTCTACATCGGGTCCATGGGCATGAACACAAAGGTTCAAGGTCGACTCCCACTTCTTCAATGCCTCACCTTTCATTCACTACTCTTTAAAAAATGATTTTAGCATGAAAACCTACCTGGTGAATTACCGGGGAAGTATGACCCGTGAAAACTTTTCGGGTTCACACAGATTAATGAAGGCATAGGTTCAACCCGTAAGGGTATCTTAGGAACATATACCTCGAACTTCAGGAGTATTTAACACAAGCTCGACAGCAGAGCATGGTTGACAAAAGGAGAGGATACAATTTTATCAAAGGCATTATGTATCAGGGAAATAACTCACAAGAATTTTTTTTTGATGTGAAGGACACTGTCGGATAACAACCCAACAATGGATCAGTTGGTAGGCAAAGGATCTGATGTGAATATCGATACTCAAATAGAAGAAGAATGCAAAGGCATCGGATTGTAGAAGCAACTGAATAATTCGGTGTTCAATTATAAAGGGTTTATGATTTCCAAAGCAAGGGATCAGAAGGAGACGCTTGGATCAAAAGATGGGTAAGTAGAATAGAACTAGATGGACAATTATTTGCAGCTTGATTGCCCGAGATCCAACTCATGTCCAAATTGACGTCTGAGCCAGTAGGACGAGTTCTATGAATCGACTGTTGATTGCGAGCATTCGCAACATAATGAATCAATAGGCTCGGGATGACAATGACAAAGGATGTTAATGAATATTGCCGGACGTATGGATTTAACCATTCTGCAGGCAGACAAGACTTTCGGGAGCACTAGGCTACAGAGGATCTTCGGGAGATCAGATAGCAATACGAAGTAGTTCATGGAACACAAGAACAACTGGGGATGAATGGATTCTCAGAAATGTGAGGAATTATTCATAAGTATGTTCAGGCGGAAAGGAACTGCAAGGCAGTAGGTCCAGAGAATTCTCGAAATGTCGGATAGTATTTCGATATGTCGGATGGAACAAAAGAGTAACTGGGATGAATATATATACAACGAGTGTAAGTATTTATTCGTCAGGATTTATCGGTGGTCAGGAATTGCAAAGTAGTGGGCACAGGGTCTCGGTTAACGTCGAGGAGTATCTCCAGGATCTTCTGATGAAGCGGACGATCATCTATAGTGAAGGGGCTCTCCGGGAGGAAGTGGTTACGAGAACCTAGTGTTGGAGTTAGCAAATTCATTTAACCCGAAAAGAAGAGAGATCGGAGTCCCAGAGTATAGACGAGGAATAAAAGATCCTAATACCACCCAATTGGCGACGTGGGCCCGTAAGCCACACAGCCAAGTTAGTAAAACAGTTTTGGACCACTAGACTCAACTTCGGCCAAGGAGTTGGAAAGGGGGATTCCTACAGGCAGTCGGCTCTGATACCAACTTGTGACGCCCCCGGCTCAATCGTGCACTAATCATACACGCAAATGCACACGATCAAGCCTAAGGACTCACGGGAAGATATCACAACACATCTCTAAAACATAAATAAAGTCATACAAGCTTTATATTACAAGACAGGGGCCTCGAGGGCTCGAATACATAAGCTTGCGTACAAGCGTCAGCGGAAGCATCAGATATCTGAGTACAGATATAAAAGAAAGCACAGAAAGGCCTTTAGAAAGGCGGGGCAAAATAAAACACTACGATCGAAAGGCGTAGGCCTCCTGCCTGGGACCCTCCAATCCTACTCCTGGTCGTCAGCCAACTCGTAGTAGTAACACCCTCGAGGTGGTAGTAGTAATCGCCGGCGGGGCAACTGTCTCAGGGGCTCGGTCATCTGGTCACGACAAACTGATATGGGGAGAAAAAGAAAGCAAAGCAACCGTGAGTACTCCAAAGTACTCAGCAAGCAAGGATCTACACTACATATGCAACATTATCAACGAGTGGCTGTATATGTGGACTGGGCTGCAGAAATGCCAGAATAGAGAGGAAATCCTAGTCCTATCGAAGACTAGCATCTTCAACGGTCTTGCAGCAATAGAAGAGAGTAGAACAGTACAATATAATGTAGCAGTATCATTAAGTCTCATCCTCACCCAGAGATCCTTTCCCGACTCCCTGCGAGAAAGCAATCCCAGAGCCTTACAGTCATCAACCTCGTCCTGAGATCCCTTCTCGACTCCCTGCGAGAAGCAATCCCAGAGCCATATATCCAGGTATCATCTCACGTTCTAGTTGTGTCGATCGTGATACAACTCCGAGTGTCCTTTACCGTAGGACCGGCTATCGATAGATGTGTTCTTCCCTGCAAGGGTGCACCAACTTACCCAACACGCTCGATTAACTCTGGCCGGACACACTTTCCTGGGTCATGCCCGGCCTCGGCCAAACGATACACCGCAGCCCTACCTACAGCTCAACAGAGAGGTCCCCGCCGGTCTACATCCTAAGCGCTCAGGGGTCTTGGGCCATCGCCCTGTGCACTCCGGGTCGTTGCGAGCAGGGTGGATACCAGCGCCAACGGCACGATCCGACCCGGCCACAATGCTGAACTGGACGTCTGACAGAACTGTCGGCTGATGCTACGATGCAGAACGCCCATACTATGCCCACGTGATGGTTAGTGCTATCAGGCCAGAGGCCTGCTCGGATCAAATATCCAAATCGTTAGTGGACTAGGGCTTGTGGTAACGAGCAGAGACTCACGAAAGATGTGACCCCGTCGCCCCGTCTCGAGGACTTGCTGCAAGGGTTAAGAATGCCCGGCCACGCCTCGTATTCATCACTCGGGCACCATACAGGCAACCCGTCTTCACATCACACGCGGGTACCCCTCAGGGTCGACCCGCCTTTCCAAGTAACAATAGTACAGTCCAATTATCCGTGTGTCCATAACATCAGGGGAATCCGAGGTATCACCCTCGTTGGATTCCTACTCGATGTATCCGTCAAGGTGAACTCGGAGGAATCACCCTCGCTGGGTTCACACTTGAGGTGTTGTACGACGGCGTCGTTATCGGAAGCGGTGAAGGAGGAATCACCCTCGATGACCACGACTGAATAGCTACTCTACAGAGTTAACATCAGAAGTGCTACACGAGGTATCACCCTCGGCACTCGGTGGTAACGCTGCAGTGTCGTTACAACTAAGGGGGTGATGTGCGGTGCCGGGGCCTGGTCTTCAATCCCGTTGATCGGGTCTTCGGATTATCCAGCGGGGCAGTCAGGATAAGTGGGGTCACTGATAGGTCTCTACCCAGCCTATACTAAGCAGTTTAGGGTAAGCAGGTAAGGTATCAGTAGCAGGTTACAATAAACAGGCTATGCATCAGAATAGGTAAAGCAGTAGCAGCAGCAATTCTAATGCAAGCATGAGAGAAAGAATAGGCGATATCGGGATGCTCAAAAGGGGGGCTTGCCTGGTTGCTCGGCGGCAAGGGCAGGGTCGTCAACGGTGGCGTCGGGCTCCTGAGTTGCGTCGGTCTCGGGGACGACGTCGGTGTCGGGGTCTAACGAGAGAGAAGAGGGGGAAGAAACAGTAAATACTAAGCAAACAAGTGCTACACAAAGTATAACATGACAATATGCAGTGCCGAGTGTGTTCTAACGTGTGGTTGCACGTTACCGAGGAAGGAGGAATCCATCCGGGAATGTTTTCCCGGTTCCGGACATTTGTCAGACAGATGACCGGAGGGGAACAGTTCCATGTTCGGATAGTTAGGGACATGTGACGAATGAACGGACCGCGTATTCGGATTCGTCTCGTCGTTCTGAGCAACTTTCATGTACAAAGTTTTTCGATCTGAGCTACGGATTATTTTATATGATTTTTCAAAGTTTTAATTGATTTTCTGAATTTATTTTAATTCGAAATTAAATAACAATGTGCTATGGGTACCCAGCTCTGTGTACACAGAGGCTGACAGTGGGTCCAGGGGGTCCCAGTTGACCAGTCAAAGTTTGACTGGTCAACAGGGGGTGGGGCCCCCTGTCATACACATAGTAGCTAAATAGCTGATTAACTAGGCTAACTAAGTAATTAGTTTAATTAAACCAATTTAACTAAGTTAATTACCTAATTAATTAATTAATTTTTAACCCCTTTTCTTTCTTTTCTTTCTTTTTTTTACAGGGGGTCAGGCCCCACGTGTAAGTGGACTAGAGGCCACTCAGGGCGGGCGCGGCTAATGGGCGAGCGCCCATGGAGGCCGAAGCCCGGCGCGACGGGGCGAGGCCGTGGCCTCGGCGAGGCTCGCCGGCCGGCCGCGGCAGGCGGAGGCGGGCGCAGTGGCGGCGGCGCGCGGGCGCTAGGGCGGCGGCGACGCGGGGCAGCAGGCAACAGCGGTGCCGCAGGCGGCAGCGGCAGCAGCAAGTGGCAGAGCAGCGACAACGGCAACAAGGAGCGGCAGCAGCATCAAGCAGCAGCAACACCAAAGAGCAGCAAGCAGCAGCGGTAGCAACACGCACGCACGTACGTACGCGTACGCGCGAACTCGGATGAGCTCGGGGGCGTCAAACGACGACCGAATCGAGGCGAAGGAAAGGGGGATCCGGAGGAGATGCTCACCACGGAGCCGGGGACGTGGTCTGGGAGGCTGGGGACGAACCAGAGCGACGGCAAACGGCGACAAACGACGGCGATGTACTCGACGGAAAAGAGGTCGATGGCGAACGTACGGGCCGCCCCGGCTCGATTCGGTGTTCAGGACGGACGAGGTCGACCGTGGCAGTCGTCCTGGACATCTTCTCACGGTGCGGGGAGCACCGTGGCCGCGGCGACGACGATGTCCATGGGGAGCGCGAGCTCGGACGCTTAGCGGAGAAGAAAACGACGCGATGGAGGAGAAACGAGAGGGCTAGGGTTGTCCATCGGGACGAGGATGGTCTTATCCATCCCAGGGACTCGGCGGATGGCCGGCGCGTGGCCATCCGAGGCGTGGACGGCGCATGCGTGCGTGCACAACGCCATGGCCTCCCTGACTCTGTACAGAGGTGGGGGGAAAAGGCCAGGTGGGCTTGGGCTGGCACTGTAGCACTGGGCTACAAGTGCACCGTAGTGCAGGCCTTCTCTTTCTATTTTATTTTATTTACTGTTTTGTAGTTTCTCCAATGTCTTGCATTTACCTTTTGTTGTTAGATGACTTTGTGTTATTTGTGAGACTTAACACATAAATACTAGGTTATCCTACAGGGCTGCACAAAAGGTTTCAGGTCAATTAGAACTGTTCAAATTTATATTTGAATTAAAATGTGTTTATTTAATCCCGCTGATCCACTAAAATATTTCTAGGGGTAATTTAAAAATACTTTTAATGTTGATTCCTCTTTGACAAATATGAGGGGATTATTTATAATGTTGTAAACATTTTTGTTTGACCAATTGAAGAAATGTTTTCTCACTTGAAATTTAAATTGGATTCTCGGAGTTGATTTGAAATAAGTGGCAGTAAGCATAGTAATCATGATGACATGTCAACCATTAGGGGGAGATTACTATAGCATGATTCTCGGGGTGTTACAGGCGCTATTGTACCTAGGGTTAAACCCTGGCCACCACGGCCTCGTCAACGCCGCCGTGGCCGCGGCCAGCACCGGCTCATCCGCGTTCCCTCGGATGGTGCTGCCCAACTCGCCCCGCGCGTCGGCGACACAGCCGATGCCCGGCTTCCACGTCTACCCGCAGGCCTCCAGACTCTCCGGTGAGTGCTCGCCCGAGGTGAGCGTGGTGGCACCGTCCACGCCCGCGCCCATCGACCTCAACGCCACACCGTTGGCCGGTGGCTCTTCATCCGGAGGGGCGAGGAAACGCGCGCGGCATATGCCAGCGGACGTGCTGCCGGGCGCACGCAACCTGTTCGACGGAATGCCGGAGGCCGCCGACGGCGACTACATGCAGAACATCATCTTCGAGGGTGGTGCGCTGGCCGCTGGCAGTGCCGCCGGGGGCTACGATCCCGACGGGACACAAAGCCAGAACGGCCGAGGGCCGTTCACGCCATCCACCTTTGATCAAGATCAGGTCGCCTTCATGCATGATCAGGTCGGCCTTGACCTGGACGGCTTCCCGCTCGACCACGAGTTTTCGGAGGACTACGGGCAAGAGGAAGAGGATGAGTGCGACATCGAAGGGGAGCCTTTGTTCGAGGATGAGCTCGCCAACCAAGCCGCCGGGGGGAATATGAAGCACAAGAGCAGGCGGACAAAGGCATACACGGAGGCCGAAGACAAGCTTCTTTGTGAGTGTTGGAGGGACATTGGGCAAGACCCCAAGACCGGCGCCGAACAAATGACATCAACCTTTTGGACTCATGTCCATCGTGATTTCCATGAACGCAAGAAGTTGCCGCCGTACCAAATGCAAAGCACGCGCGGGTGGGTGTCCATCTCGAAGCGTTGGAAGGTGATCCAACAAGAGTGCAACAAGTTTTGTGCCACTCTTGAGAGCGTCAAGGCACGCCCCGTGAGCGGCATCGACATGCAAGACATGGTATGCTAGCAAGCACCCCTCTTTGTGTCATTCCGTTTATGCTTGCATGTCCATTTCCATATTCATTTGCCAATATGCTTGCATGTAATTCATTTGTAGGCATTCCAAGCTTTGGAGGCATTCAAGGTCCAACACGAAGGCAAGTCCTTCAACCTCTCCCATTATTGGAGGGTCATCAAAGATGAGGAGAAGTTCAAGGCGCAATATGCCGCCCTCAAGTCGCGTGGGGGGAAGCAAGCCGTGGAGGAGGTTGGGGACGGCGAGAAGGCACGGCCGCGGGGGAAGACCAACTCCAAGAAGAAGGACAAGTGGGATGCGGCATCGAACGCCTTGATCGCAAGCGTGGAGGGCATGATGACCAAGAAAGACTCAAGGGAGGAGGAGCGTCGGCGATACAAAGAAGAACAAATGAACGCCTTCATGGAGATCCAAAGGAGGAGGCTTGAGATGGATGCGGAGAAGCAAGCCAAGATGCTTGAGATGGAGGCGGAGAAGCAAGCAAAGATGGTAGAGATCGAGGCCGCCAACGCCAAGACTAAGGCGAAAGAAGTGGCTCTCGCGAGCATGATGACCGGGGTGGAGATCATGAAGGTGGATCTCAACACCGTGTCACCAAGGAAGAGGTCGTGGTTCGAGAAGATGCAGGCCGACATGCTCAAGTTCGACGACGAGTGACCTATGGCGGCGAGCGCCATCCTTTTTTGTATGCCGGCAATTGTGCTGGCAAGACCACGGCCGTGATGGCGTGGTCGAACTCCCGTCACTTTTTGTGTGCTGGCATATGTGCCGGCCGCTGGCAAGCGCGCCAGCCGAACTGTGTGGTGTTTTCTGAAGCTGACATTGTATGTCGGCGCCGGCATGGTGCCGGCATGAACTTCGGGCGACGACATGGCCGCTGGCATGAACTATGGCCGTGGGCCTTTTTCAAAATTTGGGTGTGGACATGAAATGGTCGGCGCGTTGGGCACACTGCCGACCCAAATCTCAAACGGGGCGGACGCCGAGCGGGCGGCCGACCCAAACGAACAAAAAACGGACAAAAGCGCCGTCCGTTTGGGTCGGCATGTTGGAGTTGCTCTTAGCTCATTGGGGTTAGGTAATTAAAGAGAAGAGATATGATGTCTTGTACATTTTCAATATTTTTTACTCAACTTCATAATTTGTCTTAAAATTTCTATGTATACACTTTTTACGGGAGGAGGGAGTAGATCTTAAAGCTACAGAGTTGGGATCCTGGATTCAAGTGGTCGCATATAAGACCACCCAGCTATGGCACGTACGGTACATAATATTGTGTCCAGTCTAGTGCATTATATTTCGCGAGACGCGTGTCTAGTTGCATCTTTCCAACAAACGAAAATTCAGTTTTGCATCGGGAGCTTCGGGGCTTCGCTAGCCTAGCGACTTTGCAGAAGGTACGAGCCACACTTTTCTTTTACCATCTACTAATAAAGCACGCATTGCTTCTCTCAAGTTCATCGTCACGGCGATTTTGTAAAAAAAGACCATCTACTTCATAGGAATCAACCCGCAGTCCACTGTAGCTGGACCGTAAGTGAAAAAAAAATGTTTCATACGATTGCTGCCACGCACGAGAAGACGAGAGTTCCCTATGCCGCCGCCGCCGCGCCCCCATCCTCCTATCCCCTGCGCTCGTCCTCTCCCTGCCGTCGCCGAATCCGGACGAGATCGGCAGGATCTGCTGCATCTCGCGCGACGCCCGGCCGCTGTGCTCGGGAAGAAGGGAGAAAGTAGGAGCGGTGCTGCGACCTAGGTAGCAGCTCGCCGGAGCCGGGCGGCGGCAAACGGGAGCCTCTTTTGCTAGTTTTCTCGAAAAGAAGGATTATCTCCGGCCTCTGCATCATCGTGATGCATATATCCATCTTTATTAATTATTCATCAAAGCCTGACAAAATGAATACAATGATCAACCTGAAGCCTCTTTCTAGATGAATAAAGTCACCACACCTACAAGTATACAGATGTGTCATGTTCGCATAACTGACACAATATAATCTAGAGGCCTTAAGACCATTCGATCTAGGTGTCCCATAACGTGCATCACCTGCGCACGCTCAAGGATCCATCGCCGCCATCTTCCGCCATCCCGTCTTCAGGAGAAATCACTGCATAGATCTTGCCAGTCCCATCTGCCGTCGACGTCACCACGACACTAGACCTTGCCACCAGCCTGCGCGCGTCGATCAATCCGTGTCCAACTCTAAGACTCCACTGCTCCACGCCGACGAGACCCACCGTCTTCAATGCGGTCGATCTAACACTGCTACACCTGTTGGCCTCTCCAGTGAACCATTGCTCCAAGACGATGCCCCTAGGAGGAAGAACGACACCAAAGTCTCCGTCATCATCCGACCCGGGAGACCCAGATCTAGGGTTTTCCCCGGAACAACTACCACCTGAAGGAAGAGGGGCACACCATCTACAACTGCCGGCGTACCCAAGTGGTGCCCACTGCCACATGGCTCTCGCGACGACGCCAAGAGCGTCGTCGCCGCCCTAAGGTTTTCACCCGAGAGACCGTGAGGTGGGAAAAGGTAGGGTGGAATTGAATGACGTCTCCAGAAAGAAAAACGGCACCCTCAAGTATCGTCGCCATCGTGGCCGGCATGAGCCGACCTGGGAATTATCCCAATCCGGATCCCCACCTTCCGCTTCGTCCCAACCTGGTAACCGATCTAGCAACACGGTCATATCCGATAAAACGGAGTGCACGCAACATGAGTTGGACTGTTGGAGGAAGAAGCATCTTGGCGCCGTTGGCCGCCGGGAAGCTAGCCACGACACCACAGCCCTCTCCATATAAGAAACTCAAGTTCTCCGAGACACATCCAAATCGGTTGGGGAGAATATCAGGTGCTTCCGGGGGTGCTCCTGCTCCCATGCTCCGATGTGAAGTCGGCCGTTGGATCTCAGATCCAACGGACAACATTTGGTCAATGCGAGTTTTGCAGAAAACCCCCCGAACATCCCTGAAATGACGCTTTGGTCCATATCCCTGCGATGCTGTCCATTGGATCACAGATCTACGGCCGACGTCACATCGGAGCATGGGAGCAGGAGCACCCCCGGGAGCACCTGATATTCTCCCAAATCGGTTGGCCTCAATTGACCGAGAAAGCTAGGGTACATGCGGCAGCCCACGATGGCACATGGGCTACTGATTCCACCAAAAATCAAGCTGGGCTATCATTAATCAAGTCAATAGTCGGCCATTAGCACATGTACAGTACACTAACGTATACCATTCGCTCAAAAAAAAACTAACGTGTACCAGAAAGTCTTCCCCTGCTATCTCATGAAAAGTCCTCCCCTGCTAGCCGCATCCTGTCTCCGCCCCACGCGCTAGCTGACATACAAGGTGTGGAGGAGAGGAGAGTTTTCAAGTCCCACCAGTACTTCTCCAAGCTGTAGCCAGACTGTTCTAAACCGAAGGAAGAACGCTGTAGCCAGACACCATAGCCCTCTCCTACATAAGAAACTCAAGTTCTACAAGACCTTCCGGTAGCTAGAGAGGAGCAGAAAGATTGACCGGCAGAGCCAACCCACCCAAGGTTGTGTTGCTGAGTTGAGGCACGCATCGCAATGGGGAGCAACGAGATGGTGGTGGTGCCGGAGATCAAGCACACCAAGCTCTTCATCAACGGCGAGTTCGTCGACGCCGCCTCGGGTACGTCGTCGTGATCAATTAGTTTGTGCATGTGAAAAGATTCATATGTGTGTTATACTGGCTATATATGCTCCAATAGTCCAATTTGATGGGTAACTACGCACTAGCTACCTTCCCTTTGTCGTCTTCGCCTCTATTCGTTTGAATTCTAGCAATCAGTACGTCCCAAACAAGGTGATCCCGTTCCAACTGAGGTGCTAAATTTCACACATCAGTTTTCTTTGTCAGTTCAAACTTCAAACTGCTCAACTTGGTATCCCCCAGCTCTATGAAATATCCTCTTTTTGTTCTTTACGAGATTCTGGCCGTACAAAATCTACATGAATCGGTATTGGCCGTACAAAATTAACCATAGTTGGCTTTATAGTTTTATTTTACGGGAAGACTTCGTAGTTTCTTATTCTTTTTTTTTTTGCGGGAAGACTATACGTCAATATATTTCTCCGACGGAAATTTGTGGATATACAGTTCATGCAAGTACGTACAAGCATACAAGATTTCGTGAATGTTTTGTAGCCACTTTTTATATATTCCCGGCCTGAACCAAGTTAGCCTTCATATGCATGGTGTTTTCGACCAATCGCCCATGCTTATATTTCTTAAACGTCCATCAGGGAATAAACGCAAAGAAACTGAAATTAAATTTGATTGTGGCTTGGCTTGGCTCGCCGGTCGTTGTTTCTGAGGACTGAATGACTTGTCATGGAAAAACGAGTACGAATATTCTCTCGGAACTGCAGTAGCTAGAGACATCTTCCGTTGCTACCGCCAAAACAATAATCCCTTGTAAAACAGAAGACAATAAAAAGGAGAATAAGTTAAGACATAGATATTACCATTTTCTCCTTCCCCTGCCACCCTAGGTACAGTGACGCCACGAGGAGGGACACATGTCTTTGTTGACTTTGCAAGTGTATTCTACTCACTGATATGGACCAACTTGCCTAATATTCTTCTGGATGAAGCCCAAAAATCTATGATTTTGCTTGTGAAATAGTATCTGTTTGCTTGCTCTCTCCATCGATCAGGCCAAAGTTGTCTCTGTCACGTTCACGAGATTCTTTGCTTTAAAAACCGTTCACAAAATTCAACGGAAGCAGATGTACACATCATCCCATAACTTGCAGACTTATTGCGGCACGGTATTCTATCCCCTTGATTTCTAATTGCCGCCACTGGATGTTTGTATATGCATGCTACCGCCTACCGGTCGACGTTGTCGACTGGTGGCCACAAACGAGGGAGAAATGCAGACGTGATTTGCTGGTGGATTTCGTCTTTTTTCAGGCAAGACGTTCGAGACGCGGGACCCACGGACAGGCGACGTGCTGGCCCACATCGCAGAGGCGGACAAAGCCGACGTGGACCTCGCCGTCGGCGCCGCCAGGGAGGCCTTCGAGCACGGCAAGTGGCCCCGCATGTCAGGATACGTACGTAATCCGGCACTCCCGGCGCCGTCACCGTAGCTCATCGGACAAATTGCCTGGCAACTCACCCGTCGCCGGCGTCCATGCATGCATGCAGGAGAGGGGCAGGGCCATGAGCAAGCTGGCCGACCTGATGGAGCAGCACATCGAGGAGCTGGCGGCGCTGGACGGCGCCGACGCCGGCAAGCTGCTGCTGCTGGGCAAGATCATCGACATCCCTTCGGCGGTGCAGATGCTGCGCTACTACGCCGGCGCCGCCGACAAGATCCACGGCGAGTCGCTGCGCGTGTCCGGCAAGTACCAGGGGTACACCCTCAAGGAGCCCATCGGGGTCGTCGGCATCATCATCCCGTGGAACTTCCCCAGCCTCATGTTCTTCCTCAAGATCAGCCCGGCGCTCGCCGCCGGATGCACCGTCGTCGTCAAGCCCGCCGAGCAGACGCCCCTCTCCGCCCTCTACTATGCGCACCTTGCAAAGCTGGTAATTAATGGATCTCTCTGCAACTTAACGCCCTTCCACTCCAAACACTCTCGATGTGAACTAGCAAAACTCATCCTGTCCTCACGTGTGTATACGTGCATGCTTCAGGCTGGCATTCCGGACGGAGTGATCAATGTCGTCCCTGGCTTCGGCCCGACGGCCGGCGCCGCCATCGCCTCCCACATGGACGTTGACAGCGTGAGCACGAATGATCATTATTAGCACTGTGATTTGCATTTCTGCTCTGTTTACACTATCCTAATGAAAGATAATTCTACCACCACACTGATCAGGTTGCCTTCACTGGCTCTGGTGAAGTAGGCCGCCTCATCATGGAGGCGTCTGCACGAAGCAACCTGAAGACGGTGTCACTTGAGCTTGGCGGCAAGTCCCCTCTGATAATCTTCGATGATGCCGACGTCGACATGGCCGTCGAGCTCTCAAGGCTTGCCATCTTCTTCAACAAGGTAATACGTAGTATATTGCATTCTCTTCACAGAGGATAAAATTACCAAAGAGCAAAAGACAGACACTGATCATATATATACTGCTATCTGAATCTGAACTTTCAGGGAGAGGTTTGCGTCGCGGGGTCTCGTGTTTATGTTCAGGAAGGGATCTACGACGAGTTCGTGAAGAAGGCTGTGGTGGCCGCCCAGAACTGGAAAGTTGGAGACCCGTTCGATGTCGCCACCAATATGGGTCCCCAGGTACATTACGCCTTCATTTTTCATCAGCCATGCTCAAATTCGAGGAAAACGCGCCAAAACTAGTCGGGTTCATGGCCGGAAAGGAAGTGGCAAACATAATTATTTCAACCGTTGCTCTGCTTGAGTCTAGGTTGACAAGGAGCAATTTGAGAGGGTCCTAAGGTACATTGAGCATGGCAAGAGCGAGGGAGCGACTCTGCTCACCGGCGGCAAACCTGCCAGCGACAAAGGATACTACATTGAGCCTACCATATTTGCAGATGTCAAGGTAATTTTAACTTCTAGACAGATGCACAAGAGAGAAGGTGTACACATCATATTACTCACACAATGGAAAAATAATTGTACATCGATCACATGCATTTACACGGATTGACAGTTTGACACTAACACATTCTCACGTACATGGTTTCCACAGGAGGACATGAAGATCGCCCAAGATGAGATCTTCGGCCCTGTGATGTCCCTCATGAAGTTCAAGTACGCCAAAGTTTTCACAATGTCGCCTGATGAAAATTAAATTGGTTCTTGAATCATGAATTTCTAGTCTGTGAGTGTGACCAAGTGCCCTTTTGCCCGCCTCTACCACAGGACGGTCGATGAGGCGATAGAGAAGGCCAACTGCACCAAGTACGGGCTGGCTGCCGGGATAATCACCAAGAACTTGGACATCGCCAACAAGGTGTCGAGGTCGGTTCGCGCGGGGACCGTGTGGGTGAACTGCTACTTCGCCTTCGACCCCGAGGCGCCCTTCGGCGGTTACAAGATGAGTGGGTTCGGCCGGGACCAGGGGATGATGGCCATCGACAAGTACATGCAGATCAAGAGCGTCATCACCGCAGTCCCTGACTCGCCTTGGTATTAGATAGCCAAGACAATGCAAGTTTCTGTATTTTGTGCACTGTACGTCTGTACATGCGTTGAGTTGGCTGGTGCTTGTGTAGCAGTCCTTTGTGCCTGGTACGTTGCATGCGTGCCAAAAATTTGTTGGAGGTGTGATATATGCATATGGTGCAAGTGATTCACTCCTGATCTTTCATCTTTGTGTCACGCATTCGACAACACAATGGTGTAACACCTTTGAAACTATCTATTACGTTGTAAGGGCATCTTCAACGGCAACCCGCAAATTTCCTTTCGCATTCCGTCCGTGGATAGGGAGACCAGTCCGCGGACACGAATGCAGGAGGCAGCCATCCAACCGTAGCCGCATACATCCGGTTTTTCATTTTTTTTCCTAGTCTGCATAATCAAGTAGCCGCATGCAAAGGGTACAAACGTTCAAATAGCCGCATGCAACACAAGTTCAAATTTAAAAAAGTTCAAATATTACATCCCAACATTGTTGTCCCCTTTCACCGCCCACTGATGCTCAGTCAGATTTTCCTTCAGCTGCTCGTGAGTTGGTCGATGCCGAATTTCTTGATGCATTTGAATAAACTCCTCAAATGTGACCGGATTCTGGTCTGGAAGTTGGATAGGATCACCCATGTTCTCAAATTCCAGAGCAGTTGCAACATCGTCACCCTCATCCTCAACGATCATGTTGTGCATGATCACACAACATCTCATCACCTCCCACAAGGTCTCCGGATCCCATTGTTTTGCAGGTCCTCGAACAACCACAAACGGTTTTGAAGAACTCCAAATGCCCTCTCGCCATCCTTTCTAGCCGCTTCTTGTCTTTGGGCAAAGTGAACCTTTTTCTGGCCAACTGGACTTGAGATGGTGCTGACAAAGGTAGCCCATGGAGGATAGATACCGTCAACCAGATAGTAGCCCAGGTTATACTCATATCCATTGATAGTATAGTGGCAAGGAGGAGCTTTTACTTCAGTCAGCCTCGCAAACAACAGCGATTGTTGCAACACATTGATGTCATTGTGAGACCCGGCCATACCAAAGAAAGCGTGCCAAATCCAAAACTTCTGTGATGCAACTGCTTCAAGAATGATTGATGTAGGGTGGAACCCTAAGGGCCGATCTTTCACGAAATGGAGGGGATCCCGCGAAGAACACGAAGAACACGAGGGGAAACACGAGGGAAAATGAGAGGAAACACTCAAGAACAAGTCCAATCACACATCCACTAGACTAACAAACACATAGATCCACAAGGTACATGAACAACAAAGGGAAAGATACAAGGTAAAGTTCATCTCCAAGAGGAGGCCTTGAATCCTAGACGGATCTTCCCGTGAGAGGCCTTGAATCCACTAGGGATCTTCTCACATGCTCACATGGAGGTCTTGAACTCCATGGGAGTGGTAGTCTCTCTCTCTCAAGAGTAGAGTGGTACAAGGAGCAAAGCTCTCTATCAAATGAGCTATCACTTTGCTTACCCTAAAAATGGGGAGGAGGAGGTCTATTTATAGTCTAGGCCACGAAGGGGTAAGTGAGGGGGCGGAATGGGTACATGGGCCTCGGCCCAAGTCATGCACGTAGGCATGGTCCGGATGATCCGGGCTCCGGGGGTCCGGATGATCCGGACGGTCGTCCGGATCGTTCGGCTGTGTCGTAGCCGTCGTCGGGGGTCCGGATGATCCGAGTGCTGGTCCGGATGTCCGGGCGGGTCCGGATGATGCGGGAGGAGGTCCGGATGACTCGGCTTCGTCTGGGCTCGTGTTGTAGTCTTCGGGCACGTAGCCGGATCGTCAGGGCCAGGGGCCGGATCATCCGGGCGTCGGCCGGATCGTCTGGGAGGGGATCCGGATGATTCGGGCAAGTGCAGACTTGTCCGTTCTTCCGTCTTCTCTTCCATGCTTCCCTCGCGGATGGTGTAGACATACACTTGCGCTCGCACTCCTCCTCGACATCCGTGAAGCTCCGACAATACCTATGCATGCACACGGGAGAAGTGTCAAGTAGTATACCATCCTCGAAGGGGTCAAGCGAGCACGTGTAAAGGAGATGATTCACCTTTATGTATGTGAAGTAGATGTCGCCCATGTCACTTGCCAAATGGACTCTTGACATGGTGATGTCCGTAGGGTGCTCCGCATCATCCCCTCCCCCTTGGGAAAGATCCGACCTCGGATCGAAAACCAAATCACCATGGGAAAGAGATGGCGTCGCCGTGTAGAAGTGGTCGATCACCAAGTTCTCGTCATGTTGAAGCTCGAAATGGGCACTCTCCAATGTCGCACCGTTTTGGGATTCCTTCAAAAGGAGCAAGGACAACAAACATTTGGAAAAACAAATGTGGTTAGCGTTAGTACAAAACCAAGCATTCAAGCAGTGATTCACCCAACAAGTGTCGTCATCAAGCATAGCATATGGTGTGACAAGGATTGTGACATGGCATGTAAGCACATAAATTGATCAAAATCAAGGTCATCATGGAAACATGCATGTAAATGTGAGGTAGTGATGCAGATATGTGTGACAAGAGAATAAGCATCTATCTCATGGTCATAGCAATCATGCATAAAGCGCTCGACAAATGGTCGATGGTAGGCACAAGAATCATTCACAACACCAAAATAAATGAAGTGTCTAAACACATGGGTCAAGTGCAAGACAATCCAAGCATAACGTGCATAGGGTGTAGTGAAGATAGTGTGGCACTCAACACAATAGAAAGAGCAATTGTTTATCATGTGTGAGGCAATCAAGTCAAGCATGTAGCGATCAATGGGACATGGCATATGTGAAGAAATGACATTGTTGCAACCAAACATATGATAGGAGCAAGTAATCCAAGAATTGGATGCAACACACAAGGTATATATGTCATGAGGCATGGAAAGGTGAAAATGACAAGTCGAAGCAAGATCTCTAACATGTGCGCAGTCAAGTGGTCCAAGATGAACAATAAGTCTCATGGGGCAAGCAACACAAGTAGTATGATCCATAATATCCATGCACATGGTTTGGGGGTTCTCAAAAGAGAAGGATGTCACCTTGAAAGCATGTCCTTGTGTGTACTTCACAATGCCGAAGCACACGCAAGTGTGATATAGAAGCGTTGTGATCGAAGGTGGTTCTCTCTCAAGAGCTCGAATGGTCAACTCACGGGAAGTAGAAGTTGACACCAAGTCAAAGTATCCTACACATGCACAAAAGAAAGAAAACAACATATGTGCATGGTAGATAAACACATCATCCATCATGATGGTTCTCTTCTCTTGCACATAACCATTAGAAGCACAAGTGCATGAATAATATGATGCAACAATGGCGATATTCATGGCACTAGGTATATGGTGCAAAGAAGTGAGACAAGCATGCTTCACAAGAAATATGTCAAAATCTCCAAATATATGGGAGAATGCTATGGGGGCAATCTCATGAGCAAGACTATAATCATTGTTGCACTCAATACATGGAAAATCATCTAGCATGAGAGAGGAAACATATGGAGATATGTGACAAGAAGCAATATCAATCATGTGCAAAGCATGGCAATAGTGGCTATCAACCGCATGAAATGAGCAATTATGAATCTTGGGTGATGCACTACACAAAGCAAGCATAGTAATCATGTCGTGCAAACTAGTGGAGCGAAGATGCAACACACTAGAGGAAATCATGGCAATCATGTCATGTTAGCAAATAGTAGATATAGGCAATGCACATGACATATCACAAGCACGAACACAAAGCAAGATCAAAGTATCATTATAGGAATGGGTCATAAAGGAAACATGGCAATAACAAGCAATATCTCCACCAAGCTTGCAAAGACACATACAAGTAGTAGAATCAATCATCATGTGTAATGCAAAGCATGGGTCACAAATGCATGACAAAGGAATATGAATGATCATATCAAGCATAGTGAACATGGCAATATGGGTAAATGATATATAATAGACAATAACCCATAGCCAAGTGAGGGCCATGTAGAAGAAATGTGCGAAGTCCGTGCGTAATGGAAACGGTGTAGAAAACAATCCACGGGATCCCAAATCATCGTTGCTCTCTAGAGCTCGTTTCGTCAACTCATGGGATTGCGAGGTTGACAAGTATTCATGGGTACCTACACAAAAGAGACACAAACCAAAGAAAGTGTGTGCGTGGTAAATGTACACATCATCCATCATGATGTGTATGATGTGCACGTGTGAGTTAGCACAAGATAAGAAATGTTCAAAGAAATTTGAAGCATGATATAAGAACATGTCATCCATCATGAATGAATAGTTGTTATGTGTAACACGATGGGGACACAAATTGAGTATGCAATTATATGGCACATCAATAGCATTTTCATTCATGGAGAGCATATTGTGCACACAATTATTGGGATCATGCAATGGATGGGATGGATCAAAATCTCCTAACATGTATGAGGAAAGTATGGGGGTATCCTCATGAGCAATAGCGGAAACATCATATGGAGAATATGGACAACATCCAAAATAAAGCATATCCGAAGCTAGGTGGTCATGGCATGGCATATGATGGACATGATGCAAAGGGAGCATATCAATATCATCACAAGAAAAACAAATGCCAATAACCATGGGCTTGTCATCTATGGCATATGTGCAAATTGGGTTTATTTTAATGGCATATGCATAGTCACTACCATGAGATTGCAAATAAGACATATGGTTGATCTCATGCATAGCATATGACAAATCAAGCGGATTGTCAAACATGATGTGACCGAGAGAATTTTCACAAGAAATCCTATGCAACATGGCATCACAACTAATAGACTCCACATGGCAATCATCAAACTCATCATAAATGGGTAAATCATCACATGGGGAAATCATACTAGCATGAAGCATGGTAATAGGTGGATCAACATCATGCAAGCAATTAATGTCAAGAATATCCACTAGTGAGACTAGAGCATCACCTTCACCTATGTTACCATTGTCATTCCACTCAAGTGGTGTAGGTGAGGTGGTAAAGACCAAGTCATGGTCATCATCTTCATCTTGATGGAACCATGTGGGAGGTGCATCATATTCCACCATGGCCATCGTCGTGTCCAAAGGTAGGACGAAGTCGTCGTGGATCGGCGCGTCATCATATATGGGACCTAGCACAAAATAAGAAGACACAATATAGGTAGAGGTTAAGTCGTTAGAGTTCAAAATGTCCTCACATGACCTATCAACTATCACACTCTCTCTATGTGGTGGCTCACTCACTCCCTCAAAATAGGTGCACTCAAAGTCACATATGGTGGAGTCACTCATCTCACTCAAGTGGTGTGGGTTGTGGCTCTCCTCACATGGGAATTGGGGAACTCATCATATATGGGGCTAGTGGTGAACTCGCTCTCACTCTCAATATGGTGGCACAAGTCACTCAAGTCATCATACGACACCGTGGTCGAAGGGAAAATCCCATGCTCAACCATCTCATCACCGTCGCCATGGATGAAGGCCGAAGATGGCACATCATCACTCTCGCCTCCAAAGATGGAAGCATCATCCTTGCTCGTCACCATGTCACTCGCCTCCAAAGCATGTTCCTTGAGAGGCTCTGTAGTCGTAGTCGTCGCCGCACCATCTTGAAAAAGAGTCATGGTAGACTCGGCATCATTAATGCCACAAAGAGGGATGGCGGTGAAGTCGAACTTGGGAGCATCGTCTTGGAGCTCGTCGGGCTTGGACATCTTGGTGGTACTATCCTCATGCTTGTTCTCATGGAGCTTGGTCGTCGCGAAGTGTACTTGGGGTGGAGAAGCCTTGGCCTTCATGAGTTCTTGTTCCGCCTTGAGAGCACCAATGTAGTTGTCGTAGAGGGACATGTAGTTCTCGTGGAAGATAGTCTTGGAGATGTCGTTGTTCAATCCCACCATGAAGTGAAACTTCACCCAAATGGGGTCGTCCACACTGGCTCGTCGCAAGGCTTTCTTCATCTCCTTGAAGTACTTTTTGAGGGACTTGGATCCTTGGATGGTGTTCTCCAATTGGCGTTGAAGTTGTTCCGTGTAGGTGGAAGGCAAAAACTCTCGCCGCATAGCTTTCTTTGTCTTGGGCCAACTCATGTCACTACTAGGAAATAGCTTATAGATAGACTCTTACTAGTAGTGCGTTATATTGACCCACGCTACTGCTAATTACTAGCAGCGCGCCACATTGACCCCTCGCTAGTAGCGCATGGCAAAAAACATGCTATTAGTAAATATCTCCTGCGGACCGAACATAGCAGTAGCGCGGGTGGTAAAACCAGCGCTACTACTAAGCGAATAGCTATAGCGAGGTGAGATACCCCATGCTACTACCGAGCGTGTCCACCGCCGCACCACACGCACCCCCCTCCCCCCTCCAAACTCTCTCTCACGAATCCATAAAAAACTCTCTCTATCTCTCTCGCGACCCTCAGCCCCACCCCCTCGGTCGACCTCCTCTCCCCCACGATCTCCTCGCCGCCGCCACCACCCACGCCGGCCGGTTTCGGCGACCTCCGGCCGTGTGCAACACGCCCCCAAGCTCCTCAAGCTCCGCCCCTCCCTCCCCTCCGTCCAGATCCATGCCTCAAGGCCTTCACCTTTGTCCGCGGCTAGGGTTTCGGGCGCCTCCCGTGTTCTTGCCGAAATCCACCATAATCGGCAATGGCGAGGCTGGAGCTTGCGGGATCCATCACCGGTGTTGCCCAGGTAGGTCCTTCCTTGCTCGGGTCCACCCTCTCCTCCTCACCTCACCATCTCCTCCTATTCGTCCCTTTGCTGCAGGTCACCATGGCGCAGAGACGGCAATGACGGCAAGAGGGCACCGACCTTGCCTTGCTCGAGGAGGAGGAGGGGTGCACCTAGCCGCCGGCCTTGCCCTGCTCGAGGAGGAGGGGCGGGAGGGGTCCTGCGTGACAAAAGTAGCAGGAGCCCTAGCTTGGCAAGGCATCTCTTCTCACTTTGCAGCCCAGTATCTTTTATTGTATGTGCTAGTATTATTCATTCATCCACAAGTTTTGATGTTTCCCATCTTGCGTCTTGGACAAGAGATTTTGTATGTAGAAAAGCATATCGGCAGCTGGTCATCTATTGTTTGGACTAAAGAATCATCAAGTCCTCCTGATATATGTTTGGATGTTAGATGGTTCATGCATATTTCTGTCTACTTCTTCTAGAATTAGTGTGTTACCTAGATTCCAAAACCAGTTCAACATAGATGGCATTGTGAATACGAAACTGAATACAGAACTTGTCCTCTTTGTTTTCATTTCATTTTGGAAAATCACAGGTCTCTAGAAGAAAGTAGTCTGCAGGGGACCTGTAGTACTAGTGTTTTTTCTTTGCAGATAAGCATGTCATTTGTTCATCTGTGATTCGTCCTTGAACTCCTAAAACTTCTGATGAGAAGAATGTTAGTAGATGAACATTTTATCTGCTTCTGCTAGTTTTCATGTGTCCGGTCTTGCCTTTTCGGAGCCTCTACAAGAGGTTTTGTTTGTAGAAAAGTATAGTTGACTGTCCATCTATTTGTTTGTAGAAAAGTATAGCTGACGGTCAGTTCAGCATAGATGCACATTTTTCCTACTCCCTCCGTCTCAAAATAACTGTCTTAAACTTAGTACAACTTTGTACTAGAGCTAGTACAAAGTTGAGACACTTATTTTGGGACCGAGGGAGTACTGTTTTAGTGATAACATAATAAATAGATGGATTGCTTCTACAAGAGATTTTATCTGTAGAAAAAAGCATATAGGCTGCCTGTTCATTTATTGTTTGAACTAAAACATCCTGATGTCCTGATAAGTTTGGATGTTAGGTGGATACATGCTTCTGTCTGCTTCTTCTAGAATTAGTGTGTTACCAAGATTCCAAAACTAGTTATGCACTGTCTAGATTCAACATAGCTTCATGTAATTTTTTTTAAGATTCACCACATGTTCTGTTGGAACAAGGTGAGATCCTTTTTCAGCAACCATTTCATTTGAACACGCATCGTACTTTTCTGAATATAACTGAACATCTGAAGCAGCCATGGTGTATATATTTTAAAATTGGAAGTCAGCACCTCCCCATTTGATTGCTATGGATCTCCTTATAAGAATTACAAGGGATTTTCTTAAATACTCCAAAGGAAAGACTGAATCGATTCTTTATGTACATTTGTAGAAATAAAATAGAATAGATATAAGACGTTTTTGCACTTGTCAAATCTATATGCATTCTTATATAACTATTCTATGCACTTTTCATAGCCACCGAAGCACCAGAACTGCTCTCTTTGATGGCATTGAAGAAGGTGGAATACGAGCACCAGCTTATTCTTCACATGAGATAGATGAACATGAGAATGAGCGAGCTATGGATCGATTCTAAGATCGAGTCAGCATTCTCAAGAGGGTGAGTGCCACATAATGATTGAATATCCGAATGCTCCATCTTCGTTTTATGTAAAGAGTTGGTGTTTTCACATACCTGTTTATATTCTAAAAGAAAAGATGTGCGTGTTTATCTTTTAACTATATCACTTATCTAAGATTGTAAGAAGATATTTGTAAGTACTAATCTATACTGGTATCCATGGTAACCATGTGCGTTCCTGGACCATTTAGTTTGAATAGCCAGTGAGGAATTAAGCATATATTTTCGGCATGAGCCCCTTTTAATTGTTACTCCCTCCGACCCATAATATAAGAATGTTTTTGACACTGCACTACTAGGGAAAACCCTAGTAGTAGTGCGGGGTAATTGCCTAGCAGTAGCGCGGGGCCTGCACTACTGCTAGGGCACTACATCTAACTTTTAGCAGTAGCGCGGGTGGTACCCGCGCTACTGCTACTTCTAGTAGTAGTAGCGCGATTGCCACCCGCACTACTACTACTTAGTTGTAGCGCGGGTCAAGGCCCCGTGCTACTACTAACTAATTGAGAATTAAAAAAATAAATTCCATCCATGGCGGCTGCTTCTGCTGGGCGTCATCGTCCTCTCCATCCATGGCTGCTACTCGTCCTGGAGGGGATGAAGTTGTCCATGGTGATGGTGCTTCCCCACCCAACTTGTGCCCGCACCTATCGTCTACTGCTGCTACAAAAGAAGAGAAAATTATTAGAAAGAGGAAGAGAGAGATAGAGAGCAGTAGGAGGAGGAACTCACCGGTGGCCGCCGGAGTTGGAGCCGACGCCCGAAACCCTAGATGAAGCCCGGTGACCTGCTACTGCTTGTCGTGGGACCCTTGACCCGGCGAGGAGGTGCAAGTGGCTGCGTCCATGGCGGATCTGGCCACCGCCATGGACGATGCTCTGCTGGTTTCCCTCTCCCTCCAACAGCGGAGAAGAAGGAGGATGGAGGGGGAGGGGAGGGGTCTGCAGTGCGAGAGTAGGTCGCCAGATTTGTGAGTGGCGCTAAGGTGCGAGGCCGGCAGTGGCGGTGGGTGAGGAAGGGAATCGCGGGTGGGAGGAGAAGGGGAATCAGAAGAGTGTGGGTTTGGATTTGGGCCACCGCACGCTATGTGTACACATGTCTTGGTGGGTCGATAGTTGTAGCGCGGGTTTATACCCCTCGCTACTACTATGGCATGTCCCGGGTGGGCACGGTAGAGACCACTTAGTAATAGCGAGAGTTATAAACCCGCGCTACTACTATCAACTTAGTAGTAGCGTGGGTTTATACCCCTCGCTACTACTATGGCATGTCCCGGGTGGGCACGGCAGAGACCACTTAGTAGTAGCGAGGGTTTTATAAACCTGCGCTACTACTATCAACTTAGTAGTAGCGGGGTTATAAACCCGCGCTACTAGTAAGTAGCAGTAGCGAGGAGTATAAACCCATGCTACTAGCAAGCGTCTGCCTATAAATTTTCCCTAGTAGTGCTGGGTAGTGTCAAAAACATTCTTATATTATGGGACGTAGGGAGTAGATGAGAAGGAATCTTAACTTAATGGGTCTTGTGAATTGGAATATACTATTTGGTTGAACTGATGCAATTTGTGTACTAACAAGTTTTCACTTTCTCGACGTGGGCGTAGGGGTGATCGACGCTGACTAGCGCGGCCGGTGGGCGCTGTGCTCTTCAACCACTCGGAGGCGGACTTCTCCGTGAAGCCCGGTGGCCATGTCGCGTAGATGATTGTCCAGGTGATTTCGACGTTGGAGGTCACCGAGGTGGAGGACCTTGACGCCACCGTCCGGGGGGAGGGAGGATTCGGGTCCACCGGTGTCTAAGCTCCAAGCCTTGGTAGATACATCTAGGGAAGTGGTCTATTTAGGTTGGTGATGGAACACCAGGGAAGGTACCCACCTTTCGATGATGGTTGTGTGTGTCTGATGTTAAATGGAATCTTGAGAATGTTCTGTGATGTTGGTTTGGTTTGCACTGGACGTATTGCCATCCATGAATACTACATCTAACTTTTAATTTTTTAATTCCTAAATTGTTAGTAGTAGCATGGGAAATAAGTGAGCGCTACTAGTAGTTAGGTTAGTAGTAGCGTGGGAAATAAGTGAGCGCTACTAGTAGTTAGGTTAGTAGTAGCGCGGGTGCACCCACGCTACTACTAACCATTTAGTTGTAGCACGATAGTAGTAGTGCGGGTACCCGCGCTACTAGTAGGTAGTTTTCCAGCGCTGCTACTAGCCTTTTTCCTAGTAGTGTGTCGAAGCTCTTTGAAGGTGTGTGAAGCCACCATGTCGACGCGTAGTCGTGGAAGTTACTTGTGGCGCACTTCACTTGATCTTCGGAAGGGACTTGAAGTAGCTTGAGGTAGTTGTCCATCTTGCGCTCCCACTCGAGATACTTCTCGGGGTCTTGAGTCCCATAGAAAGGAAGCTCGTGGTCGGTGTCGAGGTCATAGTAGCTCGTGGAAGTCACAGACTTGAGCTTGGGAAGCTTCTTTTGAGCGTAGTCTTAAGGTGCTTGTTGGCGAAGATGCCGCATATCCAAAGGCGAAGATGCCTTGAAGTCACTTGGCGAAGATGCCAAGGTTGATGGTGAAGTGGTTGAGCGGCTGTTGGTGTTGAGCTCTTGACCTTCATGTTCTTGTTGGTGATGGTGTCGATGCCGATGCGACCTTGCTGGAGATGGTAGCTTGGAAGCATGAGTACTTGAACGTCTTCTCGAAGATGAGGGAGACCGCTTGTAGGTCTTGATGAGGGCTTTGAGCTCCTCCATTCGAGCATCCATCTTGGCATCGATGTGGTCCTTCATGGCATCGAACTCGTCGTTGTTGTTGTAGACTGAAGTAGATGTGCTTTGCCTATCCATCACAAGACTCGAGTAGAGGTGAGTAGGAAATGATATAAACAATACCAAGCTACCTTTTCCCAAAATTGAGGATGTATCCTGTTTCACTCAATGTGGAATGAAAGAATAGTGGAATTGGTACCGGACTTGCTCACTCACACCTACAAAGTAAAGCTTATCGAGTGGCTTGGTTGGGACAAGTGGCACAAAAATTTGATGCAAAATGTTAGTAAGAGTCAATAATGTTGAAAGAGATTCACAAATTCGCAAATGAAACAAGTAGACCAATAGCAATGAATGGCACACGGAAACACACACACGAATAGATAAATAGGGTCATGCAACCAAGGAATGAGCACAAAATGTGGAATCCATGGAAAACGCTCGTGTTGCACAACTCAAGAGAGACGCTAGCACGATTGCTCAATAGGCGGATATGACACTTGTGCACAACCTATAAGATGAATAATGTATCAACTTTCTATCCCAAGTATGCTATTATGTATGATGTTCCGGTGTTTCGCACATGATGATCCAAGATGATCAATATGGTAGTATGATATGCAATATGGCGATGCTATGGCTATTGCTTACAAGCTCTTTGTTTTTCTCTTTGCTTAAAAGCTTATTTATTTTATTATGGCCACGATGCAGAAACGAAGATAGCAATTGTGTATATGCAGGAACAATCTTGTGACACAAGAGATGATATGATGATACCAAGATGAGGATACGAAGATGATATGGTATGTATGCAATGGAAGGTGCAGATAGATGATCACTAATGTGCACAAGTAACGTTGCCAGCAATACTCAATGGCTAGTCTCGATAGGCAAGTGACGCAAAATGGGCTAGGGGTTATCAATACTATGGCAAGAATGAATGTACAATGATGGGATACCATGATACCAAGGTGATATAGAGGTTACCGTTCTTGCTTACGGTTAGGGTGCCAAAATGGTGAAGGTGGTCGATGTCGAATCCTTGGCGAAGTTGAGCGGCGGTGTTGTCGATGTCGAACCATTCCTAGTTAGCCGAAACACCCTAGGAAACGAAAAAACCGCAAACTCAAAATCTCCAAAGGCAAATGTCAAATGGTAGTAGCGGAATGCGGTGGTGGTGGTGGAGTTTTCAATGCGGAAGTGGAGGTGAAGTCACCGTCCCTAAGTAGAAGAAACACCTGAGGAGACTCCAGCCACAACTCAAACAACCGCAAATGCAACGGGGAACAAAAAGGGTTAGGTTACGGAAGGCTATGGTGGTTATGCGGATGATATGGTGGAGGGCCTAGGCAAAGATGCCAAAGTTCCGAAAATTTTATGAAGTCAAATGATGTTGGTGGTATTTTTGTGGGATGGGGGATGTCAATATCTTCAAAACGAGCTAAAGAACGTAAAAAACGGACTCCGGATGAATTAGTTATGGACAAAAGAAAATTTCAGCCGTGTCAGTTTCAGGGTTATCCGGACATCCGGGAGTAGGTCCGGATGATCCGAGTTCGTCAACGCCGGTTCAGTTTTCTGGGGTGTCCGGACATCCGGGAGGGGGTCCAACTGATCCGGGAGGGTCCGGATGATCCAGGCAGGTCAATCCGCTCGGGATTTGCTCTCGGGCACGCGATTTTGGGGCGGAAATGGATGATTTTGGGGTCAAAATTGATGAGATTTCATGGATGGAAGGTAAGGAAACTTATGGGGAAGCTAGATCCACTTGAAACACAATGAATCCATGGATCAAAATCAACAAAACATCATCAAACCAACAAATCACAAAAAAAAATTGGGGCTATTTTTGGTGGAATTTTTGAATTTAGGACGAAATCAAGCAAAACAAGGCTAGAAAACGGTGGGGGAGACTCCAAATTCGTGATCAACGTGGCTCATGATACCAAGATGATGTAGGGTGGAACCCTAAGGGCCGATCTTTCACGAAATGGAGGGGATCCCGCGAAGAACACGAGGGGAAACACGAGGGAAAACGAGCGGAAACACTCAAGTACAAGTCCAATCACACATCCACTAGACTAACAAACACATAGATCCACAAGGTACATGAACGACAAAGGGAAAGATACAAGGTAAAGTTCATCTCCAAGAGGAGGCCTTGAATCCTAGACGGATCTTCCCGTGAGGGGCCTTGAATCCACTAGGGATCTTCTCATATGCTCACATGGAGGTCTTGAACTCCATGGGAGTGGTAGTCTTTCTCTCTCTCTCAAGAGTAGAGTGGTACAAGGAGCAAAGCTCTCTATCAAATGAGCTATCACTTTGCTTACCCTAAAAATGGGGAGGAGGAGGTCTATTTATAGTCTAGGCCATGAAGGGGTAAGTGAGGGGGCGGAATGGGTACATGGGCCTCGGCCCAAGTCATGCACGCAGGCATGGTCCGGATGATCCGGGCGGTTGTCCGGATCGTCCGGCTGTGTCGTAGCTGTCGTCGGGGGTCCGGATGATCCGGGTGCTGGTCCGGATGTCCGGGCGGGTCCGGATGATCCGGGAGGAGGTCCGGATGATCCGGCTTCATTTGGGCTCGTGCTGTAGTCTTTGGGCGCGTAGCCGGATCGTCCGGGCCAGGGGCCGGATCATCTGGGCGTCGGCCGGATCTTTCGGGAGGGGATCCGGATGATCCGGACAAGTGCAGACTTGTCCGCTCTTCCGTCTTCTTCCATCTTCTCTTCCATGCTTACCTCGCAGATGGTGTAGACGTACACTTGCGCTCGCACTCATCCTCGACATCCGTGAAGCTCCGACAATACCTATGCATGCACACGGGAGAAGTGTCAAGTAGTATACCATCCTCGAAGGGGTCAAGCGAGCACGTGTAAAGGAGATGATTCACCTTTATGTATGTGAAGTAGATGTCGCCCATGTCACTTGCCAAATGGACTCTTGACATGGTGATGTCCGTAGGGTGCTCCGTATCAATGATGATGGGCTTCTTAACATGACCCTGATATTGCCCTTGTAAAGCCTTTGGACTATTCTTCCATTTCCAATGCATGCAGTCAAGAGATCCAAGCAAACCTAGCCACCCTCTTTCTTCTAAGATTGCCAGGAGCCTCTCCGTGTCTGCCACAGTTGGTTCTCTCAGGTACTGAGGTCCGAACACCTCGACCACGGCAGTTGCAAACCTGACCACGGCATCTCCGCATGCGCTCTCAGACATCCGTAGGTACTCATCCCATGAATCAGTGGTCATGCCATATGCAAGCATTCGGAGTGCGGCCGTACACTTCTGGTAACCAGAGAAGCCATTTGTTCCCACGGTGTCCTTCTTCAGGATGAAGTAGTCATCGTAGGACCAGAGGCCATGGTACAAACGATCGAAGACAGTCTTGCGCATCCGAAAACACCGACGAAAATGGTCAGTGAATAGTGCATCAAGGGCAAAGTAGTCGGCCATCAGTGTCAAATGTCCGCGCGCCCTGTTGCGGTTGAGCACTCGATGACCCTTGATCGAGCCCTTGAAATTGAGAACATGCTCCTCTGCACGCTCCACGTCTTCAAGGACCTCCTGCATCATCGCCGCCTCATCGGAGTACTCCTCCTCGTCCGACGAGCCGTCGGACGACTCAACATACTGCTCGTATATGTACTCCAAATCAGAATCAATTGCTACAAAGAAGAAGGGACAACTGTTTTCAGCTCTGACGATTCATCGAAAAGTTTCCGGGCATGGTAGAGGATGGTACCTGGCGGGGCGGTCGGAGGACAGGGGGTTGAACGGAGACGGAGGAGAAGCGGCGGGGAGCCTTGCTGGATCGCCGGAGGTGACAGAGACGCAGATTTCCGGCTGGGGTGTGGCGTGGTGGCCGGGGTGGTGGAGTGGCGGCGATGGCAAGAGAGAAAGAAGGAAGGCAAGAAAATGAGGAGGATGGAGTCACGGGGTTGGGGAAGAGTTTTGGATGGACCTGGGGTGTCGGATTCGTACATTTCGCATGTCCGGACTCCCGCAAAGCTCCTCCACTTTTGTCTTTGTTTTGCGGGAGAAATCGCATCCGGACCGCCTCGCTGACCGATACAGGACCGCGTTAGATGGCTTCGGCGGTCTGGATAGTGCAGTCTGAACGGTTGCGGGAGGTTTACGGGTCCGCCTTGGAGATGCCCTATGACCCATGTGAGATCCAAATATTGCGGTGATGAATAGACGTCCCATTTTCACTTACCTAGAGGAGGAGTGATGACCCACAAGTATAGGGGATCAATCGTAGTCCTTTCGATAAGTAAGAGTGTCGAACCCAATGAGGAGTAGAAGGAAATGACAAGCGGTTTTCAGCAAGGTATTTTCTGCAGGCACTGAAATTGTCGGTAACAGATAGTTTGACAGTAAGATAATTCATAATGAGTAACAAGTAATAAATGTAGCAAAGGTGCAACAAGGTGGCCCAATCCTTTTTATAGCAAAGGATAAGCCTGGACGAAGGTGCCCATGGCACCCCAAGGTAATATTCAAGGATAACCAAGCAACTAAGCTTGGGGATGCCCCGGAAGGCATCCCCTCTTTTTGCTAATGACCATCGGTAATTTTACTTGGAGCTATATTTTTATTCGTCACATATCATGAGTTTTGCTTGGAGCGCCTTGTATTATATGAGTCTTTGCTTGTTTTGTCTTTTAGTTTGTCATAATTATCCTTGCTGGACACACCTATTTGAGAGAGCCATAATGATGCTATGATTTGTTAGAATTGCTCTATGTGCTTCACTTAAATTTTTTGAGCTATGGAATTGCTCTAGTGCTTCACTTATATATTTTTTAGCACGGTGGTGTTTTAATTTTGAAGAAATATGCTCTCATGCTTCACTTAGATCAATTTGAGAGTTAGTAAATTTTTGAAGAAATTCTCTCATGCTTCACTTATATTATTTTGAGAGATGAGAAAAATTATTTATGCTAATGTTCTTCACTTAAATTTGTTTGAGAGCTTGTCATAAGCAATGGTAATATATGAACTAGTCCCAAAGTGAAAGATATTCTAGAGGGATATAATAAAAACTTTCATGAAGATCATTGGATATTATAAACTTGATTCCTTGTAATAGTTTTGAGATATGAAGATAATAATATGTGAGCATGTTGGTGACTAATTATGCTTTAGTAAGAATATTGGTGTTAAGGTTTGTGATTCCCTATGCAAGCACGAAAGTCAATAGTTATGCAATGAAATTACATCCTACTTGTGGTGCATTATTCGGCATTAGTTATGTTTAATGCTCGTTTATGAGAGTTTTTGTTTTCTGGTTGGTTGCTTCTCAATCTATTTGCTAGCCTTTCCTTGTACTAAGTGGGAATACTACTTGTGCATCCCAACTCCTTAAACCAAGTTGTGCCAATGAGTCCACCATACCTACCTATATGCGGTATTTCCATGCCATTCCAAGTAAATTTGTATGTGCCAACTCTAATTTTCAAAATGAATTTCCTTTTTGTGTGCCCCTCCGCTCATGAAGCGGCAGGGGGTGGCCAATATTTTCCATGCTAGATGTGTTATTCTCAAGATGAGTGTTTATTCACTTGTCATTGCACGAGAGTGTGGCAAGGTAATAGGGATGCCCAATCCCGAAATGAAAAAAATTATTTATGTTGTCAAATAATAAATTCCTTGGAAAGTGTTGGTATGGAAGGCACCCGTGGATACGGCTAGCCATGGATTGTGAAAGAATGGTGGAAAAAGGAATACACTTTATTTTATGTTTGGGAACCGCCTATGATGTATCTAGCATGGAAATTATTGGGAATTCTTGGTCATTTTCGTTGACGGGAAAAGCATGACTCTCAAAATATTTTATCTCTTAATTTAAGATTTGAGCTCTGACACCTCTACAAATCCTTACTTCCCTCTGTGAAGGGCCTATCTATTTACTTTACACAATTTTTATTTTTATTTGAGTCTCCATCGTCTCTTATAAAGCACCAACTAGGGAGCTCTATGATCATACTTGTGCATTGGATGTAGCTAATATTCGAGTGTGTTACATGAATGGATCAATGATTGAGCATGATGGGCTAGGGATAGCTTTCTTTAGTGTTGATATTTTGAAAGACATGGTTGCTTGTTGATATGCTTGAGTATTGATGTCCTCATGTCAATTATAGACTATTGCTTTGAATCATCTAAAATTCCAAATGTCCATGCTACAAAAGAAAAGAGTATGTGATGAACATGTTAGGCAGCATTCCACATAAAAAATTCTGTTTTTATCATTTACCTACTCGAGGACGAGCAGGAATTAAGCTTGGGGATGCTGATACGTCTCCAACGTATCTATATTTTCTGATTGTTCCATGCTGTTATATTATCAATCTTGGATGTTTTATATTCATTTACTAGCAACTTTATATCATTTTTTGGGACTAACCTATTGACATAGTGCCAAGTGCCAGTTGTTATTTTTTGGTTGTTTTTTACTTCGTAGAATATCCATATCAAACGGAGTCCAAACACAGTGAAACTTTTTGGAGATTTTTTTTGCCCAAAAGACAACTTGGGAGCCAAGGAAGTGCAGGAGGGGAGGCCTATGGGGCCCACAAGTCACCAGGGCGCGCCAGAGGCCCCTAGCGCGCCCTGGTGGGTAGTGGGGCCCACGGATGTCCTCTCCACCGCCTCTCAGCTCTATAAATACCCAAATATTCCAGAAACCCTAGAAGAGTCAACGAAAAACAATTCTAGCCATCGCAAGTTCAAAACCACGAGATCCAATCTAGAGCCCTTTTCTGGCACCTTGCCAGAGGGGGAAATGATCACGTAGGGGTTCATCATCCTCATTGGTGCTCCTCCGATGATGCATGAGTAGTTTATCACAGACCTACGGGTCCGTAGGTAGTAGCTAGATGGCTTCTTCTCTCTCTTTGATCTTCAATACAATCTTCTCCTCGATGTTCTTGGAGATCTATTTGATGTAATGTTTTTTTGCGGTGTGTTTGTTGGGATCCGACGAGATGCGAGTTTATGATCAGTTCTATCTATGAATATTATTTGAGTCTTCTCTGTACTCTTTTATGCATGATCTTTATAGCCTCGTATTTCTTCTTCAAAACTTTGGTTTGGTTTGGCCAACTAGATTGATTTTTCTTGCAATGGGAAGAGGTGCTTTGTGATGGGTTCGATCTGCGGTGCACAATCTCAGTAACAAAAGGAGAAGTGACATGCATGTATCATTGCTATTAAGGATAAAAAGATGGGGTCTATTCCTACATGAATAGATCTTGTCTACATCATGTCATCGTTCTTATCGCATTACTCCATTTTTCCATGAACTTAATACACTAGATGCATGCTGGATAGCGGTTGATGTGTGGAGTAATAGTAGTAGATGTAGGCAGGAGTCGGTCTACTAATCTTGGACGTGATGCTTATATACATGATCATTGCCTTGGATATCGTCATGATTATTTGCTTTTCTATCAATTGCCCAACAATAATTTGTTTACCCACCGTATGCTATTTTCTCGAGAGAAGCCACTAGTGAAATCTACGCCCCCCGGTCTATTTCCTATCATATTATTTTCTGATCTATTATTCCAAAAACCCAAAAATACCTTGCTGCACTTTTTCTTTATTTATTTTATTTTGTGTTTTTGTCAGATCTATTTATCAAATCTCATACAATTTTATCTATCTCAATACCGAGGAGGGATTGACAACCCCTCTTATGCGTTGGGTTGCAAGTATTTGTTATTTGTGTGCAGGTGTTGTTTACATAGTGTTGCTTGGTTCTCCTACTGGATTGATAACCTTGGTTTCATAACTGAGGGAAATACTTACCGTTGTTGTGCTGCATCATCCTCTCCACTTCGGGGAAATACCAACTCAGATACAAGCAATCAATATGTGATAACCCACAAGTATAGGGGATCGTTTGTAGCCTTTTTCGATAAATAAGAGTGTCGAACCCAACGAGGAGCTAAAGGTAGAACAAATAGTCCCTCAAGTTCTGTCGACCACCGATACAACTCTACGCACACTTAACGTTTGCTTTACCTAGAACAAGAATAAAACTAGAAGTACTTTGCGAGAATAAAACTACGAATAAATTGCAAGATAATAAATTTAGTAGTTTAGTAGAAAGCTTTTGTCACACAAGAAAGTTATTTGTCCCTAGGTGATTGATAACTAAACCGGTAATCATTATTGCAATTTTATAAGAGGGAGAGGCATGAGCTAACATACTTTCCGTACTTGGATCATATGCACTTATGATTGGAACTCTAGCAAGCATCCGCAACTACCAAAGATCATTAAGGTAAAACCCAACCATAGCATTAAGTATCAAGTCCTATTTATCCCATACGCAACAACCCCCTTACTCTGGCGTAAGCTTCTGTCACTCTAGCCACCCACCATAAGCGAATCATGAACGTATTGCAACACCCTACAGCGGGGATCCCTCATGTTTGTGCGACACGAAGGGCACCATAGGACAGCACCAAAATAAAATATACAACTCAAACCAACCATGATCATCAATCAACCCATAGGACAAAATAGATCTACTCAAATATCATAGGATAACCTCATATCATTGGATAATAATATATAGTGTGGAGCACCATGTTTAAGTAGAGAATTGCAGCGGGAATAGAGAGGTTACACCACTGCATAGAGGGGGAGAAAGTTGGTGTTGACGGTAGCAAGGTTGTTGATGTAGATCGCCGTCACTATACTTGCCCCGGCAGCACTCCGGTGCCACCGGGAGAGAGGGGAGAGAGCCCCCCTCCTTTTTCTTCTTCCTTGGCCTCCCCCTAGATGGGAGGAGGGCTTCCCCTCTGGTCCATGGCCTCCATGGTGGCGGAGGGGCGAGAGCCCCTCCGAGATTGGATCTATCTCTCTGTCCTCTTCTGTTTCGCGTTCATGTTTTCTAGCCGAAAACCATTTCTTAAATTCCCGGAGATCCGTAACTCCGATTGCGCTGAAATTTTAACACGATTTTTTCCGGATATAATCTTCCTTGCGCCCGAAGAAGAGCCCCAACCGACTTACAGGGTGCCCACAAGGCACCACCGCGCGCCAGGGGGCTGGGCCGCGCCCTGGTGTCTGATACGTCCATTTTGCATCATGTTTTCCTATTGTTATTTATGATGTTTTTATGCATAATAATGCTTTTTGGAGTAATTCTAATGCCTTTTCTCTGATAATATGCAAGGTTCACACAAAGAGGGAGAATTCCGGCAGCTAGAAATCTGGACCTGAAAAAGCTACGTCAGGCTACCTATTCTGCACAACTCCAAATGAGCTGAAACTTTACGAGGAATTTTTATGGAATATATAAGAATTATTGGAGCCAATAAGTACCAGAGAGGGCCCACCAGGTGGGCACAACCGACCTGGGTGCGCCCTGGTGGGTTGTGCCCTCCTCGGCCCACCTCCGGTGCCCCTCTTCTGGTATATAAGTCATTTTGACCTAGAAAAAATAAGGAGAAGACTTTGGGGACGAAGCGCTGCCGTATCGAGGCGAAACTTGGGCAGGAGCACTTTTGCCCTCCGGCGGAGCGATTCCGCCGGGGGAACTTCCCTCCCGGAGGGGGAAATCATTGTCATCATCATCACCAACAACTCTCCCATCTTGGGGAGGGCAATCTCCATCAACATCTTCAACAGCACCATCTCCTCTCAAACCCTAGTTCATCTCTTGTGTTCAATCTTTGTACCGGAACTATAGATTGGTACTTGTGGGTGACTAGTAGTGTTGATTACATCTTGTAGTTGATTACTATATGGTTTATTTGGTGGAAGATTATATGTTCAGATCCATTATGCTATTTAATACCCCTCTGATCTTGAGCATGATTATCATTAGTGAGTAGTTACTTTTGTTCTTGAGGTCACGGGAGAAATCTTGTTGCAAGCAATCATGTGAACTTGATATGTGTTCAATATTTTGATGATATGTATGTTGTGATTCCCTTAGTGGTGTCATGTGAACGTCGACTACATGGCACTTCACCTTATTAGGGCCTAAGGGAATGCATTGTGGAGTAGTTATTAGATGATGGGTTGCGAGAGTGACAGAAGCTTAAACCCTAGTTTATGCGCTATTCCGTAAGGGACTGATTTGGATCCAAAAGTTTAATGCTATGGTTAGATTTATTCTTAATACTTTTCTCGTAGTTGCGGATGCTTGCGAGGGGGTTAATCATAAGTAGGAGGTTTGTTCAAGTAAGAATAGCACCTAAGCACCAGTCCACCCACATATCAAATTATCGAAGTAGCGAACACAAATCAAACCAACATTATGAAAGTGACTAGATGAAATTCCCGTGTACCCTCAAGAACGTTTTGCTTATCATCAGAGACCATTTTGGCCTGTCCTTTGCCTCAAAAGGATTGGGCTACGTTGCTGCACTTTTGTTACCATTACCGTTACTTGCTCGTTACAAATTATCTTGCTACCAAACTATTCGTTACATATAATTTCAGTGCTTGCAGACATTACCTTGCTCAAAACCGCTTGTCATTTCCTTCTGCTCCTCGTTGGGTTCGACACTCTTACTTATTGAAAGGACTACAATTGATCCCCTATACTTGTGGGTCATCAAGGCTCTTTTTTGGCGCCGTTGCCGGGGAGTGAAGCGCTCTTGGTAAGTGGAAATCGGTAAGGAAAAATTATTACTACGTTCTGAAATTTATTGTCACTTGCTACTATGGAGAACAATCCTTTGAGGGGTTTGTTCGGGGTATCTTCACCTCGACCGGAACCAAAATTAGTTACCCCTCAACCTACTGCACCTACTGAAAATATTGGTTATGAAATTCCTTCGGGTATGATAGAACAACTGCTAGGTAATCCTTATGCAGGAGATGGAACCGAACATCCTGATATGCACTTGATATATGTGGATGAAATTTGTGGATTATTTAAGCTTGCAGGTTTACCCGGAGATGAAGCTAAGAAAAAGGTTTTCCCTTTATCTTTGAAGGGAAAAGCATTGGCATGGTATAGGCTATGCGATGATATTGGATCTTGGAATTGGAATCGATTGAAATTGGAATTTCACCAAAAAATTTATCCTATGCATCTAGTTCATCATGATCGGAATTACATATATAATTTTTGGCCTCGTGAAGGAGAAAGTATCACTCTAGCTTGGGGGAGGCTTAATTCAATGTTATATTCATGCCCCAATCATGAGCTCTCAAGAGAATTTATTATTCAGAATTTTTATGCTCGGCTTTCTCATGATGATCGATCCATGCTTGATACTTCTTATACTGGTTCCTTTATGAAGAAGACTATTGACTTTCAGTGGGATCTTTTAGAAAGAATTAAACGCAACTCTGAAGATTGGGAACTCGACGAAGGTAAAGAGTCAGGTATTAAGCTCAAGTATGATTGTGTTAAATCTTTTATGAATACCGATGCTTTTCAAAAGTTTAGCCCTAAATATGGACTTGACTCTGAGATAGTAGCCTCCTTTTGTGAATCATTTGCTACTCATGTTGACCTCCCTAAGGAGAAGTGGTTTAAATATCACCCACCTATCAAAGAAGAAATTAAAGAATCAGTACTAGCTAAAGATGAAACTATTATTTACAATGTTGATCCAGTTGTGCCTACTGCTTATATTGAAAAACCACCTTTCCCTGTTAGGATAAAGGAACATGCTAAAGTCTCAACTGTGGTCAACAAAAGTTATACTAGAACCTCCAAACCTGCTGAACAAATCAAAGTAGAACCTAGTGTTGATATGGTTAAAGATCTCTTGGTTGAAAATATAGATGGGCATGTTATTTACTTCTGTGATGAAGCTGCTAGAATTGCCAAACCCGATGAAAAAGATAAACATAGACCCATTGTTGGCATGCCTGTTGTCTCAGTTAAAATAGGAGATCACTGTAATCATGGTTTATGCGACATAGGTGCTAGTGTTAGTGCCATTCCTTTTACCTTATATCAAGAAATTATGAATGATATAGCGCCCGCTGAAATAGAAGGCATAGATGTTACTATTAAACTTGCTAATAGGGACAACATCACACCACTTGGGATTGTTAGAGATGTTGAAGTCTTGTGTGGGAAAATAAAATACCCTACTAATTTTCTTGTTCTTGGTTCCCCACAAGATGACTTTTGTCCCATTATCTTTGGTAGACCTTTCTTGAGCACCGTCAATGCTAAAATAGATTGTGAGAAACAAACCATCGGTGTTAGTTTTGGTAATGAGTCTCATGAGTTTAATTTTTCCAAGTTTAGTAGAAAACATCATAAGGAAGAATTGTCTAGTAAGGATGAAATAATTGGTCTTGCTTCTATTGTTGTGCCTCCTACCGATCCACTAGAACAATATCTGCTAGACCACGAAAATGATATGCATCTGCATGAAAAAATGAAATAGATAAGATTTTCTTTGAACAACGTCCTCTGCTTAAACACAATTTGCCTATTGAAACTCTAGGAGGTCCTCCTCCACCTAAAGGTGATCCTGTGTTTGAATTAAAACAATTGCCAGACACTTTGAAATATGCTTATCTTGATGAGAAAAAGATTTATCCTGTTATTATTAGTGCTAACCTTTCAGAACATGAAGAAGAAAGATTATTGAAAGTTCTGAAGAAGCACCGAGCTGCCATTGGATATACTCTTGATGATTTAAAGGGCATTAGTCCCACTCTCTGTCAGCATAAAATTAATATGGAGCCTGATGCTAAACCCGTTGTTGATCACCAACGACGTTTAAATCCTAAAATGAAAGAAGTGGCAAGAACATAAATACTGAAGCTTCTGGAAGCAGGTATAATCTATCCCATAACTGATAGTAGATGGGTAAGTCCCGTTCATTGTATCCCAAAAAAGGGAGGTATTACTGTTGTTCCTAATGATAAGAATGAACTTATTCCACAAAGAATTGTTACTGGCTACAGAATGGTAATTGATTTTAGAAAACTAAATAAAACTACTAGAAAAGATCATTACCCTCTGCCTTTTATTGATCAAATGTTAGAAAGACTATCAAAGCACACACATTTTTGCTTTATTGATGGATATTCCGGTTTTTCTCAAATACCTGTCCCACAACCTGATCAAGAGAAAACCACCTTTACTTGCCCTTTTGGAACTTATGCTTATAGACATATGCCTTTTGGTTTATCCAATGCACCTGCTACCTTTCAAAGATGTATGACTACTATATTCTCTGATATTTGTGAAAAGATTGTTGAGGTTTTCATGGATGATTTTTTCGTTTACAGAACTTCCTTTGATGATTGCTTGAGCAACCTTGATCGAGTTTTGTAGAGATGCGAGCAAACTAATCTCGTCTTGAATTGGGAGAAGTGCCACTTTATGGTTAATGAAGGTATTGTCTTGGGACATAAAATTTCTGAATGAGGTATTGAGGTGGATAAAGCTAAAGTTGATGCAATTGAGAAAATGCCATGCCCTAAAGATATCAAAGGTATTCGTAGTTTCCTCGGTCATGCTGGTTTCTATAGGAGATTTATTAAAGACTTCTCTAAAATTTCTAGGCCTCTTACAAATCTTTTACAAAAGGATGTTCCATTTGTTTTTGATGATGATTGTGTAGAAGCCTTTGAAACACTTAAGAAAGCCTTGATTTCTGCACCTATTGTTCAATCACCTGATTGGAACTTGCCTTTTGAAATTATGTGTGATGCTAGTGATTATGCTGTTGGTGCTGTTCTAGGACAAAGAGTCGATAAGAAATTAAATGTTATTCATTATGCTAGTAAAACTCTGGACAGTGCTCAACGAAATTATGCTACTACTGAAAAAGAATTTTTACCAGTTGTATTTGCTTGTGATAAATTTAGATCTTACATTGTTAATTCTAAAGTGATTGTTGACACCGATCATGCTGCTATAAAATATCTTATGGAAAAGAAGGATGCTAAACCTAGACTCATTAGGTGGGTTCTTTTGTTACAATAATTTGATATACATATCACTGATAGAAAGGGAGATGAGAACCCCGTGGCTGATAACTTGTCTAGGTTAGAAAATATTCTTGATGACCCACAACCTATTAATGATAATTTTCCTGATGAACAATTAGCTGCAATAAATGTTTCTCATAACACTCCTTGGTATGCTGACTATGCCAATTATATTGTTGCTAAATATATATCACCTAGCTTCACATACCAACAAAAGAAAAATTCTTCTATGATTTAAGACATTACTTTTGGGATGACCCACATCTTTATAAAGAAGGAGTAGATGGTATTATTAGACGTTGTGTACCTGAGCATGAACAGGGACAAATCCTACGAAAATGTCACTCCGAAGCTTATGGAGGACATCATGCGGGAGATAGAACTGCTCACAAGCTATTGCAATCTAGTTTTTATTGGCCTACTCTCTTCAAGGATGCCCGTAAGGTTATTTTATCTTGTGATGAATGTCAAAGAATTGGTAATATTGGTAAGTGTCAGGAAATGCCTATGAATTATTCTCTTGCTGTTGAACCATTTGATGTTTGGGGATTTGATTACATGGGACCTTTTCCTTCCTCTAATGGGTATACACATATTTTGGTTGCTGTTGATTATGTTACTAAGTGGGTAGAAGCTATTCCAACTAGTAGTGCTGATCACAACACCTCTATTAAAATGCTTAAGGAAGTCATTTTCCCAAGGTTTGGAGTCCCTAGATATTTAATGACTGATGGTGGTTCACATTTTATTCATGGTGCTTTCCGTAAAATGCTTGCTAAATATGATGTTAACCATAGAATTGCATCACCTTATCACCCTCAGTCTAGTGGTCAAGTTGAACTTAGCAATAGAGAAATAAAATTAATATTACAAAAAACTGTCAATAGGTCCCGAAAGAATTGGTCTAAGAAGTTAGATGATGCACTTTGGGCTTATAGAACAGCATATAAAAATCCTATGGGTATGTCTCCGTATAAAATGGTTTATGGAAAAGCTTGTCATTTGCCTCTTGAGTTAGAACATAAAGCATATTGGGCAATTAAAGAACTCAACTATGATTTCAAACTTGCCGGTGAAAAGAGGTTATTTGATATTAGCTCACTAGATGAATGGAGAACCCAAGCCTACGAAAATGCCAAGTTATTTAAAGAAAAAGTTAAAAGATGGCATGACAAAAGAATCCAAACGCATGAGTTCAAAGTTGGAGAATATGTTCTTTTGTACAACTCTCGTTTCAGATTCTTTGCAGGAAAACTCCTCTCCAAATGGGAAGGACCCTATGTTATCGAGGAGGTTTATCGATCCGGAGCCAGCAAGATAAATAATGCCGAAGGTACTAACCCGAAGGTTGTTAATGTGCAGCGAATAAAACATTATATCTCAGGTACGCGCATTAATGTTGAAAGCAATATTATCCAAACTATGACACCGGAAGAACACATAAAGGAAACCTTCCGGAACACCCCAGAATAACTGAAAAAGGAGGAGGTACGTGATACGGTAAGTAAACGGACTCCGAAAAATCCGCAAAAATATTTTTTGTCAGTTTTGGAATATAACAAAAATTAGGAAAATAAGAAACAACCAGGAAGGCACCCCTGGTGGGCACAAGACACCAGGGCGCGCCTGGCGCCCTGGTTGGTTGTGCCCACCTCGGGTACCTTTCGGACTCCGTTTTTCTTCAGCTTGCTTGTTTCCCAAGATAAAAAAATCTTTATATACCCTCCGAACCTATTGACCACCGTATCATGGAGAAATCTTTTGTTTTCTTTTCCTTGCTGTTTTCTGACAGATCCACTCCACCATGGTCGCTTCAAGCTCCTCCAAAGACAAGTTCTTCGAAAACGTCATCAACCCATATTTGCGAGAGGTGATGCAGCACCCTCAGGCTATCCAGATGCATGAAGGGGTGCTGCATATCCACGATGTGCAAGGCCCCAATGGGACGGGATCCGTGGAGGCTAGGCTTGAAGCTATGGAGCAGGAAGTCTTTCGGTGCAAGGGGATGGTAGAACGTGGACTCAATGCCAATCACCTCATGATCGCGGACTACACCCGTGATCTCAAGGTGGATGGCAAGTCCATGAAGGACATCATCTTCACCTTCAACAAGCAAATCAACTTCCTCCAAAGCCATATCTATGATCTCCAAAACCAAGTCTTTGAATATGAGGCGAGGTTTAAAGGTATGAGTTTGGCTGCCAATTGCACCACCCGTGGACTCACTCCTCCTCTTATGATGGTGAGCCCTTGCCATGGAAACCCGAGGATAACATTGCCACTACTTCATCACCACCACCTCCTTCTTCATCACCAAAGGAAAATTGAGTATCGGGTATGGGCACTCCCCTTGGCTTGTGCCAAGCTTGGGGGAGGTGCCCCGGTATCGTATCAGGTCCACTATCTTTTGCCTTTACTTATCTTAGTTCGATCCACAGTTATCTTTTGCTTTAGATGAATAAAAGTTTAGTTCGATCCTTTCTTTTCGAGTGTTTGCTTAGTGATCTATCTTTGTAATCGTGTGCAAGATATATATAATAAAGTTTAGTTTGAGTTTTGTTTTCTTTACTTTCATGTTCAATAAAAAGAAAGGAAATAAATGAAAAAGAGCATATGCTAATTTTATGGTAAGTAATGACATCACATAAGGAAGAGTATGAGTAGAAAATTTTATTGGAGATTGAGAAACATAGCATTGGTCAATGATGCAATTCATGAAAGAATTAATAAGGGAAGAGAAGATTCACATGCAAATACACTATCTTGGACATCTTCTTTGATTGTGAGCCCCCATCAAAATATTATATGCCAAAATTGTTGACGTTGGACAAGGAAGACAACGTAATGCTTTATGTTTGTTCATATTCACATAGAAGTTATATTGTCATAGATCCTTTAACATGTGGTGCTTGCCCCCATCTTTGCTAGCCAAAAATTCCGCATACTACTCGTGCATCCAAAAACCTTTAAACCCAAATCTTATTTTGAGAGACCACCATACCTACCTATGGATTGAGTAAGATCCTTCAAGTAAGTTGTCATCGGTGCAAAAAGGGCAATAAAAATTGCTTCTAAAAGTGTTGGATCATTTAGTGTAAGAGAAAATTGAGCGTTGTACGAACTTGTGATGGCAAAGAATAAAAGCGACAGACTGCATAATAAAGGTTGCTATCATAAGGGGCAATATAACGTGACGTTCTTTTGCACTAAGAGATTGAGCATATAAACAATTAAGCGCATGGCAACCTCTGCTTCCCTCTGCGAAGGGCCTATCTTTTACTTTTATGTATTTACTTTTATGCATGAGTCAAAGTTCTTCTCTCTATTCCTTTTTATTTTCTCTTTTGGCAAGCATCATGTGGTGAGGAAAGATCTAGGAACATATATCCAATTGGATATGAGTAGCATGAGTTATTATTGTTGACATCACCCTCGAGGTGAGTATGTTGGGAGGCGAATCTATAAGCCCCTATCTTCCTATGTGTCCGGTTGAAACGTTTTGCTCATGTGTATGCGGTGAGTGTTAGCAATCATAGAAGACTATATGATGGTTGAGTATGTGGACTTGCCAAAAAGGCTCCGATACGTGACCCTTCCTGAAAAGATGATGAATTATAGTTGCAAAGTTGACTGAAAACATAGTATGTTGGTTTTCAATAGAGTTTATGATTTATACTTCGATGTTGTGATGAATTGTTACTTGTTCATGAGAAGTTATATGATAACAGTTCTATGATAAAGTTCTATGTTAAAGATTGTTGCTGTTATAATAATATACATGATGCTTCTATGTCCGTATTTTGTTTTTATCGACACCTCTCTCTCTAAGCATGTGGACATGTTTTTCAATTTTGGTTTTCGCTTGAGGACAAGCGAGGTCTAAGCTTGGGGGAGTTGATACGTCCATTTTGCATCATGTTTTCCTACTATTATTTATGATGTTTTTATGCATAATAATGCTTTTTGGAGTAATTCTAATGCCTTTTCTCTCATAATATGCAAGGTTCACACAAAGAGGGAGAATTCCGGCAGCTGGAAATCTGGACCTAAAAAAGCTACGTCAGGCTACCTATTCTGCACAACTCCAAATGAGCTAAAACTTCACAAGGAATTTTTATGGAATATATAAGAATTATTGGAGACAATAAGTACCAGATGGGGCCCACCAGGTGGGCACAACCGACCTGGGCGCGCCAGGGAGCCCAGGCGCGCCCTGGTGGGTTGTGCCCTCCTCGGCCCACCTCCGGTGCCCCTCTTCTGGTATCTAAGTCATTTTGACCTAGAAAAAATAAGGAGAAGACTTTGGGGACGAAGCGCCGCCGTCTCGAGGCGGAACTTGGGCAGGAGCACTTTTGCCCTCCGGCGGAGCGATTCTGCCGGGGGAACTTCCCTCCCGGAGGGGGAAATCATCGTCATCATCATCACCAACAACTCTCCCATCTTGGGGAGGGCAATCTCCATCAACATCTTCAACAGCACCATCTCCTCTCAAACCCTAGTTCATCTCTTGTGTTCAATCTTTGTACCGGAACTATAGATTGGTACTTGTGGGTGACTAGTAGTGTTGATTACATCTTGTAGTTGATTACTATATGGTTTATTTGGTGGAAGATTATATGTTCAGATCCATTATGCTATTTAATACCCCTCTGATATTTAGCATGATTATCATTAGTGAGTAGTTACTTTTGTTCTTGAGGTCACGGGAGAAATCTTGTTGCAAGTAATCATGTGAACTTGATATGTGTTCGATATTTTGATGATATGTATGTTGTGATTCCCTTAGTGGTGTCATGTGAACGTCGACTACATGGCACTTCACCTTATTAGGGCCTAAGGGAATGCATTGTGGAGTAGTTATTAGATGATGGGTTGCGAGAGTGACAGAAGCTTAAACCCTAGTTTATGCGCTATTCCGTAAGGGACTGATTTGGATCCAAAAGTTTAATGCTATGGTTAGATTTATTCTTAATACTTTTCTCGTAGTTGCGGATGCTTGCGAGGGTGTTAATCATAAGTAGGAGGGTTGTTCAAGTAAGAACAGCACCTAAGCACCGGTCCACCCACATATCAAATTATCAAAGTAGCGAACACAAATCAAACCAACATGATGAAAGTGACTAGATGAAATTCCCGTGTACCCTCAAGAACGCTTTGCTTATCATAAGAGACCGTTTTGGCCTGTCCTTTGCATCAAAAGGATTGGGCTACCTTGCTGCACTTTTGTTACCATTACCGTTACTTGCTCGTTACAAATTATCTTGCTACCAAACTACTCGTTACTTATAATTTCAGTGCTTGCAGACATTACCTTGCTGAAAACCGCTTGTCATTTCCTTCTGCTCCTCATTGGGTTCGACACTCTTACTTATCGAAAGGACTACGACTGATCCCCTATACTTGTGGGTCATCAGTGTCTTATGGAGGCTGTGGGCCTCTATTTGCGTTGATTCCACCTCACAAAAATCACATATATTCTAAAATAATTCTCTGTAAAATTTTATTGCATTTGGACTTCATTTGATATGGATATTCTGTGAAACAAAAAACATGCAACAAACAGGAACTGGCACTGGATCAATATGTTAGTCCAATAAATCATATAAAATGTAGCCAAAAGTATGTAAAAGTTGTATAATGTTGGCATGGAACAATAAAAAATTATAGATACGATGGAGACATATCAATATGCTGCCACGGTCTGAACTGATCTCCTTCGGAATGCCATGGAGTGACATAATTCTGGAGATATACAAGTTTGCTAATTGACTAGCAGTGATAGTCTCCTTGACTAGAAGAAAGTGTGCGACTTTCGAGAGTTGGTCGATGACGACAAAGATAGCATCATTACCTTTCTGTGACTTGGGAAGGCCAGTGACGAAGTCAATCTGAATCTTATCCCATTTCCATTCAGGAATAGGGAGTGGTTGCAGAAGTCCAGCCGGTTTCTGATGTTCTGCATTGACGCGATGGCAAACGTCACATTCTTCGATATACCAAGTAATATCTTGCTTCATCTTGGACCACCAGTACTTATGACGAATGTCTAAGTACATCTTGGTACTTCCCAGATGAATAGAGAGAGGGGTGCCATGTGCTTCTTTCATCACCTTCTCTGTCATAAGCTCGAACCGGGGAACCACAATGTGATCCTGATGCGGCTTGAAACTGCATCGGTATTTCCCCAAAGAGGAAGGGATGATGCAGTACAGCTACGGTAGGTATTTCCCTCGGTTATGAAACCAAGGTATCAATCCAGTAGGAGGACCAAGCAACACTATGTAAACGGTACCTGCACACAAAGAACAAATACTTGCAACCCGACATGTAAGAGGTGCCAGAGCTCAAAGCTTAAATTGAGAGATAAAATATTTTGAGAGGCATGCTTTTCCCATCAACGAAAATGACCGAGTAATTCCCAACACTTTCCATGCTAGATACATCATAGGCGGTTCCCAAACATAAAATAAAGTTTATTCTTTTTTCCACCATACTTTCACACTCCACGGCTAGCCGTATCCACGGGTACCATCCATACCAACACTTTCCAAGGAATTTATTATTTGACAACATAAAGTAAATTTCTTTTTCATTTCGGGACTGGGCATCCCTATTACTGCCACACTCTCGTGTAATGACAAGTGAATAAACACTCATCTTGAGAATAACACAACTAGCATGGAAAATATTGGCCACCCCCTGTGGCGTAATGAGCGGTACGGGCACACAAAAAAGGAAATTCATTTTGAAAATTAGAGTTGGCACATACAAATTTACTTAGAACGGCACGGAAATACTGCATTTATGTAGGCATGGTGGACTCATATGGCAAAACTGGGTTTAAGGGTTTTGGATGCACAAGTATTATTTCTACTTAGTATAAGTGGAGGCTAGCAAAAAGATTGAGAAGCAACCAACCAAGAAACAAAAATTCTCATAAACGAGCATTAAGCATAACTAACACCGAATAATGCACCACAAGTAGGATGTAATTTCATTGCATAACTATTGACTTTTGTGCTTGCATAGGGAATCACAAACCTTAACACCAATATTCTTACTAAAGCATAATTACTCACCAACATGACTCCCATATTACTATCATCATGTCTCAAAACTATTACAAGGAATCAAGTTTATTTTATCCAATGATCTTCATGAAAGTTTTTATTATATCCCTCTTGAATATCTATCACTTTGGGACTAATTTCATATATTGCAATTGCTTTTGAAAAGCTCAAATAAATTTAAGTGAAGAACATGAGCATAAAAAATTTCATCTCTCAAAATAATATAAGTGAAGCATGAGAGAATTTCTTCAAAATTTTACTAACTCTCAAATTAATCTAAGTGAAGCATGAGAGTATTTCCTCAAAAATTTCAAAGCACACCGTGCTCAAAAAGATATAAGTGAAGCACTAGAGCAATTCCATGGCTAAAAAAAATGAAGTGAAGCATATAGAGCAATTTTAACAAATCATAGCATAATTTTGGTTCTCTCAAATAGGTGTGTCCAGCAAGGATACTTGTGACAAACTAAAAAGCAAAACAAGCAAAGACTCATATAATACTAGACGCTCCAAGCAAAACTCATGATATGTGACGAATAAAAATATAGCTCCAAGTAAAGTACCGATGGTCGTTAGAGGAAAGAGGGGATGCCTTCCGGGGCATCCCCAAGCTTAGTTTCTTGGTTCTCCTTGAATATTAACTTGGGGTGCCATGCGGCATCCCAAAGCTTAGGCTCTTGACACTCCTTATTCCTTCATCCATTGTGATTTCATCCAAAACTTGAAAACTTCAATCACACAAAACTTAACAAAACCTTCATGAGATCCGTTAGTATAAGAAAACCAATATTTACTTTAAGTAATGTTGCAAACCCATTAAAATTTTGTTATTGCATTATATATACTGTATTCTAACTTTACCATGGCTTATACCCTTCAATACAATCCATAGATTCATCAAAATAAGCACACAATGCAAAGAAAACAGAATCTGTCAAAAACAGAACAGTCTGTAAAGATGCGAATTGTTCTCATACTTCTGTAACTACGAAAGTTCTGAAACACTAGGTTCACATAGGAAATTTGTATATCAATCTTGTGTAAAAAAATCTGAATTTTTATTCGCTTCTGTGAATTTAAACAATTCTGTTACTGGACGTAAAAGTTTCTGCTTTTCAACAGGATCAAATCAATTATCACCCAAAGCTATCCCAAATGCTTTACTTGGCACAAAAACTAACTAAAACATAAAAAAAACAATTAGAACAGAGGCATAATTGTGTGAACACACAAAAATAGAAATAAAAAGAGAAAAGTATTTTATTCATTGGGTTGCCTCCCAACAAGCTCTTTCTTTATAGCCATTAAGATTGGCTTAAGATTTTATTGATGCTCACATGAAAGATAATAATTGAAACATAAAGAGAGCATCGTAAAACATGTGACAAATATATTTAAGTCTAACATACTTCCTATGCATAGGCATTTCATAAGCAAACAAATTATCTAGGCAAGCGAAAACTAGCATATGCAAGGAAGAAGAAGGAAATAATAGCAATCTCAACATAACGAGAGGTAGTTTAGTAACATGAAATTTTCTAAAACCATGTTTTCCTCTCTCATAATAATTACATGTAAGATCATAATCAAATTAAACAATATAGATATCATATAAAATTTTCTCTTCATGATCCACATGCAAGAAAGTTGACACTCTTCCAAAATAGTGGGATTATCATCAAATAAAGTCGTGACCTCTCCAAGCCCAGTTTTATAAAAAAATTCATAAGATTGATCATTCTCCAAAAGTAGTGGGATCATTATTACCTAGAGTTGACACTCTTCCAAACCCACTTTCAATATTATTGCAAACACTATTATCAATATCATATTCATCATGAGGCTTAAATAAATTTTCAAGATCATAAGAAGAATCACCCCAATCATGATCATTACAATAAGTAGTGGACATAGAAAAATTAGCATCCCCAAGCTTGGGGTTTTGCATATTATTAGCACAATTTACATTAATAGAATTTATAATAACATCATTGCAATCATGCTTTTCATTCGAGGAGCTATCATGAATCACTTTATAAATTTCTTCTTTTAACACTTCATCACAATTTTCAGATTCATGAATCTCAAGAAAAACTTCATAAAGATAATCTAGTGAACTCAATTCACTAGCAATTGGTTCATCATAACTGGATCTCTTAAAAAGATTAGCAAGTGGATGAGGATCCATATCAATATATTTTTAGCAAGTGAAGATGCAAGAGAAAAGAGGGCACATGGTAACACAAGCAAAGATAGAAAACAAGCAAAAAGGCAGACGGAAAAAAGGCAAAGAAAAAGGTGAATATTTTGTGAAGTGGGGGAGATGAAAACGAGAGGCAAATGGCAAATAATGTAAATTGCAAGGAGATGAGATTTGTGATTAGGAACCTGATAGATGTTGATGATGTCTCCCCGGCAACGGCGCCAGAAATTGGCAAGTTGACGGGAGACTATCTTGACTTGATCCTCCCCGGCAACGGCGCTAGAAATTCCTTTTGATGTGGCTTGAAACTGCGTTGGTATTTCCCCAAAGAGGAAGGGATGATGCAGTATAGCTACGATAGGTATTTCCCTCAGTTATGAAACCAAGGTATCAATCCAGTAGGAGGACCAAGCAACACTATGTAAACGGTACCTGCACACAAAGAACAAATACTTGCAACCCGGCGCATAATAGAGGTTGTGAATCTCTCTCTGGTAAAAAGATAGATTGGTTTGTATGAGATTGGATAAATAGATCTGGATAAAACATGAAATAAAAGATGCAAATAAAAAGTGCAGCAAAGTATTTTTGGGTTTTTGGAATAATAGATCTTAAAACAAATGCGATGAAAAATAGATGTGAAAGCAATATGATGAAAGATAGACCCCGGGGCCGTAGATTTCACTAGTGGCTTCTCTCGAGAAAATAGCATACGGTGGGTGACGAAGACATGTACCTAGGGTAGGGTAATAGGCCTGACCTAGACACCCTTACCCGAGGTCACTGCCCTAAGGCCAAGGACATTCAAAGGATAGCACCATCTACCGACTGAAATCGCCACAGGGTGCAACCCACTCGACCAACAGTTCACTCGGATAACCCAATTCCATTCGACCGGGGTGTACTCACTCGACCACACCAGAAACCACTCGGAAGACAGAAGATCTAAGGTCACTCAGGATGGCAAGGGTCAGGCGTTCACTCCGTAGTCTTAATGATCATTTATTTTCCTTTATTGCTGGCGTTATCAGTAACGTCCTGTCTTTATAGACATTGAACCCCTTGTAACGTGGGACGGTTGGGGTCCTGGCGCACTCTATATAAGCCACCCCCCTCCTTAGGCATAAGGGTTCGCACCCCCTGTAAGTTCACGCATAATTCAATCGACCGAGCCTCCGGGCACCGAGACGTAGGGCTGTTACTTCTCCAAGAAGGGCCTGAACTCGTAGATCTTGCATGCACAACCTCACCGTAGCTAGGATCCTGCCTCCTCATACCTACCCCCCATTCTACTGTCAGACTTAGAACCACGACAGTTGGCGCCCACCGTGGGGCTGGTGTCTTAGCGACTTTCCGGTGAGGTTGCGATTTTCTCCGTTTCCCATCATCATGGTTTCGGGTGGAGGTTTGGCTGAGGGCCACGAGATCCGTCTCGGCGCGCTCGTCTTCATCGCCGACGACTTCGCCTGGCTCCATGAGGCCCCCCTCGACGTCGAGACGTTCCCCGTCCGCGGGGCGACACACTTTCGCGCATGTGTCCGCGGCGTCCTTCTGCGGCAGCCGTCGACCCAATATCGGTCGTTTCCTACGGCGTCTTCGTTCCCCGCTGTTCGCCGTCGCAAGTGATCCGGTCGATCGCGGCTTCAGCGGTGGGTGAAGCATGCAGTGGCACGTCAATCGGCCACCCCTCAAGTCGCGGCAATCGAGCCCGATGAATCTCTCTACGGCCTGTTCAATCTGTCGACTGGCTCCGTCGAGACTCTGTCCGAATGCGACAGCAGCGATCCTGCGGCGGAGGTCCTGATGGTCGACACGCCGCGTAGCCCACCTGGCATGCGTCGCAACGGAGGCGGCGACGGCGGTGGCGATCCGTCGCGTGTTCACGAGGAATACCACCCCGAAGCCCTCTCCTCACAGCGGAGGGAGGAACTTCACCGCTATAACAAGGAAGACTCCACACGCCCATCGTCGGAGAGACCTCTGAGGCTCGGGCCTTGGAGGCAGCGCGCTTGGCCACTTTGGCTGAATGCACTCGACTGGAAAATCTTCAGCATGCACTCGACGAACATGCTCGGCAGCGGATTCCTGAGTCCAGTCGACGGCGGCAATTGTTCCCTCCTGAACCTCAGGTATACCGCACTCCAATTCAGAATCTTGCAGCCGCAGCTCATATAGCAGAATCCATCCAGCCATCCCAGTCAGAAGCTGGACGAGGTTTGATGCAGATCCGGGCTCTGCTCCGGGCGGCAGGAGACCAAAACACTGCAGTATCACAATCGCGTAACAGAATCCATAGCAGATCTGTGGTGGCTGACACAGTTCAGTCGGCTCACAGCCCAAGATCGCCTCCACGGTGTGAGGGGCGGGTGCATCGCCAGGATCAGCACTTGGGTCGGATCCACGAGCAGTACGATCATCGACTCGGCCGTGATGACCGCCGTCGAGCGCCTACACCCCCTCCGAGAAGCGGATCATATGTGCCTCGGCACTATGATGACAGGCGCCCGTACAGCGGAGGGCGGAGGATGCCGGTCGACCCAAGAGAGCCAGGGTTTGATGCGAGGTCAATTTTAGTGCAAGGTTTGGTCGACAGGAACCGAGCACACAGAGAGGGGCAACGCAGGGATCGCCCGAGTGGAGGCAGGATTCATGTTTCGGGTCCCGAGTGTTTTAGCAGAGCTATCAGAGCCGCTGAGATCCCCCCAACTTCAGGTTGGCGACTGGGGTTAGTAAGTTCACCGGTGAGTCGAAGCCTGACACTTGGCTGGAAGATTACCGAGTGGCTGTCCAGATCGGTGGTGGAAATGATGAGGTAGCTATGAAACACCTTCCTCTCATGCTGGAAGGGTCGGCCAGAGCATGGCTGAATCAGTTGGCTCCAGGCAGTATATTCAGCTGGGAGGAGTTAGCCCGAGTGTTTGTCAGGACATTCGAGGGCACATGCAAACGACCTGCGGGGTTGACAGAATTGCAACATTGTGTACAGAAGCCGAATGAAACTCTGAGGGATTACATCCAAAGATGGACCACATTACACCACACAGTAGAAAATGTATCCCAACACCAGGCAGTTTGTGCCTTCAAGGAAGGCGTTCGGTATCAAGAGCTTAACTTGAAATTCGGTCGGACAGGAGATATGTCTCTGACCCGAATGATGGAAATAGCCACCCGGTACGCTAATGGTGAAGAAGAGGACCGACTCCGCAGTGGGAAGGGCAAGCCAGTCGCCCAAGACACCGGAGTGGGTCGGAAGCAGAAACGCAAAGCCGAGCCAGCAGGTCCTGGTGAAGCTGCAGTTGTAACTCAAGGGAAATTCAAGGGGAAGCCCAAGGGACCCTGGATCCCCAAGAAGGTGAAAGATCAGGCTGGGAACGATGTGTTGGACTTGCCATGTCACATTCACACCAAGAAGGATGAAGAGGGAAATCTGATTTATCCCAAACATACCACTCGACAATGTCGGCTCCTGATCCAGCAGTTCCGAGAGAAACAGCCCAATGAAAAGGAAAAAGAGTCTGACAAGGATGGTGATCAGGAAGAAGATGATGACGGTTTCCCTAACGTCAATTCCACTTTGATGATTTTTGCTGACATTGAGAGTAAAAGTCGACTGAAAGTCATCAACAGAGAGGTAAACATGGTTGCTCCGGCAACGACGACATATTTGAAATGGTCAAAGACTCCCATCACATTCGACCAATCTGACCACCCACCGCACATCGCCACCCCCGGGAGGCAAGCGTTTGTGGTCGACCCGGTCGTTGGGGGCACCCGACTGACCAAAGTCTTGATGGATGGTGGCAGCGGCTTGAACATTTTGTATGCAGAGACTCTTCGTGGGATGGGCATTCCAATGTCCAGGCTCAGTGAGAGCAACATGTGGTTCCACGGTGTCATTCCAGGGAAGAAAGCTGATTCACTCAGACAGATCACTCTTGACGTGGTTTTCGGTGACTCAAAGAATTACCGCAAGGAGAAGCTGACATTTGAAGTTGTGGATTTTCACAGTGCCTATCATGCTATTCTGGGCAGAACTGCATATGCCCGTTTCATGGCTCGACCGTGTTACGTGTACCTCAAGCTGAAGATGCCTGGCCCCAGGGGCGTGATCACGGTCACTGGCAATCGGCAACGAGCAGAAGAGTGCCTCCAGAAGGGCTCTAAGATTGCCGATGAACAGATGGCAGCGATTGAAATGGAAGAATATAAGAAGACTGCAGATCCGAGTGATTTGTTGTGCGCTAAGAAGCCTGCTTCCGAGTCTGCATTTTAGTCGTCCGGTGAAACAAAGCCTATTCACATTCACCCGACCGATCCCAGTGCTGCACCGACTCATATCTCAACAACACTCGACAGCAAATAGGAAGAAGCGCTCATCCAGTTCCTCCGTGAGAACTGGGACATCTTCGCATGGAAGCCGTCTGACATGCCGGGTGTACCCAGGGGGCTGGCTGAGCACCGTGAAAGAGCACCTCCGTCGGTCCGCTGCGGAGAAGAGAAAGGCAATCGGCGAAGAGGTGGCTCGGCTTTTGGCAGCTGAGTTCATCCGCGAGATTTACCACTCCGAGTGGCTCGCCAATGTTGTCATGGTTCCCAAGAAGGACGATTCACTCCGTATGTGCATTGATTTCAAGCATATCAATCGGGCCTGCCCGAAAGATCATTTTCCTCTCCCCCGCATCGATCAGATAGTCGACTCAACTGCGGGATGTGAACGATTGTCCTTCCTGGATGCATATTCCGGGTACCATCAGATCCGACTGTATGGACCTGATGAAATAAAAACAGCTTTTATCACCCCATTCGGGTGCTTTTGCTACATCACCATGCCCTTTGGTCTCAAAAATGCTGGTGCCACATTCATGCGCTTGATACAGAAGTGTCTGCTAGCTCAAATCAGTCAGAATGTGGAAGCATACATGGATGACATCGTGGTTAAGTCGCGCAAAGGTTCTGACCTGCTGACTGACCTTGCCGAAACCTTTGCCAATTTGAGAAGATATGATATCAAGCTTAATCCATCGAAGTGTACATTTGGAGTTCCAGGTGGAAAGTTACTCGGTTTCCTCGTTTCCGAACGTGGGATCGATGCAAACCCAGAGAAAGTTGGTGCAATCCTCCGAATGAAACGCCCTGTGCGTGTACACGGCGTTCAGAAGCTTACTGGTTGTTTGGCCGCTTTGAGTCGATTCATCTCTCGCCTCGGTGAAAAGGCATTGCCTCTTTACCGACTGATGAAGAAATCTGATAAGTTCGAGTGGACTCCTGAAGCTGACGCAGCGTTTGCAGAGCTCAAAGCCCTGCTTTCCACCCAGCCGGTGCTTGCTGCTCCAATCAGCAAAGAGCCTTTACTACTTTATATAGCAGCCACTGGACAGGTTGTCAGTACAGTACTCACGGTCGAGCGGGAAGAAGAAGGTAAAACCTACAAGGTTCAACGCCCAGTATACTATATTTCTGAAGTCTTAACTCCATCCAAGCAGAGATATCCACATTATCAGAAGCTTGTCTATGGAATCTACTTGACCACAAAGAAGGTTGCACATTACTTCTCAGATCATTCGATTACAGTCATCAGCGATGCTGCATTGTCAGAAGTTCTGAACAACAGAGATGCAACTGGCCGAGTGGCAAAGTGGGCGATTGAACTCCTTCCGCTGGATATCAAGTTCGAGGCAAAGAAAGCGATCAAGTCTCAAGCGATAGCAGATTTCCTCGTCGAGTGGATTGAACAACAGTTACCGACCCAGATACAGTCGGAACATTGGACTATGTTCTTCGACGGGTCCAAGATGTTGAATGGTTCAGGCGCTGGAGTGGTCCTGGTATCTCCACGAGGCGACAACCTCAGATATGTTCTCCAGATTCACTTTGATTCCTCCAACAATGAAGCTGAATATGAGGCACTCTTGTATGGGTTGCGTATGGCCATTTCACTCGGTGTCCGCCGCCTAATGGTTTACGGTGACTCAGATTTAGTGGTTAATCAAGTGATGAAGGAGTGGGACGTCAGGAGCCAAGCTATGACTGGTTATTGCAATGCGGTGAGAAAGTTAGAAAAGAAGTTTGAAGGGCTAGAGCTCCACCATATACCCCGACTGAAGAATCAAGCAGCTGATGACTTGGCGAAAATAATATCCAAGCGGGAGCCTATTCCCAGCAATGTATTTTTGGAGCATATTCACGCACCATCAGTTCAAGAAGATCCCTTCACTGAAGAGCCCCCACAGCCTAAAAGTTCCACTGATCTGACTGATGTTGAAATCCCAGCTGTGGTCGACTTGATCATGGAAGTTTTGATTGTTATTCCTGATTGGACAGTGCCGTATATCGCATATATTCTCAGGAAAGAGCTTCCAGAGGATGAAGAAGAGGCTCGCCAGATTGTCCGTCGATCCAAAGCCTTCACAGTAATGGGGGAGCAACTCTATAGAGAAAGTGTCACTGGGGTCGTTCAGAAATGCATCACTCCGGAACAAGGCCGAATGATCCTCGATGATATTCACTCGGGAACCTGTGGTCACCATGCGTCTTCTCGGGCCATCGTGGCCAAAGCGTATCGAGCAGGGTTTTATTGGCCGCGGGCAAATGAGATGGCAAAGGAAATAATTGACAAATGTGAGGGCTGTCAGTTCTACTCCAACATGTCCCACAAACCCGCTTCAGCCCTGAAGACCATTCCACTCGTCTGGCCATTCGCTGTTTGGGGTTTGGATATTGTGGGACCTCTGAAGACTGGCAGGAGTGGTTTCACCCATGTGCTTGTAGCAGTCGACAAGTTCACCAAGTGGATCGAAGCTAAACCTGTCAAAAACCTGGATGCAAGTACTGCAGTCAGCGTCATCAGAGGGTTAACATTTAGATATGGAGTCCCACACAGCATCATCACGGATAATGGGTCGAACTTTGATTCTGATGATTTTCGAGCTTTCTGTACATCCCAAGGTACTCGGGTCGATTATGCTTCAGTCGCCCACCCTCAGTCGAATGGACAGGCAGAAAGAGCGAACGGTTTGATTCTCAAAGGGCTGAAACCTCGATTGATGCGCGACCTCAAACATGCGGCCGGCGCTTGGGTAGATGAGCTACCGTCAGTCCTTTGGGGATGACGAACAACACCAAATCGGTCGACTGGTCGAACCCCCTTCTTCATGGTCTATGGGGCTGAGGCTGTGCTGCCGAGTGACTTGCTTCACAATGCGCCCCGAGTAGAACTTTTTTCAGAAGCTGAAGCAGAACGAGCTCGAGAAGATGCTGTTGATCTTCTAAAAGAAGAAAGAGAGATGGCCTTGATCCGATCGACCATTTATCAGCAAGACCTTCGTCGATTATATGCCAGAAATGTGAAGGGTCGAGCATTTCAGGAAGGGGACCTTGTGCTCCGAGTGGACCAGCAACGGCCTCACAAACTTGCCCCCGCTTGGGAAGGTCCCTTCATCGTCACCAAGGTGCTTCACAACGGAGCGTATCACCTCTACAATGTGGAGCATAATAAAGATGAGCCACGCGCTTGGAATGCGGAGCTACTCCGCCGTTTTTATACTTAAGTGTTCAGACTGATGAGATGTAATAAAGAGTACCTTTCAGTTTGTTTATCAAAGACATGGTTTTACAGTCTCCTAAATGATTGTTGTTACTAATACATGTGTCCAAAAATCCCCCAGTGGGTGGCTTAGCCGCGAATCCGATTCGCCTAAGTTTAAAAAATCCTACCGAGTGATGAGCAACCCTCTCACTCGGGGGCTTAGCTGCAGTCCTGTACTTGCCTAAGTTTAAAAAAATCCTACCGAGTGATGAGCAACCCTCTCACTCGGAGGCTTAGCTGCAGTCATGTACTCGCCTAAGTTTAAAAAATCCTACCGAGTGATGAGCAACCCTCTCACTCGGGGGCTTAGCTGCAGTCATGTACTCGCCTAATTTAAAAATCCTACCGAGTGATGAGCAACCCTCTCACTCGGGGGCTTAGCTGCACTCCTGTACTCGCCTAAGTTTAAAAAAAAATCCTACCGAGTGATGAGCAACCCTCTCACTCGGGGGCTTAGCTGCAGTCCTGTACTCGCCTAAGTTTAAAAAAAATCTACCGAGTGTGAGCAACCCTCTCACTCGGGGCTTAGTGCAGTCCTGTACTCGCCTAAGTTTAAAAAATCCTACCGAGTGATGAGCAACCCTCTCACTCGGGGGCTTAGCTGCAGTCCTTTACTCGCCAGTTTAAAAAATCCTACCGAGTGATGAGCAACCCTCTCACACGGGGCTTAGCTGCAGTCCTGTACTCGCCTAAGTTTAAAAAATCCTACCGAGTGATGAGCAGCCCTCCACTCGGAGGCTTAGCTGCAGTCCTGTACTCGCCTAAGTTTCAAAAATCCTACCGAGTGATGAGCAACCCTCTCACTCGAAGGCTTAGCTGCAGTCCTGTACTCGCCTAAGTTTAAAAAATCCTACAGAGTGATGAGCAACCCTCTCACTCGGGGGCTTAGCTGCAGTCCTGTACTCACCTAAGTTTAAAAAAATCCTACCGAGTGATGAGCAACCCTCTCACTCAGAGGCTTAGCTGCAGTCCTGTACTCGCCTAAGTGTAAAACATTCTCCATCCTGATCTGCAAGGACGACGAGGTGCAGGTCGTCCGCGATCCTCTCCTCAGAACTGCGTCTGTTCCGAGTGAAGATACAAGTTCCACTTGGAAATAAAAACAAGCATATTTAAGGGCAAACTAAGTTCGGACGAAGGAGCTTAAAAGTTCTCGGGCATCAGGCCCGAAGGAGTTTTACGGTTACAAAATCACTCGGCATACCGAGGCAAATTGAACCGGATCATAAAAGTTCGGACGAAGGAGCTCAAAGTACTCGGGCATCAGGCCCGAAGGAGTTTTACGGTTACAGAATCACTCGGCATACCGAGGCAAATTGAATCAGATCATAAAAGTTTCATTCACTCCGCAGAGGGGCTGGCAGGCTCGACAAACTCATCCAGGTCGATTCCATCTGCGATTCGAGTAGCAGCAGCAATGAAGGTCTCCATGAAAGACTGGAAGTCGAGTTTCTTGGTGTTGGCGACCTTGATTGCCGCTAGCTTCTCTTCTCTGGCTTCCTTGCAGTGGACGCGAACCAGGGACAAAGCTACGTCAGCACCGCATCGAGCAGCGGACTTCTCCCACTCCTGCACTCGATCAGGAATTTCGTTAAGCCGAGTCATCAGAGACTCGAGATCGTTTCGGAGCATGTCCCCTGGCCAGAGCGCTGTGTCGATCCGCGAAACTACAACCTTGAGTCGAGCAAGATATTCCAAGGCACTGGCAAGGCGAGACTCCAGTCAGAGCACATTCATGGCTGCTTCATCTTTGACAGGGGAGTTGATGGGGTCCAAGTTCATCTCGACTCGCCCAATTTCTTCCTCGAAGTCTTGACAGAATTCTGCACTCGCAGAGAAATAATGAGTTGACAGCGGTATGACGAGTCGACGAAAGCAAACCAATCGCACAGAGAAAAGTACCTTCAAGCATGAGGAATAATTTTTTGGCGAGTCCTCCCAGGTAGTTCTCCAGCTCGTCCCTCCTGCGGGTGATGTCTTCTACTTTGTCGGTCAGGGTCCGCTTGTCCTTCTTCAGACGAGTCACTTCTTTGTTGGCTTCGTCAAGAGCAGCCTTCAGCTTGGCATTCTCTCCCTCCAGCTGTCCGACTGAGGCCATCTTTTGGTCGGCAAGCGAGGTTTTGTCTTCGGCGGTTTTCTTCGCAACCGCAAGGTCAAGGTCCTTCTTCTCCAAAGCCTGTCTCATTGTTTCTAGAAAGAATAACATTCGAATCAGAAAAAGGAGGAGAAAATATGGCAAGAGAACCGGTCGACAAGCTCTCCTTACCAGCAGCGTCATCCTTAGCCTTCTGCAAGTTGTTTCGAGCCAACTCCAGGTCAAGATTGAGCTGGATTTGCTTCTTCTCCAAGTCGGCAAACCGGGCTCCAAGATCGCAAGATTTCTGTGTTCAGAAGATAGTCAGTCGGTAGACACAAAGACTACTGCCGAATCAAACATTCGCCAATAGTCTCGGGGACTACACCCAGTGGGTGCACTTAGCGTGCCCCCACTGGTCCGACTCTTTCAATCGACTTGGTCCGTCCAGTCAAAAAAAAACTCAGACCATAGCCGACTGCCCGCAGTCGACTACGGTCTTGGGGACTACACCCAGTGGGTGCACTCAGCGTGCCCCCACTGGTAAAGGTTCCACTCGGCATGATCTGCCCAGCCCGAGTGGAAAAGATCTGTTAAAAGACCCCCGCCGAATCAAACATTCGACGGCGGTCTCGGGGACTACACCCAGTGGGTGCACTCAGCGTGCCCCCTCTGGTTCAGAGATTCGATCAGCACAACCTAGTCGACTCAAGTGGAAAAACTACTCAACAGAAATTAAAACACCCACCGGGTGTGCAGACTGACAATGGGTGTGCAATTAAGGTTCCAAAACGCTCATCCACGGACGTCTTGCGGATAAAGCAGCAGTTTCTAAATATCATATCCTAACAGAACAAGCGTCAAGATGGAGTTCAGTCGGAAGTAAGCTAACCTGGACATTGGCCTGAAGGGCTGAGCTGGCATCATAGGCAGCTTGCCTGGCCTCACGCACCACCTTCATCTGCTCCATCATAACGCCAGCCTGGCGTATAGCCTCCTTGGCAGCACTCACTTGGTCTTCTGGGACGTGATGGGCGGTGGGAGGTGCAGTCGGTGTATCAGTTGCAGTAGCTTGAGAGCTTGAGGCATGAAGTTGGACAGACGGATCAAGGGCCGGCACAGTCGACGACGAAGGACGAACACTCGACAAGGGATTCACAAAAGTAATGGAGGCACGGTTGAAGTCCCCGGATTGCTGGATAGCTGGTTCCGTCGCCGGCGTCGACTGAGGCGTCTTGCTAGCTGGTACCTTCTTGACTGAGGTCCTGCTCCTCCTACCCACGAGTTTCTGTGACTCATCTTCATCATCATCTTGAAGTTCAATAACATTTTGCGGAGCTGCAAAAGAATCGACCACAAGAGTTCAGTCGACTGTAGAATTGGCTAGCAAAGAAAAGATGAGATAACAGGTGTCATACCCGCTTTGGAGGTGACCGCGTCCTCCATCTCCTCGTCACCATCATCTTGGTAAGCAGAAGTCCCGGAGGTAGCAGCGCTGCAAATCTCAAGGTTCACTCGGTCAAGCAAGTGAATGGGTCGACAACTGATATAAGATTCTTCAAACAAAGGGTGAAAACGAAACACTTACGCAGAGGCGATGGGAACGTCAACCTTGATCTTGGGCAAAGCCTTCCGTGGCTTTGACGGTGCGGTCTTGAGCTGCTTCGGAGACTTCTCAGTCGGCACCGGAGAAGATGTCCGAGTGCGCTTCGAAGTCTGTCCAGTCGGTGCTGCCACCTTGCCCGGATACTTGCTGGGTCATGCTTGTGCTTGGAACGCTTTTCCGTGCGAGCTGGAGAATCGACCTCCTCCTCACTGCTCGAGTTTTCGTGCTCTTCATCACTCTCCCCATCGGAGTTCCAGTCGCCGCTGTCGCCTCCGCTCTCTTCTCCTTCCTGGATCTGCTCCCCGTTGGGCATCGAGTACATCTCAGTATATATCTGCGAAGCAAAGAATCGAACAAGCATCAGTCGGATCCAAAGACAGTTTACAAATTAGAGTAAAAGTCACTCGACATCGAAGGTCTGACCTTGTCTGGTTCGTTATCAGCGCCGAGTGGCGGAATTCTCCTAGACCCCCTGGGTTGTCTTTGTTTCCGGTAATGCTCTGCAGCCACCGCGCCACCGTCTCCTTGGCAACTTCCTCCGGGTGGATCCGAGCAGAATCATCGGCGCCTGAATACATCCACATAGGATGATCGCGGGCCTGGAGTGGCTGGATGCGGCGAATGAGAAACACCTCTAGCAAATCCATGCCAGTCACAACATCGCGGACAAGTTGGATTACGCGGTCAACCAACATATTCACCTCCGCCTTTTCTTCTGGAGTCACTTTCAAGGGAGAGGGCTTTTCAATTCGCCCCATGGTAAAGGGAGGAAGGCCAGTCGACTGACCAGGAGTTGGTTTGTCCTTACAATAAAACCAGGTCGACTGCCACCCTCTGACTGAATCGAGAAGAGTCATAGGTGGAAAAGTGCTTTTTCCTCTCATCTGGATCCCTAGACCTCCGCACATCTGGATCACGTGCGTCCTCTCATCACTCGGATTGGCCTTTTTCACAGACTGTGAGCGGCAAGTAAAGATGTGTTTGAAGAGACCCCAATGCGGTCGACAACCCAGGAAATTCTCACACATGGAGACAAATGCAGCAAGGTATGTCATGGTGTTCGGAGAAAAGTGATGAAGTTGAGCCCCGAAAAAGTTCAGAAAACCTCGAAAAAAAGGATGAGGGGGCAGAGAAAAACCACGGTCGACGTGGGTCGCGAGGAGGACGCACTCACCCTCCTGCGGCTGCGGCTCGGTCTCATCACCTGGCAGCCTCCAGGATCCATGGGTGATCAAGCCCCCCTCGACCAGATCCTCCATATCCTCTTGCTGAATCATGGAGCGAATCTAATCGCCCTGGATCCAGCCGGGCGTCAGGCCGGATCTCGACGATGAGCCACCCCGACTCGTCTTCTTGCCCTTCGCTGCCGCTGTCGCTTTCTTCGCACGCTCCAAGGCCACCGTCTTCTCCTTCCCCATCGCGGTAGGCTGCGCTCGGGCAGGGCGGCGGCGTCGAAGGTGGCGGCGAATGTGGTGGTGAAACAGGAGAAGAGGAAGGAGATGGAGAGCACAGTACCGGGCTCATCGACCCTGACGCCTTATATGGGCCTGCTCCCGAGTGGCTGACTAGTGGGCCCAGGCAATCCAGTCAAATCCCGCAACAGTCGCGCGCTGGATACGTGGCAAAAAAGGTGGCATGAGAATCGAGGCATCCCTGCCTAACCCGCTCCGTCTACTGCGGTACTCTCCGTCCCGCGCGCTTCTCCAAATTTCGAATCCCGTGAGATCCGGAAAGGGGCAGCGTGACCAATCGCGCCAAGGATCTTATACCATACCAACACTCAGAGCTTATCAGCAAAAATCACTCGACGACCTCTGAATGGACCCAGGCGACTGAAAATGAAGTTGAAGTTTTTACAAAGATCACCGGCCCGGTTAGGATGCCTCTGAAGCATATAAATCGGGTCGAAACCATCTTCAACCCCTTCTCCACTCGGACCCAGATCCATTTGGGGGCTAATGACGAAGACATGTACCTAGGGTAGGGTAATAGGCCTGACCTAGACACCCTTACCCGAGGTCACTGCCCTAAGGCCAAGGACATTCAAAGGATAGCACCATCTACCGACTGAAATCGCCACAGGGTGCAACCCACTCGACCAACAGTTCACTCGGATAACCCAATTCCATTCGACCGGGGTGTACTCACTCGACCACACCAGAAACCACTCGGAAGACAGAAGATCTAAGGTCACTCAGGATGGCAAGGGTCAGGCGTTCACTCCGTAGTCTTAATGATCATTTATTTGCCTTTATTGCTGGCGTTATCAGTAATGTCCTGTCTTTATAGACATTGAACCCCTTGTAACGTGGGACGGTTGGGGTCCTGGTGCACTCTATATAAGCCACCCCCCTCCTCAGGCACAAGGGTTCGCACCACCTGTAACTTCACGCATAATTCAATCGACCGAGCCTCCGAGCACCGAGACGTAGGGCTGTTACTTCCTCCGAGAAGGGCCTGAACTCGTAGATCTTGCGTGCACAACCTCACCGTAGCTAGGATCCTGCCTCCTCATACCTACCCCCCATTCTACTGTCAGACTTAGAACCACGACAGTGGGTAAACAAATTACTGTTGGGCAATTGATAGAAGATCGAATAATTATGACGATATCCAAGGCAATGATCAATATATAGGCATCACATCCAAGATTAGTAGACTGACTCCTGCCTGCATCTACTACTATTACTCCACACATCGACCGCTATCCAGAATGCATCTAGTGTATTAAGTTCATGGAGAAACAGAGTAATGCAATAAGAACGATGACATGATGTAGACAAGATCTATTCATGCAGGAATAGACCCCATCTTGTTATCCTTAATAGCAACGATACATACGTGCCTCGCTACCCCTTCTGTCACTGGGTGAGGACACCGTAAGATCGAACCCATCAAAAAACACCTCTTCCCATGGCAAGAAAAATCGATCTAGTTGGCCTAACTAAACCAAAGATTCGAAGAAGAAATACGAGGCTATAAATAATCATGCATATAAGAGATCAAAGGAACTCAAATAATATTCATGGATATAGATCTGATCATAAACTCAAAGTTCATCGGATCCCAACAAACACACCGCAAAAAAAAGCTTTACATCAAATAGATCTCCAAGAGACCATTGTATTGAGAATGAAAAAGAGAGAAGAAGCCATCTAGCTACTGCCTATGGACCCGTAGGTCTATGGTCGACTACTCACGCATCATCGGAGAGGCACCAATGAGGATGATGAATCCCTCCGTGATGGTGTTAGATTGGATCTCGTGGTTCTGGAACTTGCGGCGGCTGGAATTGTGTTTTGACTGCTTACCTAGGGTTTCTAGAATATTTGGGAATTTATAGAGCGAAGAGGCGGTGCAGGAGACCCTCATGGTCCCCACAACCCACCAGGGTGCGCCTGGGCTCCTGGGCACGCCCTGGTGTCTTGTGGGCCCCACGGGCCTTTCCTCTGGTCCTTCCTTGGCTCCCAAGTTGTCTTCTGACCCAAAAAATCTCCAAAAAGTTTTGTTGTGTTTGGACTCCATTTGATAGGGATATTCTGTGAAGTAAAAAACAAGCAAAAAACAGCAACTGGCACTGGGCACTATGTCAATAGGTTAGTCCCACAAACTGATATAAAGTTGCTATAAAATGATTGTAAAACATCCAAGAATGATAATATAACAGCATGGAATAATAAAAAATTATATATATGTTGGAGACGTATCAGATCCCTGAAGTACAAGGTACCATCTTCAGCATGCGAGAAATCTCTGGCTTTCTCTAAAGCTAGATCCTGTTTCATCAGATCAACTTCAGCATCTTTTGCTTCCGCAGACTTAATAGCTCGCAGAAGAGTTGGTTCCAAGACAAGGTTGTTCAGAGAACCCTATGGAACTAGTTGAAGGTTCAACTTGCATAGCTCTTCATGAAGGCGGGGTTGAGCTTTATAAACCATGTGATTGTTGCAGTAAGACTTGCGGCTCAGGGCATCGGGCATGACATTAGCCTTGTCTGGGGTATAGGAAATACCCATGTTATAATCTGCTATAGCCTCCATCCATCGATGCTGACGGAGGTTCAGATCTGGCTGAGTAAACAGATACTTCAGACTCTGATGGTCGGTTAAGATCTCGCAATGATTATCAAGAAGGTAATGTCGCCACAGCTTCAGTGCATAGATAACCGCATCAAGCTTGAGGTCATGAACTGGGTTGTTCTCTTCATGAGGGTGCACTTGATGAGAGGCATAAGCAATCACTCTGCGCTCTTGCATTAGGACACAACCTAACCCTTGACGGGAGGCACCGCAGTAAATGATGAAATCCTTCTGAGAATCTAAAGGAGCAAGCACTGGGGCACAAGTCAGCTTGTCCTTGAGTGCCTAGAAACTTTCCTGACACCTTTTAGTCCAATCAAACTTAATGCCTTTGTGAAGCAGATTAGTCAGCGGCTTGGCGATCTTGGAGATGTTCTCGACGAAACAACGACAATAGCTGGCGAGTCCGAGAAACCTTCTGACTTGCTTGACATTCTTCGGGGGAGTCCAGTCAAGAATAGCCTTAACTCGCTCTGGGTTGACGGCAATACCATCCTTGGAGATTACATGACCAAGGTAGGTTACTTCGGGTAACCAGAATTCCCACTTGGAATACTTGGCATAAAGTTGATGCTCTCGAAGCTTTTCCAGAACAAGACGAAGATGTTCAGCATGTTCTTCTTTGTTCTTGGAATAAACAAGGATATCATATAGATAAACCACGACGAACTTGTCAAGGTATTCCATGAATATATAGTTCATCAGACGAGAGAATGTAGCTGGAGCATTGGTTAAGCCGAAAGACATAACGGTGTACTCATATGAACCATATCGAGTAACGCAGGCGGTCTTGGGAATATCCTCTTCACGCACCCGGATCTGGTGGTAACCCAACCTCAGGTCGAGTTTAAAGAATACTGAGGATCTAGCAAGTTGATCATAGAGATCATTGATCCGAGGAAGGGGATATTTGTTCTGAATTGTAGCTTGGTTGATAGGCCGATAGTCTTGGACCAAATGATTTGTCCCATCCTTCTTCTTGATGAAGAGAGAAGGTGCTCCCCACGCAGAGGAACTTGGACGAATGAAACCACTGCGAAAAGATTTGTCGATTTCCTCCTTAAGCTCAAGGAGTTCATGAGGCGGCATCTTGTAGGGTCGTTTGGTGATAGGAGTGGTGCCTGGTTTCAAGTCGATGACGAATTCGACAGCTCGAACAGGAGGTATCCCTGGGAGTTCCTTTGGAAAAACATCTTGGAAGTCGCGAACGACTGGAATGTGTTCAATTCCCTCAAGAGGTGTTGCGTTCAACGCATTCAATAGATAAATCCGGGCTTCGGTATTTCGAACAAGATGAGCATGGTAGCTTACTATCTCATTAGAAGGATGTAGGAGGTGAATGGTTTTAGTGGCACAAACGATAGAAGCAGTATGCACTTTCAACCAATCAATTCCTAGAATGAGGTCAATATTGGAAGACTTCAGGATAATGGGAGAGGCATGGAACTCTAACCCTTCAATTTCAATGATGACATTGTGGCTAACCATGGTGGTTCGGCATTGGCCCGCGGGGGTGTTTACCACTAATGGAATGTGCATCTCTTCATATTTAATGCCATGCTTGAATGCAAAATCTTCTGATATGTAAGAATGCGATGCTCCTGTATCGAATAAAACAACAGTTGGTACTGAATTAACAAGGAGAGTACCCATCATAGTAGCAGGCTGGTCTTGATCTTCATTTAGATCAATGTTGTTAGCCTGACCACGACCTTAAGGCGTGGCATTGTTGTTGCGGGGCTGATTGTTACCACGGCCAGTAGGAGGAAGTGCAAGCTGGTACTGATTCTGAGGGCAGTTCCTGGAACGGTGACCTGGAAGGCCACACTTGAAGCACAGACCATCATTGGGATTGGGAGCAGGAGCTTGGGGTGGTACAGTTCGAAGAGGTTGCCTCGGCGGTGGAGGAGGCAGACGAGGTGCTGCATAAGACTGTCTTGGTGCAGGTGCAGTTGGGAAATCCAAATCCGACGCTTCTTCGAGGATGGGCCTGAAGATGAGCCAGCGTCACGGTTGTGCCTGAGAGATCCCTGGTGTTCCTGCAGACCAGTCTCAACCTGAATGGCCTTGTTCACCAAGGTGGCGAAGTCGGCGAAGTCGTGCACTAGAAGCGCGAGCTTGATATCCGGTTGAAGTCCGTCATGAAACTTTTCTGTCCTACGAGCATCAGTAGAAATGTCTTCTTCGGCATAGCGGGACAAGTCAAGAAACTCCCACTGATAAGCATCCACAGACTTGTTGCCCTGGGTGAGGTTGCAAAACTCTCACTTCTTCCTGTCCATGATTCCCTGAGGAATGAAGCGGGCACGAAAGGCAGCTTGGAAATCCGGCCAAGAGATGAAGGTTCCAGCAGGTAGTGAACACCTATGGCTGTCCCACCATCGAGCAGCAGGGCCCTTCAGATAGTATGCCACGAAGCTGACATAGTTTGATAGAGGCAAAGGTGTCCCGATGTTTTGATGAGATGGCTATCGTTTTTCTGTGGGAGTTGACCTTGACGATCTGACTATGAACGTGCCAGACGTCGCGCCTTAGCAATCGCTAAACCAACTTCCAAGGGGTTATTAACCACGCTGGAGCATGATCAACCTGACCACGAGGGTCTATTTCCTGCGAGCAAATGAAGAAGAAGCAAGAAACTGAGATTGCAATCTGGATATTGCGAATATAAGAGGAAAGCTTTATTGATCAAAGTGGAGTTCTGTGACATCTTGGTCTGGTCGTTGAACACAAATGAAGTACGCGAAGTTGCAGCTATGGTGAACTTTTAATCTAAACAAAACCCAAAGTCTAAACGGCGCCCTAAGGGCTGTATATATGGAGGAAGACGGGGGGATTTTGTGGCCCTTGGAGGAGGGGTCCGAAACCAACCCTAAGTCTTGTTTCCCCACACATACGGACTCTACAAACATCCTATACTCAAGTATTTCGAAATTACATGGGCTTGGCCCAATAATAAGGCGACGCAGCACCTATAATAGCCTCTGAACAAAATTTAGGAAGTGGCATCTTGTATATTTTGTCCAAGCCTTCATGCACTCATTATGGTGGCTTCAAAGTCCTGAAATCATCACTTGAAACTCCATTCTTGTTCCCTTTGCGCATGCCATCATCTCCATGCTTGAACTTGCTCCAAGGTTCATACTTCTTGTTCAAGCTAGGCCCTTCATTTGTAAGTAAAACAAATGTATCCAATTTAGGCAGCATCATATTCTCATGAACGTTAGAATCGTTACCAAGAAACAAAAGTACCTGCTAATTCAATTGGCGTGCGCGAGCTCTAGTAATTGGTCCAGTATGTATAGCAGCAGGGGTTGTGGGTGTAACAATGGCATTCATGTCCTCATCATCCTCCCCTCCTTGAAATGAAGTCGTTCTCGGCGGAAGCTCATCTTCCTCACCCAAATAAGGCTTCAAATCTGCAATGTTAAAAGTGGGACTAACCCCAAAATCTGCAGGCAGCTCAAGTTTATATGCATTATCATTTATTTTCTCTAACACCTTAAAAGGACCATTAGCACGTGGCATTAGCTTTGATTTGCGAAAATCAGGAAATCTATCCTTACGCAAATGTAACCAAACAAGATCTCTAGGTGCAAACACAACATGTTTTCTACCCTTATCTCCAGCAAGTTTATATTTAGCATTCATACGCTCAATGTTCTCCTTAGTTAACTCATGCATTTTTAAGACCAATTCAGCACGTTGTTTATCATCAAAATTAACCTTCTCCGAAGATGGAAGAGGCAACAAATCAATAGGTGCACGAGGTAAGAAACCATACCCAATTTCAAAAGGGCACATCTTAGTAGTAGAATGCAATGAACGATTATAAGAAAATTCAATATGAGGCAAGCATTCTTCCCACATTTTCCTATTATTCTTCAAAACAGCCCTAAGCATAGTAGACAATGTTCTATTGACTACTTCAATTTGTCCATCAGTTTGGGGTTGACATGTAGTACTAAAAAGCAGTTTAGTCCCCAACTTAGCAAATAAACATCTCCAAAAGTGGCTAAGAAATTTAGTATCACGATCTGAAACAATTGTATTTGGCACACCATGCAAGCGAATAATTTCATGAAAGAACAAATCAGCATCATCGTTTTTATGACATGGTATAAAGTGTGCCATTTTCGAGAATCTATCCACGACAACAAATATGCTATCCCTCCCCTTCTTTGTTCGAGGTAAACCCAAAACAAAGTCCATAGATATATCCTCCCATGGAACACTAGGTACAGGCAAAGGCATATATAAACCATGAGGATTGAGTCGTGACTTAGCTTTTTGACATGTAGTGAAGTGAGCAACAAAGCGCTCAATATCCCGTCTCATCTTTGGCCAAAATAAATGTGTAGCAAGTACATCCTCCGTCTTCTTCATGCCAAAGTGTACCATTAATCCTCCTCCATGCGCCTCCTGCAACAACAAAAGACGAACAGAGCTAGCTGGAATGCATAGCTTGTTAGCATGAAACACAAATCCATCGTTAACGATGAACTTGTTCCATGTTCTCCCTTCTTTACAATTCTGCAATACATCTTTAAATTCAGGATCATGCACATACTGGTCTTTGATGGTCTCCAAACCAAATATTTTAAAGTCAAGTTGTGAAAGCATAGTATAACGATGAGACAATGCATCAGCAATAACATTTTCTTTGCCCTTCTTGTGTTTAATGACATAAGGAAAAGTCTCAATGAATTCAACCCATTTAGCATGTCTACGGTTCAGTTTTGCTTGACTTTTAATATGTTTCAAAGATTCATGATCAGAATGAATAACAAATTCTTTGGGCCATAAATAATGTTGCCATGTTTCCAAAGTCCGAACAAGAGCATATAATTCCTTATCATAAGTACAATAATTCAGACTAGGCACACTCAATTTTTCAGAAAAGTATGCAACAGGTTTACCATCTTGTAATAACACACCTCCTAATCCAATTCCACTAGCATCACATTCAAGCTCAAAAGTCTTATTAAAATCAGGAAGTTGGAGCAGAGGAGCATGTGTCAACTTATCTTTCAATATCGTGAAGGCTTCTTCCTGTGCAATACCCCAAACAAAAGGCACATCCTTCTTTGTAAGTTCATTGAGAGGTGCAGGAATGGTGCTGAAATCTCTCACAAAACGCCTATAGAAACCAGCGAGGCCAAGGAAACTCCTCACTTGTGTGACCGTTTTGGGCTATGACCAACTCCCTGTGGAGTAACAACATAGACAAGAAAAGATACTCGGTCTGTGTAAAAGGTGCACTTCCCAAGGTTACCAAACAAACGTGCATCACGTAGAGCAATAAAAACAGCACGTAAATGTTCCTCCAAAGATTTGCTATAAATTAGTATATCATCAAAATAGACTACCACAAATCGTCCAATGAAAGCACGTAAAACTTCGTTCATTAATCTCATGAAAGTACTAGGTGCATTAGTTAACCCAAAAGGCATGACTAACCACTCATATAATCCAAAATTAGTTTTAAATGTTGTTTTCCATTCATCCCCCAATTTCATACGAATTTGATGGTATCCACTAAGCAAATCAACTTTGGAGAATATTGTAGAGCCACTCAATTCATCAAGCATATCATCTAGCCTAGGAATAGGATGACAATAACGAATAGTAATATTATTAATGCCTCTACAATCAACACACATACGTGACGTACCATCCTTTTTTGGCACTAGTATAATAGGACCAGCACAAGGACTAAGAGATTCGTGTATATAACCTTTGTCGAGTAGCTTCTGTACTTGACGCATAATCTCCTTCGTCTCCTCTGGATTGGTACGATATGGCACACGGTTTGGCAGCGAAGCACCGGTAATTAAGTCAATCTGATGCTCAATCCCTCGAATATGTGGTAATCCCGGTGGCACGTCTTGTGGAAAGACATCAGCAAACTCCTGCAAAATGTTAGTGACAGCAGGAGGCAAAGAGGAAGGCACGTCCTCGAATGAGAATAATGCCTATTTGCACAGAAAAGCATAGCAAATAGATTTGCTGAGATCGAGATCATCAATATCAGATTTGGTGGCAAGTAAACATGCACTTTTCAATTTAATTTCAGAAGCAACACTAGATGGTTTATTATTTGGCTTCATTTGTTGCTCAAATTCTTTTGCCACAATCTGATTTTCACTCTTATTTTTCTCCTGTTTTGCTTTATTAGCCCTATTAATATCATCTTTCAAAATGGAATCAGGTGACATAGGAAGCAGAGTAATATTTTTATCCTTATGAACAAGAGTATACTGATTGTTTCTACCATAGTGTACAGAATTTTTATCAAATTGTCATGGTCTACCAAGTAATAAGGAACATGCTTACATGGGTACCACATCACAATCAACATAATCAGCATATGCAGAGATACTAAAATGCACACGAACAGTACGTGTTACCTTAACCTTGCCGCTGTTGTTGAACCATTGGATGTAGTAAGGATGTGGATGTGGGCTTGTGGTGAGAGATAGCTTCTCCACCATCTCCATGCTAGCCAAGTTGTTGCAGCTCCCTCCATCTATGATGACGCGAACATAACGTTCCTTCACAACTCCCTTTGTATGGAACAAATTATGCCACTGATTTTGCTCAGCTTGTGTGACCTGCACACTCAAAACACATTAAGCAACTAAACTTTCATACCTGTCAGCATCTTCAGCAGCCATGTATTGCATCTCATGATCAGAATCATCTCCACTGTGTTCTTCACTTGTAATAAGAGCCAAAGTCTCCTCATCATAGTCACTAGCGGACTCATACCCACCATCCTCAGTAGCAATCATAACACACGGAGATTTGCATTCTCTCGCATAATAACCTCTACCCTTACAACAACGACAAATAATATCATGTGTGTGCCCTGTTGATGCCATGGATGAAGAAGAGCTCTGTGCAGGCCCGGCAGGTGTGCTCTTGGCAGACAGTGGTGGTTGTTCCTGCTTTATTATATCATGGCTGGAGGTGGCAGCTAACGGAGGTGCCGGTGCAGCAGAATGTGTGGAAGTAGAGGATGCACGTGGTGTCCATGATGAAGGTCGCCCTACAGAAAAGTTAGTTTGCGCCAAAGCCTGTCGATCCTGCACTTCACGTTCAACTTTGCAAGCAAGATGGAATAAACAAGTGATATTATTATACTCCTTATACTCTAGAATGGTCTGAATCTCTCTATTTAATCCACCCATAAAATGTTCAAGCATAGCTTCATTATCCTCAACAATTCCACATCTAATCATGTCAGTTTGTAATTCTTGATAATATTTTTCTACAAAAAAAATCTTGTCGTAAGCGCTGCAATTTTTGAAGTAATTCACGTTGATAATATGGTGGAACCCAACGAGTACGCATAGAAATTTTCAAAGCAGCCCAAGTAGCTGGAATAGGATATAATCTATAATGTTCAGATCACCAAAACTAGTGAAAGCACAAACAGCAGCAGCAACACGTCTATCCTTGGGATATTGTAAGCATGTAAAGTGTTGTTCTATTTCTAACTCCCAAGTAATATAAATATCAGGAATGTATCTACCCTGAAACGGTGGAATATTCAATTTTAGTTGAGGAATATTTGTCATAATCTCGTACCTGAGGTGGTGCTGCAGCCCTACCATTGCGATTATATGCATGAGGTCGACCTAGTGGTGGTGGTGCTGGTGGTGCTAGTGGTTGTACGTAGTTCTGATATTGATCAACCTCATCCTCCTAATAGTCCTCCACCTCTGCAGTAGCAGTAGGAGCTATAGAAGCATCAACAGTAGTAGCAGTGGCACCAGAAGTTTGTCTTGGCTCAAGAGGAACACGCTGCGCTCGTCCCGTTGGATCACGATGTGGAGGTGGTTGTTGATGTTGTTGGAATGATGCAGTAGAGGCGGCTGGTGGTTGTGGTAGATGCGCTAGTACTTCAGCGAACTTGGCATCTAACTTGGTTTCAATTGTCTTCTCAATGTCATCAATCCTCTCTAGTGCCTTACCAAAACTGGTCATCATGTCTTCCACCTGTTGACCCACCATTTGCTGAAATTTATCATGAAGCTCCTTCTACGTCATGTTCTCCCAGTCAATCTCGTCGGCTTGTGATCCTGTCATGATTAGCAGCAATAAAAACACACAAGAATATGATCCTACAGACTACTAGAAAGTGGTGGTGGTGGTGGGGTGTCACAAATCCGTCAAGCAAATCTCAAATTCTTACCAGTTCTTACCCAGCAGCAGGCGGTGATCAGCAACCGTTGTAGTCAAAACTCTCAAAGCTTGGATAGAGCGATTACCAGGGAGAGTCAAACGCATGATGTAGATGTATGTGGAGCTGGGGTGGCTTATAATATGGTAGTAAAAAAGGTCAGCAATAATCAATTCAGATATGCAAAGTTGAATAAACGCTCAACGACAGTACTCTGCTGGTCCTAGGCTAGACCGCGCTAGAGACGCGAGCCTAGAACATTAAAAAAATCACGATGCTGCACGGAAATAAGGGAAAAGCACTCTATTTTTTTTTGTTGGCGCTCTTTTTTTTTGGCCGAAAACCACTATAATGGCGAGTGTCTCAAAACTCTTCCCAAGTCAAAATAACAGGATAGGCACGAAATTTTTTGACTAAATTTTTTTTTCAACTGCCCGGAGCCAAAAACTGGAAACGGCTCAAAAAAACTTTCTATAACGGCGACTGTCTCAAAACACTTGGAAACACCTAAAAATAGGATAGCCAGAATTTTTTTTTGACACGTGCGTTTTTGGAAAATTTTGGGCCTAAACGGAGGGTGGTTTCCGGACTCTTTTTTTTGGAATCACCCCTCTTCTGTGGACGGAGAAAGATTGATGGAACTCGAAACCTACTCAGACAAGTAAACACGAATCTAAAAACAGATGGATCTCAAAAGCAAACCTAATATGAGATGGACTCGGAGTGGTGGTGGTATATGGACTCGGAGTGGTGGTGGTATATGGACTCGGATCGATGGCAGATGGCAGGGGCAATGATGATGGTGCGGCGATGGCATGGCAACTTATGACCACAACTCGAAACTCTAAAAGACTAGACGCTAAGACCACCAACTTGACACAACGATGCAACCGCAAATTCAATAAAGCAAAATACTGAAAAGACTATGCAATGGCTCAGACTGGTTCGGATATGATGAACTAACCCTAATTTTTTTGTGGACTGTAGGTATGAAGACAGGCTCGATCTAAACTACAAAAAACTGGAAAATCTCACCGAGCAACCTGGAAATCTGATACCACTTGATAGAGGTGAAGGTGTCCCGATGTTTCGATGAGATGGCTATCGTTTTTCTGTGGGAGTTGACCTTGACGATCCGACTACGAACGTGTGAGACGTCGCGCCTTAGCAATCGCTAAACCAACTTTTGAGGGGCTATTGACCACGCCGAAGCACGATCAACCTGACCACGAGGGTCTATTTCCTGCGAGCAAATGAAGAACAAGCAAGAAACTGAGATTGCAATCTGGATATTGCGAATATAAGAGGAAAGCTTTATTGATCAAAGTGGGGTTCTGTGACGTCTTGGTCTGGTCGTTGAACACAAACGAAGTACGCGAAGTTGCAGCTATGGCGAACTTTTAATCTAAACAAAACCCGAAGTCTAAACGGCGCCCTAAGGGCTGTATATATGGAGGAAGAGGGGGGGATTTCGTGGCCCTTGGAGGAGGGGTCCGAAACCAACCCTAAGTCTTGTTTCCCCACACATACGGACTCTAAAAACAGCCTATACTCAACTATTTCAAAATTACATGGGCCTGGCCCAATAATAAGGCGATGCAACACCTATAATAGCCTCTGAACGAAATTTAAGAAGTGGCATCTTGTATATTTCGTCCAAGCCTTCATGCACTCATTATGGTGGCTTCAAAGTCCTGAAATCATCACTTGAAACTCCATTCTTGTTCCCCTTGCACATGTCATCATCTCCATGCTTGAACTTGCTCCAAGGTTCATCTTTCTTGTTCAAGCTAGGCCCTTCATTTTTTCATTTGTAAGTAAAACAAATGTATCCAATTTAGGCAGCATCATATTCTCATGAATGTTAGAATTATTACCAAGAAACGAAAGTACCTAGTAATTCAATTGGCGTGCGCGAGCTCTAGTAATTGGTCCAGTATGTATAGCAGTAGGGACTGTGGGTGTAACAATGGCATTGATGTCCTCATCATAGTTGGCAGGGGCTACATCAGCAGACTCTAGCTCGAAAGTGATGTCACGAAGCTAGTCATCAGCATCAAGGGGCTGAGTTGAGCTACGGTAGATGACAGGGTTGAGGCGCGCAAAGTCTTGCATGGTCACTGGGGCTGGCTGCTGATTCACATTGGGTCGAGGGAATTGAGCCATCATTCCTTCCATGAACTGGCGATTCAGCTCAAACTGTTGGATCATTCCGGCCATGTATTCGGGCGGTGGTGGAGCGTTGCCACCACAGCCACGACCAGCGGGTCTAACCATCCTGCTAAAATGCAACAGGGCGTAGTTTAGCATCGAGCATTTGCAAAGACAAGGAATCATTCATGATATAACAAGCGCAAAGAAAGAAGTGCGATAGATACATCATAGTAGTCAAACATGACATACTGATCCACGCACAGAGTTGGATAAATTCGGCAGCATGAGTTCGGAAACACACACAGCTAGACCACTAGGCGGCATGCAGGCATGCGGTGGAGGGATACAACAACGAGACATAGCAAAGGCTACATCACGTCGGAGAAAAATGCTGAAGCGAGGAATCTGCAAGGGACGACGTAGGGTGCCCTCGATAAAAGGATCATGTGATCCGTGAACACTATGAAGCAGATCCTGGCTCCCAATTCAAGAAAGGGGTAAGGCAAACCTTCGGGTGGATATGATCACGAGATCCTAATGTTAAAGTTAGCAAAATCATTTAACCCGAGTAGAAGAGAGATCAGAGTCCCATAGTATAGACGAGGAGTAAAAGATCCTAATACCACCCAATTGTGATGTGGGCCCGTAAGCCACACAACAATGTTAGTAAAAGTTTTTCCAAAGACTAGACTCAACTTCGGCCATGGAGTTGGAAGGGGTTTCCTACAGGCAGTCGGCTCTGATACCAACTTGTGATGTCCCCGATTCAATCGTACACTAATCATACACGCAAACGTATATGCTCAAGATCAGGGACTGACGGGAAGATATCACAACACAACTCTAGACACAAATTTAAGTCATACGAGCTTCATATTACAAGCCAGGGGCCTCGAGGGCTCAAATACATAAGCTCGAATACAAACAAGTCAACGGAAGCAACAATATTTGAGTGCAGACATAAGTTAAACAAGTTTGCCTTAAGAAGGCTAACACAAAAGTATCAACGATCGAAAAGGCAAGGCCTCCTGCCTGGGAGCCTCCTAACTACTCCTGGCCGTCGACGTCCTCCATGTAGTAGTAGGCACCCTCGGGGTAGTAGTAGTCATCAGCGGTGGCATTTGGCTCCTGGGATCCGTCATCTGATCGCAGCAAACGGGTATAGGGGAAAAGAGGTAGCAAAGCAACCGTGAGTACTCATCCAAAGTACTTGCAAGGCTTACATCAGATCTAAACTAAGTATGCATATGTATCAAAGGAATGGGCTGTATCTGTGGACTGAACTGCATAATGCCAGAAGAGAAGGGGAAAAGCCTAGCCTATCGAAGACTAGCATCTTCAAGCATCTTGCAGCATTTAGAAGAGTACCGAATAGCATATTATAAGGAGCAAGTAGTGTTAGTTAACATGCCCAGAGATCCTTCCTCGACTCCCTACGAGAAAGCAATCCCAGAGCCACATATCCATATCATTCTCCGGCATCCAGTTCTAGTTGTATCAATCGGGATACAACTCCGAGCATCCGTTACCGTGGACACGGCTATTCGAATAGTTATACTTCCCTGGAGGGGTGCACCAACTTACCCAATGTGCTCGATCAACTCCGGCAGGACACACCATCAGGTCATGACCGGCCTCGGCCGATCAACACGTCGTAGTCCTACCTAGGCTCAACAGAGAGGCTAGCACGCTGGTCTACATCCTAAATGCGAAGGGGTCATGGGCCAATCGTCCTTTGCAATCCTGCGCATTGTGAGGGCCGCCGGGATCAGTCCTCGCTACCTCCTTATACAAGGCAGGTGCTTACGCAGACCACCCGGGCGCGTGCCGCTAAACTGTTGACATTAGTGAGCGTTCGGAAGAAACGTATGACGCAGAGTGCCCATACTTATTCCCGCGTGGTGGTTAGTGCGAAAAGGCCAGAGGCCTACTCGGATCACATATCCAAATCGTTAGTGTATTGGGAGCGCGCGGTAATGATCAATGATCCACAATATGTGGTCCCGTCGCCCCGTCTCACGGACTTACGGCAAGGGCTAAGAATGCCCAGCCGTGCCGCGTAGAAATCTCACGGGTACCCTCCAGGTCAACCCGACTTCACATCACTCGTGGGTACCTCTCGGGGCCGACCCGATGTCATCATGGTTCCGTGGTAAGTCAAAGTAACCGTGTGTCCAACACACCAAGGGGGAATCCGAGGAATCACCCTCGATGGATTCCACTTGATGTAATCCTCAAGGTGAACTAGGAGGAATCACCCTCGAGGTCCACGCTTGAGGTGTTGCACGACAGAGTCGCATCGGGAGTGGTGAAGGAGGAATCACCCTCGATGACCATGATCGAATAGCTACACTACAGAGTTATCATCAGGACTGCGTTACGCGGTATCACCCTCGGCACTCGATAGTAGCTCTGCAGAGTCGAGCAACTTAGGGGGGTGATGTGTTGTGTCGGGCCCTGGACGTCGATCACGTTGATCGAGTCATCGGTCATCAAGCGGGGGCAACTGGGACAAGGTGAGGGGTCTTTAGTGGATCACTAACCAACCTATACTAAGTAGTTTAGGATAAGCAGGTAAAGTAACAATTGCAGGTTACAAAATCAGGCTATGCATCAGAATAGGATCATACAAAAGTAGTAGCAGTTCTAATGCAAGCATAAGAGAGAAGGGAATGTGCGATATCGGAATGATCAAGGGGGTTTGCTTTCCTGGAAGCTCTGCTGAAAAGGACTGGTCGCCAAGGGTGTAGTTGATGTTAGGAGTAGCGCCAGTCTCGGGGTCTACCGGAGAGAAGAGGGGGAAGAAACAATAAATATAAAGCAGACAAGTGTATCACTATGCATGACATGACAATATGCAGGGCTAGGGGTGTTCTAATGCAGTACTACACGTTGCAGACGGAGAGGGAAAACATCCAGAGGGGTTTTCCCGGCGTTTGGCATTTTCCGGACAGATGAAAAGAGGGGGACGGTTCCATGTTCGGTATGCTAGGGGCATGTGACAGATGAACGGATTGCATAAACAGATTCGTCGAATTCTTCTAAGCAACTTTCATATATAAATTATTTTCATCCGAGTTATAGATTATTATATATTAATTTTCAAAGTTTTAACATTTTCTGAAATTATTATTAATTAAATTAATTCAAAAAAATATAATTATTGCGTCAGCCTGACTTCATCATGACATCAGCAGTCAACCCTACTGACTCAGGTCAAACCTGACAGCTGGGTCCCACCTGTCATTGACAGTGGGGCTAACAGAGTTCTAAAAATAAATTAATTAGCTATTTAACTAACAAGGGTCCACTGTCAGTGTCTACTTAGCTTAATTAATCATATTAATTAATTTAAATCTGTTTTAATTAGCTTAAGGGGGCGTGGACCCCGCATGTCAGCGACTGGGCACTGCCCAGTCAGCGCTAACCACGGTCAACAGGCCAAGGGGGCCCTGGGGCCCACCGGGCAGTAACCCTGGGGGTGGCCCCAGGGCAGCCACGTCGATGGGTGCTAGGGAGGGCTCCGGCAAGGCTTCTCAAGGTGGCTGGGCTCAGGCGGCCATCGGGAATGGGCTAAAAGGCACGGGGAGGGGCGCGGCGTGGTCCGTTCGAACGGTCGCTCGACGCCACGCCGTTTGGTGGCGGTGGTTCTGTCGGATTCAGGCCTCCGCAGACCCAAAGAACGTTCAAACTCTGGGGCATGTGCGAAGAACTCAACCTATCCAGCCAACCAAACGCGTCGCCCTACAGCCTAGCTCGATGAACAAGGAAGAAGATGGACACGGCAGTTTACCCAGGTTCGGGCCACCTTGCGGTGTAATACCCTACTCCTGCTTTGTGGTGGATTTGCCTCACGAGGGGCTAAGGATGAACTAGTACAAGGGAAGAACAACCTCACGAGGTATGCTCTAGTGTGGGTGTGAGCTGAGGGTCCGATTCCGGGGATCCCTTCTATGGTGGTGGCTAGTCTATATTTATAGTGGCCTCGGTCCTCTTCCTCCAAAACGAAGGTGGGAAGGGATCCCACAGTGGCCAATTTGAAAGGGGACAAGTAGTACATCTTATCCTGATGAAAGGTGGTCTTCGTCTGCAAAGCCTCTGGTCGTGATGCTGCGGTGGGCTCGGCGATGACATCCGTCCTGCCGTTCTGGCGGTCTTGGTCTCGTTGCACGGGAATGGAAACCTTTGGGTGATTCCTCGGGACCCCGCGCCCGCGCTTGCCTCCTTAACACCAAAGAGGAAACCTGCTGCTCTGCGCCCGCTGGCGCCCGCCTGGCCTTGGTCGTCATGGCTTGCGTAACCTCAACCTCATGAGGTGGGCACCTACATAGAAATCTCCGCTCCTCAGGAGGCAACCTGGGAAGGCCGCTCCCTCAGGAGGTCTTGGCGCCGTCTCCCTCGCGAGGCTTGGGGCTACGTGACTAGTGAGGCCACTGAGTCGCGATGCTCAGGAGGTCCCCCTTGACGTGTGAGCAACCCTCATGAAGGAAACGTGGACGCCGGGGTGTAGGACTTCGCGCTCTGCGTCGGCAGGGCCCAGCCCCGCGCATACCTCGACCGTCGTTGGGGCGTCCGGATCACCAGGACGACACCAAGGGGCGAGGGGCTACGTGACTAGTGAGGCCCCTGGGTCGCCATGCTCAGGAGGTCCCCCTTGACGTGCGAGCAACCCTCATACCTTTGACCACCAGCTTTCGCCTGGGGGGAACGCGAGAAGACCAGGTACCCGGACCTGGTAGGGTAGCGTGTGCCAGGCGGGGCCTGAGCACAGCCCCCGTGTACACCTCCCTCGCGCGATCCTCCTGAGGGGGAAGCTGTGGGGTATTGCCGGTCGTAGAGTCGAGAGGCTATCCTGAGGTTGGTGCGGCCACGGGGGCCGCCCTCAGTTGTTTATTCACCAGCGCAGAGCATGGTGCTTCCACTCTTGCGTGGGCATAGCCGCTCCTTAGCCGTGTCGTCTGCCAGCGCGAAGCATGGGGCTTCCACTGGTGCGTGGGTGGGAGTTCCCTCTGGGGGAGACTCCGGGGCATGTACAGCCCCGTCCGTACACGTGGCTAGCACGGCAGGACTGGAGGAGGTGTATATGGGCACCCGTGAGCCAGCGCGGGACTCACGAGGCCCTACCTCAAGGCGGGTTGCGCCTGAATTTTGTTTCGGGATGCCTGCAAGAATTATGCAAGATGTTGGGGCGGCCTGCGCCGAGTGAATCTCCAAAGGATGTCGCATGAGAAGGCCAAACATCAACGACCCCAGGAGGTGACGTAAACGGGGCCGGCCCGCCAGACAGAGCTCAACCGCTGGGTTTATCGACACTACAGGGACGGACCCGAGCACAGACGCCGTGCCCAGTCTTCTCATGCAACAATCCTGAAGAAAAACAGCCGGGGCGTGGCTCCCGCGGTGGCGAGGCACCGGGTCGCGCGCCCTGACTCGTCCACTCTCGATTAGCTCATGCGAGAACAAGGCACCAAGGACCATAGGAGGTGACGTGCACGGGGCTAGCCCGCCAGACAGAGCTCAGCCACTTGGGTTTAGCGACGCTGCAAGGACGGACCCGAGCACAGACGCCGTGCCAATCCTTAATCATGAGGCGGTCGCGGGCGGATTCGCGAGGGCGCAGCGACATCATAGTGACGAAGCACCGGACAGGCAGTTGAGATACTTAGGAAACTCATGAAGGCAAAGCCAGTACCGCCTGAGGATGGTGCAGCCCGAGGGGCGCCCTCAGTTGAACAAACCAAAAAGTCACCTAGCACCATCGTTATAGAAGCGTTGAAGTAGCTGAAGATGTGTATTGTAGAGATCGCTCCTCACGAGCTGACCGACTCCTGAGTCCCGGGAGGCTCCGGAGGTCCGGGGGGCTTGCGAGGGTCCATCACCTCCTCGGTCAGGATCGCCTGGCGCCTGGCCTCGTGACCCGCCAAGGCTCCCTGTATGAGGCGCTGGTACGAGGTGGCCACGTTCGGTAGGCCGAACGGCATGCTGACGTAGCTGCAAGGGTAGCCCCCGCTCCGGCCGACGCGGGACGGCCAGAAGAGGTCCTGCGAAGCAGCCCTGTTGAGGCCTGCGATGTTGAGACGGACGCGCAGTTTGCCACCCATGTCATGGGCGGCAGCTGCACTGGATGGTGTGGGCCTACACTCGCCACGCATGGCTCGTGCCTCTTGAAGCTCCTCAATTGCCTTGGTGATAAACTCCTGAGCGCCTGATGCCTCACGCCTTGCGCCTTGCTCACGGAGGCGCGCGTCGAAGCACGCCCCCACGTGGTCCCCGAACGCCTCCCTCGTGATGCTGGTCAGGTCAAAGGCCCTCCAGACAAAAGCTCCCGAGCCCGTCTCGATAGGGGCGCCAGGCGTGCCTTCTTAAGCGAGTGGGAAAGACGCCCCAGCAGAGGGCTCGGGGCCTGAGGCACGACCATCGGGTGCCCCAGCCTCCTGACGGCCCTTTGAGAGGAGCTGCTTCTTCTTCTTGGGGATCGCCTCAGGAGGCAGGATGGCACCCTCGTCATCTGAGTTCTCGACCGCCGCCGAGTGCCCTGGAAGTTGGCGATGAAGCGCTCGCGTAGCTCGTCCCAGGAGGAGATCGACCCCACCGGGAGGTTCAGGAGCCAAGAACACTCGCCATCCTTGAGGGCCATGGGGAACCAGTTCGCCATGACCTTGTCCTTGTCGTTCGCCACCTCGATGCTCAGCTCATAGAGATGGAGGAACTCAGCGGGGTCGGGAGTGCCGTCGTAGCGTGGAGGTAGATCCGGCTTGAACTTGCCGGGCCAGATGACACGGCGAAGCTCCGGCGTGAAGGCACGGCAGCCGGCCGCGCTCACGGGTGCGGGCCGCATGGGAGGAGCTTGGTCTTGGTGCCCACATGCCGCCACCTCTGGCGGCGCGCGGTCTTGACATGATGGTGCTGGGAGCGCACGCGCCTCTCCTTGGGGCCGCTGCACCACTTGGAAGCTTTCTTCATCGCGCGCCGGCGCCCTGCGCGGCGGGCTGCGCCGGGGTGCCTCATGCCTGGGCATGGGGGCTACGCCGTGCAGAGGAGGAGGAGGAGGCACGCCTTGTGCCACGTCACCCACCAGGGACGGCGGAGGGCGAAGCGAACGAGATGGTGCAGGGGCCTCGCCAGCGGCATTGACGAGTTTGGTGATGTGGGCAAGCCAGTCGTCGTAGAGGTCATTGGCAGGGCGGTAGCGCAAGAGCTCCCGTGCCATGAGCAACGCGGGCCGTGCACCTGCCAGCCCGCGATGAGCGTGAGGGGACGACGCCGCGGCCGGAGTGGGCGATGGAGTTGCAGTGCGGCCGTCGCGACACACGGACGGTGGCAGCGATGAGTCCTGCTGTTCGCGGGCAGCAGGGTCGGTGGCGGCGTTAGCCACAAGGGAGGCAGAACGGCGAGGGGCGCCGTTGCCCACGGGTGCCGTCTGGGCAACACGAGCGGCCCGGCGGTCGGCACGAACACGGCGAGCGTCGGCCATAGGGACGGCGGAACAGCGGCGGAGCGAACGGTGGGAGAGAAGCTTCGACACGCCCCTACCTGGCGCGCTAAATGTTGGATTCAGGGCTCCGCAGACCCAAAGAACGTTCAAACTCTGGGGCGTGTACGAAGAACTCAACCTATCCAGCCAACCAAACACGTCACCCTACAGCCTAGCTCGATGAACAAGGAAGAAGATGGACACGGCAGTTTACCAAGGTTCGGGCCACCTTGCGGTGTAACACCCTACTCCTGCTTTGTGGTGGATTTGCCTCACAAGGGGCTAAGGATGAACTAGTACAAGGGAAGAACAACCTCACGAGGTCTGCTCTAGTGTGGGTGTGAGCTGAGGGTCCGATTCCGGGGATCCCTTCTATGGTGGTGGCTAGTCTATATTTATAGTGGCCTCGGTCCTCTTCCTCCAAAACGAAGGCAGGAAGGGATCCCACAGTGGCCAATTTGAAAGGGGACAAGTAGTACATCTTATCCTGACGAAAGGTGGTCTTCGCCTGCAAAGCCTCTGGTCGTGACGCTGCGGTGGGCTCGGCGATGACATCTGTCCTGCCGTTCTGGCGGTCTTGGTCTCGTTGCACGGGAATGGAAACCTTTGGGTGATTCCTCGGGACCCCGCGCCTGCGCTTGCCTCCTTAACACCAAAGAGGAAACCTGCTGCTCTGCGCCCGCTGGTGCCCGCCTGGCCTTGGTCGTCATGGCTTGCGTCACCTCAACCTCATGAGGTGGGCACCTGCATAGAAGTCTCCGCTCCTCAGGAGGCAACCTGGGAAGGCCGCTCCCTCAGGAGGTCTTGGCGCCGTCTCCCTCGCGAGGCTTGGGGCTACGTGACTAGAGTTGGAGGAGATCAATGGAGGCCGAGGCGGACGAGGGCGACGCGGATCCGGTGATGCAGAGGTGAGGAGCTCCAACGGGTGGCACCAGTCGATGCAGAGAACGACGGCGAAGCGGACGGACAAGGAGCTAGCGCGCAGGGAGGTCGGAGAGCGCGTGGTGGGCGACGGGCACTCGGGCGCTGGATCTGTGAGGAGGGGAGAGAGGGAGGAGATCGAGCGAGTGGGTGAGGAGGGGACTGGGGGGGTGCGTCTAGGGTTAGGGTTGGTCGAGGGCAGCCTTATCCCCTCGGGACGGCGCCGACGAGCTGGTCGGACGGGGACGGCTCGGTCGCACCCAGTCTGCCTCCCCTGTAGCGAGGTAGACGACAAGGGGAGGGGGGAAGGCTTGGTTGCTAGGCCTGTTCGGTGGGCTAGAGCCCAGGGGAACAGGGAAGAGGGGGTTTTCCTTTTCTTTGCTTTTGCCTTTTCCTTTTTCAAACTTCTGTTTTCTATTTATTTTGGTTAGTAAAATAGTTTTACAAAAATATAAAACTTGTACCTAATTTAGTATTTTAAATTAGGTCACTGTCATATTAAGTTTAACATTTAAATAAAATATTTTAACATTTTCATAATTTTAAAAGACCTTTATATATTTGTTTTAGCCACTGTTTTAATTGTTTGAGGGCATTAAACCACTTTATAAAAATGTTGGTTCACCACCAATATTAACAAATGATTATTGGCAACAATTTGAACATTTTAGTTTTCATGTTTGAGAATTTTTATATTTCACTTGGAATTTGAGTTTGAATTTGAATGGAATTTGAAATGAGAGAGAAGCAAGGATGATCAAACATTGCTTATTAAAATGATTAGCTTAAACATAAAGGTTACTGTTGCTCAGTAATACAGGGGTGTTACAAGATGTGCCTGGGCGCCGCCGTGGGAGGGCTTGGCGCATGCGATCGATTTTCTTCCTGTATTCGTTTGAATTGGGAGTTCGGGGAAATACCAAATCCAATTCGGGACCCCAATACAGACATCCAAACGCATTACATTTGGTTCCCAAACCAAACACACCCTTAGAGGATTTAAACCTATAAGGTTCCGGGAAGACTCGTTCCCACGGTTGTCGCTCGATCGCATGCATTCTTGCCCGTTGGATGTTGGTCAATTTGGTCTTCTGCTTCATTTCAGCCACTGGATCTTCGCTGCTCGTTTTCACCACGCAGTAAGCTCGCAATGACCAATGACGGGTGGGCTCTTGCAGTGTGCTGGTTGGCTGGGTCAACCTTTTCGAGGTGCGTGTGCGCCCTCTCCCTGCACGCCGCGTGCGCGTCGCGCCGTTTGCGGGAGAGCGTGCGGCAGCCGCGGATGGTTTCTTTGTTGCGTGCGCGCCTGTTTCTTTCGCTGCAGGTGGGATCTGTTTCGGTCTGGTCCCATTTGTCTGCCATTCATGCGTGCTGCGTTGCGTCTCGTCTGCATCTAGAGAGAGTGGTTGGGCTGACCGATGCATGTGCGCGTGGAGCCTGGCTGACCGATGCATCGTGCGCGAGTCATGCGTGCCTCACCTTCGTCTGCGGTTGGAGAGAGGAGGTGGACTGGCAAAATATCTCACGAGCCTTGGTCGCCTCCAGCTTCCCTTCCCTATCTCCAATCTCTCTTGACCTACTACCGCCGCCGCCGTTGCCTCCTCTCGGTTTCTGATGCTGCCGCTCCGATGAAGATTACCGCGCCGTTGTTGCTTAGATCCCTGGAGAAGGGGAATAGCAGCCGCGCCAGGCGGCATGCCTCGTCCGAGCCGCACGGTGGCCGACAGATCGGCGGTTTCATGGCCGGTCCTGGGCGGTGCCTCGTCAACGTCGTGGATAGCTTGGGCAGCGCCTTGGCATCCAAGAGGGGCGAAGTGGGCCGGCTAGCATGCGTGGGGCGCAAAGGCCACGAGCAGGAAGGAGATGCGCTGGAGGTGGTGGAGGAGGAAGTTGGAGGCGGCATCAGCGTCCATGGTGACGCCGCCACGGGAACCCCCCCTGCATACCTCAGCGTTCATGGTGTCGCCGCCACGGGAACCCCCCCTGCACACCTCAGCATGCCTCGTCCGTGCCACATAGTGGCCGAGATGCGGTCGCCCATGCTCTGCCTGTCGTGGTTCTATGTCTGACAGTAGAATAGGGGGTAGGTATGAGGAGGCAAGATCCTAGCTACGATGAGGTTGTGCACGCAAGATTTACGAGTTCAGGCCCTTCTCGGAGGAAGTAACAGCCCTACGTCTCGGTGCCCAGAGGCTCGATCGACTGAATTATGCGTGCGGCTACAGGGGGTGCGAACCCTTGTGCCTGAGGAGGGGGTGGCTTATATAGAGTTCGCCAGACCCCTCCAGCCCTCAGTTACACAAGATTTAAGGTACATAAAGATGGGACGTTACTTGTAATGCCAGCAATAAAGGCATATAAATGATCATTAAGACTCCGGAGTGAACGCCTGACTGTTGCCGTTCTGAGTGACTTCAGATCTTCTATCTTCCGAGTAATTTCTGATGTGGTCGAGTGAGTACACTCCGGTCGAATGGAATTAGGTTTTCCGAGTGGAATGCTTCTGGTCGAGTGAATGGTATTGTCCTTTGAATATCCCTGACTTTAAGGTAATGTCCTCGGGAAGGGTGTCTAGGTCAGGCCTATTACCCTACCCCAGGTACATGTCATCGTCATTAGCCCCCGAATGGTTCAGGGTTCGAGTGACAAAAGGAGTTGAAGATGGTTCTGACCCAGTTTTCACGCTTCGGGAGCGTTTTGCTTAGATTAATGAACCACAAAACGACTTCGACTTCATTTTCAGTCGCCTTGATCCATTGCTAAATTGTCGAGTGAATTTTGTTGATAAGCTTCAATTGTGGACATGGTATGAGATCTTTGGCACGATTGACTGCACTGTCGTTCCCGGATCTCACGGGATTCGAAATTTGGAGAAGCACGCGGGACGGAGAGGCCCGCAGTAAATGGAACAGATTTGGCAGGGACGCCTCGATCCTCGCGCCACCTTTCTCACCACGTACCGAGTGCGCGACTGCTGCGGAATTCGATGGGACTGCTTGGGCTCACAAGTCAGTCACTCGGTAACAAGTCCATATAAGGCGTTTGGGCCGGTGCGTTTGGCACTGTGCTCTTTATCCCCTCCTTCTTCCTCTGTTTCTCCACCGCATTCGCCACCACCTTCGACACCGCCGCCCTGTCCAAGCGCATCCTGCTGCGATAGGAAAGGAGAAAATGGCGGCCCTGGAGCGAGCGAAAAAGGTGACGGCGGCAGCGAAGGGCAAGAAGACGAGTAGGGGCGGGTCATCATCTAGGTCCGGCCTGCCGCCTGGCTGGATCCAGGGCGACTGGATTAGATCCACGATCCAGAAGGAAGACATGGAGGATCTGGTCGAAGGGGGCTTGATTGCCCACCAGTCCTGGCGATTGCCGGGGAACGAGACCGAGCCGCAGCCGCAAGAGGGTGAGTGCGTCCTCCTCGCGACTCATGTCGACCGTGGTTTCTCCTTGCCTCCACACCCCTTTTTTCGGGCTTTCTTGAATTTCTTTGGAGCTCAACTTCATCACTTTTCCCCCAACACCATCACCTATCTTGCTGCATATGTTTCCCTGTGTGAGAATTTCTTGGGCTGTCGACCGCATGGGGGTCTTTTCAAACATATATTCACATGCCGCTCTCAAGCCGTAAAAAAGTCCAATCTGAGTGATGAGAGAACACATGTGATCCAGATGTGCGGGGGTCTGGGAATTCAGATGAGGGGTAGGAGCACTTTTCCAGCTATGACGCTCCTCGATTCAGTTAGAGGGTGGCAGTCGACCTGGTTCTATTGCAAAGACCAGCCGACTCCTGGTCAGTCGACTGGGCTTCCTCTCTTTTCCCTGGATCGAGTCCAACCACCCTCTACTTTGAAAGTGAACCCAGAGGAGCGAGCAGAAGTGAATATGCTAGTTGACCGAGTAGTCCAGTTAGTCCGCGATGGGGTGACTGGTATGGACTTGCTTGAAATATTTCTCAATCGACACATCCAGCCACTCCAGGCTCGTGATCATCCCATGTGGATGTACTCGGGTATTGATGGCACCACTCGGATCCACCCGGAGGAGGTCACCGGGGAGGTAGTGGAGCGGTGGCTGCAAGGCATCACTGGTAACAAAGATAACCCCAGGGGGTCCAAGAGGGTCCCACCATTTGACAAGACCAATGAACCGGATAAGGTACAATCTTCAGTGCCGAATGTCCTTTGCTCTGATTTCCTATTTAGGCTTCAATCCGATTGATATTTGTATGATTCTTTGCTCTGCAGATATATACTGAGATGTACTCGATGCCCAACGGGGAGCAGATCCAGGAAGGAGAGGAGAGCGGAGGCGACAACGGCGATTGGAACTCTGATGACGAGAGTGATGAAGAGCGCGAAGACTCAAGCAGTGGTGAGGAGGTCGATTCTCCACCTCGCGTGGAAAAGCGTTCCAAACAGAAGCACGACCCAGCAAGTATCCGGGGTAAAGTGGCGGCACCAACTGGACAAACTTCGAAGCGCCCTCGGACATCTTCTCCGGTGCCGACTGAGAAAGCTCCGAAGCAGCTCAAGACTGTGCCGTTAAAGCCACGGAAGGCCTTGCCCAAGATCAAGGTTGATGTTCCCGTCGCCTCTGCGTAAGTGTTTTGTTTTCACCCTTTGCTCCAAGAATCTTATATCAGTCGTCGACCCATTCTCTTGCTTGACCGAGTGAACCTTGAAATTTGCAGCGCTGCTACCTCTAGGACTTCTGCTTATAAAGATGATGACGACGAGGAGATGGAGGACGCGGTCACATCCAATGCGGGTATGACTCATGTTATCTTGTTTTTTCTTCGCTAACCACTTCTACAGTCGACTGAACTCTTGTGGTTGATTCTTTTGCAGCTCCGCAAAATGTTATTGAACTTCTAGATGACGACGAAGATGTGCCATAGCAGCTCGTGGGAAAGAGGAGCAGGACCTTGGGCAAAAAGGCACCAGCTAGCAAGACGCCTCAGTCGACGCCGGCGGCAGAACCAGCTACCCAGCAGCCTGGGGACCTCAACCGTGCTTCTGTTACTTTTGCGATTCCCTTGTCGAGTAGTCGTCCTTCAGCGTCGACTGCACAGGCCCCTGCTTCATCTGTGCATCTTCATGCCTCAAGCTCTCAAGCTGCTGCAGCTGATCCACCGTCTCCACTTTTCACCGCCCATCATGTCCCAGAAGACCAAGTGAGTGCTGCCAAGGAAGCCATACTCCAGGCAGGCATTATGATGGATCAGATGAAAGTGGTGTGCAAGGCTAGTCAAGCTGCCTATGATGCCAGCTCAGCACTCCAGGCCAATGTCCAGGTTAACTTACTTCCGACTACAATCTATCTTGACGCTTGTTCTTTTAGGATATGATATTTAGAAACTGCTGCTTTATTATCTGCAAGACGGCCGTGGATGAGCGTTTTGGAACCTTAATTGCACACTCATTGTCAGTCTGTACACCCACTGGGTGTTTTAATTTCTGTTGAGTAGTTTTTCCACTTGAGTCGACTAGGTTGTGTCGATTGAATCTCTGAACCAGTGGGGGCACGCTGAGTGCACCCACTGGGTGTAGTCCCCGAGACCGTCGTCGAATGTTTGATTCGGCGGGGGTCTTTGAAAAGAACTTTTCCACTCGGTCTGAGCAGATCATGTCGAGTGGAACCTGGACCAGTGGGGGCACGCTGAGTGCACCCACTGGGTGTAGTCCCCGAGACCGTAGTCGACTGCGGGCAGTCGGCTATGGTCTGAGTTTTTTTTGACTGGACGGACCAAGTCAATTGAAAAGTCGAACCAGTGGGGGCACGCTGAGTGCACCCACTGGGTGTAGTCCCCGAGACTATTGTTGAATGTTTGATTCGGCAGTAGTCTTAGAACTCTTTGAACATGTTACTTTATTGCTCGGAAGCAACCATTCTTTGTGTCTGCCGACTGACTATCTTCTGAACACAGAAATCTTGTGATCTTGGAGCCCGGTTCGCTGACTTGGAGCAGAAGCAGATCCAGCTCAATCTTGATCTGGAGTTGGCTCAGAATAACTTGCAGAAGGCTGAGGATGACGCTGCTGGTAAGGAAAGCTTGTCGACTGGTTCTCTTGCCTTCTTTTCTCCTCCTTTTTCTGATTTGAATGTTATTCTTTCTAGAAACAATGAGACGGGCTTTGGAGAAGAAGGACCTTGACCTTGTGGCTGCGAAGAAAACAGTAGAAGAAAAAACGGCACTCGCTGACCAAAAGCTGGCCTCAGTCGGAAAGTTGGAGGAAGAGAATACCAAGCTGAAGACTGCTCTCGATGATGCCAACAAAGAGGTAACTCGACTGAAGAAGGATAAAGGGACCCTGACTGACAAAGTGGAAGACATCACCCGCAAGAGGAACGAGCTAGAGAATTATCTGGGGGGACTCGCCAAGAAGTTATTCCTCATGCTTGAAGGTATTTTTCCCTGTCCGATTGATTTGCTTTCGTTGACTCGTCATATAACTGTCGACTCATTATTTCTTTGTGAGTGCAGAATTCTGTCAAAACTTCGAGGAAGAGACTGGACGAGTCGAGACAAGCTTGGACCCCATCAACTCCCTTGTTAAAGATGAAGTTGCCATGAACGTGCTCCGACTAGAGTCTCGCCTTGCCAGCGCCATGAATTACCTTGCTCGACTGAAGGTTGCGGTGTCGCGGATCGACACGGTGCTCTGGCCAAGGGAAACGCTCCAAAATGATCTCGAGTCTTTAATGACTCAACTCAATGAGATTCCTGGTCGAGTGCAGGAATGGAAGAAGTCCTCTGCTCGATGCGGTGCCAACGTAGCTCTGTCCCTGGTTCGTGTTCATTGCAAGGAAGCCAAAGAAGAGAAGCTAGCAGAAATCAAGGTTGCCAATACCAAGAAACTTGACTTCCAGTCCTTCATGGAGACTTTTATCTGTGCTGCTACTCGAATTGGAGATGGAATCGACCTGGATGAGTTCGTCGAGCCTTCCAGCCCTCTTGCGGAGTGAACAAAAATTTTACGATCTGATTAAATTTGCCTCGGTATGCCGAGTGGTTTTGTAACCGTTAAACTCCTTCGGGCCGGATGCCTGAGTACTTTAATCTGCGGTCTGGAACCTCATGGGGATTTGTCCAAACTTAGTTTTCCCTTAAATATGCTTGTTTTTATTTCCGAGTGGAACTTGTACCTTCACTCGGAACAGACTTTTGTTGTTGTGATGCAATTCTGAGTAGAGGATCGCGGACGACCTGCACCTCGTCATTCTTGCAGATCAGGATGGAGCACACATTGTACTTGTGGCGTAGCTCTGAAGAGAAGGTCGCAGTCGACCTGCACTTCATTGTCCTGACGGATCAGGATGGAGCGTGTTTTAAACTTAGGCGAGTACAGGACTGCAGCTAAGCCCCCGAGTGAGAGGGTTGCTCTTCACTCGGTGGGATTTTTTAAACTTAGGCGAGTACAGGACTGCAGCTAAGCCCCCGAGTGAGTGGGTTGCTCTTCACTCGGTGGGATTTTTTAAACTTAGGCGAGTACAGGACTGCAGCTAAGCCCCCGAGTGAGGGTTTGATCTTCACTCGGTGGGATTTTTCAAACTTAGGCGGGTACAGGACTGCAGCTAAGCCCCGAGTGAGAGGGTTGCTCTTCACTCGGTGGATTTTTCAAAACTTAGGCCAGTATAGGACGCAGCTAAGCCCCGAGTGAGAGGGTTGCTCATCACTCGGTAGGATTTCTTAAAATTAGGCGAGTACAGGACTGCAGCTAAGCCCCCGAGTGAGAGGGTTGCTCATCACTGGTAGGATTTTTTAAACTTAGGCGAGTACAGGAATGCAGCTAAGCCCCCGAGTGAGAGGGTTGCTCATCACTTGGTAGGATTTTTTAAACTTAGGTGAGTACAGGACTGCAGCTAAGCCCCCGAGTGAGAGGGTTGCTCATCAATCGGTAGGATTTTTTAAACTTAGGCGAGTACAGGACTGCAGCTAAGCCCCCGAGTGAGAGGGTTGCTCTTCACTCGGTGGGATTTTTCAAACTTAGGCAAGTATAGGACTGCAGCTAAGCCCCCGAGTGTGAGGGTTGCTCGTCACTCGGTAGGATTTTTCAAACTTAGGTGAGTACAGGACTGCAGCTAAGCCCCCGAGTGAGAGGGTTGCTCATCACTCGGTAGGATTTTCTTAAAATTAGGCGAGTACAGGACTGCAGCTAAGCCCCCGAGTGAGAGGGTTGCTCATACTGGTAGGATTTTAAACTTCGGGAGTACAGGACTGCAGCTAAGCCCCCGAGTGAGAGGGTTGCTCATCACTCGGTAGGATTTTTTAAACTTAGGCGAGTACAGGACTGGCAGCTAAGCCCCGAGTGAGAGGGTTGCTCATCACTCGTGTAGGGAATTTTTAAACTTAGGCGAGTACAGGACTGCAGCTAAGTCCCCGAGTGAGAGGGTTGCTCTTCACTCGGTGGGATTTTTCAAACTTAGGCAAGTACAGGACTGCAGCTAAGCCCCCGAGTGTGAGGGTTGCTCATCACTCGGTAGGATTTTTTAAACTTAGGCAAGTACAGGACTGCAGCTAAGCCCCCGAGTGAGAGGGTTGCTCTTCACTCGGTGGGATTTTTCAAACTTAGGCAAGTACAGGACTGCAGCTAAGCCCCCGAGTGAGAGGGTTGCTCATCACTCGGTAGGATTTTTTAAACTTAGGCGAGTACAGGACTGCAGCTAAGCCCCCGAGTGAGAGTGTTGCTCATCACTCGGTAGGATTTTTTAAACTTAGGCGAATCGGATTCGCGGCTAAGCCACCCACTGGGGGATTTTGGACACATGTATTAGTAACAACAATCATTTAGGAGACTGTAAAACCATGTCTTTGATAAACGAACTGAAAGGTACTCCTTATTACATCAGTCTGAACACTTAAGTATAAAAACGGCGGAGTAACTCCGCATTCCAAGCGCGTGGCTCGTCTTTATTCTGCTCCACATTGTAGAGGTGATACGCTTCGTTGTGGAGCACTTTGGTGACGATGAAGGGACCTTCCCAAGCGGGGGCAAGTTTGTGAGGCCGTTGCTGGTCCACTTGGAGCACAAGGTCCCCTTCCTGAAATGCTCGACCCTTCACATTTCTGGCATATAATCGACGAAGGTCTTGCTGATAAATGGTCGATCGGATCAAGGCCATCTCTCTTTCTTCTTCCAGAAGATCAACAGCGTCTTCTCGAGCCTGTTCTGCTTCGGCTTCTGAAAAAAGTTCTACTCGGGGTGCATTGTGAAGCAAGTCACTCGGCAGCACAGCCTCAGCCCCATAGACCATGAAGAAGGGGGTTCGACCGGTCGACCAATTTGGTGTTGTTCTTAATCCCCAAAGGACTGACGGTATCTCATCTACCCAAGCGCCAGCTGCATGCTTGAGGTCACGCATCAATCGAGGTTTCAGCCCTTTGAGAATCAAACCGTTCGCTCTTTCTGCTTGTCCATTCGACTGAGGGTGGGCGACTGAAGCATAGTCGACACGAGTACCTTGGGAAGCGCAGAAAGCTCGGAACTCATCTGAATCAAAGTTTGACCCATTATCCGCGATGATGATGTGCGGAACTCCATATCTAAATGTTAACCCTCTGATGAAGCTGACAGCAGTACTTGCTTCCAGGTTTTTGATAGGTTTAGCTTCAATCCATTTAGTGAACTTGTCGACTGCTACAAGCACATGGGTGAAGCCACTCCTGCCAGTCCTTAGAGGTCTGACCATATCTAATCCCCAAACAGCAAATGGCCAGACGAGTGGAATAGTCTTCAAGGCTGAAGCAGGTTTGTGGGACATGTTGGAGTAGAACTGACAGCCCTCGCACTTGTCAACTATTTCCTTTGCCATCTCATTTTCCTGTGGCCAGTAAAACCCTGCTCGGTATACTTTGGCCACGATGGTCCGAGAGGACGCATGGTGACCACAGGTCCCTGAGTGGATATCATTGAGGATCATTCGGCCTTCTTCTGGAGTGATGCATTTCTGAATGGCCCCAGTGACACTCTCTTTGTAGAGCCGCCCACCCATTACCGTGAAGGCTTTGGATCGACGGACAATCTGACGAGCCTCTTCTTCATCCTCTGGAAGCTCTTTCCTGAGAATATATGCAATATATGGCACTGTCCAATCGGGAATGACGACTAAAACCTCCATGATCAAGTCGACCACAGCTGGGACTTCAACTTCAGTCGGATCAGTGGAGCTCTTAGGCTGTGGGGGCTCTTCAGTGAAGGGATCTCCTTGAACTGATGGTGCGTGAATATGCTCCAAAAACACATTGCTGGGAATAGGCTCCCGCTTGGAACCTATTTTCGCCAAGTCATCAGCTGCTTGATTCTTCAGTCGGGGTATATGGTGGAGCTCTAGCCCTTCAAACTTCTTTTCTAACTTTCTCACCGCATTGCAATAACCAGTCATAGCTGGGCTCCTGACGTCCCACTCCTTCATCACTTGATTAACCACTAAATCTGAGTCGCCGTAAACCATTAGGCAACGGACGCCGAGTGAAATGGTCATACGCAACCCATATAGGAGTGCCTCATATTCAGCTTCATTGTTGGAGGAATCAAAGTGAATCTGGAGAACATATCTGAGGTTGTCGCCTCGTGGAGATACCAGGACTACTCCAGCGCCTGAACCATTCAACATCTTGGACCCGTCGAAGAACATAGTCCAATGTTCCGACTATATCTGGGTCGGTAGCTGTTGTTCAACCCACTCAACGAGGAAATCCACTATTGCTTGAGATTTGATCGCTTTCTTTGCCTCAAACTTGATATCCAGCGGAAGGAGTTCAATCGCCCACTTTGCCACTCGACCAGTTGCATCTCTGTTGTTCAAAATTTCTGACAACGGAGCGTCGCTGATGACTGTAATCGAATGATCTGAGAAGTAATGTGCAACCTTCTTTGTGGTCAAGTAAATTCCATATACAAGCTTCTGATAATGTGGATATCTCTGCTTGGATGGGGTTAAGACTTCAGAAATATAGTACACTGGGCGTTGAACCTTGTAGGTTTTACCTTTTTCTTCCCGCTCGACCGTGAGTACTGTACTGACAACCTGTCCAGTGGCTGCTATATAAAGCAGTAAAGGCTCTTTGCTGATTGGAGCAGCAAGCACCAGCTGGGTGGAAAGCACGGCTTTGAGCTCTGCAAACGCTGCGTCAGCTTCAGGAGTCCACTCGAACTTATCAGATTTCTTCATCAGTCGGTAAAGAGGCAATGCCTTTTCACCGAGACGAGAGATGAATCGACTCAAAGTGGCCAAACAACCAGTAAGCTTCTAAACGTCGTGTACACGCACAGGGCGTTTCATTCGGAGGATTGCACCAACTTTCTCTGGGTTTGCATCGATCCCACGTTTGGAAACGAGGAAACTGAGTAACTTTCCACCTGGAACTCCAAATGTACACTTCGACGGATTAAGCTTGATATCATATCTTCTCAAATTGGCAAAGGTTTCAGCAAGGTCAGTCAGCAAGTCGGAACTTTTACGCGACTTAACCACGATGTCATCCATGTATGCTTCCACATTCCGACTGATTTGAGTTAGCAAGCACTTCTGTATCATGCGCATGAATGTGGCACCAGCATTCTTGAGACCAAAGGGCATGGTGATGAAGCAAAAGCACCCGAATGGGGTGATAAAAGCTGTTTTTATTTCATCAGGTCCATACAGTCGGATCTGATGGTACCCGGAATATGCATCCAGGAAGGGCAATCGCTCACATCCCGCAGTCGAGTTGACTATCTGATCGATGCGGGGGAGAGGAAAATGATCTTTCGAGCAGGCCCAATTGATATGCTTGAAATCAATGCACATACAAAGTGAATCGTCCTTCTTGGGAACCATGACAACATTGGCGAGCCACTCGGAGTGGTAAACTTCGCGGATGAACTCAGCCGCCAGAAGCCGAGCCACCTCTTCGCCGATTGCCTTTCTCTTCTCCACAGCGGACCGACGGAGATGCTCTTATACAGGTTTTGCCTTTGGATTGACTCGCAAACGGTGCTCAGCCAGTCCCCTGGGTACACCCGGCATGTCAGACGGCTTCCATGCGAAGATGTCCCAGTTCTCACGGAGGAACTGGACGAGCGCTTCTTCCTATTTGCTGTCGAGTGTTGCTGAGATATGAGTCAGAGCAGCACTGGGATCGGTCGGGTGAATGTGAACAGGCTTTGTTTCACCGGACGACTGAAATGCAGACTCTGAAGCAGGCTTCTTAGCACGCAACAAATCACTCGGATCTGCAGTCTTCTTATATTCTTCCATTTCTATTGCTGCCATCTGTTCATCGGCTATCTTAGAGCCCTTCTGGAGGCACTCTTCTGCTCGTTGCCGATTACCAGTGACTGTGATCACGCCCCTGGGGCCAGGCATCTTCAGCTTGAGGTACACGTAACACGGTCGAGCCATGAAACGGACATATGCAGTTCTGCCCAGAATAGCATGATAGGCACTGTGAAAATCCACAACTTCAAATGTCAACTTCTCCTTACGGTAATTCTTTGAATCACCGAAAACCATGTCAAGAGCGATCTGGCTGAGTGAATCAGCTTTCTTTCCTGGAATGACACCGTGGAATCGCATGTTGCTCTCACTGAGCTTGGACATCGGAATGCCCATCCCACGGAGGGTCTCAGCATACAAAATGTTCAAGCCGCTGCCACCATCCATCAGGACTTTGGTCAGACGGGTGCCCGCGACGACTGGGTCGACCACCAACGCTTGGCTCCCGGGGGTGGCAACATGCGGTGGGTGGTCAGATTGGTCGAATGTAATGGGAGTCTTTGACCATTTCAAATATGTCGTCGTTGCCGGAGCAACCATGTTTACTTCTCTGTTGATGACTTTCAGTCGACTTTTGCTTTCGATGTCAGCAAAAATCACCAAACTGGAATTGACGTTAGGAAAACCGTCATCATCTTCTTCCTTGTCCTCATCCTTGTCAGACTCTTTTTCCTTCTCATTGGGCTGTTTCTCTCGGAACTGCTGGATTAGGAGCCGACATTGTCGAGTGGTATGTTTGCGATAAATCAGATTACCCTCTTCATCCTTCTTGGTGTGAATGTGACATGGCAAATCCAACACATCATTCCCTGCTTGATCTTTCACCTTCTTGGGGATCCAGGGCCCTTTGGGCTTCCCCTTGAATTTTCCTTGAGTTACAACTGCAGCTTCACCAGGACCTGCTGGCTCGGCTTTGCGTTTCTGCTTCCGACCTCCTTCGGTGTCTTGGGCGACTGGCTTGCCCTTTCCACTGCGGAGTCGATCCTCTTCTTCACCATCAGCGTACCGAGTGGCTATTTCCATCATTCGGGTCAGAGACATATCTCCTGTCCGACCGAATTTCAGGTTAAGCTCTCGATACCGAACGCCCTCCTTGAAGGCGCAAACTGCTTGGTGATGGGATACATTTTCTACTGTGTGATGTAAAGTGGTCCATCTTTGGATGTAATCCCTCAGAGTTTCATTCGGTTTTTGTACACAATGTTGCAATTCTGTCAACCCTGCAGGTCGTTTGCATGTGCCCTCGAATGTCCGGACAAACACTCGAGCTAACTCTTCCCAGCTGAATATACTGCCTGGAGCCAACTGATTCAGCCATGCTCTGGCCGATCCTTCCAACATGAGAGGCAGATGTTTCATAGCTACCTCATCATTTCCACCACCGATCTGAACAGCTACCCGGTAATCTTCCAGCCAAGTGTCAGGCTTCGACTCACCGGTGAAATTACTAACCCCAGTCGCCAACCTGAAGTTGGGGGGGATCTCAGCAGCTCTGATGGCCCTGCTAAAACACTCGGGGCCTGAAACATGTACTCTGCTTCCACTCGGGTGATCTCTGTCTCGCCCTTCTTTGTGTGCTCGGTTCCTGTCGACCAAACCTTGCACCAAAATTGACCTCGCATCAAACCCTGGCTCTCTTGGGTCGACTGGCACCCTCAGCTCTTCGCTGTTCGGGCGCCTGTCATCATAACGCCGGGGCACATATGATCCGCCTCTCAGAGGGGGCGTAGGCACTCGACGGTGGTCACCACGGTCGAGCCGATGATCGTACTGGTCGTGGTTCCGACCCAAGTACTGTTCTTGGCGATGCCCACGTCCCTCACGCCGTGGAGGCGATCTTGGGCTGTGAGCCGATTGAACAGTGTCGGCCACCACAGATCTGCTATGGATTCTGTTACGCGACTGAGATACTGCAGTATTTTGCTCTCCTGCTACCCGGAGCAGAGCCCGGATCTACATCAAACCTCGTCCAGCCTCCGACTGGGATGGTTGGATGGACTCTGCTATACGAGCTGCGGCCGTAAGATTCTGAATAGGAGTGCGGTATACCTGAGGTTGAGGCGGGAACAATTGCCGCTGTCGACTGGACTCAGGAATCTGCTACCGAGCACGTTCGTCGAGTGCATGCTGAAGTTCTCCAGTCGAGTGCGTTCAGCCAAAGTGGCCAAGCGCGCTGCCTCCAAGGCCTGAGCCTCAGAGGTCTCTCCGACGATGGGCGTGTGGAGTGCCTCCTTGTTGCGGCGGTGGAGTTCCTCCCTCCGCTGCGAAGAGAGGGTTTCGGGGTGATATTCCTCGTGAACATGCGATGGATCGCCACCGCCGTCGCCGCCACCGTTGCGACGCATGCCAGGTGGGCCGCGCGGTGTGTCGACCATCAGGACCTCCGCTGCAGGGTCGCTGCTGTCGCACTCGGACAGGCTCTCGACGGAGCCAGTCGACAGATCGAACAGGCCGTAGAGAGATTCATCGGGCTCGATCGCCGCGACTTGAGGGGTGGCTGACTGACGCGCCACCGCATGCTTCACCCACCGCTGAAGCCGCGACCGACCGGATCGCTTGCGACGACGAATGGCGGGGGACGAAGTTACTGCGGGAGCCGACCAATACTGGGTCGACGGCTGCCGCAGGAGGACCCCGCGGACACACGCGCGAAAGTGTGTCGCCCCGCGGACGGGGAGTGTCTCGACGTCGAGGGGGGCCTCCTGGAGCCAGGCGGAGTCGTCGGCGATGAAGACGAGCGCGCCGAGACGGATCTCGCGGTCCTCAGCCGAACCTCCACCAGAAACCATGATGCTGGGAATCGGAAAAAATCGCAACCTCACTGGAAAGTCGCTAAGACACCGCCCCAAGGTGGGCGCCAACTGTCGTGGTTCTAAGTCTGATAGTAGAATAGGGGGTAGGTATGAGGAGGCAAGATCCTAGCTACGATGAGGTTGTGCACGCAAGATTTACGAGTTCAGGCCCTTCTCGGAGGAAGTAACAGCCCTACGTCTTGGTGCCCGGAGGCTCGGTCGACTGAATTATGCGTGAGGTTACAGGGTGTGCGAACCCTTGTGCCTGAGGAGGGGGGTGGCTTATATAGAGTTCGCCAGACCCCTCCAGCCCTCAGTTACACAGGATTTAAGGTACATAAAGATGGGACGTTACTGGTAACGCCAGCAATAAAGGCATATAAATGATCATTAAGACTCCGGAGTGAACGCCTGACCGTTGCCGTTCTGAGTGACTTTAGATCTTCGGTCTTCCGAGTGATTTCTGATGTGGTCGAGTGAGTACACTCCGGTCGAATGGAATTGGGTTTTCCGAGTGGAATGCTTCTGGTCGAGTGAATGGTATTGTCATTTGAATATCCCTGACTTTAAGGTAATGTCCTTGGGAAGGGTGTCTAGGTCAGGCCTATTACCCTACCCCAGGTACATGTCATCGTCACTGCCGGCGCCATCTCATCCTCTTCATCAAGAGGAGGCATCTCTGCCGGACCACGCCTCCCCATCTACCACACTGTAATGGCCACCTCCTGGACGAGGTATAGCGCTGTGTTGACCATCCTCTGCTGCCTTGGTCCCTCCCATCTGCTCCTGCCGAGGTTGGCTCTTCATCGAGGCATAAAGATACCTCAGTTTTCTTTTCTTTTTCCCTATTTCTGTTCTTGCATTTGTTTCTTCTTCCTGGACCTCTCTGTATGCTGCTTTAATCTTGTTCATGTATCTATAGTTACTGATAAAGTACTCATCAGGCTTAGATTAAATTTTATGGAATTGCAGGCCGAGGTGAGCATCATGACGATGAGCAAGCCCGTGGCTGATACAGAGAGCTCCTCGAACGGGAAGTAGCAGTGCTGGAGGAACTCGAAGATGAGCAGGTCAATTTTGGCATGTCCAGTTAGTTCATGTATCCTGTCCATCTTTACATGTCTTTGCCTTACTGCCATTTTATTTTTGCTGCGTTGCGATTAGGTTCCGAAGTCATGCCTTCGCCTTACTGTCGTGCTGATACCGGATGCCACATTAAGGAATATTGGGATCACAACTTAACTAACTTAAATTAGCAATATAGTGTTAATGGGCGTCATCTGAACCTAATGAGATGTTGTTTACTGAAGAACAACCCCTTGCTACTTGCACAGTACGTGAAAAAACACCCTAAATAGATTGAAGAAATCATACTTGACTGTGATTGCATTTAGTTGATGCTTACGTGTATTTCAGTAGACCAAGTGGGTACTAGTTAATCTTCTATATTTCAAAGCATTTTCTATCTTTTTTTTGCATGTCTTAGTGATCATCTGCAGGGCTGAATTATGCCATTGTTGATGGTGCACGGGTCTATTGCATGGTAGACCCAGTACTGGCCCTCCTTTCAAGCTCCTGTGTTCATCCTAGAGAAAAATCTGGAAAATACATCTAAACTATCTTTTAATCTGCCTATAGCGTAATGCTACGATTATATATATGGATACATCATATCGATATGTCAAGAGACCTAAATCCTTAAGAGTTAAAGTGACAAACTGGGGACTGATGTCATAATTGCATATGGGCTTTGTTCAATTATTTTCTTGCCTAGAACGATGATGTTTGCAGATGGGCTTTGTTCAGTCATAAGAGCTTATCGGTTCAGCCGGCATAATTTTGTTTCTTCAGTGTACTGTGTCTGAGGAAAACATTTATTTTGTTTCCTGTTTAGGTGAATTCATGGCCAAGATGGGCGGATTTCTGTTGTGTGGTCTTGAGGTTATCGAGGTAGGGCACCAGCACCAACTAAGCTTCCATTCTGGTAAAATGTATGACATGCTTGATGAGCATGCATATCTATGGTTTTGTGGACACTGATTTAGTTCCATGCCAGTTTATTTCCAGCAGTTGGTCTGCTTCTTTATAGAGATTTTTATTACTAAAATAAATTAGAAACTGAATGTATACTGCTTTCACCTTCAGTTTGAACATGACATTGTCTTATTTGTGACATAGGTGGAAATTAGCAAGCAGGCTATAGTCGGTGCATGGATGACCAAGTTTACTTATTACTTATGAAGATGATGATTCCTAAATGGAATTAGGAGCTAGGTCCAGCATGTTGATTGTGCTTCAAGGTACAATTGTTTGTACCTTATAAAACTAATGCTTTTTATTGGTGGTGCATCTTAGGACCGAAAGCTTGATTCATAGATAGCTTCTCTTTGGTCGTGTGATTATTTGAAGATTTTTGTTCTATGTTGTTTCCCTTGATTAGGTTCAGAAGATGATTGCAACAATTAGTCCAATTAGTATTTTGTTCATATGCTTTGAATAAAAATGTGTTCAGAGATCATGTTGTATGCACTTAGGGTGCATCGAATCATTTTTGCAGGTTGAAACATGAGAAGAAGTACTATCTTGCTTGCCTGAAATTGACAGGAGCTTAGTCTGAATGTCGAAGAAATACTGGAATGTAGGATGGAGAGGTTAGCATGCTTACTCCATGTAATAATCTCATAACTACTGTGTTGTAATAATGTATTTAGCTAAACCTTTCATTCGGCACATCCATAACTCAACCAGTTTATGCATGATGATTTAGGGTGTATTTGTTTCCAAAGCAAACAAATTACTGGTCTTCGCTAGGTAAGGATAGGTGTTTGGTACCGAAACAAAAATTAACTTTGTCAGGCTAACTAGCATGCATGGGCTAGAGAGTCTTGGCACACTGGGAAAACAATGTAATGATGCAGCATGTCAACATCAAGTTCCGAACCATTTTTAGTGGCTGAGAGAAGAAACAATTGTCCAGGCTCATAAGAAAGAGCTTTTCATTTCAGGCTGTTGTTTCGACGAGCTGGTGAACACACGGCCTGGGTGTCTAATTTTATATGAGCCAGGGAAAGCAATTTTATACCTAACAGCTCTCCCCTGATTTGGGTCTTTGCTGGTTGTTCGATCTTGCTCATTTCGGTCAACTGTGCCAGTTTGGTCATCCGATCCTTGCATCGTGTTATCACCTTGCCTATTTTATTCTCCTCACTTTGTCATGGATTAACGACATATTACTAATTTTGTGTGTTGAACTAACCAATTTAACAATCAAAATTGCTGGCCTTGCATCAACTGTTGTTGTTCTGCTAGCCATAGGCTGCCCCTCAGGTTCATAATTCTAAGCTTGGACCATGTGGCCCACCTTAACCAATGCAGCTTGAGGACTCTGTGTGGTTGCTAGGGGCACAGGTTGTGCTGATAAAAGTCCATGAATTTTTTGGATAAGCATCATTATTTTTTAATTTGATCTATTGTTTTCTAGCTTTTTTTGTGTATCAACTTCCATATATGGTACTTTTCGCTCTGCTTCTCGGCCCTTCTCCACAGTAAAAGCGACTCAGGGGGCGAACCAGCTTCTGGCGGCGGATCCGGCGATTTCCCTCCGCTGAGGGCCGTGTGCTCGTCGGCGTGGGTGAAATCGTCGGATCCGTTGCGCAGATCTGTATAGCTGTAGGTAGTTTAGTACCTAAGGGCTTGAGTTTTCGGCCGTTCGTCGCTCGCTGCGGTGGTGTTCGACGGCGGCATCGAATAAAGTTGCCTCCAGATCCCCTCCGACGTGGTCTTCTCCTTCGCCGGCCATGGATCTGGGTGGAAAGCGTGCTGGGCGGGGCCGTCGTGGTGGCGGCGGCAGCCTCGTTGTGGCTTTTGTTCCGTTGGTCTCCGTTCCGCATCGGCGGTGTCTCCTCCGTCACCGACGACTGGCCGACGGATTTTGTACAGGAGGTTTGGTGCGGTCATCTGTTCTTTGCAGATCATGGATCTTCATCCGCGCCGGAGTATCTGTTCGTGCTTGTCTTTCTTCTCTCTGCTGGGCTGCCGCGAAGGAGGGAGGGCCTGCTATGCCCGGGAGGAGTTCCCGGCCGCGGTGCTGGAACCGGAGATCAGTTCCCGTCCCCTGGGATGGGGCACTTTGTGAGGTACTCAAAGCCCATCGAGGCGACGGCTCAAGCAGGTTAACTGGAGGCTGATGTGCGTCCGCTTCCACCTTCTGCTGCTTTGAAGAGGAGGAGGGGCTGTGCGGAGGTGATGCTGCCGGCGGAGGTGTAGATGCCTTGCCTTTGCTTTGTTTCTCTGCAGAGTTCAGCTGTGCTGTCGGAGCTCCCCAAGGGTCTTCGTGTTCTTCTGTTGTTCTTGGGGTGCTTATTGTTAGAGTTCAGGGGCTTGTGTGCTTGTATGTGAGCTTGGCCTTGTACTGTTTTGTGTCTTGAATACAGGCATACTTTCTCAAAAAAAAAAAACTTCCATATATGGTACTGTTTGTCAAGCATTACTATTGTTCTCACTTAGATTTTTCTTTTCTTGTTTGCTACTTTAAATTTAGATGCTCAAGAAATTTGGTAAGCGTCATAGTGGTTCGGGCCTTGGTGCTACATGAGACACAAGCACCTTCAAAGTACATGTGTGTATTATGGATATTAGTGCTTTTGCTCATTCTAATTTTTTACTTAAGGTGGTTACACTTTCTTACTTTTTTGCTGAAAAAGAGTGAATTCAGTCATGAACATGCATTGATATATTTATTGTTAGTTTATCTTCATGTTGGTATGCTTTCAATGGCTGCAACCTGAACTAATTATATCACTATTCCCATCTTACTTAGTGGCATTGCTATGCTTCACAGTATACTATGTTTTGCATGCCAGTATAATTCATAAGTGGTTTTTCGTATTTAGGTGTTATTAATATAATGAGTGATTGAAGGGGAGGCATGAGGAGAAGAGCAGTCCAAAGGGCGGATGGAGCATGTCACTTGTTGATGTTATTTTCCATTTCCAGAAAGAACAAATTTTCTATGATTTGAGTGTATGCTGATGTGTGAAAGTCAATCATTTGGATTCCCAACTAGACTATTGTGTGTGTTTAATATTTTATTGTGCATTGATAAAATGTTTCACCCGCGTGCACAAGTTAAATTTTGAAATACTCCCTCCGTCCGGAATTACTTGTCGCCGAAATAGATGTATCTAGACGTATTTTAGTTCTAGATACACCCATTTTTATGCATTTTTGCGACGAGTAATTCGAGACGGAGGGAGTAGATGAAAGGACAACACGGCATAAGGGAATTTCCCTTTAGTAAGGTTCTTGTTTGCTGATGTGATTGGAAATTTATATACCTATAGTAGGATAGTTGCTCAAGCTAAAGTCTTATGTAACATGTAGCATCTAAACTATGTTTGTGCTAATAATTTTTCCCATTTGTAAAAGGCCATGTTGCACATGGTAGATGTTTTGGGTTTTAATTCAGGAAGGTGACACCAATTATGTGTTCGATCTCCAAATGTGTTTGAACATAATTAAGTCAAGGAATCTTCGCGGTAAAGTTGTATGTCATATACCTTGCACCATTTGGCTCTATGTTACCCGAATAAGACAACAAAATATGCATGCTACCCTAACTGGTTGCTAAAACCTACTGCTACTAGCAAGGTCGAATATTTTCAAAACACTTTGGGTTTGACATGGTCTTTGCGCTTGCAAAAACATAAAGTTATTAAAAAATGCAAATTTTTTCAACGCGCCCATGGTATGAAATCGTACTCTGTGCCATATCGCTTAAAGATAAATTAAAATATGTGTGTGTGTGCATCTCATTGTAGACAACAGTCTCCATTTCTTTTTATTAAAGGGGGTAAATTTTGTTATCATATGTCCTTGCCCACAACTAAACCAACTAAAATATGGGGAAAAAATTCAACGCACACATGGATTCAGCGGGTCTCTGCGCCATATGTCCTTGCAAAATAAAACTATTTTCATCAACAACTTGGCTTTAGCGGGTCTCTGCGTCATTTGGCTCAACTGGTCAACTAGTAACGATAAACATTGCCGCGAGAGAAGAAAACGAAATTGAAATGGAATGGGCCCATGAACAACAAAACAAGCCTCAGGTTTCCAAAGCTTCTTAGCAGCGCCTAAAATGTGCAATCAGCGCCGAACTTCAGTCCAGAAGAACATATATTATGTGGAGAAATACATTGTCTAGAATGATTTGCTGTGTTAAACTGTTATCCACAGAAAAACAAAACTATATCGAACGAAAACCTAACAAAGGGAGAAACGATCTGCGATCTGCGATCTGCCGTCGTCGCTTTATGAGATTCAAAAGGCAGTCAAACACCTCACGATTTACAACAACACGAGCTCCATCCAGCACCTAGCTGAAAGCAGCGAGCGGGGCAACACTCCAAGCAGCTCAGATCTCAACCGGGACCCTCTTGTACAGCTCCTCATTCTCCAGGCGCGGCGTGGCGACGGCCTGCAGCGGCGTGCCCATGAAGGTGACCAGCCCGGGGGACTCCATCATGCTGATGTCCTCCGGCCTGGCGCCCTCCGGCAGAGACCACTCGAAATGGTGCAGCATGTGCCCGATCATGGAGGCGACGAGGTTGATCCCGAGCTGCGCACCGGGGCACACCCTCCGGCCCGCGCCGAAGGGCAGCACCCTGAAGTCGCTGCCCTTGATGTCGATGCTCTCCTCCAGGAAGCGCTCCGGCCTGAACTCCAGCGGGCTGCTCCACACCTTGGGGTCCCGGGCCACCGCCCACACGTTCACCATCACGTTGGCGCCCTTGGGGATGTTGTAGCCGCCCACCTTGACGCTCGCGCTGGCCTTGTGGGGCAGCATGAGCGGCGTGGGCGGGTGCAGGCGGAGGGACTCCTTGACGACGGCCATCAGGTAGGGCAGGTTCTGGAAGTCGGTCTCGGACATGACGCGGTCGCGGCCGACGACGCTGTCCAGCTCCTCTTGCAGCTTCTTCTGCACCCTGGGGTTCCTGACCAGCTCTGCCATTGCCCACTCGACTGATATGACTGTTGTGTCCATTCCGGCGGTGATCATGTCCTGAACATAAGAAAGGGGTGGTAATTGGTAAGAGCCAAGAACTTATAAAAAGCCAAATGAGATTACCAGGCTTGAAGTTCAGTAAATAGCATATATTGTGTACTTCTATGGTATTGATTTGCCGGTATGAACAAGTTTATTAAGTTTGGCATGTGAAAGATAGAAATATGAAGAGGCATCCAATGACAAAAATTAATAAATAGCTGAGTAGCCTAGAAACTCTTGCAAAGCATTTTTGGTAGTTGAATAATTGTACAATAAAGCACTACCTAATTTCCAACTCGAAAGTAAGCATACATTTTCTAATCCCAGCATCTTACACCAACCTTGAGATAGTAGCATCTCACCCAAATTTACCTACTGAATCTAACTAAACTTAATGTGATTTCTCTTGATCCATAAATCAATCAATTTAATAAAAGCTATGTAGCATTTGTGCGAAGAATGGAAGAACCTACGAAGGCATTGCTATCTCATTACATATTAAAATTTGCAGGGCATCTCATTTGAAACTAAGAGGAAATGGAATATAAGATAAATTACTTAGTTATAATGGCGCATCCTACATACCCATAGAAGTCCGAAAACTGTGTCATCACTAAGGTCATACTTCTCTCTGAGAGTAAACAGAGCATCCACAAAGTGCTGTTTGGCACCACTCTCCTTGAGGGCCCGTGCATGCTCTTCAATGATCTTCTTGGTCAGGCGATCCCTTCTCTCATTGTGGGTATTGTAAAGCTCCTCATTAAGTGGACACAGCCATCTCAAGTACCAAATGTATTCAGCAACAGAGAGAGATGCACCAATTTTGATACCATTGTTGACAATAATCTTGAATTCCTGCCCTTCTTCGTCAATGTCACCATTTGCATTCATGAACCGCTTCCCAAAAGCTAGCCTTGTTATATTGTTGAAGGACACCATAGCAAGGTGATTCCTCACTACCAATGGTTTTCCTTCATTACCTGAAAAAACATATTAATAGTTAATTTAAAACTGAAAGTCAATACTGTTGGGAAAGAGCCCAAGCTAGTTTAGGGTTTAAAGTGATTAGATAATATAAACTGTTACATTGTGTATGCCATGCGGGATATGCCATATTTCCGTTTTGTGAGGCCGGCTCATGAATTAACAGCAAGAGCAAACAATAGAACAATAAATGTCCTTCTAAATTATACCCGAAACCTAACATAACGTAAAAGTAAGGGGCATAAACCAATTAGTGTTTTCCACAACAACCGCAAAAACCTAAACATTGGCGCAAAGGATCCATGTGGATATCCAGTTGAACACAAGCAAACCCACACACCAGGCACAAATGTTTGCGTTCACTGACAAAGAATGTCCCAAGAAAATAAAGCTAAACTTGTATTTTTCTTCTTCTTCTGGATATCTGCTAGCTTATATTCCTAGAGTAAACTAACATGTTATCAGAGAGAAGGCTATGCTTATATGGTACATTAATACTGAAACACACATTGAATATGAAATTAACGCGATGCCAGATGTATTTGGAAGAAAGAGAAGGGTGAAAAATAAGTTGAAATATTCCTAAAAAGGTTGAAATAACAGGGTTGAGGCAGAGGGAAACATCAAATGACGTTTAATTAGTCTAGCATATTCCTGATAAGACACCATGCATTTGGAGCATAATGCACAGTACAATAAGTGAAAACAAGTTGTAATTTGTGTGTGTGCCACTGACCACGGACCAGAGACCATCAGTGAGATGTAATAAGAAGGATGTGTTGCCACTTCTTTATGTCTAATGCACACCAAGCATTCCCCTTTGCGTACTGAACAAAGATTCCTTGCCATGTCGTCGTGTTAGTACCATGATAAATCATTTCACATACTTGGACTCCCATTTTTTGGACTTGTGATACTAGTTAACTCAATGAAATAACGGTCAGGACTAACTGCTCTCAATCAAATACCAATAATCCAATGCTATAGTAAGACTGCCTAAGGACTAAAGCCTATACTGATTGCAGTCAAACTCACACCTGAAGCTATCATCAATCTGATCCATTCTAATACGTATACCAGTATACGTCCATTGCTATTAATAAAAGCTCTGTCTGTCGGACATCAAGATAAGATTTTTGGGCTGATAAAACATGGGTATTGTTGCCAAGCAGTACAAGGTAAGCTGCTCCTAAACTCACAACATATAAATTTATCCCAAATTGTACACCAAAACTAGATCAGTTCGGTACCAATATAGAGCTAGAGCCGTTGAACGGGTGAAATTTCAAGATAAGATAAAAATAGCACTCTATAATTCTATATATGATTTATGTGGCCATGACAGTCAAGTCAAGATTTCCGGCTTGGCAAAACAGGTATTATGCTACAAGACAATGCTTGATCCTCAAAAAGCATAGTGTCATTAAAAATGGCTCATTACCGCAAGGAGTGTGCATATCATAACACTGACTCACTGGAAAGCCAAAATGTCATACAGTTATTCAAGTACCAGATCCTCCGCTCGGCGCTAGTACACAATAAGACAAACTGTTCTACCGATAAAGGGATCGAGTAGCGTCATGGTCTATTTGTGGCATCGAATTATCTGAACTTACAGTAATGCAGAAAGCAGCAAACTGTCTTAGCCTGAAGCTTAAATGGCATGTAGAATCAAGATTACTATTACTACCCCCATGGGTACTAAGCCTCATATGAAGGGCAGCCTACTTGTATAACCTGCAACCACCATGATCGTGTTGAGATCAAGTCTGCGGAATAATAAAACAAACTCAAGGCCCCTTATCACATCAGAGCTGACCAATGATGATTTATTGGTGTCACTGCCTTTTATGTTTATTTAATCTATACCTTAATTAACGTTTTTTTTTTGCGGGGTACCTTAATTAACGATTTAGTACTCTAGCAACGTGCTTGTCATGTGGCCACTCATCAGGAATGCACCCCATGGAGGCATTTCAACAGACCAGCTCGTTTACTGTACCACCAAATCGGTCAAGAGTTAGACATTGTTCCTGCTATCCGTTGCAAATTTGGCACCGAAAACAATCAAGATTAGTACGAAATGACCAAGGCATGGCATTTTGGAACAGCTACGCGTCGTCGGCACCGTCAACACGACGGTCGACCAAACCCACCAAACACGAGGACACCACCTCCACTCGCCTAACGATTCTTCGGACAAAAGATACCTCCCTGCCTTTGTTTTGCAGCAACCACCCCCGCTTTCTCCGAAATGGCACGCACGCACGCACGCTGTCTGCCTCCGAAATGTGCGGTGGAGGAAAAAGGGAAAAAAGAAAAAGAAAAGGAAAGAAGAGGGGCGTGCGATCTGGGTTAGCAGCTTACCGGGGCCGGCGGCGGCGCGGTGGACGGACTCGACCATGGCGGTGACCTCGTCCTCGCGGATGGGGCGCAGCGCCTCGAGGCGCTTCTGGGTGAAGAGCTCGAGGTTGCAGAGCTTGCGCACCTTGATGTAGTGCGGGCCGTAGTCGGCCCAGATGAGGTCCTGGCCGTTGCGGCTGAAGCGCTGGGTGGAGCGGTTCCGGGGCCGGTCGGCGAGCTGCTGGTCGTGCTCCTTGAGCACCTCCTTGGCCAGCTCGGAGGTGGAGACGACGACGGTGAGCGAGGAGCCGAACCAGACGGAGATGATGGGCCCGTACCGCTCCGCCCACTCCTGGAAGCAGCGGCACCGCACCGGCTTGATCTGCCGCAGGTTGCCCACCACCGGCCACGGGCGCGGGCCCGGCGGCAGCCGGCCCAGCCGCAGCCGGTCCAGCAGCGCCAGCGAGATCGGGATCGCCACCAGCGCGATCACGAACGGGAGCAGCGACGCCGCGTCCATTGTGGCCGCTCGGTTGTGGGGTTGGTGGAGACGGTTGTGGAGCTGGTGGTGCGCTCGGACCTCGGTGGCTTTATACGGTGGAGGAACACGGAAGAAAGCCGATGGGGGCGGTTGGTGGTAGGTGAGTGGGGTCAGAGACGCAGGGTGAAGCAAACTGAACTTCTTCAGCTGCTTCTTCTGAATTCTAAATTGTACTGCTGCTGGATGTAGTGGGTCAGTAGTAGTGGCATGGCATCCATGGGATTATCACCATGTTGGTGTTCATTTGCGCTAACCTTCACACCAAATCACTTGCAAAGAGTTGTGGTGTTTGTTCTAAAAAGAAAAAAGAAAAAGAGTTGCGGTGTTCATTTCATTTCAGACAGAAGAAAATCAGGTGGTGTCTGATTACTCTGTTTTTCGCAGAGGGCTCACCAACCGCTGGGAGATGAGATACCAGGTGCTGCTGCTGATTTCGTTTCAAGGGCCCCTGGAAACCTCGGTGGCCTGGTTGACTGAGCCCGCCGGAGATGTCAACCATTGCCATACTGCTGTGATCCTGATTCAGGTCGCATCCATACTGTGTAAAGCGTGTATTCAGATCGTAACACGGCGTGCACAGATTCAGATTGTATCTTCCTCTGATCCGGTGCGTAGATGGCCATTTTCTCGTGCCTCCTTTTGCTACCTCCATGGTTGGTGTTTGGTGGGAGAGCGACGGATGTGTGTTACTGTGGGCAACCGGCCATGATTTTCTGTGGGACGCGCGGCTGGATCAGCGGCGTGACTGACTGTCTGGTATCGTTTGGCTTTGCGGTTCGGTACGTGGTCTCCGCTGGTGCCCCGAGCCGAGGTGCACGTCCGTTTCGTCCACCAAATTCCTTGCGCCTGCACGAATTCTCTATCGGTGCCATTTTTTTTTTTGCGGGTGAAACGAGTATATATATTAATTAGTGAATGGGTTTACACTCATTTTCACAAATCTTACAAAACTCATTTGGTCCATAGCCAAACCAAATAGTGCCATTAGAGCATCTACAGTCGGACTTTGCAAATCCGGTACCTCAAACGCCCGCGGACGTGACCGGACCCGTTTGCGGACAATGACCGATCACGCCTCAAATTAGCAACTTTGTATTCGTCTCCCTAATATTTCATCCCCTAGATCCATACAAAGCATGTAAAATAAATCCTACGTACTACCCTAACTACTCTTCATCGTCGGAGATGTCCACGACGACGGTGCCGGGCGCCGGCTGGACAGGCGGGTAGGAGGGCTCCGGCTCATCCTCCTCCTGCTCGACCTCATCCATGTAGGCGAGCATCTCCACCTCTTCTGCAGTCTCCTGCGCCTCCACCTCCTGCCGGCAACGCCATCTGACCTCCGCGGCCGACTCCAACCGGCACTACACCACAGTTAAGATTTGGTGACACACCCATCTGTTGGCATAGGGTACCTTTGCCGATACATAAATTGTAGCTAACAGCTACGCCGACAAAAAGATAAAACAGTCGGAGGACTTGCTGTGGGCAAAGGTATTGCCGACAGTTGTTTACTTCCTGACACACTTTCAGTCGGCGTACACCCCACCTACGCCGACACATTTCCTGCGGACATACACCCTACCTATCCCGACAGTTGGTTTGTGGGCGTACACCCTATCTACCCCGACAGTTCTTTTGTGGGCATACACCCTACTTTTGTCGACACATAGATTGTCCCTCTAGGTATATGCTTTTGCCGACACTTAATCTGTCTAGGTAGGTGCATACCTTGGCCGACACTTAATCTGTCAATGTAGGTACATACCATGGGCGACACTCATTATGTCCAGCTAGTTAGGTACATTTGCCGACACTTACTCTGTGAAGATAGGTATGTACCTTGCCAACAGGTAACATGCAACATCCATATAAATTGTACAGCCAAAACAATAATTGGGCACATATGCGATGCTCAAATGTCATCCACAAACAACATCAAAACGAAAATATTGGATATACATATACAATGCTCAAATGTCATCCATAAACAGCATCAAAATGACAACATACATATATATTGACCCAGGTTCACAACCAACATAGTTTGCCCATCCATGAGCACTGCATATGTTTGACCCAGGTTCATAACAACATACATATGTATTGACCCAGGTTCATAACAAAACAAGTCACATTAATAGGAGCACTACTTGCTGGTCTAAAAGAGTTCAAACATTAGTCCAGAACACAAGTCACATCCATGAGCACAAAGTTCTACTCCAAAATACTTGAAGCGCCAAATAACACACATAAGATTCGTGACATGGTTGAAGTCGGCTGGTCCAAAATACTGCAGATAGCCAAATGTTCCGTGACACTCCAAGTCATCATATCCATGCGCTAGGTGGCTAAGTACCTGAAACCCATACAGATTTATCAAGAAAGTGAGCATTCAACCCAAAAAATGTTCAAAGTTCAAATAAAGATTGGCAGGAATAGTTTATGCATAGTTTTATTCTCCTTAATAAATTACAGATAGGATTTAGAAATTATTTACATGGAAGTTTCATAGCAAGCATAGGACATTGAGAAGAGATCATCAGGGCACATTGAGAATAACTAGTGAAGTGCGAACAACTGGGCTGCCAGGTCCAATAAATCGTATGTGGCTGGCTTTGTCATTGGTTCTAGCCAATGTAGGCCTGGCCATGTTATTTGGTCACCTGACATTTTTTCAAGTCTGATGCATACATCCAAGAAGTGTGCAATTTTATAATTTTTCCCCGCACTAAATATGTACTGATACACTACCAAGTGCCTTATTCTTTCAATATATGGTTATATTTGTCTTACATTCATGTATTGATGTCATCACTCCTTTGTATCAGCTACCCTATATCTTCTTAACAGTGGCATATATACGTGTCAAACTGCCGCGGACAAATATCTCTCTGCCACAAATTATGCATAGTAAAATAATTTATATGTATGAAATTGGGTTAGTTTATACTAGAATAAACTTCGATCATTGCAAGAGAAGTAAACTATTTTCAGATGAGTCAACATCTATATCTGTATAATACACTAAGCTTGCTTGAGCTGATTATATTATTCATATATGTATATATTTGAACTTAGTGAGAATTTCCGCATGTCGTATTGTACGTGTGCTTACATGGCCAAGCTGTTATGGTTCTCGAAGTTCATTATTGTCCATATATATATTTTTTTTGTTGGAACATTCTAAAGAGACTTTGCAGAATGATTACCTCACTATTTCCAATCACACCAATTTCATCACATCACATAAAAAGCTGCTGATGGCACAACAATCACAGAATACAAGGAAAAGAATGGATCATAGTAAACTTGAAGTATGGAGTATGTCATAGTACTTGCACCTCGTGGCACATTGGTTGCCTTCTGCGCATCTTTGATCTACAACAATAATCATTACTTAGATCCATGGCCAATAGGTGACCAATCAGCGGAAAAGAAAAGAAATCAAGTGCTCTAGATTCTTACCATAGCAGATGGCCATGCAATTGATTTCCCCTTAGCATCTGCCATGGTAAGCACATCTCCATACGGACAGGGCAACTGAGTTTCCCTTTTGAACACCGAATGGACGACAATTTCAACAAATTGAGAACCTAGAGGCTCACCCCCCACCACAGCCTTTGGATTGGTTGTTTGAATTGTTCCTTTGGCAACAGCGACACTTAAGGGTCTAGTTATGCTATATAGTATCACATCTCTTCCACCCTATAGGGAAAAATTGTAATTCAGAACATAATTTCATTTTAAAGAAGCAAGTTCAAGTGTACAAATACATATTATTGTGTAGAAAAGCATAGGGAATCCCAAGCAGAAAAACTTAAGTTAATAAAGCATCATATTGACAAGATCTAGTTAAATGAATTATCGTTCAGACTTAAGTCAAATGAATTTTCATTCAAGTTGTATCATAGCATTACATTCAAATGAAGTTGAATCATAGCATAGCATTATAGTCAAAAAGAGGGCCACAACAATAAGCAGTTTGAACCATTTGAACCATAAAAGAGGAGCCCAATGGTTGTTTGATTTTCGTATACCATTCAAATGAAGTTCAATCATATTGAAATGAAGTTTGCATAGTAGGCATAACATCTTCTATGTAGGAAAGAAAGGTTTACCCCTTGTTGCTTGTCAGGTTTCTCTACATTAACAACTCTTCTTCCAATTCCAATAGCATTTGACTCAGCCACGTCCTCCAGAATAGCATTGCCTTCTTCAATATTACTAGCTTCTCTTGTCCTTATGTTCTACATCAAAATCAAGCATTGTATATGTTACTAAATATAATAAACTACAAAGAAATCATAGCATTACATGTTCCACTATTGCAGAGGTACAATATAGTAGAACTATCGTGTTACCTGTTGTGCTGTTGCACCTTGAAGTTTTACACTTTGGACACTGATTCTCCTTATCAAATTCATTTCTGAACAGTACACAATCATTTTCACACGCATGAATATTAACATAACCAAGCCCAATAGATTTAACTATTTTCTTAGCTTCATTGAAATTTTTGGGAAGTACTGAACCTTTGGGAAATGCATCGCTAAGTAACTCAAGCACCATGTCAAAACTTTTGTCACTCCATCGCCCAAGAAGTTTGATGTGGAGCAATTTGACAATAAAACGCAACTTTGAGAAGTTTTTACACCCAGGGTATAGCTCTTTGTTGTCATCATCAACCATCTTCAAATAAGCCTTGGTATCAGCATCAACATGCGTCCCAGGGTTGTTACTGTCCTCATTGTTCTCTTCCAACACCCCCCCATCATCTAATCCACAAGCTACGTCTCGCAAGAAATCAGCTAATTCATTATCTGCCGATGAAGTCTCTACTTCTACCCCCTCAATATTTGGGCAACAGTGGCTAGATTCTCCATGAAACAACCATGTATGATACCCCTCCATGAAACCCTTACATATCAAATAGTCACGTACTTCAGTTGCTACTCTCCATTTAGAGTTCAAACATATCTTGCAAGGACACAAGATTTTGTTTCCATTTGTTGAATTAATAAAAGCAAACTCTATAAACTTGTCTACCCCCTGTACATACTCATTTGTGTGCCTACATGTAATTTTTTTAGATATCAGAACAGTTCATGACATAATTATACCGCTTATGAGTTGGCAAAAAAGCAAATTTGATGTACCTAGGCTGAGACAACCATGTTTTGTCCATGATGCACCCTTAATATCAAATTTTCCAAGTATGGCAGTGTTAGCTTTGCATCAGTGAAGCTACAATCATTATTGAAGCAATAGAAATACCAAACTATCATTATTCAAGCAACAGAAACAACTGCATATGATTCAAGTTCAGTAATACACAAGCAGACAGCAATACATAGAAGGAAATCACACAAGGAGTTGATGCTTACCTCACGGAACAGAGGGTGGACGGGGATGAGTCTTGTGCGGAGATCGGCAGCAACGACGGCTCGCTTTGGGAGGGGCACAACTCGCAGGTCGACCACCGCAAGCAGACAGTGTGCAGAGGCAAAGATCGAAGGTCCGGCAGCAACGGCGATGGGGATTGAGGATGGAGAACTGGTAGCAGGGACGAGGGAGGGGGGCACTGACGGCGGCGGCAGGGGGCAAGCGGACGATGACCGACGGCGCCCAGGACGGGGTGAGGCGGCTGGAAGTAGGGGGTGAGCGCCGGCTGGATGTAGGGGCACGGGAGGACGGCGGCTCGATGTAGGGGTGGAGCTCGGGGGTGGCCGGGCGTCGGGCTGGAGCTCCACGGCGGCCGGGCGTAGGGGTGGCGCTCGACGGCGGCTGGGCATCGGGGTGGCGCTCGACGGCGGCTGGGAGTCGGGGTGGAGGTCGACGGCGGCTGGGCGTCGGGGTGGAGCGCGAGGACGGCGGCGATGGTGGATCGAGCGTGAGGGCGGCGGCGGCAGGCAGGCACGGGTAGGGTTATGGAGTTGGTTTTTTTTTTTGATTGAGGTAGGAGTTGGCTAGATTTGGGGATATTTTGCACGGGTACGCCGAAAATTTCGCCTCCTCGCGCCTAAATCTCGCGCCAAGTTTGCGACCTTCGGTAGATTGACACGTGTCAACCTACGCCGACACTTAATCCGTGCCCATACACCCTACATACGCCGACACATTTGACGTCGCTAAATGCGTACCTACGCCAACTGATAAACTGTCAATCGCCACACATGTGCCGACACATAACGTGTTGTTAAGAAAACGCCGACTGATGCGTGGTGGCTTTGTGGTTGCTGACACTTATTGTGTCCACAGTGATGTATCTTCGCCGACACATGATTTGAAGACACAACTTAAAAGATACGCCAACAGTTTTTTTGTGGACATCAGTAAACCTTTGCCCACAGAATTGTGTCACCTAAGCTCTACCGTGGTGTAGTGCGGAGGGAATCGAGGATGGTCTGCTGCTCCGCCTGCAGATCCCCGTCGCCAGCGTCCCCCACATCCTCCTCCTCCTCCGGCTCATCATCCTCCTCCTCCAACTCCTCCTCCGGATCCACTGCATTCGGAGGTAGCCTCACAGCGATCCGGGCTTCGCCCTAGCCCAGATCTGCTCAAGGAGCTCGAGCTGGCGCTCCGGCGTCAGAAAGGGCTCACTCCTCACCCGGCGGCGTGGGGGCATGACTACTAGGCGGACGGGTGGAGTGGAAAGTGGTGGCGGCGGCGGACAGGAGCAGGAAAATATGGATGAATGGTAGGGTTTCGGTGCCGCCGGTCGACTTAAATAGTCGGGCTAGACACTACGCGGCTCACCGGTCCGACGGAGGAGACGAGTTTCAGACCGCCGGGTTTCAAGGCGTTTCCGACTGGACCCCTTCGTCAGTCCGACGTGGCGGGCGTGCCCGGGCGCCCCCATATCCGCCCCATATTTGAGCTGGATATGAGGGGTGCCGGTCAGCCCGGGCATTTGAGGCCCGTTTGAGGCGTCCGTCTGGGTCAAAAAATCGTGACCGGGCGGGCAGTCCGGCCGTTTGAGGCCGATTTGGGGCACCCGGTTGTACATGCTCTTATATCTCATCATTACTACTCCCTCCCTCCGTCCTAAAATGCTTGTCGGAGAAATGGATATTCCGGATGTAGGGAGTACTTACTAGCAGAACGTCCGAGTGTTGCTACGGGCTACAATACATATAAATAAATCAAACAAATATTTAAGGTCATAACCAAAGTTGAAGCTCATTTCTCTCTTACACGTCCGAGCGTGTTCGGACATCAAACAGGCATCGAATGGGCTCCTCAAAATCCAACCTTTTGGATAGTCCGGGCTCCCCTAAAACCAGCCCATGTGTCAGGGAGAAATGTATTTGTCTGGACTATGCGTCATGTTATCGCCAACATGTGGTCCCAATACAAAAATCTCACCCTACAATGCACCCTTTTTTTTTCTGTCGGACCCTCCCCTTCCCGCTCGGTTTCTCACCGTAACGAGACATTTCTTGTTGGAGCCTTGTCATCTAAAACCGGTTGACACCCAACTCACTTTTGCCATGGTGCCCTCTCACCTTCACACCGTACTTTCCCACGGACCGCCAAGGAGGAGCCCCTTGCCAATCGCCCCGCTCTCAGCCCTAATCACCTCCCCCTGTGTTCGTGTCGATCCACCACCGCCATGAAAGGGACGATAGGTCGAGCATGGGAGGAGGAATTTTGCGGCGGCGACGCAACCTCCATAGTAGAGGAACCCTACGCGCGAGGGGAGTCCAAGACATAACGACGAGAGGCCGGGACATGCGCAGCTTGTGAGGACGGATCGAACCGGAATAGAAAAAAAATCAAAGGTGCATGCGAGGTGGGAAGGTGGAGATGAAACGAACGAAATGATTGGAAGGAAGGGAAGCGAACGAAACAACCTACATACTCCGCTTTAATAGTAGAGATAATGATATATCAATCATATATAATTGAATTAAATTCTAATCATGCATACCATTTTTTGGAGGGACTTTATCTTGCACAAGTACTGGTTACTTTTTTTTTTAGATCAAGTACTGGTTACTTTGTCTTACTACAGACTTGATTGAAGAGTTTAGGGGGGCGCTGCTGATAGAAACCAGCTTCATGCTTTGAGTAAGCTGATGAATCATGCGTAGATGGGACGCGGCTCGTCTGCCGTGAAGAAGGACTCGAGAAGCACGGTCTGGAACTGTTCAAGATAGAAGTGGACGAAATGTTGTTGAGAATCCAATGTTGGCTGCTGTTCTTCACTACAAATATCTCTCGCATAAGTTCGTAAATTTGGCCACTCCAGTGTCTAGATCTGAAGAATGTTGTGTTTTACTTGATGAAGCACTCGATAGTGTTGGTAAGGTAATTGCTGCCAAGCTGCAACTTGGAAATGAAAGTAACCCTGATAAGGGATGTGATACACAAGTAATAGCAGAAAAATCAAACGAACATTTAGCCGCTGCACGCCTAAAGAAAAAATCTCCTCGGAAGAAAACAAAAAAGAGAAAACTAAGTTGGCTTGACAAATTCCACAAGGGGAAGAAGAAGAAAGAACAAGCTGAAGTTGTGAAAGCACAAGAGTTACCTAAGGTATGTTCTTTATTATATGCAACAAGAGACTTACTTAAATGTTGAAGTTTTCTGAAACAAGAGACTTACTTAAATGTTGGGTTCCCAGCAACAAGAAAGTGGGAGCACAAAATACACAAAATCAGAATAATAATTCCCGAGGTACTGGTTCCGAAGCTTCACCGATCTATTGATGGTATGTTCCATGTGCAAGTCTGTTGAGATATCAAGTTTTGCTAAAGTCAATAATGCATTGGTGTTAAGATATCAAATGTTTTTCAAAATGCAGGTTTCTAGTATTGAAGACATTGATGCCGAATATATCTTTTGATCATGCAAAGATTTCAAGACGAAGTTTTAAGAAGTGTTTGGTGTCGCTCCAGGATTGGTGTGTTCAGAAATTTAGAAATCCTCTAAAACAAGCATTTGCATTTTGGCCTTTTGGGACATGGCATAGTAATCCGTCTGTGACACTGTGAGTTGCATGCTCCAGTGCTAAATTTGCATCAACACTTTGAAAATTCTTGATTAAAAGTTGTATCTCTGACTATGTGTTGATAAAGAATGAGATGAGCGTTTAGTAGCAGCCAAGGTGGCTTTGTTTTGTACCTCCTGGTTTTCTTTGTTTTTTTCGAACGATAGCAGGAGAGCTGCTATATTCATTGATCAGAGAGAAATGGTACAAAGAGACCGTTCGGTTAATTAAGATAAACCGGGCTAAAACCCTAATAGACGGGCTAAACACTAGCAAAACTAGGTCTAAACACTGCAAGTCGCAAACCACCGGCCAAAGGCCAGCTACCAGCTACTCCCGAGACAACTACCCAAACCCAAGCTCCACCTACAGCCACACACACCGTCAGAAACCATCGAGGTCTCCAAAGTAACGCCTCCAAGAAGGAAGCGATGTCAGAGACACAGCCGTCATCCGATCCGGCATAGCCAAATCTTAGGTTTTCACCCGAAGACCATTAGACATGAGATGTTGAGGAACAACAAGGTCTACGACGACACCTTCAGGAAGGATAACGACATCCATAGATGTCGTTGCCGCCGGCATCGACAAGGTCAATGCTAGATTTTCATCCGGAGCCTCGCCTTCCAACAGACCATCTCGACCTCCGAGGTCACCCAAACGCCATCGAGCAAAAAGGAGGCCGCAAGCGCACACCACCAATACCAAACTGAACGCAGGAGCTGGGCGGATGCCATGCCAACTGGTCGTCCGCACCGCCACGCGCAGGAACTAGCAAGGACCCCGCCGGATGTGGCCGACCAGCGCCGCTGCACGCAGGCACTGGGCGGAAAACGTCCGCACCGCCGCGCGCTGGATCTGGCCGGGACCGCGTCGAAATCAGACCGGCCCACGCCGCCGCTCGCCGGAACTAGGCGGGAACGCACCAAAGCTAGCAGGCCCGCACCGCCGCGCTCCAGATCGGCCGAGGATGTGCAGAAACAGACTAGCCCGCGCCACCGTGCGTGGGATCTGGGTGGAACCCCGCCAAGGAGGCCCGCCCGCACGTCCTCCAGTCACGAACGCGTACAAGGGCCGCGCCAGCCAGAAGGGGGAGCACCACCAAGCACCGCAAGTCAGGGAGAGCACCGCCTGGCCCGCGCCGCCGCCAGCCAGCCATCCGCCGCGCGCCGCCGCCGCCGCCGCAGCGGGCCACCCACCGCGCGCCGTCCAGGGCCGCCGCGTCGCCCAGGGCCCTCGCGAGCGTGCGAGCCCCCGCGCTTTGTGTGTGTTTCAGGCTTGCTCATAGTCTGAACTTTAGGCCAGCGATCTGCTTGTGGTCGTCAGTTTTGCTCCCTTGCCGTCGAGAGCGACGAGACGGTGACAAGTCATCGTGCAGTGCTTAGTGCCGACGGCCGCGGCGTCGCCGGAACGTTCAACTGTGCTCTGTTTTTCCTTTCTGCGTCAGGTCTGTTGCTCGAAAATACTCACGGAGTAGAAGGGAAGAGAGACTTGGCAGCGCTCCCTGCATGCATACGTGGACGGGCTGTTTTGCTGTTCGTCGGATCAGCTTGATGAGATAAGAACGGCTGAGATTATGCTCCACGGCAGTTCTGCCGTGCCTTCTTCACGGCAGACGAGCCGCGTCCGCGTAGATGATGTTTGGTTTAATTGGTACAATTAATTTGTGTCGCCGTCGTGTAGTTTTGCGAGCCAAGCGGCGTGCTGCGCGCATCCCTACTGGGGACGCATCCCTAGAAGCAATTGCATGTAGGGGAAGTTTGTGTCTTCCATATGATCTTGAGTTAAATACACCACAAGTGTCTTAACCTGTCATGTGCGGTCAATTTGGTGTCTAAAGTTATAAAATACATGAAAATGGTGCTCTAACTTGTCCTACCATGTAAATACGGTGCCTCCTACCGTATTCGGGTGTACGCCATGCCTATGTGGCATGCCAGCGTGGCGGCGGCCCACATGTTAGTGGCTAGAAGTGGACGAGTGATTTTTTTGTTTTTGCTGGCATGGAAATTTGAACCTAGGACATCCTGCTTTTTTTGCATGGTAATACGCATCTCATTTATATAGAATAAAGATCGAATTACAAGGCACGTACCGAACATACATAACTGAAAAGATAGGAAAATCCTATGCAAAATACCAGCGCTTGTCCCTTTCCTTCGACACCACCGAAGCGGCCACCAAAGGGTAAAAAGACAGATCACCTCTTCACCCAAGCTCGACGCGGCTCCATCGCTGATCAGCAGCTTTACGGACCTCCAAAGTAGTTTGCCAGAAGCAAAATCATAGCTGTTGAAAGAATCAAACCGGGGCAACATGTCCCCGGACACGCCATCGAACTTCAGAACTGACACCCCCGCATGACGACGACGTCGGAGGAGGAAACCAGAACTGTCAGCCTTCGACCACAGACCTAGCACAAGATACTCCATCTTCCAGCTGTCACTTGCGTAGACAACCGCCTGCGCGTACTCCTGAACTACAAAACCTCCCTGCTCTACCATGACGTCGGAGACAACGCCACAGCAACGGGGACAGAGCAGAAGGAGAGACACACCTGATGGAGTCGCCGCCGCCACCTCGACAACACCATCCATGAACCCTAACGTTGCCGATCTGAGGGATCGGCAGAGACACGATGCCATCAACTCCGAGACACCGCCATGAAAGGCACCGCCGGTGTGAGAGTGAAGTTGAGGCAGATTTATTCGTCTGGGCGTCGCTCCCACCACCTCAATGATGCACCACGACCTACAAATCCAAAACCTAACTACAGAGCGGAGGAACGGGGTCCTCCCTCCCTCCCGCCGCCGGAGCAGCCGAAGGGAGAGGGGGCCAGCGCCCCGGCCGGTGGAGATCGGAGGAAAGAGATCGCCTCCCTAGTCGCCTGGTGGTGGCGGCGGCTAGGGTAGGAAAAAGTCTAGGACATCCTGCTTAATTCAATAACGTACTAGCCACGTGGCCAAACTAAGTTATACGTTGTAGTATTCGCTAGAAATGTATATAGACCAATTCGGCGTATCGGTCTGCAATTCTTCAACACATTTTCTACATGTTTTTATTTTTTTAAGTCCCTGTTTAGTTTTCATGATATGTAAAATTTTACAAAATAAAAAATACAATAATTATCAATAGGGCATTATTGTGTATTTTAAATCTTTATTCTATTTTCATTATTGTGTACTTTGAAGAGGTTGTTGGGAAACGTTGCATAGAAAACAAAAAAATTTATAGGCACACGCTAGATCTATCAAGGAGATGCATAGCAACGAGAGGGGAGAGTGTGTCTACGTACCCTCGAAGACTGTAAGCGGAAGCGTTTAGTAACGCGGTTGATGTAGTCGAACTTCTTCGCGATCCAACCGATCGAGTACCGAACGTACGGCACCTCCGCGTTCAGCACACGTTCAGCTCGGTGACGTCCTCGCCTTCTTGATCCAGCAAGACGGCGAAGTAGTGGACGAGTTCCGGCAGCACGACGGTGTGGTGACGGTGGTGGTGATGCTATCTCCGCAGGGCTTCGCCTAAGCACTACGAAAATATGACCGAGGGACGAAACTGTGAAGAGGGGCGCCGCACATGGCTAAGAGATTGTCATGGTCTATGTGTGGCGCCCCCTCCCATATATATATAGGTGGGGGAGAGGGGAGGCAGCCAGGAGGCGCCCCAAGTGGGGTCGAATCCCACTTGGGCTCATGCCCCTAGCCGCGCCCCCCTGCCACGTTTGTGTGCTGGAGGAAGGCAGGGGGAGGTGGCGCCCCCCTTTCCTTTCTCTCATGAGGAGGGAAAGGCAGGAGGGGCCAACCCTCCCCCTTTCCTTCCCCTAGGGCCAGCAGCCAGGGAGAGGGCACACCAGCCCCCTTGTGGGCTGGTGTGTCCCTCCCCTTGGCCCATTAGGCCCATAGACCTCTCGGGGGTGTCCGGAACCCCTTCCGACGATCCGATGACTACCCGGTGCATTCCGAAACTCTTCCGGTGTCCGAATATCATCGTCCTATATATCAATCTTTACCTCCGGACCATTTAGGAGCTCCTCGTCATGTCTGTGATCTCATCCGGGACTCCGAACAACATTCGGTCACCAAATCATATAACTCATATAACACTATATCGTCAACGAACGTTAAGCGTGCGGACCCTACAGGTTCAAGAACTATGTAGACATGATCGAGACACCTCTCCGGTCAATAACCAATAGCGGAACCTGGATGCCCATATTGGTTCCTACATATTCTACGAAGATCTTTATCGGTCGAACATTATGACAACATACATAATTCCCTTTGTCTGTCGGTATGTTACTTGCCCGAGATTCGATCGTCGGTATCTTCATACCTAGTTCAATCTCGTTACCGGCAAGTCTCTTTACTCGTTCCGTAATACATCATCTCGTAACTAACTCCTTAGTCACTTTGCTTGCAAGGCTTCTTATGATGTGTATTACCGAGAGGGCCCAGAGATACCTCTCCGACACTCGGAGTGACAAATCCTAATCTCGATCTATGCCAACTCAACAAACACCTTCGGAGATACCTGTAGAGCATCTTTATAATTACCCAGTTACGTTGTGATGTTTGATAGCACACAAGGTATTCCTCCGGTATCCGGGAGTTGCATAATCTCATAGTCAAAGGAATATGTATTTGACATTAAGAAAGCAATAGCAATAAACTGAATGATCAATATGCTAAGCTAACGGATGGGTCTTGCCCATCACATCATTCTCCTAATGATGTGATCCCGTTATCAAATGACAACTCATGTCTATGGTTAGGAAACTTTAACCATCTTTGATCAACGAGCTAGTCTAGTAGAGGCTCACTAGGGACACGGTATTTGTTTATGTATCCACACATGTATTTAAGTTTCCGGTCAATACAATTCTAGCATGAATAATAAACCTTTATCATGATTAAGGAAATATAATAATAACCATTTTATTATTGCCTCTAGGGCATATTTCCATCAGTCTCCCACTTGCACTAGAGTCAATAATCTAGTTCACTTCGTCATGTGATTAACACCCATAGTTCACATCGCCATGTGACTAACACCCAAAGAGTTTACTAGAGTCAATAATCTAGTTCACATCGCCATCTGATTAACACCCAAAGATTTTACTAGAGTGTGATCATGTTTTGCGTGTGAGAGAGGTTTTAGTCAACGGGTCTGCAACATTCAGATCCGTGTGTACTTTGCAAACGTCTATGTCTACAATGCTCTGCATAGAGCTACTCTAGCTAACTATTCCCACATTCAATACGTATCCAGATTGAGACTCAGAGTCATCTGGATCAGTGTTAAAACTTGCATCGACGTAACCTGATACGTCTCCAACGTATCTATAATTTTTGATTGTTCCATGCTGTTATATTATCATTCTTGGATGTTTTACAATCATTTTATAGCAACTTTATATCATTTTTTGGGACTAACCTATTGACATAGTGCCCAGTGCCAGTTGTTGTTTTTTGCTTGTTTTTTACTTCGCAGAAAATCAATACCAAACGGAGTCCAAACGCATCGAAACTTTTTGGAGATTTTTTCTGGACCAGAAGACACAAGTTGAACCAAGGAAGTACCAGGGGGGGGGGGGCTCCGAGGGGAGCACAACCCACCTGGGCGCGCCCGGGGGCCCAGGCGCGCCCTGGTGGGTTGTGCCCACCTCGGCCGCCTCCCGCACCGCCTCTTTGCTCTATAAATACCCCAAAAATCCAAAAACCCTAGGGGAGTCGACGAAACACAATTCCAGCCGCCGCAAGTTCCAGAAACCACAGATCCAATCTAGACACCATCACGGAGGGGTTCATCATCCTCATGGTGCCTCTCCGATGATGCGTGAGTAGTTCATTGTAGACCTACGGGTCCGTAGTTAGTAGCTAGATGGCTTCCTCTCTCTCTTTTGATTCTCAATACAATTGTCTCTTGAAGATCTATTTGATGTAACTCTTTTTGCGGTGTGTTTGTTGGGATCCGATGAACTTTGAGTTTATGATCAAATCTATTTTATCCATGAAAGTTATTTCAGTTTTGATCTCTTATATGCATGATTACTTATAGCCTCGTATTTCTTCTTCGAATCTTTGGTTTAGTTAGGCCGACTAGATCGATTTTTCTTGCCATGGGAAGAGGTGCTTTGTGATGGGTTCGATCTTACGGTACTCAATCCCAGTGACAGAAGGGGAAATAACATGTATGTATCGTTTCTATTAAGGATAACAAGATTGGGTCTATTCCTACATGAATAGATCTTGTCTACATCATGTTATCGTTCTTATTGCATTACTTCGTTTCTCCATGAACTTAATACACTAGATGCATGCTGGATAGCGGTCGATGTGTGGAGTAATAGTAGTAGATGCAGGCAGGAGTCGGTCTACTAATCTTGGACGTGATGCCTATATAATGATCATTGCCTAGATATCGTCATAATTATTTGAAGTTCTATCAATTGCCCAACAGTAATTTGTTTACCCACCGTATGCTATTTTTCTCGAGAGAAGCCACTAGTGAAATCTACGGCCCCCGGGTCTATTCTTTATCATATTTGCCTTTGAGATCTATTTTTATTCACTTTTATTTTCAGATCTATTAATCCAAAAAGCCAAAAATACCTTGCTGCACTTTTTTGTTATTTATTTTATTTCGCATTTCTGCGAGATCTATTTATCCAATCTACTACAATTTTATCTATCTTTTTACCCGGGAGGGATTGACAACCCCTCTTACACGTCGGGTTGCAAGTATTTTTTCTTTGTGTGCAGGTACCGTTTACATAGTGTTGTGTGGTTCTCCTACTGGTTCGATAACCTTGGTCTCATCACTGAGGGAAATACCTACCGTAGCTGTACTGCATCATCCTTTCCTCTTTGGGTAAATACCGACGTAGTTCAAGCCGCATCATAACCCTTTACGATGAACCCTTTATCACCTCCATAAGCGAGAAAAATTTCCTTAGTCCTCTTTAGGTACCTAAGGATAATTTTGATCGATGTCCAGTGATCCACTCCTGGATCAATGTTGTACCTTCCTGCCAAACTTATGGCAAGGCACACATCTGGTCTGGTACATAGCATGGCATATTTTATAGAACCTATGGTTGAGGCATAGGGAATGACTTTCATTCTCTCTCTATCTTCTGCCGTGGTCAGGTTTTTTAGTCTTACTCAATATCATATCTTGCAAAAACATGCAAGAACCCCTTCTTGGACCGATCCATTTTGAACTTCTTCAAAATCTTATCAAGGTATGTATTTTGTGAAAGTCCTATTAAGTGTCTTGATCTATCCCTATAGATCTTGATGCCCAATATATAAGCAGCTTCACCGAGGTCTTTTATTGAAAAATTCTTATTCAAGTATCCTTTTATGCTATCCAGAAATTCTATATCATTTCCAATCAGCAATATGTCATCCACATATAATATCAGAAATGCTACAGAGCTCCCACTCACTTTCTTGTAAATACAGGCTTCACCATAAGTCTATATAAAACCATATGCTTTGATCACCTCCTCAAAGCGTATATTCCAACTCCGAGATGCTTGCACCAGTCCATAGATGGATCGCTGGAGCTTGCACACTTTGTTAGCATCTTTAGGATCGACAAAAACTTCCGTTGCATCATATACAACTCTTCCTCAAGAATCCCGTTAAGGAATGCAAGGTTTTTGACATCCATTTGCCAGATTTCATAATCATAAAATGTGGCAATTGCTAACATGATTCAGATAGACTTAAGCATCACTACGGATGAGAAAGTCTCATCGTAGTCAACCCCTTGAACTTGTCGAAAACCTTTTGCAACAAGTCGAGCTTTGTAGACAGTGATATTACCGTCAGCGTCTGTCTTCCTCTTAAAGATCCATTTATTCTTTATGGCTTGCCGATCATCGGGAAAATCCACCAAAGTCCACACTTTGTTCTCATACATGGATCCTATCTTAGATTTCATGGCCTCAAGCCATTTTTCGGAATCTGGGCTCATCGTAGTTTCTTCATAGTTCGTAGGTTCGCTGTTGTCCAACAACATGACTTCCAGGCAATGTTGGGGATATCGCTTCTTGGGAACTTATCGGTCGACCCATGATAAGGGGTAAATCGGTCAGTTTATCGGCATATCGGCTGATTTATCGCCGTATCGGCTAATTTATCGGCCAATTTATCTTATCGGTCAGACAACGATAAGCGATAAATCGGCCGATTTATCGGAATATCGGAAGATATCTTGAACAGTGCTTCCAAGACAGGATTGCCGTACCACTCTGGTGCGGAACGTGTTCTGGTCGACCTATGAGGTTCAGTAGTAACTTGATCTGAAGTTTCATGATCATCATCATTCACTTCCTCTCTGGTTGGTGTAGGCATCACGGGAACAGCTTTCTCTGATGTACTACTTTCCAATTCGAGAGAAGGTACAATTACCTCATCAAGTTCCTTTCCTCCCACTCACTTCTTTCAAGAGAAACTCCTTCTCTAGAAAGGACCCATTCTTAGCAACAAAGATTTTGCCTTCGGATCTGTGGTAGATGGTATATCCAATAGTTTCTTTCGGGTATCCTATGAAGACGCACTTCTCCGCTTTGGATTCAAGCTTACACTACAAAAAAAATACACTTCCATGATGATACGTGTTTGTCACAGTAGGTCACATTTTCTTTCATGCATGTACATCCATGACGATTTTATGACAGAATCAAGATAGTCATACCTGTGCTGTCGTAGAAGTGTTCCATGACAATACCAAAATTATCATCACGGAAGTGTCCACTTCCATCACGATAAATGGCGCGTCATGGAAGTGCTTTCGTCAAGGGTAACCGACACGTGGCATCCACCGTAACAGGTCGTCGTTAAGCTATCAGGTTCCGGTTTGGATCCGAAAACCCATTAACCGCCCGGACCAATGGGGATTTTCCACGTGTAAAATTCTGATTCGCCGTAGTATCCACGTGTCGGCTCCGCGTTGGGACAGGTGTCATCAAGGGAGTGGACGGGACGAGCCTATGGTACGTCGACACGTGGCTCGACCCAATAGTGGTCCGTTTAGGTTAAAAGGCCAGGCCTGTCAAAATAAGCGGGCTGGCCCATTAGCGGCCTACTTGAGTCAGGCCCATTCACAAGCACGGCCCATACAAGTTACACATAATCGGCCCATCAAAGGCCCATTCTAGATTTGACAATTTCCAGCCCATCGTCAGTTCTAGCCCGTTAACGGCCCGCTACGTCTTTGGGCCCAATTACGGCCTGATCTTCTTTCGGCCTGTTAGCAGCCCATCGTCAGTTCCAGCCCATTAATGGCCCAGAACGTCTTTCGGCCTTTTCTCGGCCAATTCTGCAGTTGGGCCAACTTCCAGCCCGTTGTGACTTTAGGCCTTTCCTCGGCCCATTTGGTAAATGGGCCAATTCTTAGCCCATTTTGTCTTTTGGCCTATTAATGGCCCGCACAACAGTTGGGCCTTTGGCTGTGCAACCTAATTTTGGGTCCATTAGCGGCCCATGTTTCGCAGGGCACAATTTCAGCCCGACGCGACTTTCGGCCTGTTAAAAGCCTAGTTTGCAAATTGGGCCTCTTCTGGCCCAAAACACTTTCGGCCTCTTACTGGCCCGTAAAGTAAAAGGGCCGAGACAAAATTAACATTTATTTCGGCCTGCTAGAGGCCCGCGGGCCATTTCCATTTATACGGCCCTATCGAGCTTTCGGCCTATTAACGGCCTGCTAAGAGCCGTTGTTACGGTGGGCCACATCATTTGGGATCCACTAAATATTAATTTGACCAGCCCAATTAAGGCCCGCTTTGACTACACATGTTTGTTTGTTCGTATGGCGTCCAGGTAATGTTTGGGCGTGTTGGCCCCCGTTTCAACGATATAGCATATTCAAAGAATTATCCTACTCTATACTATCGCCTCTAAAAAGCATACACTATACCATAAAGAGACTAAGGCATAGAAACGTAGAATAATCCTACACTATACAATAAAGAAATTACAGCCAATTATACCCACTGGGCATTATAGTTCGGCACCAGTGATAATAAAGCGTACACAAATAGCAAATTACATACACTGGGCAAATAAAGCTCATACATCATGGACACGCATCAACAGAACTTACCATTTGAATTATAATCTCTTCAGAAAATAGGATTGGCCGGATTCAGATAGCACAAATTTCAGTCTGCAAAATCTCCAATTCCTTCGTGGTTACCTCAGTGTCTCGTTTCATTTTTTTGACTCCTGCATCTAATACCTGCAACTCTAGTCTCAACTTGTTGATTGCATGTTGAGAATCATGCACACGTTGTCTTGCCACCTCTTGTTGATGCTCGAGAACATCAGCACATTCCAATTCCAATCCATAATCATTTGGTAACGGCCATGCCGCACTGCTCGCAGATCTTTGTGTTGATGTCACTTCATCCTGAAATGTTTGTGTAAGTACACATGACTAGGGCAAAAATATAGTTACAACAGTGAAGCGAGCAAGACAGACTATTTTGTACATGGCAAAACAGGACTAACAATAATGTTACATGTCATGAAGCATAAGCAGGTGATATTTTAAAAATTATAAAAATGGAAGTCTGTGCAGCCCGCATACAGAAATCTCTCTTAGCTCACCAGAGGAGCATGATGTTGGGGCCAAATCCAAAACACAGACATGTTACAAATTTAGACCACACGCAGCTACTGAACATTATATATATATATAGACACACACACACACACACACACACATAAACACTATTCTGATCACGGGATCAGAATATTAATCTGATCACAACCTGAACTTCCTGAGTTACACAACCTGAACTTCTCTCTGTACGAACCCGACCTTTGGGCTATCTTCGCAACTATGTCTCCCCGCGCGAATTATTCTGGTCAGTTGTGTTCTATGTGATGTAAGTGTAATCTGCAAACGATTTTTAGCAACTAAATGCCCATTTTAAATAGGAATCTCGCTCATTGGCGGATTTTGCTCTCGGGTCATGATGAACATGCGTGTGTTGCAATTTTACTGCCTGAGTTGTTCGACCTGAACTTCCCCCAGTGCTAGGTTGAACTTCCGCTAACATTTTCCAAACGGGGCTTGCGATATACCGTTGGAAAGCTATGGACACGAGTATCATGACCCAAGTTAAATTTTTGGCAAAATGTAAGCAGTTTAAGAGCAGTTTTGAAAACCGTTTTTTCCTCATACAAAACACGTGAATAGTATTTTCGATCGCATTTCTAAACCGTTTATCGGAATGAGGCAAATAATATGACGTTGGAAAGCTGCTGCAAAACCGCTCCTTCCACATGTTGATAGTTTTCTCTAATTCCCTATGGTTAAAGAGTAATTTAAAAATCGTAAAATTTCACAAACCGAACAGCCGAGTTCGTATTTTCGATGTCGTTTCTAAATGGCTAATCCAATTGAGGCAAATGATATGGCGTTGGAAAGCTTATGAAAATGCGCTACTTTTTCATGTGGAAAGTGTTTTCTAATTTTGAACGGTTTAAGAGTAATTTAGAAAACGGTACAAGTTCCACCTAGTTCGTATTTCTAAGTTAATTTTTTAACCGTACATCCGAATGCAGCAAATGATATGGCGTTGGAAAGCTTGAACAAATGCGAAACTTTTTGGTATATATTGTTTCTCCCAATTCTTTACGGTTTTAAGTCAATTTTGAAAATGGCTAAAAACGTATTTTCGCTGTAATTTCTACAAACTTTATCTGAATGGGGCAAATAATATACCGTTGAAAAGCTACGGAAAATGCGAAACTTTTTCATGTTGATGGTTTTCTCTGATTCCTAGCCGTTTTCAAGTAATTTCGAAAACGGCGAGATCATTCGTTCTGCCTTTATCGCGAAATAGATTCTTCGAAAATGCACCGCGTGAAGAACTTGAACTTCTCGGCATGTCTACTTGAACTTCACTCTGTTTTTCACGTGCTTTTTTTGCTCGTAGCTCTCCATCCACTCACCGAAATTGAGCAAGTGATATACCGATGAAAAGCTACTGTAAACACGCAACTTTCCCGGGTAGATCATTTTTTCATACTCGCGATGATTTTAAAAGTTTTTCATCTGAAATTCATTCAGTGCGGTAGTTGAACTTCCTGCTGTTTTGACGTTGAACTTCTGTGATGTATTTTCGTTTGTAATTTTCTCATCCATTCGTCAGTGTTACACAAATGATATTCCTTTTGTACAAATCTCTCTCACAATAATTTTTTAACTTTCTCCGACCAAGGACTTGAACTTATAACAACAACAAAATTGGACCTTGCCTTTTAATTCATTTTTCTCATATTAAACACACACCATGTAGTACATGAAATTTTTCCACTTTTATAATTTGGAATTTTTTTTCTTTTTGAAATCAAATTGCTCCCAAATTGAACTTCTTTATGGATTGAGAGAATTATTTTAAAACACAAAAAACAATTTCTTTTTTGTGTTTTCGAACATGGAAATACATGGTGAACCTCTCTCACAAGAATTTTTGAACTTCCCCGGACTAAGCACTTGAACTTCTTTCAACAAACCTTTTAAGCTTTTATTTTTCTATACTTTTATTCTCACCTGAAATGCATTCCTTGCAGTACTTGAACTTCTCTTTGTTTTCACTATGAATTTCTTTCAACAGATAAGAAATTTTTGAATACATAAAAACGTGTTTTAAATGGTATACATGAAAATTTTAAACCGTTCATCGAAATGTGGCACATAATATACCGGTGGAAAGCTTATGAATAGCAGCAAGTTTTTCCTGTAGACATGTGTTACAAATTCGTTGCCGTTTGAGAGCAGTTTTTAAAATGGCAAAACAACATTGTTTTTTGCCTTTTAAAACAACATGTAAATGAACAACAGACGTCTCGTAAATATAATTTTTGAACCGTGCAGGGTGGAGCACGTGAACTTCTTGCAACAAACCTTTTAGGCTTTTAGTTTTGTATTCTTTTATTCTCTTCTGAAACGCATTCCGTGTAGTAGTTGAACTTCCCGCTGTTTTCACCTTGAACTTCTGTCATGTTTTTCTGTTCAACCTCTCTCACAAGAATTTTTGAACTTTCTCAGGCCGAGCGCTTGAACTTCTAGCAACAAAACGTTTAGCCTTGGCTTTTTCATTCTTTTTTTTCATACAAATGCACACCGTGTAGTACGTGAACTTCTGGCAGTTATCAATCAGAACTTCTCTCGGTTACGCGAAAATATTTGAGTTTTTTATAGACATTGAACCGCTGTACCTTTTTTATTTGAACTTCATTGTGTATTTTTAGAAATGTGGAAATTGGAGGTTTTTTTGAAGCATCGAACTTCTTCGTTATTTGAAATTGAACTTATTGGTTTTATTCTTTAGAAACTAGAAAATCCGATTTTTCAAATAAACATCAAACTGCTCCGCTTTTTCAAATTAAACTTCTTGGTTTTATTCTCTATTAACGAGAGAACCTGTGTTTATTATATACATTGAACTACTCCGTTTTTTAAATTGAACTTCTTGGTTTTAATCTGTAGTATTGGGGGAAATCTGAGTTTTTTATAAACATTAAACAACTTCATTTTTTTAATTAGGACTTCTTGGTGTTATTCAATAGTAATGGGAAAAGTCCTAGTTATATAATAAACATCGAACCGCTCACTTATTTAAATTTGAACTTCTAGATCTTTCTACAAAACAGGGGCAAATCCATGTCTACAAACTTTTTGAACTGCTTGGCTTTTTTAATTTGACCTTCTTGGTTTTGGAGTAAATAGTTTGAACTTCTATGTTATTTAAATTTAAACTTCTCCATTTTTTTAGTAAAATGTAGAAACATCATTTTTTATAAACTTTTTGAACTGATCCTTATAAGTAACGGGAACAATATCTAAGTTTTTTTTTTGTAAAAGTTGAACTTCTCGTTTTCTTGTTTTTGAAGTTCGTTCTTTAAAAAACAAGGAGTATATGGGAACAAAATGCTCATCATCCAGAGAACAACAAGGTACATCACGTAGGAATAAAAAATTATTCACTACAAAAATTTCTCTTTGAACCCTTGTCCCCAACCTCTCTGGACTTTCCATATTTTTTGCCATTATTTTCTTCGGGCTTTTGGATCTGTTGTATGCTAAAAAGACACTTTTTGAGAGAGAGAAAAAAATAGTAGTACATCTTGTGAAGACATGAACCTATGGGGCAATAATATTTGAACTTCTTTGTATAGATTGTCTCTGTCAACATGCACATACTTTTCAAACCAAAATCTGAACCAGAGTAAGAAGAAAAGAGAGTACAAACAAGCATGAACTAGCATAAACATGTACAAAAAGTCCATCATGATCTGAACAACATCTCTGAATTTTTACGAAAAACTCTCTGAAACTATTTTCTTCCCATGCTATGACTAATCTTCAATTTAGAGACTCACAACAAAAAGAAGAGAAGAAGACAACGGGATCCATGGGGAAGCATAGGTGCAGAAGAGAAACATGGGAGTGCTCCCTCAAGTGTACTGCACACACATGTGCACAGACGGCAAATGCGTCGCTGGGAGGGTGCGCCGTCCTGCTGCTCCGGTGCAGGTGTCGTTTTTTCTTATTCTTCTGTAGAAACTCCAAACTTCTGTAACAAAACACAACGAAACTTTAAACTGCGAGAATTAGCTAACATGCATTTTTATCTTGAACTGAACCATCATGTCTGTACCAAACTTCTGTATGTATACACTGGACTACTATTTTAATTTATCTTGTGAAAAATCTCAGATTAAAATTTGAACTTCTAGATCAAACATGCACATGAAACCGACAACACTTTCACATACCTCGGTGTTACTTGCCTACATGATTATGCAAGGGAAAGACAAGTCTATCCACACAACTATGCCAACCAAAATAAAAAACTTGCATTCAGAGGTTGCTATGGAGTTTCAACTTTTGTACATTGAACTCCCTCGCTGGATAAAAGAGAACAAAAGAGATCAATATATGAAGTTACAAAGATCCAAAAATTTATTAGGCCGCAAGCAACCAAATTGAACTCTCTCGGAATCAATATATGAACTTCCATATTTTTATTTTTCTCTAATAAAAGCATCAGCCATTTTTGAATTGCAACTCAAAATTCATTATGTACATCTGTAGTTTACAGGAAAAATGCTTGGTAGTCAATCTAACAAAATTCTAAACGAATCAGCTCATAGCACATAGGGAATGAGAATTGATCGAGCTACTTTCCATGAAATCTCAACCTCTGTACTTTTCTTCAGCGCGATGGTTGTGCTACAAGTACAGAATGGCGACAACATGCAAATCGCCACAAGAAGATAAGGCTGGAGCATCTCTCTCGCCACGAATGCCTTCCAGAAAAAAATTCCTTGATGGTCCAAACACAGATGCGTCTGAAGTTCGGGAGAGAGCATCTAGCATCAAGTACATTAGATTGAACATCTAGCATGCCCCAAATAGGGAACACAGAGTTTTACATCTGTCTAGATGAATCATGCATCAAAGAAACTCTTGCGAACTAAAGATTCACCCAAAAAAAAGCAGCCATAACAAAAAGTCATAGTGTGAACATCCTGTGAATGTTGGCAGTCGAAGCAGCAACAGAGAGAGGTGTGGTGGCGCGAGACGTCAAGGAAATGCAGAGGAGTGTGGTGGCGCGGTGGTGAAGATACATATGGAAGTGGGGACGAGAGAGTTGATGTGCACGGGTATGGGGTGGTGTGGTCTCCCGCGGCGGCGTGACCCGGGGAGGCAAGCGTCTGTGGTGGCGGGATCCGGGCGTCAGCGACGGGGAACCGGGTGCAGGCAGCGCCATGGAAACGGGGAGGGGCGTGGGCGGCGACGGCTGCGGTGGTGGATGGTGCGGCGGGAAGCTGGGGACCACGCCGTTGGCGGATTGGGCGGCGGGGAACTTGGGATCCACGGCGGCACGCGGGGCTCCACTGCCGGGCGGCGGCATTCGGGGATCCAAGGCCCGACGGCGCAAGGGGATCCAGGGACGGCGTGTGGCACCCCGGCTCAGAGGAAACCGGAACGCCCCGTATTCCAGTCCCAGGGACAAGTCCACTGGAATACGGCACTGTTGGCATAGAACAAATCAGCTCTTTATTGCTATAAATGCGGTTACAAAGATTACATCAACACGGCGACACTACGCCTGCTCAAAATAGCTCTATGCTAACAGCGGATCGACCTGGGGAAGCGGAGTATCTCTCAGCAGCCGAACAACGTCGGCGGTGATGGACTCCACTCCGCAGGGACTCTGGCTGGAACGCGTATCCTAGCTCGCGCATGCAACATCTCCAACAAACAATCAAACATGGCATGACCTGCAAACTGGCATGACACACCAGGTGAGTACTTTGAATGTACTCGCAAGCTCACAACAAACATCAGCATTAAGGCAAGACAACACCACAACAATCAAGATTAAGTTAAGATTTATTGTTACCGAAGGAATGGTTGAAATGAGCAATAACAGGCTACTCTTCCTGCATTCTGGTGACCAACTCATGATCACTCCAAGAACATCCAACGATCATCCTCGAGATCATTACCAATACTTGCCCATGGCATACTGTCCAACTGTTACCAAACTCAGATGAGTTCTCCCATCATTACTGTCATTATTGTGGTTGATCTCCTATAGAGGTCTGGACGGGCTGTCCAATACCGTGGACCCGGCTATTCGAATAGATTTTACACTCTGCAGAGGTTGTACACTTTACCCACACCACAGAACTCATGGCCTCGTGCTCCCATTCGGGTGGATCAACGACGTTCAGACGAAACCCGCCTGACCCGTGACTCTTCCATCGTACGACCGGCAATCATACTCCCTCTTGGAGTCAAGCCCTGGGTGGCCCCGTGTCCTCAAGACACCTGCCAGCGTCCTGGCCAAACAAACGGTCCCAAACGGGGACCTGGATCCAATAACTCAACTGGGCTCACAGGGTTATCGCCGCCTACCGGGCCAGGGTAGCGCGCGCGCATAACCCTCCCTCTTTGGAGGTACCGGTGGAAGAGCACGCGATCAGACCAAGTCAAGGCCGTCCCATACCGGCAAATGTGGCTGCACGAATAAGCCCGGACAGGTGACTCTCAATCAGCCAACTAAGTTCACTTATTACCAGGTTGTTTCATCAAGTTAACTTAGTTGGTCAAATTAGGCATCTTATCCTTGAACAATCTTTCTGTCACAGCTGACACTCCGGTATCATAGTAATCCAATAACCGGCATGCTTAGGCTACTGCTACTAGTTCATATCCACAAATGCCGGATGGAATCCCAAAATAATCATAGACGGTAATCTCAACATCATAACCTCAACGAGTGGGTAAACTACTAGTCATTAACAATCCGGTATTCAACATCTACTCATGCATGTCATAATCCAATCCATGCTACAGATAACATTCTTGCTATTAAAGTAATTAATTAAACTATGATATTGCATTGCAATTATGCAGATGAGGGTTGTGGCTTGCCTGGAGATGAAGGGAGTCATCGGAATGAAGTGCGGAGAGTCCGCGAAAGGAATCGCCGGAAAAGTTTCTCCCTCGGAGGGGGCTGATTAGGGGCAAGGGCAATAAGGTCATTTTCACTATGTCAAAGCATTATGAAAATGATGCCAACAGAACGGGCTCGACGAGACGAAGAAGTGGGCTTTGGAATCACCTGATTTGGACTTACGAGCGAAGAGATATTGAGGAATGACTGCCAGGGACCTTTCTGCAAACATTTCATTAGCATCAGGGTCCCTGGACAGTTTCCAGAAAAAAACAAGAGGCACTATGCCGACCCGGGCCGAAACTGCTGCCACTGCACTGCTGCTCCTGGGCCAAGCCCAACACCGATGCCCACTAATTCAATTTAAAAAAATTGGGCCACACCGGGCCAGGCCCTCCCCATCCCTCCACCACCTCCTTCTTCCTCCTCCCGTACAGAACCAGAGAGGCAGGGCAGAGGCGGGTCCGGTGCCGGCCCCGGCGGCTCAGGCCATCCCCGGCGAAGGCGAGGACACCGGCGGGCGCGGGATGGGGCGCCGCGTCCAGGAGAGGCAGAGAGAGCGGCGGGGGAGGGCTGTGGAGCGAGGGGCAAAGGCGGCAGCGGACGGCGGCAGTAGGCGGCTCTGGTCCGCGTCGGGCGCAGTGCTCCGGCGATCCCGGCGATGAAAGAAGGAGGTGGGGTGAGTCTACGGCAAGAGGGGAGACCACCGGAGAGGTCGGGAGAGGAGGTGGTAGCTCGGCTGGCTCCAATTCGAGCCGAGCTCCGCGGCGGCCATGGCGGCCAAAGGAGAGGAGGGGGGCTCTGGGGTTCAGGAGGGGGCTTGGGGAGGGGCAGAGGAGGGTGGCCAGCTCGCTGGTGAGGTCGGACGAGCCCGGGGAGGGCCTTAAATAGGCGGGCGACGGCGAGGTCCGGGCACGGCCGCGGTGACGCGTGCCCCAGCGCCTCGATGCCTCCAGAGCTCGTCTGGAGGAGGGGAGGGCATTCCAGGGGGTTCGGGGAGGGGCTGAGAGCGATCAAGAGGAGTCGGGAAGGACTGAGGGGGCTCGCGGTGGTCGGAAACGACGACGGCCGAGAGGACATGGCCCTGGCACGGCGGCCACAGGGCGATGGAGGGGACGGGAGAGAGGGAGACTGGTCTGGGGAGGAAGAAGACAGCGAGGGAGAGCTGTTGGACATGACTACTCGCGCGGAACCGACGAGGAGAAGAGGGGCCCGAGCTGACTAGTACGCAGCTCACGTCCATGTCATGCCAGGGCGGCGGTCACCGCGTGGACTCGGTGTTTCCACGTGTCCTGGTCAACTCCATCATGTCAACTCGATCAGTCACTCGTAGGAAGAGGTCAAGGAGGAAAGAGACAGGCACAGAGAGACTTGAGGTGACCGCAGCTAGCAGTTCTATCCAGAACAGCAAGGTGTTTGGAGTGGGCTGGGGGAGATCGAGCAGGATCTAGACTCTGATATTTGGCATGGGGTGATAAAATGCTAAGATGATCATGTCTGCAATTTTGCAGCTCATTTGGATGAAGATAAATAGCACTTGCTGTTCAAAGGGCCTCACTGACCAGATTTGCAAAGTATGAAGTAGCACTCACATACTTCATTGGATTGAGCTGAAATTTGGCAAGGCAGGTTTATTTGGACATATGAAGATGCTGTAAAAATTTAATATCAAATGGACATGCCAAAATGGTACTTCCTTCACAGCTATCTTCTCTGTCCAGAAACTTGCAATAATTCTAGGGAATTATTGGGAAGATGAATTGAGCCCAAATTTGGTGGATAGGTGTTATATGGGTAGAAGAACGTTCTGGTAAATTTTCAGCTTAAATGAAGCAATATAAAATATAATTGCTTCACAACTGAAAAATATGACCAGAAGCTAGGATTTGATGTTTTGCTCACACAGATGATTGGATAGGATTGAAACTTGGTGGAGAGTCATGATTTGGGCAAATGAAGGTGCATGCAAAATTTCAACTTATTTGGATACTCCTAGCTAGCACTTGCTTCACAAAGATTCCAGTTGCCCAGAAACTTTGGAAATTAGCCAGGAGAGATTTAATATCCAAATAAATTTGAATTTTGGCATGTGGCAATGATATGGATAGGAAAGAATGCCCAAAAAGTTTGAGAGCAAGCAAGCAAATATAAATGGTACTTGCTTCACAAAATGCCAGCTGGGGCAGAATCAGAAAAGGTATATTTGTGAAATATTTTTGGACATGGCAAGGAATATTTTGACATATCTGGATAAGATATGTCCCCAAGGATTTATGAGAATTATTTGGGAATTTTGGGAGTGATAGAAATATGAGTTGCTTCACAACTCAGAGCTGACAGGGTTATTCCTTTAATAGAAAAAGGAATATTCCCAAGAAAAGAATATTGGGATTGGTCCAAGATGGAAATTACAAGGTCTTGGGATGATTTTGAGGTTGGCAAGCCACTTGGGAGAGGAATCAAGGGTGATCTCTCCAGGTTTCAGGACTACTAAGCCACAGAAAAGCAAATCCAGACCAAAATAAAAAGGAAAAAGAAATGGGCAAAATCCAGGGTGTCACACGGCGGCGACCAGCGAATGGTAGCGTGCGTGCTATGGGCGGCGGCTCCGGTGGCCGGCAGCACACGCGGGTGGGGCGGCGAATCCGATGGCCGGCAGCGCTGCGGGGAAGGAGGAACGGGTGGGGGATGGGCCGGTGGGGAGTCAGGGGAGTGCGGTTTTTTTTCTTTTTTCCGATTCGGGAGTTCGGGAGGATGTCCGTCGCCCCTATATAGCGGATCGTGATCAGAATAACTATTCTGATCCCAGGATCAGAATAGTGCTACCCTATATATATATATATATTGCGTATAAGTAAGCAAGCAGTTGGCCATTCTGTAGCTCAATTAATGTCTTAGTGAGCATAATGAACAACAGAGGGATTCATAAAAACCTACTACAGCAAACAAAACTATGCAATCATCAGCCTAGTATAAACTAGATTGTGAGCCTCATGCAGTAATAGTTGGTTAATAGACTTCAAAGCTTCAGGCACACTTCACCAGAGTAATTAAATGGTAAGGCCTTTAATTATGTCAACTAATAGTTATACAAGTACCCAACATCAGGCATCATTGTTTGGGCATCTCATTAACTGAGGACAAATAAAGCAATTGAAAAGAGCAATTTAACTATGCCTGAAACAAAGAAGCAATTGAACTGTTGAGTTGGCAGCATGCATACATGCACGCCTCAATAACATCCATGGCCTAGCTACATTTACTATATAAAGGAACAAGTAATGTAATATTGTTTGCCCCCTATGAAGTATCTCGACTAGTATGTAATCAATATCCTAGTAATGATAGGGAGGCTAATGATGTGAATATGCGTTTGGTTATGACATTTATGACATCGACAACTCTACCATGGCAGGAAGCAGTTTCACACTATTCACTACTATAAGATGTTTTAGATATTTAAAAGTAGACTACATCCGTAATGAGTGAACAGAGACATTAAAATGTGTTTACATACATCTGATTTACAAAAAAGTTAGAACATCATATACTAGTGAGCGGAGGGGGTTTTAATCAATGGCCCAATGACTGGGTTACAAGTGAAGAACCCTACGCAAGCACAATGTCACACAAATAGGATGTCCTAGTAATTGTAATACAGTGACTTACCATAACTGGTTGAATAGGCTCAGCGCTGCTCCTCCTTCTCTTGCAAGGCTCCTTCCTAACATCTTGTACTTGGAAATCCTCAATCTTATCTTCATTGCACCCCCTCTGCAAGGTGACACAAACTAGTTACTGGTCTCCTTGGAAGATAAATATGCATACTTTCCAGTCTGTGAACAACACAAAAGGATGAGTTTATAACAAAACAACACCACATAATGGAACATGCCACATCTCTTGCACACAATGAAATGAGCATTTACTATGTGTGCACTATGTAAAAACTAGGCATACCTTCGAACTGGATCTCTAGGTACTCTTGGAGAGCCTAGTTTAGTGTACAGCCAAACCTTTATGTCACCTATGAGTTATACAAGCCCCCACTATAGCAGCCCTTAGTGTTTAAATCATTGACAATCTCTGTTAGGTCAAGAACAGCAAGTAGCCAAGTAATCAAAGCAAACAGTCCTAGTATGGTTGGCTGATACAAACAAGCAATTGAACAGATGTGTGAGCAAATCTTACATATCAAGAAAAGAAGCATAGAAGGAGGCTTAAAGACCATCACTTGACTGACCAGATTTAAGGGGCATTTAAACATCATGTGCAACGTATGAACTAACATAAACATTGCATATTTCAGATTCTATAATGAAATGCACATGTATTAGGTTATGCCATGTATGATGCCTAAATGTACACTATAGCAGGCAGGAGTGATTCATTATTGCACGCACAATTGAATTGCAGGTTAAGGGCCAGTTCTATTCTGCCTTTTCAGAGCTTATTGTCAAAATAAGCCATAAAAGATGTAAAGAAGTCATCTTTGAGTTATGGGCTTGGGCTTAACTTATTCCGCTTTGGAGGGGGGGTGCTTCGGGTAGAAGCTCACTAAAAATTGAAGGGAAGGGGAATAGTGAAATGACTCTGTTGTCTACCTATATTACACTCAAAATGCCACTGCTCATGCCCGCGTCACACCTGACCCTCAAGTAAAAACAAACACGCAAGCATTCATTGCCCTACCTGCTTGCGTCTCCTCTCCCCTTTACCTCTACCTCGATCCCCTGCCTGCAGCGCTAGGGTTCCTCCAGTGAGCCGTCGCCACTGGTCCCATCTGGCCTGGTCCTCGACGATGCTCTGTCCAGCTAGGCTACATGGCCGATGGGTAGGGCCAAATCTCCCCGGCTGCTCCTCCCTCTGGCGCCGCCCCTCATTCTCATGGTCTCCAGCAGCTACTCCGCTGTGGTCCGTCCAACGCACTACTCCGGCGGGCGCCGCACAACTACGACCGATGCCCCACTCCGGCAGAAGGCACCTCGTTCCCCCTCCCCTCCTCCCAGGTCATGGCCTTGAGGTGCTGTTGAAGGATGAGCTCATTCAACAAGGTGAGGATCTCCTCTGATTTTTTGCCAAATTTTCATTCTGATCCGCTATACGATGAATTGCTATGAGCTGATGCTGCTATATGATGCATTGCTATGAGCTGCTCCTGCTGCTGCTATATGATGAATTGCTATGAGCTGCTGCTGCTATATGATGAATTGCTATGAGCTGCTGCTGCTGCTGCTATATGATGAGTTGCTATAAGCTGCTGCTGCTGCTATATGATAAATTGCTATGAGCTGCTCCTGCTGCTGCTATATGATGAATTGCTATGAGTTGCTGCTGGTATATGATGAATTGCTAGCTGCTGCTGCTGCTGTATGATGAGTTGCTATGAGCTGCTGCTGCTATATGATGCTTTCAGGTGCTGCTGCTATATGATAATAACCAGCAACTTGGACCATCGAATTTCGATAAATAATTGTTCTTCATTTAAATTTAGGTCATGCGTTCTTCATTTAAATTAGGCAATGGGATCTCTATGGAAGGCATTGACCAAAGTAGATTGTGCCAAGTAGATGGTATCTTTGTATTTGCATTTTGAACAAATATTGATGGTCTGTTTTCCTATCATATTAATTACTGCACTGGGTTCAATTTGTGATGTTTGCAAGTCAAATTAATTTTCATATGGGCAGCAAAATGACAAAATATAATGCAATCTAGACTTTTCACTGATCATACCACAGATAAGCTGAAAAGGCAGGTAATGAAAAGAACTGGTTGGCTTATTATCTGGAGCTTATATTCAAAGGTGCTTATTTTCTTAGGATAACTCGAAATAACTGTCCCTAAGAAACTTGGCCAATAGAACTGACATACAAATAACATGTCACGATGATTGCAATGGAGGCCTAGTTCTTTTGCCAGATTCTCCCTGAATCTGACCCCTACCCAGATTCTCCCAGAATCTTTGAGCCCCATTTGTTTTACAATCCTATCTAGTTAGGGTCTAATTAGTTAGGATTGTAAAACAAATGGGGGTCGAAGATTCTAGGAGAAGCTAGAGAGGGGCAGATTCTGGGAGAATCCTGCAAAAGAACTTGGCCGGAGTGACCTACCATAGCACACTGTATAGGCTCACCGCTGCCTCTCCTTTTTTTTGCGATGTTCCATGAAATTGCCACGTACATCTTGTACTTTTTCATTGCGTAATCCTATCTGCAAGTTGACACGGCTAATTTCAGATATATCTACATGATAATACATTGCATATTCCTTGCACATATTTGAACCACCAATTAACGATTGTGTGCGTAGCATAAACTATCCATGACTCTGTGTGCTGGACTAGCAGGCACTCTAAGGGAGCCTAATGTAGTGCACTGGAATTCCTACATGCCACCTACGATTTTGTGTAATGTACTACCTCTGTTCCTAAATATATGTCTTTGTAGAGATTCCAGTATGGACCACATACAGATGTATATAGATGCATTTTCGAATGTAGATTCACTCATTTTGCTCTGTATGTAGTCTATAGTGGAATCTCTAGAAAGAATTATATTTAGGAATGGAGGGAGTATCATGTATGACATCTACATCTCTAATTTAGCAGCCAGTAGTGGAAATCATTGTCTGCCCAAAGGGATTACTGGTCAAAAATCCTAGCAAAGCACGTTGGCAGGCACACAACAATACAAGAGAGAGAGACGCACTTACAAGATCATAGCAATGCCTCAGTCCAGGATCTTGGTTGGCCAAGCTGTTAGATCCAGAAGAAACATCGTCCTTGTAGTTTTTGCCAGCTGCATAACATGTAACAGCGACCTGTTAGTATATTTGAAGTACATCGGGCAGGTGATGCTGGACGATTTTAAAGGTGACAAGTACCTAGGCCGTGGCGGGTGCTTGGCATCTTGCCAGACGGTGGGAATCAAGTTAGAAACGTCAAGGGTGATGACACTGCGCTGGCTGTCGGGGTCCGGTAAGGAGACCTAGAACCGTCGAGTAGGGTGTTTGTGGAGCGGCTCTGGTAGGGTGGACTACGGTGTGGGCGAAGCGGATCTGAGGCTGTGGATGAGGGCGTCGGTGAAGCTGCTCTGGCGGTTGGGTTCAGGATGGTGTCGACGATGCGGATCTGCGGCCGTGGACGGGGCGTCAGAAGCTGCTCCGGTAGGTTGGACGAGGGTGCGATGAAGCGGATCTGAGGCCGTGGACTTGTGTGTTGGCAAAGCGGCCCCGGTAGGGTTGAGAATGGTATAGGCGAAGCTACTCTGGTAGGGTTGAGGATGGTGTCGGCGAAGCGGCTCCGGTAGGGTTGAGGAAGATGTCAGCGAAGAGGATCAGAGGCCGTCGATGGGGGCGTCGGTGGGGCGGCTCTGGGGGTGTGGACGAAGCGTATCCGGTGGGGAGTATGAAGGAGCCGCTGCAGATGCGCTGCGGTTGGCGAGAGTACCGGCAAAGCAAATCCGGCGCTGTGGACAAGGCCGGCACTAAATGGGCTGTGGTACAGTGGTGGATGAGCAGTCTACTTGTTTCTAGGGGAGGTGAGAGGGGTAGATGCGGCTGCAGAAGCAGATCCGGCGAGGTGGACGCCGCTGGCAGTGAATGGGCTCTGGTACGCCGGTGGATGAGCAGTCTAGGGTTTCAAGAGGGGAGGGGTATAAAGGCCGATGAAGTACGAACGGCGTGATGTAAGATGCTCTGGTGCTGTGGAGTTAGTCGTTTTTGCAGGAGGGGGAGAGGAAATGGGGGTGCCGTGTGGTGGGGGGAACCGGAAGTTACCAAAGCAGCCCCGACCTATTATGTAAATGAGGGCCGTATTGTAACTATTGTTCTCCGTGCACCAAGGACAAAAGGGGAATTTCGCATGCTAAAGACTAGGTGGCGGAAATTTTAGAAGGAGGCGGGAGATTTTGCCGCCCGCGGGATCGTTCGTATCCAGTTTCAACTAATTTTGGACAGTGCTAGCGGGAAGGTCATGCGAGACTGTGTACACGGGGCACACGTCACCAGTTAATAACTGGTATGAAGTCCACCCCAGAAAAAAAGACAATAACTCGGGATGATGCACCGATAACTTGGACGTTCACACGGGTGCGGCCAATCGTACGGGTGTAGAGGCGCGTTCACAAAAAAATGGATCAAACGCTCAGCTTATGTATTTCTCATGTAAATATATAATTTAGTGCCATTGGTTATTTACTTTAAACATAATGCATTGAAGTGTTATTGTAGAGGCGCACAAAAAGAAATGGATATTGTAGTCCCACAAAAGAAATGGATATTGTAGTCCGCTACTTAAAAGTGTTACCTCATATGATTACATGGCCTCCATTTCATAAATTGTGTACCCATTGAATTCATATATGAATATTACATATATTACTTCATAATAGAACCTTAAATCATCCAAGACTAATGAATTTGAATGCAAGACTAACAATGGTGCATGTACATGATAGCTACAGTGGTTGTTTGAAGAAACATCACTATAACTTTGGCATGCACAATTGAAAAGGATTATTTGGAAAAAAATGTGATATGTGAGTGCCCAATCTTTATAGCGTTGAATTGATATTGTATCTTTGGCCACGATATGAAGTAGATATTGATTTATGTTCAAGCGATGCACGGCCACGATCGCTAGATAGTGATACGTGAATGAATTCTGCAATCTCTCTCACACGCATACATATCTCATTTCTCCGTGGGCATCGGAATCACACACGCGCACTTCGTGTATTTCTCTCCCTCCGTCAAGGTTAGAATTCGTCTTTCTACCCCGTCCTACAAGTCTCTCACACAGAAACACACACGCTCTCTCTGTCGAACACGCCCACCCCTTTAATTCCACCCACCCACCGCCACTAATGTCTCAAAGTATAATTAATGCTCGCACACATATGCCTAAGGTTAACTCGAGTCCCGGAACCATATGAATACATACAAGGGGATTCCAGCAGAGCACCTTTTGTTTTGAGATTTCGCTCTCTCTCTCTCTCACACACACACGCGCGCGCGCGTAGACATTGTTTATCTCTTCATTTTTTTCTGGCACTTGCATGCACACCGCTTGTTTATCTTCGTGATGCTTTAAGTATGCCTCGCACACATGCTATCTACCTATCCCTTAATATAGATATGTATCACACAAACTCCTTCTCCCTATATCTAAGTGTCACTGCCCCCCCCCCCCCACACCCACACACACAATTCCGACACCGAAGGAGTAGGGTGACACCTCGATCTTGATACTAATCTATCTACTGGCTTCTCTCTCAAACAACACACACACACACATACCCGACACCGAAGGGTAGGGTGGCACTCGATCTTGATAGTAATCTATCTACTGGCTTTCTTCTCAAAACACACACACACACACACACTCGCTAGTTGTGCCTCTGTGCCTACGCGCGCACATTCTCGATACGTCTTTCTCTCCCTCCCCATCCCCCCCCCCCAACAATGATAGCAGAAGGGTGACAACTCGATCTAGATCTTAATCTATCAATTGGCTTCTCTCTCAAACACACACACACATACACACACACACGCTAGTTGTGTCTCTGTGCCTCGCTCACACACACTCAATACGTCTTTCTCTCCGTAGCCCCCTCGATATGTAGACTTCTCGTGCGCGCACAGCTGTAGTGATGATGACGCTGAACCCAGTGTGCCTTGTTTTTACCAGTCTCATGTGATAGTTTTCACCCTGTTTTCTGTTAATTAACAAGGCAATCTTTTCTTTGTTACTACTAGTGAATTTGAGATCATTCGGGGCAGACATAAAATATATCACTTCAACCCAATTATCGCAGTAACTATTTAAAAAGAAACTAGCAAGATGCCCGTGCGTTGCACGGAACATCAAGATGCATTTGTATGAGTAGTTTATCTTGTGAGAGAAAAGGATGGACGAGGGAAGGCCTTATTTGCAAATGTGGAGAGGGGTGTGGGTATCTTTTTACAAAATTGCCATAGTTTCCTTCCTATCCGTCAGATATAAATTGGACGGCCTATATTGCAGGATGGCAGGCACACCATCATCACCAACTCTGTTTTCTACTCCCTCCGTTCCTAAATAATTTTCTTTTTAGAGATTTCAACAATGGAGCAAAATGAGTGAATCTACACACTAAAATATGTCTATATACATCCGTATGTGGTAGTCCATTTGAAATCTGAAGAAGACAAATATTTAGGAACGGAGGGAGTATAAGAGTAGACATAGAGATATATCTCCAGCATCGTCCACAACGAACATCTGCTGGACTGGTTAGCACCGGATGCTCGCAACATGATGACCTGAGTTCGAATTCTGTCTTTAACTGTAGATTTTTATATTATATTTTTTAAATATATACTTCTTTCACTACTGTACTGATAGTGGAACCCACAGAGTACTTAGAATACAAGATTAAGGATGGATTTGTTTCTTTTTAACTTTCTGTACGAATCTGTAGCCACCCTGCAAGTCATGTACACTGTACATGCAATTAACTTTTTATAGAGGGAGAATCATACACACAATTAACTCAAAAAATGGATTGGATGTGACTCTATTATTTCCAACATAAGAGCATCTGCAACGGCAGCCGGCAAATTTCCTCCCGCTTCCTTTCGCGGAGGACGACATCCAACGCCAGCGGCATACATTTTCACAACTCTAACCAACCAGAGGAAATTCATGCAAACACGGACTGATTTCATATAAGCATGAAGGATTTCGTATAAAAAAGGTGGATCTTCATATAAACATGACGGATTTCATTACATTTACATGAACTAAGCCGTGCTAATCCGACTCTCGTGGTATAATTAATACCTAATCTAAATGGCCGCCCGCAGATCCCTTTGTCTTCCTCATGTCCGGCAGACACTTGCGGGGTCGATGAAGGTCCTCGGAAGAGACAAAGCAGCAAAGAAACCACCTATATACGTAGTCGTCGCCTCGGCGGTGGCCTTCATGGGACCCAAGTGGCGGCGGCCTCCCGTGTTCTACTTCTCCTCGATGATGGTGGCGGACACGGAGAAGCTGGCCACCGACCCGTCGCTCTCTCCGCACCCGGCTTCTGTCTCTGCCTGCATGGCGCTGCCGCAGGCACGGGAGGCGTGCCCACAGACACGGGAGGTGCAGCCACCGCAGACACTGGTGGCGTGGTACGACGCGGCAGCGACGACGCCGGTGCCGCCGTGCCGGCGTGGAGCAACTCGCCACTCCTCATCGAGCTGAACTAGAGCGGCGAGTTGCTGAACCACGCGCTGGCTTGGGGTGGCAACTGGCTCTGTCGGGCCAAGCGAGGTAGGTGAAGCACCGAGTGGCCTCTCTCGTATCCGGAGGGCTCGACGGGCCACCTAGCTGGGTAGTATGCCGGAGAACGGCTCCTCGGAAGCCATCGGAAGAGTGGAGAAAATGGTCAAGGAGGAGATGGGGGAGCGGCGGAGGGGTGCGATTCTTGCCCGCTGTCTGGCCTCGTTTAAATAGAGGGCGGACGGTAGGAGCTTGGCCGGCGTCTGGCCTTGTTTAAACTAAGTGCGGACAGGAGGAGCTCGGCCGGCGTTGCGTTTAATTCCGGCCCGCTCATGAACGGACGTGTGGCCGCAGTAGGTTTCTTGGTTTGCATGCGGGTTTAACGGAGGCGTTTGATGGAGGCGAGGAGGCGTGTTCAGCCGGGCATGCAGTGGGCGGCGCAGTACTATTCGATTTGACAGCTACTAGTAAACTAGGACAGTTCCCGATACGGCTTTAATGCAGACGAGGGAGAGGGTAGCGGTTCCCGAAATGTTGAACGGCCAATGATGCATCCTCCTTCAATTAGCATCCTGAATGCATGAGGGAAGTAATGGGAGAAGGATGGGGAAAAGAGGCAGCACGATGTGAATGCTACGCAGTTTGCACTCATATAAAGGCGCCCCTCCATTCCAATGCATCTACCACATCGTACGCACCTAAGCACCTACACTAAGCGCAAAAGTGCTCACTCCAGACCCATGGCGGCGATGCGCGCGAGCGGCCAGCGGCTGTGGCAGATGGTCCACGACGCCGGCCTGTGGCATGGCACCGAGGATCGTCTCCAGACGGTGTTGGCGACCGGCTGGTTCATGGCAATCGTCGACGCCAGCTACGACTCTCAGTCGGACCAGATGATCGTTGTCACCATCAACAAGTTCACCGTCGTCAAGAAGCTCACGGACGACATCACCGTACTCCTCCAGCCCGCGCGCCCAGGCTCCTCATTGCCGGCCACCCTAATTGGCCTCCATGGCGAGAACCTCTTTCAAGCACTGGTGGCCCTGTGACTGCCCGCCGACACAACGAAGAATGTCCACCTGGAGGTCGCGCTCACCGCGAGGCGCCTCGCCCTGCAAGAATTCGTCGACCTACACATCCACGTGTACGAGGAAGTCATGTACATAGGTATCTACAAGGCCAGGAAGGACGCTACGACATTGGCCTTCGTCAACCGGCTGGAAGCCTTGGACGCCTTTGTTGAGAAGCACCTTGACCTCGCCACAAAAGCCGCCGCTCGGTGGCCCGGCGCACTGAGTCGAGGAGGAGGAGGTCGTACGTTGATGGATGCATCTTTCTTCTTGCTTCCTATAACCACCACTACAATCGCATCATCGTGGCCTTAATTCTTATTGTGCTATTGCATTCTCGTTCCAGTTAATATAGACATGTGTGATCCGTTTGCTCACATTTGGAGGCAATTATATGCATCACTGTAACTAGTACTCCATCCGTCAATTTATAAGTTGTGCTTACTTTTTCCATCAACTTCGTAATTTACGTTCGATGCTTAACCCAACCTATGAACTACTCCTAAATTCAAAAACTCAGACCGAACCTATAAATTCAAAACTACTCGTGCAGCACGCCTGTCATGTTCGCAAGTTCAAAACAAGAAACTGGAACACGTACATGAAGCATGTTCCTTCCCCGTCGCATACCACACTATCGTCCCCCCCCCCCCGTCAACGCGCATTGGCTAGGCTTTATATCTCTACTCTTATAAAAAACAGAGTTGGTGATGATGGTGTGCCTGCCATCCTGCAATACAGGCCGTCCGATTTATATCTGACGGATAGGAAGGAAACTATGGCAATTTTGCAAAAAGATACCCACACCCCTCTCCACATTTGCAAATAAGGCCTTCCCTCGTTCATCCTTTTCTCTCACAAGATAAACTACTCATACAAATGCATCTTGATGTTACGTGCAACGCATGGGCATCTTGCTAGTCACTACAACATGTGGGACCGCATGTGACCAAACCGATGATGCGCCAACCTAGCTACTACCCTACTTATCTGGCGGGAAAAGCCCCGCCCTAGCGTTTCCAATTGTTATTTCTATCTATCGATCATGCCAAGGAGCAGAACTAAATGTTACAATTTATACATGTTTCTCTACTCCCATAAAAGACTCAGTTGGTGATGGTGGTGTGTCTGCCATCCGTCATTTCTGACCATTAGATCTGCATCTAACGATTGTGAGGTAAGTTGTGGCATTTTTGCAACAATAGCCCACTTCTCTGCTCCAATGTGCAGAAAACCCCTTATTATATTGAAAGCAACCACATCCCTCCCTCACCTCATCAAAACAGCCTGAGAAATATATTTTGAGTGAAAAGCAATATATTTTTAGTGGTATATATATATATATATATATATATATATATATCAAAACAAGAGTGTTTTCTTTCAAGTTTGTGAACAAGTACTTTCTACTTTGGATCCGTTGCAATGCACGGGCACATTGCTAGTAAAAGGAAAAGGCCTGCCGTGTTCGCGTCGCACCCCCACACGCCCAGGAATCGGGAGTACTCCACGGCCCGTCCGGCACGCCACATACCTAGGGAAGGCGTGTTGCCTAGCATTTTCACTTTGATGTGGGACCGCAATTGAGCAAACCGACTATCGGCAAACCATACCCCGCCCACCGTGTTGGAAAACAGAAACAAGGAGGGGAAGATCTAGCTGTAGCACGGAAGCCAAGAAATTTGGTGTCAGATGGGACTTGTTGATAGAGTAGGAGCACTCTGTACTACACCTACTACGAAGTTTGTACTACTACTACCACTAAACAACTAGGTACGTGCACGGCACAACATCGTAGGAACAAAAAATGGGAAGATCTTGTTTTGGGTGATTTATCTTTATTTCAGTCAATGTAGTATGAATAATATGATGTGGGGGGCACCCATGAAGCCACATGGCACGTCTGGAGGTCTTATTCAGAGCTTCTTGTGTGGATCGATCACACTGTCGTGCTGGTCGTTCGAGAAGAACGTGTATGGGTACTTATAGTAGATCCGAATCGCAGCCACCTGGACCATTGGATCAACATCAATCAACGGTTTATATCGTGTACGTGCAAATACACGCATTGACTCCGGAAAAATAATGAATATATAATGTATAATACATATACCGCATATTGGGTTTCTCTAAAGTCAAACTTTGTATACTTTCAACAATTTGTAGGAAAAAGTATTAACATATACACCACCAAACATATATCATTTGATTCATCATTGCTTTTATTTCCACATCGTGTAAATTTGTTAGTGTAAATGTTCATATTGTTTTCACCAAATTCGGTCAAGCTTTATAAAATTTGGATGCAGTCAAAGCTATATATGTGCGGAGTAAATTACAAACGAAGGGAGTGGAATAGATATAGATATAACTATACAAATAGAAAATATAGTAATATAGTCTATAGATATAAATAAGGCTACTACCCTTTTTCTACGTTAGAACTCGTGCTGTTGTGTACACATTGTTTTGTTTTCGCTATAATTTGCATTTGCGGGGTGTGTGTAGGACTACCGCCTTTTGTTCAGTACCAGCAACCCCACCATTATCCTTAATTACTTCATATTGGCAATTACGATTGCATTATCTTAGTTCTAGCCAATTCTTCGGTTGCTTGGAGGAACTCCATCTCGTTATTCAGGTTGATTTTGTGCATATGACAAGATCACCATGCCGTCGAGGTCTATCCAGCTCTCTCACACGCAAACAGACGCTGTCTGTGTGTCCCATCATCGCACACACACTATCGCTCTCCCATATCCGCAACCTCGTAACCTTTTCGATCCCAACGTTACACGCACCTCTCTCTGTCTCTCTAACACACACACACACACACACCCTCTCTCTCCCTTTCGGACACTCCTCTCTCTACGACACACAAAGTCTTTCGAACACGCATATGCCCCTCTCTCGTTAGGTATCGCTGCCCCCATCCCCCTCTTTGTCACACAAATATTCTCTCTATATATATCTCTCGCAATAATACATGCATAATCTAAATTGAAACCAAGTACAAAAATGAGCTCCGATTACAAAAATCAAATCCACTCCCAAACATAATAAGAAAATAGGGTGAAATCGTGCACACAAATGTTTGTTGCGTGCATGAATGTCAATGATATGGATGTAATACTCGTACATCACACAGACCCATTTCACACAAATTACATTAAACCCTTCTCAAAATATGGTGCGCATGTGATGTTTGTTGTACTGCTCCTGCCAGCCTTCCGCCGACACGTTCCAACATATTGTGCTACTTCCGATTCTATTTTTCTACTTAGACCATGTGAAACCACGAAAAGGTCACCCCCCGCCCCCACTGGTACCGTAGCTCGAAGCTCCCATACGGACACAACACCCACCGGAGCACGCAGCCATTGCCGAAGTGGATGGCACCGCGGCCTGGGAAGAGGACGGAGTCTCCGACATCACCGCGGTGGAGCACGCCCTCTACGGCCGCGAGTAGCGCGCGCTGACTGTCCATGCGGAGGACAGTGTGATCTAGCGGCTCGCCCTTGTCGGCCATGAGGGGTAGCTGTGCTCCAGCAGCATGCCCTGGTCGGTCACGAGGAGGTGCATCGCGTCCTCACCGCTCACAATGTGGACGAGCGGGTTCTCCAGCAGCATGCCCGCGAGCATCGCATCGTCGAGAGCACGCCCGCGAACATCACAACGTCGCCGCTCTCGACATGTACGAGCGCGTTCTCCGACAGCACGCCCGCGAACATCGCATCCTCGCCGCTCACAATGTGGATGAGCGCGTTCTCCAACAGCATGCCCGTGAGCGTCGCATCATCGCCGCCCATGAACATCGCATCGTCGCTGCTCTCGACATGGACGAGCGTGTGCTCCGGAAGCACGCTCGTGAACATCACATCCTCGCCGCTCAGGTGCACGAGTGTGTGCTCCAACAGCATGGCCGCGAGCATGGCATCCTCGCGGCTCATGAGATGGTTGAGCGGGTGCTCCAGACAGTACCCCAGGAGCCGGGACGCGATCACCGCGCCCCCGGCTACGAGGAGTACTACATGGTGACCATCGTGGTTTAGGAAAATCCCGTGACTCCACCGCTCCCTGGAGGAGCATGAGCTCCAGTGGGCGCTCGAGGAGTCCCGCGCCGATATGTAGGTGGCGGCGGGCGTGCAAGATTATCCTTCGAGCTCTCCTCCTCTTATTAAGACGCCTCCACCGCCCCCGTCGTACGTCCTCTGCCTCGGCTCCGGCGGACATTTGGAGTTTAGTTTTATGGAACATTAATATTTGGACTAATGCAAAAAACAACCTATGACTAACAGGCATAAATAGATGATGTGGCGGCATTGCATGCTGGAGTATATTGCAATTTATGGATTGCATGCATGACTAGCTTATGTGGCTTGGTTGCATGGCTAGGAAAGGCTAGAGAAAAATAAATAGATAATGTGTTTAGAGTTCACTCCACTTTTTTTTCAGACGCTTAGGTGCACCGGATGTCGTGCCATGCTAAAAAATGTTAGAAAAAAAAATCTGCTCCAATGTTTTAAAAATCTATTATTATCTTGAAACCAGCCACACCTGCCCCTCACCTCATCAAACCAGCCCGAGGAATATGTCTTCAGTGAAGCATAATTTATTTTTACTGATATATGTATATCAAAACTAGAGTGTTTATATTTCAAGTTTGTGAACAAGTATTATTCTACTACTTTAGATCCAGTGCAACACACGGGCTGGCACATTGATAGTAGTAAGAAACAAATTTCGGGTTTGGCACGAGTTCGTACTGCGGGAGCACCACAAGGCCTGGCGCAGGAGTTACATTTCCCTCTCGGGGCCCACGGGACCGAGCTTCAGCGGCTATTGCACCTGCCTTTGAGTCAATGATATGTAGACCCTAAATGCGGCTGGCCCGCATGTCATTCTCATAAAAGCAGAGGGACGGTGGGACCGAGAGGGGTGAGTCACAGGTCGGCAGACGTGTGGTGTCATGGGTTCGAGCGGCGTCGTGGGAATCGAGTGGGACGAGGCTTGCCTGCTCCCCTCCCATGCTCCGATCCGTACTCCCGCACCACTAATTTTCATCCAACGGTTATATTGTAATAGATTTCCTCGTGTGGGTCATCTATAGCCTCAAAAAAAGGTAAACAAAGGCCGTATTTCCAGGAAATAATTTCCTGCATGAATCTGTACACGCATGCAAGACCCTTTCCTTTCCTGCTCGTCCTCCGAGCGTGGCAATAGGTGCCTGCCTAACCCATGTAGCACGCTGCGCCGCCAGCGAGTAGCAGCTCCTCCACGCCAACATCAGCGTCTGGGCCATGCACATGCAGCTGCTCCCGTAGTATTTTACCCGCATGTTCGACTGCAGTACCACACCGATCTTGGACAAGACCATGGAGCTTGTGGCCAAGAAAAGTCTCTGCCCGGTCAACGCATGTCGAGGTGCTTGTCTGTTGTGACGTGCCGCACGACATTTACTAGCTCGCGCTCCGGATGAGCTCGGGCGGGAGCCAGTGATCTACCCGGGGCACATAGCTCGACTTGGGCTCGAGATTCCGACCGCTTGCACTGTCCTGAGGATGTACCACTCAGCGGTGAGGCTGGAATGCTGGATACGTATAGGCATGTGCTCGTGGGTGGGAGCAACCTGCTCAACGGATACCGATTTGCGAACGTGATGTACTCGACGTAGTTGAGCCAGCGAGCCTGGAGCCGTTCCTGCCGTCGTACATTGATGCGCGGCTCAACGGCGTGCGGCCACGGGCCAGCGTAGGTTGGCTACGGGGAAGCGGCATCGGTGTGGTTCGAGATGCCTAGCTGGCCGTTGTCGCGGCGGCGTTCACGACTCACTCGTTCGAGATGAACCGGCCGGTGGTGGCCTGGTCCTGGCGAGGGTGCCACAGCTGGACGTTGGGGTGTTACGAGGCGTATATGGCCACACCGGCGGGTACTACCTGTATTACAGAAGTAGAAGGCAAAGACGGGCCTTTATTTTATTTATTATATTTGTGGCTGAGGAGTGATGCCCGGGACGAAATGTGTCACGGCCGCTGGATGAAAATTGGATGGTGCGGGAGTACAGATCGAAGCCAGGAGCGGAGCATGCAAGCCGCGTCCAATCGCGTGTGGCTGTGGTAGAAACTTGATGGTCGCCGCAGTTCAGCTGGCCCACATGTCATGCACACAAAGGCAGAGGAGCGGTGGGGCCAAGAGGGGTGAGGCGCACGTCGGGGGACGTGGTGGCGTGGGTTGGAGCGGCGTCGTGGGAATCCCGTGTGGTAGTGGTAGAAACATGATGGTCGCCGTGGTTCAACTTCCATGGACAAGTTGTCATGTCTACTGACACATGCATTGCAGTAGACATGACACATGCATTGCATACCGCTCACTGCAAGGAGTAGTAGTAGAGAAAACTAGGCGGATAAATAGTTCATTATAGTCAAGCGGACCTATATCAATGTACACAGAGTACACTTGTTCCAAAGATATGTACACCAGCGAAATAGTTCATCTATATCAATGTACACAGAGAGTAAATATAATTTTTACAAGAGAGGAAATAGTTCATCCATCTATAATGCACTGCTGCTGGTGCAGCTTCTTCTTCTTCTTCTTCTTCTTCTTCTTCTTCTTCTTCTTCTTCTTCTTCTTCTTCTTCTTCTTCTTCTTCTTCTCATTTTCTATGGGAGACGGCTTCACAACAAGCTCTTTCGACCTTGCAGCTATCTCGAAACTCACACGGGCATCGAGGGCAGCATATTTTATCTGCTCGTAGGTCAAGGGATAATTCTCCCATCCAGACGACCTTAATCCCAGCGTCTCGTCACCCTTCTCAAGATTTGTTCCGAGCACAGAATTTGCTACGTCGAACAGGGATGGTGTTTTTTATCACAATTCTCTACAAGAATTCTGGTTTGTAGGTCAGCGATGTTTTTCAAGAGAAGGTTGTACGGCGCCAGCTTCTCTTTGTCCCCTTCGATGGCTGCCCCACAGAAGTATATTTCCTCCCGAGACATGAAATCGTGGAGCTCACCTGGTATGGAGGGCGCGTGTATGATGTGATACACCAAAACTTCATCTTCGAGGCACAGCTGAAGGACGGCGGTGCGTTGGATCTTCCCAGTGGCACGCTCCGTGTACTCTACGTCGAGACCGACGACCTTCATCTCCACCTTTTGGAGGGATTTGGATACATTGTTGATCCACTCCCGAACAACCCTTGGGTGGTCGGTGATGGTGGCAACTATGCTCAACGAGCCTTCGTCGAGGACATGTTTGACGCTAAAAACCTGCATAGGGATCTCTTTCGCCATTTGGAACCGCTGGACCGGAGGGCTATGGTTTGGAGAATTAGGATTAAGATGGCTAGTCTAACTGAAGAAGATGATTATTTAAAGGGGCTTGGGAATTACTCAAGGAGGATGTGAATCCAGTCCAGTGGGGTTTGAATGCAAATGAAGGAGAGGTGAAGAAGCCGAGGAAAATCGGTTCCCGATGGAGAAGTAAATGGGAGAAGTGGCATGCAGGCAGTTGATTAGACGGCTAGGTAGACCAACCTGCAAAACAAAAATGCTATGCGGGTAGCGTACTGAGGAGTGGTCCGTGTCCGTGTACGTGCCCATCCTTCTATCGCTACATGTGCCACTGGTTAGTTGAGGTCGCTCTTTCAAATCACCGTGGCGAAACATTTCATGATTACTTTTTATTTCTGCACCCCTCCTGACAGGTGGGATCTACGCAAAACCTACTTGGGTGGACGAACAGATATACAAACATATCCATCTCTTTGCACACAAAAAAATATGTCGTAGCTGGTTCGGATTGATATTGGCGCGTGCCTGCGAAACACAAGCTTTTCTGGTTAAGGAATATATGAGGTTATCCTAAAAAAAGAAAATGCCCTTCTTCGCGCTTCCGCATGCACGAGAATTTGGTTCTGCTCGCAATATGGATGCTACCTGGAGGATGAAGTGAACCCAGAGGCATGCTAGCACGGGAGACCTATTTCCGCTATACAGTACTACTCCGTATGTTACTACTAGTAGTAGTACAACTATGGTACACTTGATGGTCAAAATATTATTCATCCGGTTCTCACAGTGAAGTGACAAGACCCTGCGCCCGAGGTGACACTAGTGCAGGCGGCGTGTTCGGGTTACCAAAGTCAGCCTCACCTTGTGCATTGTGCAGTCACTGTCACCGCCGCTGTATAGCATGCCTCGCCTCATCTCCCTCTCCCCGCCTAGCACCAATCCATCTCCATCTCCGTCTCGCCGGAGATCCTAAGGTCACTCTTCATCATCTCACTTTGCCCCCGCGTACCCTCGCCTCGCTCGCCTCCCCCAGTACCACTATTCCCTCGCTAGCCGCTCCAGCACCGAGAGCCTTCTCCCCCGTAAATCAAGCCCCCAAAAACCCCACCTTCCAAACTCCACCATGGCTGAACGCGAACCGCGTAGCATCCATATGAGCCGCGATTGGAGCAATCTCCCCAGTGACATCCTCGACCTCTGTTGTTCGTGTATGGATATGTTGAGCGCCATGCGGCTGGCTGCATGCTCGAGGGACATGCACACGGCCATCATCGAAGCGAGGACTAAGCTTTTCAAGACACCCTGCTTGCTCCTATCTGGTCTTGCGAGATTTGCTCACCATGATGCGGAGGCGTACGTGATGCCCCTCGACTTCAATCCAACCTCCATTAGCCGAAACTTCTTTGCAGGTATGTAGTGGGTCGCTGTAAATCATTTCCCTCGACTTTGATCCGATCACCATCGCCCCAAACTTCTTGGCAGGTATGTACTGGGTCGGCATGAACTCCCACTGGATGGCTGGCATCAGAGAAGACGGGAAAAAGTTGGTGCTCATGAACTTCCAAACCTCCCATGAGATTATCCTTCCTCCGTTGGAGTATGTAGGGTTTTACCGTCGCGGTCCAAGTCATCTAGATTACCACGTCAGTTGGACGGACCTTGTTTTGCAGAAGATTGTAATCTGCCAAGTGCCCACATGACATGCGGATTACGCAGACTTCAAGCTAATTGCCTTTTTCGACCGTGGACTCGCCTATCTTTATGCCGGTGCCTTCTTTAGCTGGAGACGACTCAGCTCGCAGTGGATCGTCAAAGCTGATACACACTTCTGTGATGCTATTGAACACAATGGCATCATCTACACGATCGACAAAGCAGATGGCACCACGTATTGCTGGGACGGCGCGTGTAAGTTGTTTTCGTCTGATGTTAATGATAACGCCATGACACTGTTTGAACTTTTTGTGATGATTGGCATATCCCTGTTTGAGCACAATTTGAGTAGAACTATGGCAATATATTAGAGACGCCGTAAATCAGCTATATTTGGAATGAGTTAATTCATGCGATTGTGACCTTGTCATTACAGCCAATTTGTACCCTTGAATAATCAAATGGTTAGGAAGATATGGATATTCTCCTTACTTTATAGTAATCTATATACTACTAAATATGAGTGTGTATCAATAGCCATGTTAGTTTCCTCATTTTCATGATGTAGAAACATGCATCACACTGTTGGTTTCATCTAACCATACATTAGGGAAGTAAATGTGCATATGGAGAATTCTATATTTGGAAGTAGTGAAATCCTGTAATGCTTACCATGTGTACATACCTATATTCGCCCTTCAACAATCAATGGCTAGAATAATATCCTCACAAGAATTTTGCCCACAGAACATGAGTTTATAACAATGCATGGTCTGTTAGTTTCCTTGAAGAATTTGTTTGTGAGGACAAAACATGATTACATAACATGCATGACATGGTAGTTTCCTATGAAGAATCGATTGTGAGATAACATGAGTATAACCATGCATGGCACTTCTATATTTTCGAACCCAGTATACATTTCCCTGTATTTTACTCTCAGTTCCAGCAGGGACAGATCAATGCTGTTTCTTGCATTATCCTCCTCATACTCTGAACAATGCTGATCTTACATTAACAATGCCTGTCCTTTTTGATATAATGCAGTGTCTATGATGCAGTGTCCCTACAGTTACTGCCCTTTGTAATCACACCACCTTTGCCAAAAACAGGGAAGCACAACTGGTTCCTCGCTCGATCAGCCGACGGTAAAAGACTCATGATCATTCGCACACATGAGCCTGAAGAGTTATATTGCAAAAACCCCACTGTGTACAAGCACCGTGAAATACGTGAGTATCCGAACAGTGGCTGTTACGTCTATGAGCAGGATACCAGCTTGTTGGGGCCTTCAGGATTTTTTAGTTGGAGGCGGGTAAACAGCCTTGGTTCACACTCTCTGTTTCCCAGACTCAATTATCCGATTAACCAGGAGATCACCGTTGGCAAGGACCTTGATGGCAGAGAGGCTCTGTTTGCTAGGGAAAACTGTGTCTACACGACGGGCCCTAGGACTTTGGGAGCAGACTCCCCTGATTGTCAACGATACAGCCTGCAGCCAAAAGAAGGTGAGAATGACAAAGGCATCTGGATTAACTTTGATCCTTGGATGTCTCAAGTCCGACAGGCAGTGATGTGGTTCAAGCCTTCAGGTTGATAGGTAATTGGGCTGTTGCATCGAAAGGGTGGAGTTCTGGTGTCTCCGAATCACTGGTGGCTGAAGCGGGGCTGCAAATTATGATGATGTTGGATCATCCCTCTTCGAATGACCTGTTGTCTTTGCTGCTTGTTCTGGATGGGTAGTTCTCTCTTTTGTATGCATACTCCTTGTCATTTGGTTATCCTCGTCTATGTCACTCTTACTATGTAATAGTTGCCTCTATTTAGAATGTCATTCTCGTCTGGATCATGAGAGTCTAAGCACTGCAGATGGGTGCATTTTGGTGGTGTAGCAAGACTTCTTATGAACTATCATGTCTTGCTGTTTATGTCAGTAGTAGTCACTAGTCAGTGTTTGAATGTTGTATATATCATTGTTTCTAACTGTTTATTGTCTCGAACTGCTGGTGGGCTAAATGAGGGCATCACCATTCTCTAGTGTTCAGAGTATATCTCCTTTTTGCAAGTTATATTATTTGAGCTCAGTGTCTTTTCGATGATGTACACTTGTTTGGGCCAGTGAGGTGTCGATGAATATGGGCCGACTAGTAACGCAATGCCAAACAGGTCAATTATGACTCTCAGGCCGGGCGCTCAAAAAAAGAAAGAAAAAGGACTCTTAGGCCGACATGTGGGCATCACCGGTGTTTTCGTGGGCTTGCGCGCCAAGAGCATATTGGCGCGTGTTCAAAATTCATGCTACCTTTTCATCCCCGATCTCCCGCCCCTCCCCCACCTCTGGAATCTCGATTCCTACTCCAGTTCCCCCCAAATCCCCCTCCTGTACTCCCTGTACTCAAGCGCACTAACTGTCATGTCGCCGGTCAACACGGATCTCCGAGCGGGAGATCCTGAGGTCCGTCCTACCTTCGGGCGCTGCGTGCTGTTGCTCAACAGTGGCATGGCGACGCTTGACGACCAGTTTGCCGGCAAAGTGCTGATGGTAACCATCAACGGCGACCGGCCTCCCGTCTCGCCGGACGACCTTGTCAAAGCTCTTGGCATTGCGCACGGCATCCAAATAAGTGACTTGCTTGTTGAAGTCTGTCCGCCACCGGCTGATTTCTTCGTCAGGTTCCGGACAACTTTCGACTGCAGTTGTGTGTTCAAATCTTCCCGGCGTTTGTTCTGGGATGGCGCGCTGGTGAGCTTTGATCAGTGGCACCCAGGATGGGGCTCGGTGCCATCTGAGCTTGAGTTTTTAACAAATCTTACCTTCCACGGCATGCCTTGACGTGCTTGGAACAGCGAGCCCATGAATGAGCTTATCAACGACCTAGGAGATGAGCTCGTAAGTATGTTTGTTCCTCCAGACAGCTGGGCTCTGATGGTTATGGCATGGATGAAGAAGCCGTCCACCATACCGAAGGAGATTGGTGTTGAGATACTGGTGCAGGAACCGGGGTTGTACTATTCGTCGCCACCAAGGCCGCCGCAGACGACGTTAGGGATGTACCTGTATCGAGTGTTCGTGCATGTCGAAGAAGTGGTCAATCCATCAATCAAAGTCCTGCCGCCGCCGCCGGTGCCAGGGTCCGTCGATGACATACATTACAGGAGTCAACGTCAGACTTTCCCCGTGTTGCTCGGAACGATGGATGGAACAGGGCCTACTTCATCGCGCGGCGGAGGCCACTGCTTCTTTGGGAGAAGAGGCAGGGCTGGCTGCCTGGATGTGCTCTAATTTGAGGTAACAACTGATTCTTCTCAGATACTAGTTAAATCCGAGCTATCGGTGTGAAGCACTGATGTGCCCGTACATTTGATTGTGACATGTTCTATTTTTGTACCTGAACATTTTTTAGAAAGGGGTGTACGTCAACTTCATGTGCTAGCAGAACTTATTGTGTTGTCTGTCTGTTTTCTTTGCACAACATTCAAGATATTTCTGTGTCATTGATAAAGACGATGAACGGTTATGTATGAGTTTGTTGGTTTCAACATAGCCCTACCCGTAAGGATCCACTGCTTCCACCCTGATTGTGCTGCCTGCGTGAAATTTTTGTATGCAAGTTCAGTGTGCTATGATATTCTATATGATTGTGTCAACTATATAAGTTTTTACTGAGCATCAGCAATGCATATGGCTGAAAGATGTATTTACGAGCATCGACCGATGGGTCTCTCTCTCTCTCTCTCACACACACACATACACAAGTGGGACCGTTGAATTATTTCTTCGCTCATGACAGCTTTTAATTAGGTTCCACTGTACTCTAATTTTTTTCTTAAGTTATTAATTGAGCTCAGCGACTTAAAAAAGTTGTACATAAGTCTTGTTTGGGGCTTTTCAGGCGTCGTTGAATGTGGGTTGAGTAGCCATGTAAAGTTGTACTGTACTACACAGGGCTTTTTCGTTGAACATCAGCAATGCAACTGGGCCGATAGTTGTACACAAGATCCTAAAATAAGCGCAGCCTAGCCTATGTTTCTTTTAATAAAATGCACAGCTCAGTTCATTTTTTATATAATAAGATTACCAAGCCCAACTTAATTTTTTTATAATATTCCTGTCTCAATATTATTTTTATATGAAATGCTTAGTCCGGACCATCATTGTTTTTTCACCCATCCCAGAAAATGGGTCCATTTCTACTAAAATCAACTGGCTTGTAACTTATCAGAAATGATAAATGGACTGCATGTACGCAATATTATTTTTCACCCAGCCCAGTAAATATGTGTATTCAAATAAATAATCAAATGCGCTGTAAATTATCATAAATAGTAAATCAGCATTATTATTTTTACCCAGCCCAGGAAATAGATTATTTTTTGAGTCAAAGCCCAGGAAATAGATGTATTGGCAAACAAAATGAAATGGGCTGTAAAACCTAAATAAATGGGCTGCATTCCGCCACAGCTTTCGAAGCTGACTTTGCTGGCCCACTAGACGAAGCCTGCGCAAGGTGTTGTCCATTTAGCGAACAAAACGATTTTATGATCTAAAACAAAAAGTCAACAAATTATTCTGACATCTGTAGTCATTGGATTGACATCCAACGGCGATCCTGCTTCTTCAATCTCTGGTCTAGTTGCTCTTGCTCCAGCCACCAAAACCGTCACCGGCTTGAGCGCCTACATCTGCCTCCCGTGGCCGGCTGTGCTGTCGCGTAGGCCTCACCGCCCCACCCTACTCCCAACGGTGGCCAGGTCATACCTGTACTCTCCCACACCTTCTGTTATTCTCCGGTGAAGGCAGCCTCACCCGGCAGCCGAACCAGTCCCTCATACTCCCCTCCGCCAGGGACTCCAGTGCCCCTTGTTCCACGACTCTAGATCGTTCCCATCTTAGGCCTCGCCGTCGTCAACCGCCGTGGACCGCTCGACGATGCGTGGTCAACAACGAGAGCCAACATGGAGTACATCGAGAGTCTGACAGCTGGGAACCACCAGCTACATCTTCGCACGCAAGCTAGTGCCTCCTAATTATGCAGGAATAAACGATTCCTCCCCCTGACAGGTTGGACCCACCAGCTACAATTTTCACACGCAAGGATGTTCATTCTTATTACGTGAAAAAAGTCCCCCCCCATGACAGCTGGGACCCACGAGCTACATCTTCGCACTGAAGGAAGTGTCTCCTTATTACGCGCAAGAAAAATGATTCCTCCCCCTGCTAGCTCGGACCCACCTGATTCGGAGGCTGACTTGTGGGCCTACTAAGTTGACACGTATGCAGGGCTTTGTTAACCTAGTCAACAAACGATTCTAGCAGCAGTGACCATTGGATTAACATCCAACGGCCGCGCTGCTTCTTCAATCTCTGATCTTCTTGCTCCAGCCGCCGAAACCAGCGCCGGCTGGACCGCCTGCTACTGCCTCCCATGGCCGGCTGTGCTGCCACCGCTCGCCATGCCATCCCTCTACTCATCCACAGCTCCTGTTATTCTCCGGCGATGGCAGCCTCACACCGCAGCCGAAGCAGTCAACCCTCGTAATCCCCTACGTGTGGGCATCCACTGCCGCGTCTTCCCCGGCTCCGCGTCATTCCTTTCCTAGGCCTCGCCATCGTCCACCGCCTTGGTGCTCTCGGCGCGGCGTGGTCAACATGGTCAAGAAATGACAGCCATCAGAAGAGGACTTTAGGTTGTGAGGCTGACAGCTGGACCCACCAGCTACATCTTCGAACACAAGGAAGTGCCTCCTTATTACTCGCAAAATAAATATGATTCCTCCCCCTGACAGTCGGGACCCACCAGCTATATCTTCGCATGCAAGGAAGTTTGTCCTTATCCTCCCTTATAGCTGTGACCCATCCGGTTGAAGCGTACGTAGCGTTGTCTGTCTGGTCGCGAACATGTACGTACATACTGGTCGATCGGTCTCTCTGCAACGATGAACCGTGGCCGAGCAAGCAGCGGCACGTGTAGTAGTAGAGCCCCGACATAGCAGTTCAGGCAGTCCCTTCTAAACTGTGTACACGTACGTACAACCCGATCGCAAAAAATACGGCCACATACGTACATACGGGCGGGGTCTTGAACGCCTACTCGCGCATACATACGGCCAGGGCTCGTGTACATGGAGAGGCAGCGGACAGCAGCAACGGCGTCGTGTTCATCGGGAGCCAACCGGCTTGGACGGAATAGCCAAAACGAGGTCTGGCTTACCACAGAACAGAGGAAACGGCCTTTCTGTTCGACCGCGTATGGTCGAAACGGGGTCCTGTTCATCGGGAAGGATCTAGCGTACCGCAAAACGAAGGAAATGGACTTCTGTTCGAGTGCCTATGGTCGAAACGGGGTCCTGTTGATCAGGAGTGGTGTGGCGTACCGTAAAACGGAGGAAACAGACTTGTGTTGGAGCGCTACGATCGAAATGGGGGTCCTGTTCATCGGGAGGGGTGTGGCGTACCGCAAAACGAGACTCCACGGGCTACTGTTCATCCACCGTCGACTTCCTCCAGCCTCCACCTGCTACTGTTCATCCACCGTCGATTTCCTCCTGCCTCCACCAGCTACTGTTCATCGACGGGGTCCTGTTCATCCAGCCTCCACCGGCTACTGTTCAACCAGCCCTTCACGGGGTCCTGTTCATCCAGCCTCCACCGGCTACTGTTCAACCAGCCCTCCACGGGGTCCTGTTCAACCAGCCCTCCACGGGGTCCCTCCACCAGCTACTGTTCATCCACCCCCACCAGCTCCTCGATCGGGGTCCTATTCATCCAGCGGCAACGGCCTCTACTACCACGGGGTCCTGTTCATCCAACCCCCACCGGGAACTGTTCATCCAACCCCAACCACGTATGTCTCGACTCGTTCAACCAACCCCCACATTCACTGTCCATCAAGAGGCAGCAGGTTCGATTGGCTTCAGTAAGCAGCAGCAGCAACAACGATCGGTCGCTCGGGTTCAGTTAGCAGCAGTAGCGAAGGAATCGCTCGGGTTCAGTTAATAGCCAAGGGATCGATCGCTCGGGTTCAGTAATGTAGCTAGTGCAATCGCTCGAGTTCAGTAAGTGAACGCCTTGCTCGGGTTCAGTTAGAGCCCAACGCCTGGCACACACGCGCGTATGTGTATGAGAGAAACGCACAATCCCTCCGTGCATCGCTCGGCCCCGACCACCCACCGTAACCGGGAACTCCCCAAAATTTTCCTCGCCCTCGCTTCTACCATGATTTTTTCCGTCATGGACGGCCCAAAGAATGTCATGCAAGTGCGTCCCCGGCCCGCCCAGGGCGAAAAGCCCATTTTCTGTCATGTTTTTTTTCATAGAAGTAGGAGGCCACCACATCTATGATGATACCAGTTTTTGTCACAATTATCGTCATAGAAGTGTCATAAGCATGACAGAAACAATTTTCGTTCGTGCCAAAATGTCACGGATGTGTCTTCTTTTTGTAGTGTTATCAGGCTGAAGCCTTTTTGACATAAGCGTCGCATCCCCAAACTTTTAAGAAACGACAGCTTAGGTTTCTTGCCAAACCACAGTTCATACGGTGTCATCTCAACGGATTTAGACGGTGCCCTATCTAACGTGAATGCGGCTGTCTCTAATGCATAACCCCAAAATGATAGTGGTAAATCGGTAAGAGACATCATAGAACGCACCATATCCAATAAAGTACGGTTACGATGTTCGGACACACCATTACGCTGTGGTGTTCCAGGTGGCGTGAGTTGTGAAACAATTCCACGTTTTCTTAAATGAAGGCCAAACTCGTAACTCAAATATTCGCCTCCACGATCAGATCGTAGAAACTTTATTTTCTTGTTACGATGATTCTCTACTTCACTCTGAAATTCTTTGAACTTTTTAAATGTTTTAGTCTTGTGTTTCATCAAGTAGATATACCCATACCTACTCAAATCATCTGTAAAGGTCAGAAAATAACAATACCCGCCGCGTGCTTCAACACTCATCGGACCACATACATCGGTATGTATTATTTCCAATAAGTCATTAGCTTGCTCCATTGTTCTGGAGAACGGAGTTTTAGTTATCTTGCCCATGAGGCATGGTTCGCAAGTATCAAATGATTCATAATCAAGTGACTCCAAAAGTCCATCTGCATGGAGTTTCTTCATGCGCCTTACACCAATATGACCTAAACGGCAGTGCCACAAGTATGTTGCACTATCATTATCAACTTTGCATCTTTTGGCATCAATATTATGAATATGTGTATCACTACGATCGAGATTCAATAAACCATTCACATTGGGTGTATGACCATAGAGGGTTTTATTCATGTAAACAGAACAATAATTATTCTCTGAATTAAATGAATAACCGTATTGCAATAAACACGATCTAATCATGTTCATGCTCAACGCAAACACCAAATAACATTTATTTAGGCTTAACACTAATCCCGAAGGTAGAGGGAGTGTGCGATGGTGATCATATCAATCTTGGAAACACTTCCAACACACATCGTCACCTTGCCCTTTACTAGTCTCCGTTTATTCTGCAACTCCTGTTTCAAGTTACTAATCTTAGCAACTGAACCGGTATCAAATACCCAGGGGCTAGTACGAATACTAGTAAGGCACACATCAATAACATGTAAAATATACCTTTGTTCACATTGCCATCCTTCTTATCCGCCAAGCATTTAGGGCAGTTCCGCTTCTAGTGACCATTCCCTTTGCAGTAGAAGCACTTAGTTTCAAGCTTAGGTCCTGCTTTGGGCTTCTTCACGGGAGTGGCAACTTGCTTGCCATTCTTCTTGAAGTTCCCTTTCTTTCCCTTGCCCTTTTTCTTGAAACTAGTGGTCTTGTTTAACCATCAACACTTGATGCTCTTTCTTGATTTCTACCTTCGCCGATTTCAGCATCGCGAAGAGCTCGGGAATCATTTTTGTCATCCCTTGCATATTATAGTTCATCACGAAGTTCTAGTAGCTTGGTGATAGTGACTAGAGAACTCTGTCAATCACTATCTTATCTGGAAGATTAACTCCCACTTGATTCAACCGATTGTAGTACCCAGACATTCCGAGCACATGCTCACTGGCTGAGCTATTCTCCTCCATCTTGTAGGCAAAGTAGAGGTCTCATACCTCTCGACACGGGCATGAGTCTAAAATACCAATTTCAGCTCTTGGAACAACTCATATGCTCCGTGGCGTTCAAAACATTTTTGAAGTCCTGATTCTAAGCCGTAAATCATGGCGTACTAAACTATTAAGTAGTCATCATATCGAGCTTGCCAAACGTTCATAACGTCTGCATCTGCTCCTGCAATAGGTCTGTCACCTAGCGGTGCATCAAGGACATAATTCTTCTGTGCAGCAAAGAGGATAATCTTCAGATCACGGACCCAGTCCGCATCATTGCTACTATCATCTTTCAACTTAGTTTTCTCTAGGGACATATCAAAAATAGGGGAGCTATATTGCGAGCTATTGATCTACAACATAGATATGAAAAAACTATTAAGACTAAGTTCATGATAAATTTAAGTTCAATTAATCAAATTACTAATGAACTCCCACTTAAATTAACATCCCTCAAGTTATCTAAGTGATAGATGATCCAAATCAACTAACCCATGTCCGATCAACACGTGAGATGGGGTAGTCATCAATGGTGAACATCTCTATGTTGATCATATCTACTATATGACTCACGTTCGACCTTTCGGTCTCCAGTGTTCCGAGACCATGTAACCCAAGTATTCCATGTGTGTAAATCTAGCTTACACCCGTTGTATGTGAACGTAGAGTCTATCACACCCGATCATCACGAGGTGCTTCGAAACGATGAACTTTGGCAACGGTGCATACTCAGGGAGAACACTTTTTATCTTGAAATTTAGTGAAGGGATCATCTTATAATGCTACCACCGTTCTAAGCAAAATAAGATGCATAAAGGATAAACATCACATGCAATCAGAATATGTGACATGATATGGCCATCATCATCTTGTGCTTTTGATCTCCATCTCCAAAGCATCGTCATGATCTCCATCGTCACCGGCTCGACACCTTGATCTCCATCATTGCGTCGGGGTCGTCTCGCCAACTATTGCTTCTACAACTATTGCTAACGCATAGAGATAAAGTAAAGCAATTACATGGCACTTGCATTTCATACAATAAAGAGACAACCCTAAGGCTCCTTCCGGTTGTCGATATTACAAAACATGATCATCTCATACATCAACATATATCACATCACGTCTTGACTATGTCACATCACAACATGCCCTGCAAAAACAAGTTAGACGTACTCTACTTTGTTGTTCCAAGTTTTACGTGGCTGCTACGGGCTTCTAGCAAGAACCGTTCTTACCTACGCAAAACCAGGATACGTCTCCAACGTATCTATAATTTTTTATTGTTCCATGTTATTATATTATCTGTTTTGGATGTTTTATATGCATTAATATGCTATTTTATATTATTTTTGGGACTAACTTATTAACCTAGAGCCCAGTGACAGTTTCTGTTTTTTCCTTGTTTTTGAGTTTTACAGAAAAGGAATATCAAACGGAGTCCAAACGGAATAAAACTTTTGCGATGATTTTTCTTGGACCAGAAGACATCCACGGAACTTGGAGGCCAAGTCAGAAGAGTCCCGAGGGCTCCACAAGCCCTCAGGGCGCGCCCCCTGGCTTGTGGGCCCCCCGGGAGCCCACCGACCTCCCTCTCAGCTCTATAAATCCTCAAATATTCCCAAACGACCAGAAGCGTCCACCAAAATACTTTTCCACCGCCGTAACCTTCTCTACCCGTGAGATCCCATCTTGGGGCCTTTTCTGGCATCCTGCAGGAGGGGGATTCGATCACGGAGGGCTTCTACATCAACTCTATTGCCCTTCCGATGAAGCGTGCGTAGTTTACCACAGACCTACGGGTCCATAGCTAGTAGCTAGATGGCTTCTTCTCTCTCTTTGACTCTCTTGCTTCACTTATATTATTTTGAGAGTCTCTGTAAACAGCATGGTAATTTGCATAGGTTATGAATTTAGTCCTAATATGATGGGCATCCAAGAGGGATATAATAAAAACTTTCATATAAAGAGCATTGAATACTATGAGAAGTTTGATTCCTTATGATTGTTTTGAGATATAAAGATGGTGATATTAGAGTCATGCTAGTGAGTAATTGTGGATTGGTAGAAATACTTGTGTTAAAGTTTGTGATTCTCGTAGCATGCACGTATGGTGAACCGTTATGTGATGAAGTCGGAGCATGATTTATTTATTGATTGTCTTCCTTATGAGTGGCGGTCGGGGACGAGCGATGGTCTTTTCCTACCAATCTATCCCCCTAGGAGCATGCATGTAGTACTTTGTTTCGATAGCTAATAGACTTTTGCAATAAGTATGTGAGTTCTTTATGACTAATGTTGAGTCCATGGATTATACGCACTCTCACCCTTCCACCATTGCTAGCCTCTCTAGTACCGCGCAACTTTCACCGGTGCACTACACCCACCATATACCCTTCCTCAAAACAGCCACCATACCTACATATTATGGTAATTCCATAGCCATTCCGAGATATATTGCCATGCATCTTCCACCGTTTCATTTATTATGACACACTTCATCATTATCATATTCCTTTGCATGATCATGTAGTTGACATAGTATTTGTGGCAAGACCACCGTTCATATTTTTTATACATGTCTCTCTTGATCGTTGCACAACCCGGTACACCGCCGGAGGCATTCATATAGAGTCATATTTTTGTTCTAAGTATCGAGTTGTAATTCTTGAGTTGTAAGTAAATAAAAGTGTGATGATCATCATTATTAGAGCATTGTCCCATGTGAGGAAAGGATGATGGAAGCTATGATTACCTCACAAGTTGGGACGAGTCTCCGGACTTTACAAAAATAAAAGAGGCCAAAAGAAGGCCAAATAAAAAAATGAATGATAGAAAAGAGAGAAGGGGTAATGCTACTATCCTTTTACCACACTTGTGCTTCAAAGTAGCACCATGATCTTCATGATAGAGAGTCTCCTATGTTGTCACTTTCATATACTAGTGGGAATTTTTCATTATAGAACTTGGCTTGTATATTCCAATGATGGGCTTTCTCAAATTGCCCTAGGTCTTCGTGAGCAAGTGAGTTGGATGCACACCCACTTAGTTTCTTTTTAAGCTTTCATAAACTTATAGCTCTGGTGCATCCGTTGCATGGCAATCCTTACTCACTCACATTGATATCTATTGATGGGCATCTCCATAGCCCGTTGATACGCCTAGTTGATGTGAGACTATCTCTTTCTTTTTGTCTTCTCCACAACCACCATATTCAATTCCACCTATAGTGTTATATCCATGGCTCACGCTCATGTATTGCGTGAAAGTTGAAAAAGTTTGAGAACATCAAAAGTATGAAACAATTGCTTGGCTTGTCATCGGGGTTGTGCATGATTTAATACTTTGTGTGATGAAGATGGAGCATAGCCAGATTATATGATTTTGTAGGGATAACTTTCTTTGGCCATGTTATTTTGAGAAGACATGATTGCTTTATTAGTATGCTTGAAGTATTATTGTTTTTATGTCAATATTAAACTTTTGTTTTGAATCTTATGGATCTAAATATTCATGCCACAACAAAGAAAATTACATGGATAAATATGTTAGGTAGCATTCCACATCAAATATTCTTTTTTTATCATTTACCTACTCTAGGACGAGCAGGAATTAAGCTTGGGGATGCTTGATACGTCTCCAACGTATCTATAATTTTTGATTGTTCCATGCTATTATATTATCTGTTTTGGATGTTTTATATGCATTAATATGCTATTTTATATTACTTTTGGGACTAACTTATTAACCTAGAGCCCAGTGCCAGTTTTTGTTTTTTCCTTGTTTTTGAGTTTTACAGAAAAGGAATATCAAATGGAGTCCAAACGGAATAAAACTTTCGCGATTATTTTTCTTGGACCAGGAGACATCCACGGAACTTGGAGGCCAAGTCAGAAGAGTCCCGAGAGCTCCACAAGCCCTTAGGGCGCGCCCTAGGGGGGCGCCCCCTGGCTTGTGGGCCCCCCGGGAGTCCACCTACCTCCCTCTCAGCTCTATAAATCCTCAAATATTCCCAAACGACCAGAAGTGTCCACCAAAATACTTTTCCACCGCTGTAACCTTCTGTACCCGTGAGATCCCATCTTGGGGCCTTTTTCGGCATCCTGCCGGAGGGGGATTTGATCCCGGAGGGCTTCTACATCAACTCTATTGCCCTTCCGATGAAGCGTGAGTAGTTTACCACAGACCTACGGGTCCATAGCTAGTAGCTAGATGGCTTATTCTCTCTCTTTGATTCTCAATACCATGTTCTCCTCGTTGTTCTTGGAGATGTATCCGATGTAATATTCTTTTGCGGTGTGTTTGTCGAGATCCGATGAATTGTGGATTTATGATCAATTTATCTATGAATATTATTTGAATCTTCTCTGAATTCTTATATGGATGATTTGATATCTTTGTATTTCTCTTCGAATTATCGGTTTGGTTTGGCCTACTAGATTGGTTCTTCTTGCAATGGGAGAGGTGCTTAGTTTTGGGTTCAATCTTGCGGTGTCCTCACCCAGTGACAAAGTAGGGGTAGCGAGGCACGTATTTGTATTGTTGCCATCAAGGGTAAAAAGATGGGGTTTTCATCATATTGCTTGAGTTTATCCCTCTACATCATGTCATCTTACTTAAGGTGTTACTCCATTCTTATGATCTTAATACTCTAGATGCATGCTGGATAGCGGTCGATGTGTGGAGTAATAGTAGTAGATGCAGAATCGTTTCGGTCTACTTGACACGGACGTGATGCCTATATGCATAATCATTGCCTTGGATATCGTCATAACTTTGCGCTTTTCTATCAATTGCTCGACAGTAATTTGTTCACCCACCGTATTATTTGCCTTCAAAAGAGAAGCCTTTAGTGAAACCTATGGCCCCGGGTCTATTTTTCATCATATATTTTGAGATCTATAAACCAAAAAACCCAAAAATACATTGCTGCAATTTATTTACTTTTATTTTGTTTTACGTTTTTAGTAAGCTTTTATATCTATCTCTATCAGATCTCACCTTTGCAAGTGACCGTGAAGGGATTGACAACCCCTTTATCGCGTTGGGTGCAAGTGTTTGATTGTTTGTGCAGGTGCATAGATTGGAGACTTGCGTGTATATCCTACTAGATTGATACCTTGGTTCTTAACTGAGGGAAATACTTATCTCTACTTTGCTGCATCACCCTTTCTCTTCAAGGGAAAAACCAGCGCAAGCTCAAGAAGTAGGAAGAAGAATTTCTGGCGCTGTTGCCGGGGAGATCTACATCAAGCCTACCAAGTACCCACCATAAACTCTCATCTCTTGCATTACATTATTTGCCATTTTCCTCTCGTTTTCCTCTCCCCCACTTCTAAAACGATTTTCAGAAAAATACAAAAAGATTTGCCCTTTTATTCGCCCTTCTTCCGTTCGTCTTTTCTTTTGCTTTTTGGTTGCTCGTTTGCTAGATCGGTTTGTTGCCACCATGTCTGAATCTGGGGAGGTTATCGTTGAAAATTTTGAGGGTCTTGCTAATGTAAATCTTGAGGAAAAACTTGGATCTTGCTCTTTAGATCATGAAGCTGAAACCCCACCTAATTATAAAGCAAAAACTTTTCATGCGGGAGACAGTAATATTATTGGGAAAAGTGTTATTCAGGAATTCTTTGATTGTACGGGAATAATGCCTATTAATAAGAGATCTATTCTTCTTGATATAAATTGCTATGCGGACGCTATTGTCATGCTTGTTGATAAATTAGAAAGAAAATTTGTGCACATCCATCCCGCTTTGCAAAAGGTGTTTTATGAACTCCTCAATATTAATCATCCTAAGGCTAAAAAGATTGCTACTATCATCCTTATGCAGGAATTTGATTTTATAGTACAAGAGGCTAGCCTAAATTTTTCTTTCTATAATAAAGATGTTGAGCATCCTCCTATTGAAGAAATTCTCCATGATAAAGAAACTTTGCGTAGCTTGGATTCTAGAGATTATCAATCTTACAGTGACAATCTTAGGAGGAGAGTTCCCTACTCAGAAATTACTCAAACCCTTTACCTTGAGAATTATGATAAATTTGATTGGATAACTAGGGGAATTTATGTAGGGTTTAACGGTGATTGGTTGGAAGAGATGACTAAGGAACCTATTAAAAACGAGATGCGTATTCTATTTGATGATATATATGGTGATGATCCCATCTATGGGTTTATGAATGTCAAAATCACTAATCAAAGTCCTTTTCATGAATTAAGTTCGCCTACTAGAAGGGAAAGAAAATAAAATAAATATTTGCTAAGAAAATATTTTGGGGATTTAATTAAGAAGGAGTTAGATGACAATACCTAGATCTATGTTTTATGCCTAGCTAAGGGCGTTAAACAATAGCGCTTGTTGGGAGGCAACCCCATTTTATTTTTATGTTTTTTTTTTGGTTCTGTTTTTCAATAAATACACATTATTACCTCTGTAGTAATTGTGCTTTGGTGTTTTAATTAGTGTTTGAGCCAAGTAAGACCTTTGGGATGGCTTACGGTGATAGTTGATTTGATCTTGCTGAAAAACAGAAACTTTTACGTCCAATAACAGAATTGTTTAAATTCACTGGAGCGCGGAAAAACCCTGAATTATTTACAAAAGATTGATATACACATTTAATCTGTTTTCCTAGTGTTTCAGAGGTTTTGGAGTTACATAAGTATTAGAACAATTCAGTTCTTCACCGACTGTTCTATTTTTGACAGATTCTGTTGTCTATGTGTTGTTTGCTTATTTTAATGAATCTATGGGTAGTATCGGGGGGTATGAACCATGGAGAAGTTGGAATATAGTAGATATTACACCAATATAAATAAAGAATGAGTTCACAACAGTACCAAAAAGTGGTGATTTATTTTCTTATACTAACGGATCTCATGAGTTTTCTGTTGAGTTTTGTGTTGTGAAGTTTTCAAGTTTTGGGTAAAGATTTCATGGACTATGGAATAAGGAGTGGCAAGAGCCTAAGCTTGGGGATGCCCAAGGCACCCCAAGGTAATATTCAAGGACAACCAAGCATCTAAGCTTGGGGATGCCCCGGATGGCATCCCCTCTTTCGTCTTCGTCTATCGGTAAATTTACTTGAGGCCATAGTTTTATTCACCACATGATATGTGTTTTGCTTGGAGCGTCTTGTATGATATGAGTATTTGCTTTTTAGTTTGTCACAATCATCCTTTCTGTACACACCTTTTGAGAGGGACATGCATGAATCGTGAATTTATTTAATACTCTATGTGCTTCACTTATATCTTTTGAGCTAGGCAATTTTGCTCTAGTGCTTCACTTATATCTTTTTAGAGCACGGCGGTGGCTTTATTTTATAGAAATTGTTGAACTCTCTTGCTTCACTTATATTATTTTGAGAGTCTCTGTAAACAGCATGGTAATTTGCAAAGGTTATGAATTTAGTCCTAATATGATGGGCATCCAAGAGGGATATAATAAAAACTTTCATATAAAGAGCATTGAATACTATGAGAAGTTTGATTCCTTATGATTGTTTTGAGATATAAAGATAGTGATATTAGAGTCATGCTAGTGAGTAATTGTGGATTGGTAGAAATACTTGTGTTAAAGTTTGTGATTCCCGTAGCATGCACGTATGGTGAACCGTTATGTGATGATGTCGGAGCATGATTTATTTATTGATTGTCTTCCTTATGAGTGACGGTCGGGGACGAGCGATGGTCTTTTCCTACCAATCTATCCCCCTAGGAGCATGCGTTTAGAACTTTGTTTCGACAGCTAATAGACTTTTGCAATAAGTATGTGAGTTCTTTATGACTAATGTTGAGTCCATGGATTATACGCACTCTCACCCTTCGACCATTGCTAGCCTCTCTAGTACCGCGCAACTTTCGCCGGTGCACTACACCCACCATATACACTTCCTCAAAACAGCCACCAAACCTACCTATTATGGCAATTCCATAGCCATTCCGAGATATATTGCCATGCATCTTCCACCGTTCCGTTTATTATGACACGCTTCATCATTGTCATATTGCTTTGCATGATCATGTAGTTGACATAGTATTTGTGGCAAGGCCACCATTCATATTTTTTATACATGTCTCTTTTGATCGTTGCACATCCCGGTACACCGCCGGAGGCATTCATATAGAGTCATATTTTTGTTCTAAGTATGGAGTTATAATTCTTGAGTTGTAAGTAAATAAAAGTGTGATGATCATCATTATTAGAGCATTGTCCCATGTGAGGAAAGGATGATGGAAGCTATGATTCCCTCACAAGCTGGGATGAGTCTCCGGACTTTACAAAAATAAGAGGCCAAAAGAAGCCCAAATAAAAAAATGAATGAGAGAAAAGAGAGAAGGGGCAATGCTACTATCCTTTTACCACACTTGTGCTTCAAAGTAGCATCATGATCTTCATGATAGAGAGTCTCCTATGTTATCACTTTCATATACTAGTGGGAATTTTTCATTATAGAACTTGGCTTGTATATTCCAATGATGGGCTTCCTCAAATTGCCCTAGGTCTTCGTGAGCAAGCGAGTTGGATGCACACCCACTTAGTTTCTTTTTGAGCTTTCATAAACTTATAGCTCTAGTGCATCCGTTGCATGGAAATCCCTACTCACTCACATTGATATCTATTGATGGGCATCTCCATAGCCTGTTGATACGCCTAGTTGATGTGAGACTATCTCCTTCTTTTTGTCTTCTCCACAACCACCATATTCTATTCCACCTATAGTGCTATATCCATGGCTCACGCTCATGTATTGCGTGAAAGTTGAAAAAGTTTGAGAACATTAAAAGTATGAAACAATTGCTTGGCTTGTCATCGGGGTTGTGCATGATTTAATACTTTGTGTGATGAAGATGGAGCATAGCCAGACTATATGATTTTGTAGGGATAACTTTCTTTGGCCATGTTATTTTGAGAAGACATGATTGCTTTATTAGTATGCTTGAAGTATTATTGTTTTTATGTCAATATTAAACTTTAGTTTTGAATCTTATGGATCTGAATATTCATGCCACAATAAAGAAAATTACATGGATAAATATGTTAGGTAGCATTCCACATCAAAAAAATTGTTTTTATCATTTACCTACTCGAGGACGAGCAGGAATTAAGCTTGGGGATGCTTGATACGTCTCCAACGTATCTATAATTTTTGATTGTTCCATGCTATTATATTATCTGTTTTGGATGTTTTATATGCATTAATATGCTATTTTATATTATTTTTGGGACTAACTTATTAGCCTAGAGCCCAGTGCCAGTGCCAGTTTCTGTTTTTTCCTTGTTTTTGAGTTCTACAGAAAAGGAATATCAAACGGAGTCCAAACGGAATAAAACTTTTGCGATGATTTTTCTTGGACCAGAAGACTTTCACGGAACTTGGAGGCCAAGTCAGAAGAGTCCCGAGGGCTCCACAAGCCCTCAGGGCGCGCCCTAGGGAGGGGCACCCCTAGCTTGTGGGCCCCCTCGGGAGTCCACCGACCTCCCTCTCAGCTCTATAAATCCTCAAGTATTCCCAAATGACCAGAAGCGTCCACCAAAATACTTTTCCACCGCCCTAACCTTCTGTACCCGTGAGATCCCATCTTGGGGCCTTTTTCGGCATCCTGCCAGAGGGGGATTCGATCACGGAGGGCTTCTACATCAACTCTATTGCCCTTCTGATGAAGCGTGAGTAGTTTACCACAGACCTACGGGTCCATAGCTAGTAGCTAGATGGCTTCTTCTCTCTCTTTGATTCTCAATACCATGTTCTCCTCGTTGTTCTTGGAGATCTGTCTGATGTAATATTATTTTACGGTGTGTTTGTCGAGATCCGATGAATTGTGGATTTATGATCAGTTTATCTATGAATATTATTTGAATCTTCTCTGAATTCTTATATGCATGATTTGATATCTTTGTATTTCTCTTCGAATTATCGGTTTGGTTTGGCCAACTAGATTGGTTCTTCTTGCAATGGGAGAGGTGCTTAGTTTTGGGTTCAATCTTGCGGTGTCCTCACCCAGTGACAAAGTAGGAGTAGCGAGGCACGTATTTGTATTGTTGCCATCAAGGGTAAAAAGATGGGGTTTTCATCATATTGCTTGAGTTTATCCCTCTACGTCATGTCATCTTACTTAAGGCGTTACTCCGTTCTTATGAATTTAATACTCTAGGTGCATGCTGGATAGCGGTCGATGTGTGGAGTAATAGTAGTAGATGCAGAATCGTTTCGGTCTACTTGACACGGACGTGATGCCTATATGCATAATCATTGCCTTGGATATCGTCATAACTTTGCACTTTTCTATCAATTGCTCGACAGTAATTTGTTCACCCATAGTATTATTTGCCTTCAAGAGAGAAGCCTCTAGTGAAACCTATGGCCCCGGGTCTATTTTCCATCATATATTTTCAGATCTATAAACCAAAAATACCTTGCTGTAATTTATTTACTTTTATTTTGTTTTACGTTTTTAGTAAGCTTTTATATCTATCTCTATCAGATCTCACCTTTGCAAGTGACCGTGAAGGCATTGACAACCCCTTTATCGCGTTGGGTACAAGTGTTTGATTGTTTGTGCAGGTGCATAGATTGGAGACTTGCGTGTATCTCCTACTGGATTGATACCTTGGTTCTTAACTGAGGGAAATACTTATCTCTACTTTGCTGCATCACCCTTTCCTCTTCAAGGGAAAAACCAACGCAAGCTCAAGAAGTAGCAAACCACAACGGTGATTCATCAAGTTTGCTGTTTTAACCTTTTTCAAGGACCAGCTATCTCCGCAGGGCTTCGCCTAAGCACTACGAAAATATGACCAAGGGACAAAACTGTGGAGAGGGGCGCCGCACACGGCTAAGAGATTGTCGTGGTCTATGTGTGGCGCCCCCTCCCACATATATATAGGTGGGGGGAGAGGAGAGGCAGCCAGGAGGCGCACCAAGTGGGGCCGAATCCCACTTGGGCTCCTGCCCCTAGCCGCGCCCCCCTGCTATGTTTGTGTGCGGGAGGAAGGCAGGGGGAGGTGGCGCCTCCCCCCTCTTTCCTTTCTCTCATGAGGAGGGAAAAGGCAGGAGGGGCCAAACCTCCCCCTTTCCTTCCCCTAGGGCCGGCGGCCAGGGAGAGGGCGCGCCAACCCCCTTGTGGGCTGGTGTGTCCCTCCCCTTGGCCCATTAGGCCCATAGACCTCCCGGGGGTGTCCGGAACCCCTTCCGGCGATTCGATGACTACCCGGTGCACTCTGAAACTCTTCCAGTGTCCGAATATCATCGTCCTATATATCAATCTTTACCTCCGGACCATTCCGGAGCTCCTCGTCATGTTCGTTATCTCATCCAGGACTCCGAACAACATTCGGTCACCAAATCATATTACTCATATAACACTATATCGTCAACAAACGTTAAGCGTGCGGACCCTACGGGTTCGAGAACTATGTAGACATGACCGGGACACCTCTCCGGTCAATAACCAATAGCGGAATCTGGATGCCCATATTGGTTCCTACATATTCTACGAAGATCTTTATCGGTCGAACCTTATGACAATATACGTAATTCCCTTTGTCTGTCGGTATGTTACTTGCCCGAGATTCGATCGTCGGTATCTTCATACCTAGTTCAATCTCGTTACTGACAAGTCTCTTTACTCGTTCCATAATACATCATCTCGTAACTAACTCCTTAGTCACTTTACTTGCAAGGCTTCTTATGATGTGTATTACCGAGAGGGCCCGGAGATACCTCTCCGATACTCGGAGTGAAAAATCCTAATCTCGATCTATGCCAACTCAACAAAAACCTTCGGAGATACTTGTAGATCATCTTTATGATCACCTAGTTACGTTGTGACGTTTGATAGCACACAAGGTATTCCTCCGGTATCCGGGAGTTGCATAATCTCATAGTCGAAGGAATATGTATTTGACATTAAGAAAACAATAGCAATAAACTGAACGATCAATATGCTAAGCTAACGGATGGGTCTTGTCCATCACATCATTCTCCTAATGATGTGATCCCATTATCAAATGACAACACCTTCTCCTACCTCTAGCCGACCCATCTCTTCTTCCTCCAACACCCCGTTTCCGTGTGAGGTAAGTTAACAGCATGGATAAGATGTGAAATTAATCATCTGTGCCCATGTAACAAACATCAGCATGTTGCATCTGAGAATAAAATGCTTATAACCAAATAATCGCGTGTGTGTTTCTTCTCAGCCTAGTTGAGGGGGATGCAAGCTACCAAACTATCTACAGAACATGGTTTTTACCTGGTATTCACTTAGCGAGGCCCAATTCAGCTAGGCTCATCAGAGACACGAAAATGTTCTAGGCTACCAAACAAGACAAAAGCACCCCTCCCCATTTGTATTTGTAGACCATCTAGCTCCACCATGCACTGCCCTAAATAAGTTCCAATAAGTCTATTGTGCATTTTCATTCATCTTCCTTTATATGTCGTTGAATTCCATAATTTACCTAAAGGTCAGCGTGAATAATAACATATTAAGCTATACCAACGGGTTGTCACACGAGCACACATGCCGAGCGTCCGCAATTCTAGTTGGTAATTATGCCCTGCAAAGATAATAGGTTTTCTAGACGATTCCGAGGACTATCCAGTTAACGAACTGTTGAATTGCTTCTTTATGTCTAAATTTGCTGAACTGCTTCTTAGTAGCTGAATTGCTAGGTGTTTATGTGCACATGTCACCGGTGAACTACTTTGTATTTGAATCGATGACGTCAAGAACTATGATACTATACTGTGCATAACATTTGATGCAAATATTTTACCAATATTAATTGTTTAAGTCAAGAGTAAAATACTATGTCTAAATCAAAAAAAATGTTCTCATTGTTTTTTAGAGGGTGGGGGGGGGGGGGGCAATTGTCCCCTCCCTTTTCTTCAATAATTATTTACACGAGTATTGCATAACTATTTTTGGTGGATGCAAGGCAGAAGGCTTGGAAGTGGAGGAAGCAGAGGAGGCGTGCGCCTGCCATCTCCCTGCACTACCCTATGGCGTCCAGTGTGGCATGGAAGTGGTGAAGATTGTAGCCGGGACGCTGGCGAGCCAAGCAAAGAACGGCAGGGCCCCGGCGACCTTGAGCCACCTGCAAGCGCCTCAGGGCAGTAGGTTGCAGTACCCGACGTCGTGCTCTAGAAGGTCTTGGCCCGTACGTAGCATTGCAACGACGTAAAATGCAATACGTACCCAGTCAGCGGTGGCTATTGTGTCCAGTGCAGCGAGCCTGGGGTCCGACATGGTAGAAGAAAACAAGGGCTGCATCGTAACCGAGACGGAGGATGTCGATGATGATTTGTACTGGCAGTATGACAATTATTGTGTAAAGTTATGTATCTTCATGCAGGACAACAAGCACGGACAATTATTGTGTATCTTCATTGTATTACTCTATTTTTAAAGTACACAGTTGCGATTTTTTTGACAATGTAACTGTTCAATGTGTATTAAAAATTATTGTGTAATAATAGTAATTCTAGAAATGTGTTAAAATATGTTAAAGATGTTTGTAGAAATGTAAGAATAATTTTACACAATAACCTTCTCAATACACGTTGAACATTTTTTTAAATACATGTTGTCAATTTTCTGAATGCATGACAAACATGTTTCAAAAATAAGTTTACAATTTTATAATACACGTAAACATGTTTCAAAATCATTTTTTCAAATGCAATAGGATATTCACTAAATCTCCCTCGATACTAAAATGTTTAAGAACTAAATTATCTCATTTAGGCATGAAATGGTGTCTTGTCTGTTGGTTAGCACACACACATGTTGGTAGCACCGAGAGATCCCTCGGTGAACAATATAACCACGAGGCAGGACACCACGTGATGCCTAAAATGAAGAAATAATGTTTACATCTTTTAGAGGGCGAGACAAATAAATCCGCAGAAAAATTCCAACTAGCTGATCTAATTAAACATAAAATCTTGCTTGGTTTATCGGCTAGATTGCAAGGGTGGCACATGTGAGCTCCTGGGTGCGAAACTTCAGATCCCCTTTTTCTTTCTTATTTCTATTTATTATTTGACACGATATAAGTATTATAAATTGCGCTATATCTTTGATTTGCACATGCAATCATGCTTGGTGTAGCTGATACGTGGGACCGAAACCTGACAGGTTGGACCTATCAGTCTGCATCCATATGCGATACAATTATGTGTAAATAAGTAAAATGTGAGGGGGTTGGCTATAAAAAATGCTCCCTGTCACTGACATGCGGGCCGCCACCATACTGGCTAGGAGGCACCGTATTTACACAGCCGGACAAGTTGGAGCACCACTTTCGTGTATTTTACAACTTTAGGCACTAAATTGACCGTGCATGACAAGTTAAGGCATCCGTGGTATATTTAACTCTACTAGTCAATAGCAAACCAACCTGTGGTTGGATGGTTAGAGGGACTGTGGTATCCCCAGCCCACCGGGGTTCAAGTCCTGGTGCTCGCATTTATTCTTGGATTTATTTCAGGATTTCCGGCGATGTGCATTCAGTGGGAGGAGACGTTCCCGTCGACGACGAGGTGCCTACGGTGACTTTGTAAATTTCAAGATGATATGCCGGCTCAGTCTTTCGGATGTGCTCATAGGGGTAGGGTGTGCGTGTGTGTGTTCATAGGGATGCATGTATATGAGCGCTTGCGTCTGTACTGTGTTCAAAAAAAAATGTGTACGTGCAATGCACGTTAATTTGGAAGTATATTATGTGCATGCGGATATTAAGTAGGATATTTTTTGCGTGTTATTATGTGATTAGCACTATATTTGGCATAAAATTAACTGCACGCTAAACGTGTTGAGCGCTCGACATTGAAGCAGTTTAGGTCGTTGGATTGATACGATTTGATGACTGAGATTAATTGAATCTGCCTCTTTAGGTCTTTTTATATTGATATAGATGATCTTCTCCTCCACAATATATTAATTGCTACAGACTTGAAGCAAGCTTCGGATGACATTCTCAAAGGGGAGCTGTGGGAACTACGGCCAAATCATAGCTAAGATGAAGCAAAGAGCATAGATCACAATTGCATGTTCCGTTTTGGGGGAAGAGCACCAAATTATGAAGCACATTTGCTAGCAAAATTCTGTCATTCATTAGGTCAGGGACGCCATATTTGGCTGGCCAGCCCCATGACCCAAGACCCATTATGTTTCCAATTTTTGTAAATTTTGAATAATAAAGTGTGGCCTTTCTAAAAAAAAAAGCGACTCTCGTAACCTCTCGTGTGGAATCTCCAATTCTTCGCCGGACCACTAGACGTGAACAATTTTATTATGTTTTCTTGGGCGTTTTTCTCTAGGTTTTGGGGGTTTCTACTTTATGTTTTTCTTATTTTTTTTTCTTCTTTTACATTTAAAAATTCATGAGCATTTTCAAAATACCATGAACATTTTTTAAAAAAATAAAAAATTTATTAATATATGGATATCTCAAAATTCCTAAACTTGTTAAATATTTTTTTATTAAATATAATATTTTTCGGAAATAAAAGAAACGGAACCAGAAACCATTTTCCCCACCACGTTCGCTATGTGGGCCGGCCGCCGGCCCACCGCGCGTTTTGGGGGCCTTCCCGTTCGTGGTGCGCACTCTGTCTGCCTTCCCGTGCTCCTCACCGCCGCCCGGCGCACGGACGCCATCGGCCATTGGGCATGCCGCTGACCTCCAGCGGCGCGCACTCCGCCTCCACCTCCACCTCCACCAGCGGCGGAAGCGCTTTGGCTCACCTGACACTTCCCATAAAAAAAAGACAACAGGGCGTGTGCCGAGAAGCGAGGGGAGCCTCTGTCTCTTCCAGCTTGGTTTCAACCTGAGCCCCGTTTCTCAATCTGATGCCATACACTGTCTCGCTGTTCATTCTTTAATCTTTACTGATTTGGCGACCGCCGTGTCCTAGGGTTTGTCGGCGATGCCGAGCAGGGGAAGAAAAGCGCCTCCCCATGCCACGCGCGGTTCTGATCTGCTGGTAAATCCAAAGCTCTGTTTTCTCCTCGTGCTATAAATTTCACGTTTGGACCAAGATTCACTACGACCGGTCTCTTCTTGTACCAAAGTTCTGGCCATTTTGTCTGATGCTTGGATCCAAATGCCCTGTTGGGCTCGAGATCTGATGGGCTTCCTCCCAGATCACAATCCGCAAGATCAGTTAGCTACTTTGGAGCATGGGGTTGATGCTAGATTGTTAGTCATCCTGCTTGTTAGTTGCAAGCATACTGCACTATTCTGACCGCTGAAATCTGTGCTAACATTGTCTCGAATTTAACCTAAAATTTATATCTTAGGAAGAATGTACATGAACATTGGCCAATGCAAGAGTACTGCTTTTTTTTTTTTGAGAAAAGATGCGTACGCATCCTGTATTCAGCTCAAGAAACCAGTACATACGCATACATACGCCTAGGACGGATACAGAAAGCCACAAGCCCTGCAACCTTCACACAACGAACCACATAGACCAACCAAATCCACATCAAGACCACAGGCTCGCCGTGACCAGCACACCCAGGCTGCTGCTCGCTGTCTCTGCTCGAGCCGCCGTTGAAGGAAACTTCCAACTGCATCGCCACATAGCTTTAGAAGCCGCATATGAGTCCCGCCCCGTCGGACGGAAACTGAATCGGGTTCCGGCGCGTCGGCCGGGGACAATCCCCACAGCTGAAGAAGAATCCAATCCTTCGCCTTGACTCCAGCTAGCCGGAGTCGTGAAGATCCACGAACCACCGCAAACCCTGTCCTCAAAACAGGGCCTCCAGCTCAAGCACCCGTCGCCCCTTGTTCGAACCCCCAACCCCTCCACAGCCAGGTCGGAGCGCACCTGGCCATGACGAAGAGAAGGACGAGGGACAAAATCTCCAACGGCCGGTCGTCGCCTCTGCCACAGCGACCGCACCCAGAGCACTCCAGCTCGCCGGATCCATGGATCCCCGAGCACAAAACACCAGGAGCCCCCCGATAGCGCCTCAAGAGGTCACCACCGCCGCCCTGGAACGAATCCTCACCCGATCTAGAAGACCGGCAAGAGACCACTCCTCCGACCTCGTCGTCGTCTCCAAGGAAGACGGCGCAGTGAGGCTGAGGCCGAGGAACCTTATTTCGCCGAGTCGCCGCCGCCATCACCAAAGCGCCGACCGTCGAAGCCCTACCTCTACTCTGTACAGGCCTTGGGCACAGATCCGGGCCTCCCCATCTCTCCCACTGCCGCAGCAGCCGCCGGAGAGAAGAGGAGCCCACGACCTGGCCGGCGGCCGACGGAGATTTAGGTGTCGCCTCCCTCTCGCCTCGCTCTCAAACAGTACCAGGGGAGGGGAAAGTGGCGTCGGCTTATAGTCCAAGTATTTTTTTCATGCATGTTATTTCAACATTGAAAATTGATTAGTACTATAACAATTAATCGCCCATATATTTGTATCATTCTTTTCTCAGTATATTGAATATAATTTTTTCCCCGATAAGGATATTGAATCTACTTACGTGGTCTATCTTTCAAAAACTTTGGAGTTTTTTATATGCCCTTCCTTTTCATCCTTAGCGCATCTCCAATAGAAGATATAGATGCAAACATAACTACCTTTTGCATCTCCGAGGCCCAAGAACGCTGCTCCAACAGATGATGTAGATACAATTTTTTTTACATCTCCACCTCCCGGAGATGTAAACTATACCACTTCGCGGTGCCAATTTGCATCTCCAACTCTAGGAAATGTAAAAACACGTTCGCCCGCCAACCGCCCAACTGCCACTTCCTTCCCCTTCCGCGCGACCGGCCGCCACCGCCCGACTCCGCCGCCGGCCAAATCCACTTCAAATGGACGCCGCCACCCCTGCCCGACGGCTGCCGGGCCCGCCGCGACTTCACCCCCACCCCCCGTTCCCCACCGCCTGCCTCGCCGGCCCGCCGCCCGCAGCCGCTGATTCATTTTCGGCCGCCGCCGAATCGAAGCTTCTCCGGCGGCTGCGGCCGGCCTAAACGCCTTCTCCGGCGGTCGCCGGGCCCGCCGTGACTTCGCCCCCCGTCCCTCGCCACCTGCCCGATCCCCTTTCCGCCGCCGCCGCCGTTGGCCGATTACAGCAGCTCCGTCGCTGCCTCGTGCTGCCGCAACCGGTTTGGCTTCCTCTCGACCTCGCCTACCCATTCCTCTCCGCCACCGGCCGATTCCGGCCATCCCCGCGGGCCTCGGCGAGCTGCAGCGGGAGCGCGCGAGCTTTGACAGTAGGTTCAGTGTACTAGTTTTACATCTTCAAATACATCATCTGTTGGAGTTGGAGTTTTACATCACAAATATACATCATCTGTTGGAGTTGGCTCTTTTTTAAGATGTAAAAAGCACTTTTTGGTGATGTAAATTATACAACACCTAGTTTTACATCTCCAAATTTGCATCATCTATTGGAGATGCTCTTAGATTTTTAGTGCGGTATTTGTTGAATCTTGTATTGGCCATTGCTGTTGATGTTGCTAGGAGAACTGCCACATTTGCTCATTATGTGAATTTAGATGATCATGTGAGGATGCTCAATTACCCATTTGACAGGTGCATGCTGCTGCAAAAGGTCTATCTGAATTACGACGGTTCTTTCCTCCGCCTCCGGTCTTTCCTACCATATGGTACCTAACACTATGCGTGTAGTTTCATTTCGATTATAGATTATGCTACTGTTTAAATTCTGAATCTAGTACTCGTTCATTTTCCTACCTTCATAGTCCATAATTTTCTCTCATCATCTTTTTAATGTTTTCCTTATCTTCCTTCGATCTTATGGAATCTGCAAAAGGATTTGTAAATCTCCTGCAAGCTGACTTACACAAAGATACTTGACGGCTATTTGAACTTTGAAGCGCCCCTTTCTATAGCGGTATTCTAAAGATACTTGATGGGAGACATCATAATTCAAATTATTCATATTTTCACATATATATTTATATATTAATCCTTATCCTCTAATATTTTCTGTTCCAAACTTCTATGGAAAAATCTGTCCCCTATCCCCACTAAAATAAAATATTTTGTCAGTTGGCATTAAGGAATGCTGCCTTGCCAAGTTGCCAGATTTTAATCACCAAATAGGCGAATACAACATTCTTATTCAATGATCAGACCTGTTATGCGCCAATTACTGCGGTGGAGTTTCCAGAGACCACCTCTAGTGCAGATATAACTAAGTATATACAAAATGTTGGAATTGGTCGGTCCGGGGTCCAAGTTGGCGCCACAGTTTAAACAGCAGCATACATGGAAGTGCAGACATGCATGATCACAATAAGAAAACTGCGCACATGTCAATCAGCTGCAGAAACCATCTCAGAGTACCTTTCTAGCATCATATGCTTTGACAGGTCGGTGAAATAGCCCTTGTCAACTTCAAGCCCTAGCTCCTCTGCAATCTGCTCCACCAGCCATTGAACCCGATCGGCGCCGACGTGGTCTGGATCCAGCAAAAAGCATGCGATCTCCGTGCAATTGTCGCCATGGAAAAGAGCAAGTGCCTGTACTGTGGGGAGCCCTCCGCTCCGTCCAGTCACCCTCCGGGTGATTCTTCTCACGGTTGGGACATCCTTGCAGAATATCGGCACATTGTAGCTCTCGACCAAAGGTTGAGCTCCGACCATGGTGGCGCCTCTTTCATGAGAAACGTGAACTGGGCCCACATCCGGCTTCATCGGTAGAGTATCAGGGAGCATAGGGCCTGCCCATTGGACGCCCTTGTGGTTTGGCCGGAAGTAGCCGAGCTCACGCCGGACTGCACTGACACTCTTGCTGGTGGGGTGTGCTGCCGCATACAGGAACACCGGAACTGCATAAAGAATTCAAATACTTACACAGCGTATCATCTCATTTGTTAGTTATAGAAAAAGATCTTGTCCAAGAACACACCTTGCAGGCCATTGCCAATGTCAGAGGCTACCAGCTTAGCCAGCTGAGCAGCATCCTCCATTGTGGCCGCTTGACTCAAGGGGTGGAATGAAATGTCATCGACGACACCAATCCTTGGATGAGTTCCGCAGTGCACTTCGAGGTTTATGGCTGAAAATGCAGCCTCGATCATCGCCAGCAGTACCTTCCTGATTGGGCTAAATACAGCTTCACCAGTCGAGCTTTCGTTGGTGATGTAGGAGACAAGCGTGTAGCGGACACGGTTGTAGTACTCATCCTCGAACTTGTTGAGTAGAACCACCTCAGGGTCTTTCTGGCCTATGCGGCTGATGGCATCGACAACAGCCGCATTTTGGCTTTCAGAGATGTAGAGCTTGCAGCAGATCACCTTTGAGTGCATCGTGCTGGGCTTTGCCTTTGGAGCAGATGAACAAGACAGGAATTCAGGTGAGGATAAATTGAAATTTCTTGTTCCTTTTACTTTGAAATAGTACTGGATGGCCTAATTCCTAGTATCTAGTACATGTATCTGATTTGTATAATCGATCCAGAGACAGCGGAAATCAGCTTGTTTTATCATCTGTATGAGAATCTCAGAAGATTTTCTTTTCATGTGACCACCGCAGGAATTAGAAAGTTGATATGTGGCTGAATAACATGGGTTTTTCACACTCTGTGTGTTCTAGCTTCAATCTAGACAAATTCTAAATCCTGGTTGAAATCTTGAGGAACTGGAGGGGGCTGGGTACCAGAACGTACCTGGTCGGTGTGCTTGCCCTCCATGCCTTCAACTCTATCTCAGTCTCTGGCTCTCTCGCTCGCCTGTGGGGAATGGAGTGGAGTGGTGGAGCAATGCCTTCTTATGGATCAACAAGTTGCTTGCAAGAAACCTTTTTGTCCTTGTCTCCTTCGTCTCCGGGTAAGCCCCAACCATGAGAGGAAGGACGCAGCATGTGCTCTTCAGCTTTATGACTCAGCAGTCCCCAAAACGTACTGTGGTAGTTATCCTTGGTTCCACAGCAGCATGACACCGCCCTGTGGGAAACATTATTCTTATGCACATGGTAACATGCTATTGCCCTCTTAAACCGCATCACCCGTTGAATCCCTTGTTTCATTAATCATAAATCTTGTCTCTTACTCTGCTTCATTACTTTTGGATAAGGAAATCTGGTCTGTCAACCACATCTAGTTGGCCAGTACAATGTCATTGTCAACGTTGAAGCACATGGTTTCGTCGAAAACCGTCACTAGAAGGGGCTGGAATTAATGGGTGATAGGCTGATAGCTCTCTTCAACAAAACCTCGCAATGAAGTAGCCATATATTTTGCCAAGCTGAAACTAGTTGGACGTGAGTGTGTGTGGTGTGCTCGTGCCCGTCCTGGGCTATCCTAAGTTAAGGAGATCAGGCCAGAGCAGACCTCCTGTAGTCGAATTGCTTCTCTTGCAGGTTGCATTCTGTGTATCAATTGGGTAACCGATCCAAGATATTTGGTTGCATTTGGAGGGCTATGCTCTGACGCCTTGAGAAGAGCAATCGGTGACTCTGATCAGTGGCGTACCTCATCCTGATCATGAGGGGCCAAAGTGAGATGGATAGCCGTGGGCAATGTGATTGGGAAGGGGACAAAGATCTGACCTGTATCGATGGGTACACTGCTCTCTCTCTGGATAGGACTGTGCAACCGTACGTGGCGATCACGTGCATCTTAGAAAAGCAATTTGTGATCTGAAATGAGCCGTCGTTTTCCACGTAGAAATGCTCGTGTGGCCATCTGCGCTGCCGCTGTTTTTTCTTTTCAGTTACTAGAGCTCGTTCATGATGATTGATGATTGGATTCATGTAAGCTTGAAATCGGTCATGTGAACTCAGGTGACTTGTATTCGGCGGGAAAAGATATATATACGAAATGTCAACGGTCACTTTTGACAGTGTCTTGCTGACATGGATAAATAAGTTTTCCTTCCCTTTTGTTAATTCCTTGAAGATTACTGAGAACGGTCACTTTTGATCTAGTCTCTTGTCTGGTAATAAAGTTTAGAGAAAAGTATGTTTTTAGTCTCTCCAGTTCTCAAAAAGTATAGACTTGGTCCCTCAAGATTTTTTGCTATACATTTGGTCCCTCAAGTCTAGGGATAGCACCCGCCGGATTTGGGTACGGGTGGAGCCACCCCATACCCTTACCCATCGCCCCAAACCTTACCCATGACCCGTACCCATACCCGTCGACGGGTACAATTTTTCCCCATACCCATTACCCGTCAGGGTAAATGGGTACCCACGGGTAAAATTACCCAGATTTGCAACACATCAATTTGAGCATTACATACTCATAAACAACTTCTTGTAATAATAATTTATAAACAAAAAAATCATAAAATCATAAAGAAAATCGAAACTCACCAAGCTGGAAATAGCCTTTCTCTTGTTCTTCAGCTTGGCCGCAGCAGCAGATCGACCATTGCCAAGCAGGCTAGGGCGTCGTTTCACTAACATATCAGACATAGTGCTCTGACGGTGCTCCTATTTGGACCCTGAAACAGAAGGTACTCGGCCGTGGACTTGGCCCTTTCCTGGCAGGCAGAGGCGGAAGGCACCATCCCATGATAGGGTTGGGATTGGGGTAGGTGTGCGGTGCTTATGGCTGTGGTAGTCGCTGAGCTGCAGCTCCACCTAATAATCCCCGTCCACGCGCGAGCTATGGTCACCATCCCCGGGGTCCATGGCGTTTGCATCCACCTCTGGAGGACAGGAAGGGGGTGATGGTGCGAGGCGGCGAGCGGCTGGAGTGGAGCCGAGGCGCTGGCGGAGAGAAGATGGAGATTGATCTGCTAGCTGGTATGATGCACGTCAATCACGCTAGATTTTTTTAGGCAAACAATCAATCACGCTAGATACTTAGATAGAAGGGTACGTACGTTTTTTTGGGGTAGAGAAGGGTACGCACGTGATTTCTGGACGAGACATGACTAGTAAATGGCCTTTGGGCTCTGGCTCTCTGCGGCCGTGGGCTAGTGGCCTCGTGTGCTGCTAGTGGAGTTTGACGGCCTAGCAAGAATAGTTTTTTTTTAGGACTGCAGGATTTAGGTAAATGTAATAATAGTTTAGCATGTGGATAAATAATATATAAGGCCCAGTTGTCAAGACTATATGCGGGTATATGGGTACACGGGTATGGGTACCCATACCCACAATACCCAATGGGTTTAAATTTTCCCTGTTTATATACCCATGGATAATTTTTTGACTCATACCCTTGGCCTAATAGGGTTTTTTACCCACCGGATACGTAGGTAATGGGTACCCATTGCCATCCCTACTCAAGTCTCAAAACCGGACAAATTTAGTCCAAAACTAGATTTTGACCGCGTTTGACGGGTTTGACCGCGCAGACTTTGACCGGGTTTGACCGCGCAGACTTTGACCGGGTTTGACCAGATGAACAGTAAATTCGTAAAGAAATTCAAAAATAGTTCAAAAAAATCTGAAATTTTTTGTCATGCAACATGCTTACATGCGCAAGGTGGGTGCCAAATTTCCTAGTCTTTCGATACTCGAGGCGCCCGTGGCAAAAAAAAAAAAATTCTACTCCCAATGAACAGTAAATTCGAAAAAAATAGCAAAAAAATCTGAAATTTTGTGGGGTTCAATATACTGGTGTGCACAAGGCCCGTGCAAAAATTTGGCATCTTTCGGCATTCGAGGAGCTCGTGGCAAAAAAAATCAATTTTGGCTCACAAAAAAAAGCCAAAATTTGTTTTTTTTTGCCACGAGCTCCTCGAATGTCCAAAGATGCCAAAATTTTGCACGGGCCTTGTGCACACCAGTATATTGAACCTCACAAAATTTCAGATTTTTTTGATTTTTTTGAATTTACTGTTCACCGAGAGCAGATTTTTTGTTTTTTTTGCCACGGGCGCCTCGCGTGTCGAAAGACTAGAAAATTTGGCACGCACCTTGCGCATGTAAGCATGTTGCATGACAAAAAATTTCAGATTTTTTTGAACTGTTTTCGAATTTTTTTACGAATTTACTGTTCATCAGGTCAACCCCGGTCAAAGTCTGCGTGGTCAAACCTGGTCAAAATCTGGTTTTGGACTAAATTTGTCCGGTTTTGAGACTTGAGGTACCAAATGTATACCAAAAAATCTTGAGGGACCAAGTCTGTACTTTTTGAGAACTTGAGGGACTAAAAACATACTTTTCTCTAAAGTTTACGTAGAGCCGTCTCTTTATATGCTCCTTGTCTTGACCTCCAATGCTTGATTCTGTTAGGAGATTCGGCGGTTTTCGTTTAACCTTGATCCAGCTTTGTTAGCAGAGAATAGAGTGGGATTGGTGGAATATGATGGTTGTATTATTGAGCCTCGAGGGCGAGTATATATTGAGTATGCCTCTCTTGGAGATAAGGTAGGAGACGGATTACAAATCCTAGACTACCAAATACATATAACCCAAATATATCTCTAACATCCCCCCGGAGTAGTAGCGGTAGCGTTGCGGATGGGCAGACTGAAGAGAATAGCAGCTGACGGGCTGACATCCCCCCGCAGTCGTAGCGGGAGCATCTGGACGATGTCGCGTCGCGGACGCGCTGACCGTAGAGGAAGTTGGCGAGTTGCGCAAGCGAGGTGATAGCCCTTTTGTGCCGTTGTCGAGGTAGCTGAGAGCGTGAGTGGTGTAGCCGTGGTCGAGGTAGCCGTGCGAAGAACGCCGTGGTCGATGTCGAGTCAGGATGGTCGGTGTCGAGGAAGTCGCCGTGGAGCCGCGGGCGCAAGGAGGCGTCGTGTTAGTCATGGGCGCAGTTGAAAGGACCACGATGTCGCCTAGAGGGGGGGTGAATAGGCGTTTTAAAATCTTTTACGGATTTGGCTATATCCTAATGCGGAAATAAACTAAGCGGATACTTTTCAAGCACAAATCCTAAATATACTAGGCTCACTAAGTGCACCAACAACTTAGGATAAACAAGATGAGAACAACGAGGATATGAGTAAGCACAAGTAAGTTACACAAACTTACTCAATGTATATCACAAGATATGAAAATGAATAATACACACAACCACAAGTAAGCAATACAAGCTTACACAAATTGTATCACAATATATGGAATTGAATGATACAATCAAACTCAAGTAAGCACTACAAGCTTACACAAGTTATGTCACAAGATATGGAAATGAATGTTACAAGCTAGCAATTCACACTAAGCACAAGATAGAACAATAGTAGCAAGTATGAATTGCGGACTATAAAGTGTTGGCCTAAATAATCTCTACGATATGGTAACCAACACAATATAATGAGGACAACAATATATATAGTGAATGCAAGGTCAAGTGACCAAAGTAAACCACAAGTAGTGGCTAGGGTTAGAAAAAACCGAAGACACGGAGACGAGGATGTATCCCGATGTTCACTTCCTTGGAGGGAAGCTAGTCACCGTTGGAGGGATGGATGTTACCACGAAGGCACACCAACGCCACGAAGGCTCACCCTATTCTCCCCTTGAGATATCACCATGAAGGCGATTCCCAACCACTAGTGGTAGACCTTGAGGCGGCCTCCAAACCTTCACAAACTTTCCGGGGGACAAATCACAAGTTGATTCCTCACCGGAGCACTCCTACCACCTAGGAGTCTCCAACCTCCAAGAGTAACAAGATCAAGGGGGAAATGCCCAAGACTTGCTCAAATCACGAATTCCTTTGGTCACAAGAGGGAGAGGGAGTGGATCTATCTTTTGATTGGAACAACTCTCAAGAACTCTCACGAATGCTTCCGGGATCTAGGATTTGGTGTGGAAGAGTGAGAGGGAGCCACTTAGGTGTTCTAGTGTTCTATTTAGTGGAGTGGTCAACCCTCTACCGGATGGGTAGAGGGGCATATATAGTGTGCCAAGAAAACTAGCCGTTTTAGTGTAAGTGGCAGTGCCGGGCCGGACATCCGGCGGCTGAGAATCACACACACATATGTGGAAAACAGAGGCCAAAGTACAGGGCCCGGACATCTGGCCAAACTTGAGGCCCCGGACATCCGGCCAAGTGCCGGACATCCGGCGGGCACAGCCAACATTTCGGCATAGTTTCTGGACATCGACGGCCGGATATCCAGGAGGATCCCGGACATCCGGGGCGTCCCGGGAGCCCGGACATCTGACCAAGCCTCGGATGTCCGGCCTATAAAAAACAGCAGGAACCCCAAAACTGAAACATGCATAACTTTTACATCCGGACTCCGATTTTGATGATCTTGGGCTCGTTTTGAAGCTATGGAAAAAGCCCAGGTCCTCACATAGAGAACCACCCAAGATGAACCAAAATGGAGGATGCAAATTATGCAAAGCTTTTATCATGTATTTGGGAACCTATTTGGCTATGGATTTACTTTGGTAGATGTATAGGCATATTGTATTTGTATTGGATAGGAGTGAAATATGCCTATGTTGGAATATGATGTGAGGAAGTAGAAATAGAAGATGTTGACTTGAGCAAATCTATCACTAACCCCTTTGATCCCCTCTTAATAGTGCGGGATCCCTATAACTCAAGAAACATAAAAGAGCTATACTACATAGCTATCGAGAATCCATTCTTGAGTGTATATGTTTCTTTGGTGGTCATCTCTCCACAACACTAACGCCAAAGGAACTAATACCTTTGACTCAAGCCTTTCACTTGAGCTTGATGTTGATGTTTCTTCTAGGCTCAAGTTGAAGGCAAGACATTGGTGAAGTCTTCAAGTAGCTCCCCCATACACAATATGGGAAGCTTTGCTTTGTATTCATCTTCACTTGTCCATCATGTGATCATCCACAAGCTTCAAGCATGTAATCCTTCGGGATGGTTATCTTGAACTTGCCCTTGTCAGCCATGATCATGAACACTTGATGTCATCCTCTCATGGACACTTGGAATCTTTCTCTCGATGCGAGCCCATGAGAATAACCTAACCCTCATAAACATAAACAAGACATAGTATGGGTTAGTACATAAAGTGCAATTGAAACTTTCTTACCATACCACAAGATCATGTGTGGTACATTATTTGCACTTGTGTGTTGACCATTTGGACTTCAATCTTTGAGCTTCATCTTGGTCAACCGATACCTCTACTCCATGTTTAATCTTGACATCTTGAAGGACATATTGAATTCTTCACTATGCTTCATTTCTTCAAGACATGATTACCAATATCTCAATTATCATATGACCATATAGAGTTTATCCATGAATACCATATTGGTCATCATTTGTTCTTCTTCATGCTCCATCACAATCTCTTGAGAGGCACAACGAATTCTTCACATGAATTACTTGCTTCAAGACATAATCATCCATGACTCAACATATGAGCTCATCATGATCCTATCTTCAAGCCATATGTAAAATTCTTCTCTTTAATCATTCTCTCGAGATCATGATCCATTATGGCTCAAACCATAGCTCTAAGCATGTAATCCTTCAGATACTCCAATGAACTCCATTTTGATCATCTCGATGTAATTGTTGCTTCAAAGGAGTTGTCTTCCAATATTCTTCAATCATTTTCTAATGGGACTAACCTTCAAATGTATATCTCAATGTAAACATTAGTCCATAAGGATTGTCATTTAATTACCAAAACCACACATGGGGACTACATGTACTTTCAATCTCCCCCATTTTGGTAATTGATGACAATCTCAACGAGAGGGTTTGTATAATGAATTTTAAACAAGCATGCAATTTATCCGAGGATAAATTGTGTACTTGGGATGGTTGTACTAGCATCAAGACACTATGCAAGCATTTGATGATAGTACACCCATAGTATATAGAGCAAACTCCCCCACAATATATGCATGTGTGAATGAACTTTGAATGTCATTGCATATGTTGGTTGACATAAACTAAGAGATTTTTCTCTATATACGATACTCATCCATGCAACAAGAATATATAACAAGGGTAGATATGCATGAGTGACAACAAGCACTACAAAAATACTTATCTTAAACCCTCTAAACTTCTCCCCCATTGGCAACAAATGCCAAAATGGACGGAAAAATCTAGAAGACTAATATAGTATGAGTTCCTCCTTAATGTGTGCATATCACGAAAATGTGAGTGAAATCAAATGCACATATTCAATGATGAAAAATTTGAGGAGCTCAACCCATATTTAGGATCTAGAATGCAACAAGATAGTATGATATGAAAATAAGATTAAACATGGGAGGAAAACATTCAAAAGATCCAAAGAACATATTTTGGACAAGATAAAATAGGAATATCCAATGTGATCATCATGTCAAGTATGGGTCCAAAATACATCCAAAACACATGAGTGCGCAAGGATATATGCAATGCATACAAGCACTCACGACACAACCTCTTACCGTAGCCACTATATGAATAAAAGGAACACACAAAGTGGCCAGCAAGGAATAAATGATATCAAGGAAAGATATGAGCTTTCTTATGTATAAAAATTTCTAAGTGGCCAATAATAATCATGATATGTATCCACAAAGAAACCCGTATACACAAAAAGGTTGTAATTGATAAGAACATGATATCCACAAGTGAATCCACTATTATACAACTTTGAGCCTAGCATAAGAGCAAGGCACATGGCACAAAGCACATGGCACAAATTGATCTCATTTGCATAACACAAAGTGACGCAAGCAATCAAAAGATCCGACGAGCCAGAAGGATAAAAGAATATTATGATTGGGGCAAAGGAGTGTTCTAAGGAAAATAGAGAAGCTCCCCATGATTTGTGCACTATTTAGATTTTTTTTATTTGGATACAAGTGCACAAAATAGGATCATCACTCCCCCAAAATCAATAGGAACACAAAACAATTGCAAGAAAGCATAGATAAGAAAAGAAGCCTAGCATTTGCATCAAACATATGGTTGAGCAACATGTACATGAGGCAACCTAAGAATAGGCACAACCAAAATGATGTGTGTGAGTCACGTCAAAGCACTTGAGAAGACTAATATAAGGATGAGAATTAAGCATCAACATAGTCTTGAGTAAATGATATACAAGGTGCAAGACATGTCCTTCCCACACACACGAAGTTAAGAAGGTCACACACACATCAAGCAAATGGGTTCACAAGCTCACTAATAGCAAATTAAAAATCAAAGCTTGTGACAACCCATGATGAAGATAGGAAATAATAGGCTTGTCAAGACAAGCACGAGGACATAATCTTCACCAAACATGAGTGCACTAAGATGCAAAGAGGTAAGACACGCACTCATACAACAAATGCTTCCACTGAGCCACCATGTGTGTGCGTGTGTGGCCACAGGGGCCACTGAGTGCTTGTATGCAATGCAGGGGACGAGGCGGCGTCGTCGGGCGCGGGGCGGCGCCGGGCGCCCGATCCCGATCGGGTCGCAGGAGGGAGAGAGCGGGCGAGGGAGTGGGGGGGAAGTGGGGATCGGGCTAGGGTTTGGTGGTGGGGAGGCCTAAGTAGGCCAGAGGCATGGGCCGACCTGGCAGGCCGCTGGCTGGGCCGGTTGGCCCAGAGGGGGGGGGGCGGTTTTGTTTTGTTTTGTTTTTCTTTTTATTTTTTTGTTTTATTTCTTTTTTGTTTTTATTTATCCTTTTCTGTTTTGCAAATTCCTAAGCCACCAAAGGACTTTTACAAAATATGTGACTCAGCCCATTAAATGCTATGTACTATCTACTACTGCCAGAAATTGGTTTGGAGACAACATGACTTCATTTGCAATTTTATAAAACAAAATTGTATTAAATATTGTTGTTTTGACACTGTTAGAGTTACTAAACTAATTTATTAATTGTTGGTTACAATTTTAGCATTGTCTCTGGAATATTTGTTATTTAATGAACATTTTAGTTTCTATTTTTGAAATACTTTTATTTTCACTTTAATTTAATTTGAAGTTTGAATTAGGAGTTGAAATGCAATATGATGATTAGGTACTGTTGAACTTGCTGACATGGCATTAACTAAGGGTGATCACTGTTGTTAGATACATGGGGTGTTACAATTCTCCTCATCTAACAAGAATTCTCGTCCCGAGAATTAAGAGGAAGACTGAAAGAAAGCTGGGTATTCTTCACGAAGACGATCCTCGCGTTCCCAACTGGCTTCATCTTCAGAATGATTCGACCACTGAACTTTAAGGAATTTGATCGACTTCTGACGGGTTCGACGCTCAGCTTGATCAAGAATACGGACGGGATATTCTGGATAAGACAGATCTTCCCGCAATTCAAGCATTTCATGATCCACAGCTCGAATAGGATCCTTGAAGCAGCGACGAAGTTGGGATACATGAAAGACATCATGCACTTGAGAAAGAGTTGGCAGCAATTGCAACTGATATGCCACTTCTCCTTGACGGGCAAGAATACGGAACGGGCCAATGTAGCGAGGAGCTAACTTGCCTTTGATTCCGAACCGATGAGTACCTTTCAACGGGGTGACGCGAAGGTAAGCTTGCTCGCCAGGCTGATAGACCATTTCCTTGTGCTTTCGGTCATAGTTGCTCTTCTGACGAGACTGAGCAGTTTTCAGATGTTCATGGACGATGCGGACTTTTTCTTCAGCTTGTTGGATAATGTCAGGTCCGACGAGTGAGCGTTCCCCAGTTTCTGACCAATTCAGAGGGGTTCGACACTTATGTCCGTAAAGAACTTCAAATGGTGCCATCTTCAGACTAGCTTGATAGCTATTGTTGTAAGAGAATTCGGCATACGGGAGAGATTCCTCCCATTTCTTACCGAAGGAGATGACACAAGCTCGAAGCATATCTTCGAGCACTTGATTAACTCGTTCGACTTGACCCTGTGACTGAGGGTGAAAAGCGGTACTGAACGACAGGTGAGTTCCCATAGTTTCTTGGAAACTATTCCAGAATCTGGAGGTGAAGAGGCTGCCACGATCCGAACTGATCTCCAACGGAACACCGTGGAGTGACACAATTCGGGAAACATACAAGTCTGCTAACTGACTAGCAGTGATTGTCTCCTCAACTGGCAAAAAGTGAGCAACCTTTGAGAATCGGTCAATGACGACAAAAATAGCATCATGACCCTTCTGAGATCTGGGAAAACCAGTAATGAAATCCATTTGGTCTTTGTCCCATTTCCATTCAGGAATATCAAGTGGTTGCAGAGTTCCAGCAGGCCTTTGATGTTCTGCTTTAATGCGGCGGCAAACGTCACACTCAGAAACATAACGAGCAATTTCTCGCTTCATATTAGGCCACCAGTATCTCTGACAAATGTCACGGTACATCTTTGTGCTACCAGGATGAATTGACAGAGGAGTGTCATGAGCTTCTTTCATAACGTGTTCCCTCTCATCCTTGAACTTGGGTACGAAGAGACGTCGTTGGAAGAATAGGACCCCATCCTTATCAAGATGGAATTCCGATGGCTTTCCTTTTTGGAGGTATTGCTTAATCCTTTCAACTTCAGAGTCATACCGTTGCATAGTCTTAATGTTGTGTTCTAAATCTGGTTTGACAACCAGGGTATTGAGATAACCCTGTGGAACAATATGGAAGTTCAATTTGCGAAGCTCTTCATGGAGAAGAGGTTGCGTTTCCTGAACCATATGGTTGTTGCAATAAGCCTTGCGACTCAAAGCATCGGCCATTACATTAGCCTTGCCAGGGGTATATGAGATATTCATATCATAATCGGTAATTGTCTCGAGCCATCTTTGTTGACGAAGGTTCAGATCTGGTTGAGTATATAGATACTTCAAACTTTGATGATCCGTGTATATCTCGCAACGGTTACCGAGAAGGTAATGTCGCATAGCTTCAGGGCATAAATAACCGTAGAAAGTTCAAGATCAAGCACTGGATAATTTTCTTCATGAGGACGCAATTGTCGAGAGGCATAAGCAATCACCTTATGCTCTGCATTAGGACACAGCCTAATCCTTGACGAGATGCATCACAGTATATCACGAAATCCTTTTGGGAATCTGGGGGTGCTAGCACTGGGGCAGATGTTAACTTATCTTTTAGTGTCTGAAAGCTTTCTTGACATTTTTCTGTCCACTCAAATTTAACACCTTTGTGGAGCAGATTCGTCAATGGTTTTGCAATCTTGGAAAAGTTCTCAACGAATCGACGGCAATAACTAGCGAGTCCGAGAAAACTCCTGACTTGCTTAACATTCTTCGTGAGAGTCCAGTCAAGAATAGCCTGAACTCGCTCGGGGTTAACAGCAATGCCATTCTTGGAAATCACATGACCAAGATAGGTCACTTCAGATAACCAGAATTCACACTTAGAGTACTTGGCGTAAAGCTGGTGTTCTCGAAGCTTCTCCAATACCAGCCGAAGATGTTCAGCGTGTTCCTCTTCATTCTTGGAATATATAAGGATATCATCCAAATAAACCATGACAAATTTGTCGAGGTAATCCATGAAGATATAGTTCATCAACCGGGAGAAGGTTGCTGGAGCATTGGTTAATCCGAAAGACATAACGGTGTACTCGTATGAGCCATAGCGAGTCACGGAAGCGGTCTTCGGAATATCCTTTTTACGAACTCGGATATGATGATAACCCAACCTCAAGTCGAGTTTTGAGAACACAGAGGATCCAGCAAGCTGATCATAAAGATCATTGATCCGGGGCAGTGGGTATTTATTCTGGATTATGGCTTGGTTAATGGACCGGTAATCCTGAACCAATCTGTTAGTTCCATCCTTCTTCTTAACGAAGAGTGAAGGTGCTCCCCAAGCAGAGGAACTGGGGCGGATGAAACCTTTCTTAAGTGACTTGTCGATTTCTTCCTTAAGTTCAAGGAGTTCATGCGGCGCCATCTTATAAGGACGCTTCGCAATAGGGGTAGTGCCAGGCTTCAAGTCGACGACGAACTCGACAGCCCTAACCGGGGGTATTCCTGGAAGTTCTTCCGGAAAGACGTCCGGAAATTCTCGAACGACAGGAACGTTCTCGATCCCTTCCAGAGGTGAGGCGTTCAAAGCATTCAGAGCATATATCTGAGCTTCAGCATCCCGTGTAATGCGGGCGGTATTAGTTCACTATCTCATCGGAGGGGTGAAGAAGTTGGACGACTTTAGTGGCACAATTGATCGAAGCAATGTGAGCTTTCAACCAATCCATTCCGAGTATGAGGTCTATGGTGGAAGACTTCAAGACAATGGGTGAGGCAAGGAATTCCAACCCTTTAATTTCAACGGTAACGTCAGGTCCTATCACGTCAGCATGACAATGACCTCCGGGAGTTTTAACGACTAACGGAGTATGCATCTTCTCATACCGATGCCATGCATGAATGCAAATTTTCCAGAGATGAATGAATGTGATGCTCCTGAATCAAATAAAACAGAAGCAGGTACTAAGTTAACGAGAAGGGTACCCATCACAGTAGCAGGTTGATCCTGGACTTCTTCAATATCAATGTTGTAAGCGTGTCCACGACCATGAGCGGCAGACCCAGTATTATAGTTGCGGGCCTGATTGTTGCCATGACCATTGCCACGGCCAGTACGAGGAAAAGCCAACTGATTCTGAGTCTGGCGGCAGTCCTTAGCAAGGTGACCTGGTTTGCGGCACTTGAAGCACATACCATCTTCAGGACGAAGAGGAGCATTGTGTGGAACAGCTTGAGCTCTTGGCTGCCTCGGTGGTGGAGGAGGCAGACATGGTGTAGCATGGTTGTTCTTTGGCGCAGGGGCATTTGGACGGAACACGTTGTTGGGAATCCAGACTCGAAGCTTCTGTGCCGAGCCCGAAGATGAGCCAGCATCACGATAGTGTTTCTGCGAGTCCTTATGCTTCATCTGAGCGGTCTCAACCAGAATAGCCTTGTTCACAAGAGTTGAAAAGTCGTTGAAGTCTTGAGCAGCAAGGGAAAGCTCGAGGTCTGGGTGGAGTCCATTACGGAACTTCTCTTGTCTACGGGCATCTGTGGCGATGTCTTCTTCAGCATAGCGGGACATGTCAAGGAATTCCCGCTGATAAGCTTCGACAGTCTTGTTGCCCTGAGTGAGGTTGCGGAACTGGGTCTTCATTCGTTCCATAATTCCTTGAGGAATATAACGGGCACGGAAAGCAGCCTGGAACTCATACCAGGTAACGACTGTTCCAGCGGGCAGTGTACGCTTGTGGGTGTCCCACCATTGAGCAGCGGGACCCTTTAGGAAAAAGGCCGCGAAGGTGACGAAGTTGGCATGGGCGACATTAGCAGACTCCATCTCGTGAGTGATGTCGCGGAGCCAGTCATCAGCATCCAGTGGCTTGTCAGAGTTGCGGAACTGAGTGGGGTTGAGTCGCATAAACTTTGTCAAAGTTATTGAAGGAGGGTTCTGGTTCTGGTTGTTCTGATGCGGAAACTGAGCCATAATCCCAGTCATGAACTGGCGGTTGAGCTCGAATTGTTGCATCATAACTGCCATATAGTCTGGCGGCGGTGGGCGTTCAGGGGCACGACCATGACCACGACCACCTGGTCTAACCATCCTGCTAAGTATCAACAGGGGGTAATTTAGTAAAAGCAATTGCGAGTGTTTAGCGACAAGCATGATGTAACTCGACAACAATTTAAGCAGTGTAATAGATACATAACAGTAGTCAATTAAGACATATAGATCCATACACAGAGTCGGGTACATGCAGACAGCATAACGGCGCAAATTTAAAACTAGACATACTAGGCGGCGCGCAGGCACGCGGTAAGGAAGTACACAACGAGACATAGCAAAGGCTACATCAACGTCGGGGAAAACCACTGAAACGGGGTAACTGCATGTGCGGACGACGAATGTTTGTCGCGGTAGGATCCTGCGCTCCATGTGCACTCTGATGCAGAACCCGGTCTCGAGCTGTAAGAAGAGTTCCACGTGTAGGTGTGTGACCTCCAACAGCAGGCCAATCAATACCAGCATACATCTGAGTCCTGCGCGGATAAAGGATGTGCTCCGGATGTATCCCTACACGAACAGCGGGTAGCAACTGTGTCATAGCATCGTAGAGACGTGCTCGAGTGGCAACCAACTCGACGGCAAGAGCCCGAACAGTGCGATCCAGAGCCTGAGTGCACTGAATCAGAACGCACGGGTCGTAGCGACGAGGCTCGTACGGGGCACAGATAGCTGTGTAGTATCCAGTAGCATCTCCAGCAGGGGCATACAGAATGTATCGGAACTCAGAGGCGTCCAAGATATCGCTGAACTCTCCTCGGAGACGTGCGACAGCAGAGTAGGCGGCATCATGGACTGCCATCTCAATCGTCACGCCGATACCGTGGAAAAGGTGCAGCTCAGTGTCTAAGTCATCTTGCTGATCATAGATACGAACATCAACATGGTATTGCTCCTGGTTGAACTCGCGGTAATCCTCGTAGACCATGTACTCGGGGTACCAGCGGTAGCCAAGTCTGGTCAGGAGGGCGATCAGGACAGTTGGAAACCCAGGGGCATCACGAGCCCAAGTGCAAAGCACAAGCTGTGTCGTAGGACGCGGTGGAAACAAACGATCCATCTGAAACAAAGGAAATTCAGGATTGTCAAATGACAATGAGAAGTTTAATACAACTCAGAGAGAAAGGTTAAACAAAACAATGGAAAGGAAAATGATTATCAGACTAATCAGATCAATGACAGGGAAATCGCACAGATATCCAGCTCTCCGGGTAGACGGGATTTACGAGATCCTAAGTGTCGGCGTTAGTAAAATTTATTTAACCCGAATAGGAGAGAGATCAGAGTCCCAGAGTATAGATGAGGAATAAAAGATCCTAATACCACCCAGTTGGCAACGTGGGCCCGTAAGCCACACAGCCAAGTTAGTAAATTAGTTTTTTGATGTCTAGACTCAACTTCGGCTAAGGAATTTGGAAGGGGGCTTCCTATAGGCAGTCAGCTCTGATACCAACTTGTGACGCCCCCGACTCAATCGTGCTAATCATACACACAAACATGCATGATCAAGCACAGGGACTCACGGGAAGATATCACAACACAACTCTAACACAAATAAACGAAGATCCACAATATTACAGACCAGGGATCACGAAGATCCGAATACATAAGCCAGTCATACAAATAATATCTGAGTACAGACATAGTTAGACAAGTTTTGCCTTAAGAAGGCTAGCACAAACAATGACTCTAGATCGAAAGGCGTAGGCCTCCTGCCTGGGAGCCTCCAATCCTACTCCTGGTCGGCTGGCTCGATCCAGTAGTACGTGCCGTCTGGACCCTCCTGGTAGTAAGCTCCTGAGGTGGCATCTGGCTCGGGGGCTCCATCGTCTGATGTATCATCAAAGTGGGGTATGGGGGAAAAGAAGTAACAAAGCAACCGTGAGTACTCATCCGAAGTACTCAGCAAGCAAGGATCTACACTACATATGCAACATTATCAAAGGGGAAAGGCTGTATATGTGGACTGGGCTGTAGAAATGCCAGAATAGAGAGAAGGCCTAGTCCTATCGAAGACTAGCATCTTCAAACATCTCCACGAGCCACCATCTTGCAGCAATAGAAGAGAGTAGAATAGCATTTTATTAAGCAAATATGTTGAAGTAAGACTAGAGATCCTTCCTCGACTCCCTGCGAGAAAGCGATCCCGAAGCTTCAATTAAGTAACAAGTATCCAGTTCAAGTAGTAGATCGGGATACACAAACTGAGCGTCCTTTACCGTAGGACCGGCTATCGATAGATTATTCATCCCTGCAGGGGTGCACTACTGTTACCCAACACGCTCGATCACCTCTGGCCAGACACACTTGCTGGGTACTACCCGGCCTCGAGAGATCAACACGAAGCAGCGCCCTACCTAGGCTCAGCAAAGAGGTCAGCACACCGGACTAACCTATGCACCCAGAGGTCTTGGGCCATCGCCCTGGGCACCCTGCGTGTTGTGAGACTGGCCGGGGTGCAGGCGCGACACTGAACTCATCAGTGAAGTATCCAGCCCATTCCCGACAATCAGCCCGCACGGTGAACCGTGACGTCTGAAGAGCTTTCGGGAGAAACGTACATCACAGAGGGCCCCATAAACCATTATCCCGCGTGGTGGTAGTGCGTATAGGGCACGTCGACCCACTCAGATCAAACACCCAAATCCGATATGCTCATTTAGTAACACGCGGAGACAATCAGAGTTTCTGAAGCTCCGCCACAATATCACACTCGAGTGCCCTTCCGGCACACCCGACATCATAGATCCCCAGCAGGTACCCATCAGGGTCGACCCGCCTGTAACAAGGGTCAAAGTAATCGTGTGGTCATAACATCAAGGGGGGAACCCCGAGGAATCACCCTCGGTGGATTCCACTCGATGAAAACATCAGGGTGAATGTATGAGGCATCACCCTCGAGGTTCACACTGAGGGGTTGCACGACAGAGTCGTATCGGAAGTGGAGAAGGAGGAATCACCCTCGATGACCACGACCGAACAGCTACACTGCAGAGTATTCATTAGGAGTGCGTTATGAGGTATCACCCTCGGCACTCGAGAGTAACTATGCAGAGTCGTACAACTAAGGGGGGTGAGGTGATGTGTCGGTCTCTGGTCGACCATCACATTGATCGAGTCGTCGATGATCAAGCAGAGGCAACAAGGGTAAGGTGGTGGGGGTCACTGATGGTTCACTACCAACCTATACTAAACAGTTTAACATAGGCAGGTAAGGTAACAATAAACAGGTTACAAAAGCAGGCTATGCATCAGAATAGGAGCAAACATTAACAGTAGCAAAATCTAATGCAATCAGGAGAAATGGAATGGGCGATATCTGGATGTTCAAGGGGGGGGGGGGGCTTGCCTGGTTGCTCTAGCAAGAAAGAGGGGTCGTCAACGGGTTGCTCGTTTGCAGCGTAGTCGTACCCAGCTGCAACGGCGTCGGTCTCGGCGTCTATCGAGAGAGAAGGAGGGGGAGAGAAACAATAAATTCACGGTAAAAATGCAAACAATATGTATGACATGCCTAAATGATATGTCGAGGTGTTCTACTGCCTAACTAAATGAGTTAGTTAATTTAGGAATTTATTTGAATTTATTTAATTAAAGTTGAGCACTATTTATTTATTAAAATTGGTCTAAAAGTTCCATGTTCATCTAGCTAGTGGCATCTGACAGGAATACGAAGGGCGTATTCAGATTCGTATCAAAATTCTAAGCAACTTTCATGTATAAATTATTTTCATCGGAGTTATGGATTATTTTATATGATTTTCTAAAGTTTTAACTATTTCCTAGAATTTATTTAATCATTTAATCCAACATTATCCAGAATAGTGTAGGCTGACGTCATCATGATGCGTTGACTGGGTCAAACTGACGTGTGGGTCCCACTGTCATAGACTGTTTAGGTTAATTAGGGTTTAGCTAAACTAATTACAGTTTAATTAGACTAACTAATTTATTAGTTTAATTAAACAGAGTTAATTAACTTAATTAATTCACTAATTAATTAATAATTTTATTAATTTTATTTTTATCTTTATCTTTTTTTTATTTTTTTAAAACTGTTCTGGGGCTGGGCCCCACTTGTCATTGGTACAGGGGGGCGGGCCCAGAAGTCAGTGGCCCCTGTGGCCACACACGCACACACATGGCCATGGCCGCGGCGAGCGGTGGCGGCCGGAGCGGGGCGCGACGGGACGGGCGCGTGCCAGGGGGGGAAGCAGCAGCGGCGGTGGCCGGGCGGTGAGCACAGAAGGCAGCTGCCGCAGCAGCTAGCAGGGGAGGAGGCGCGGCGCGGGGGCGGTAGCCGCGGGGCTCAGGGGGCGCGGGCACACACGTGGCGCGGCGAACGGACCAGGGGCCGCGCGCGAGCGCGGCCGGGCAGGGCGGACGCGGCGAGCAGAGGCGGCGGGAGCAGCGGACGCGCGAGGCCACGGGGAAGGGACAGCGGGCGCGGGAGCGCGCGCTAGCGCGAGCGGCCGCTGGCCGAGATGAGCGACGGGGACCGGGGGGGGGGGGGGGGGGAGGCCGGGCGTCACCGCGGGCGCAAGGTCAAGGGCAGCGGGGCTCGGGGGAGCGGCTCGGGGCAGGGGACGTGGAGGCGCCGACGAACGACGGCGGGGATGAGGCGGCGTCGTCGGGCGCGGGGTGGCGTCGGGCGCCCGATCCCGATCCAGATCGGGTCTGGGGAGGGAGAGTGCGGGTGAGGGAGTGGGGATCGGGCTAGGGTTTGGTGGTGGGGAGGCCTAAGTAGGCCAGAGGCATGGGCCGGCCTGGCAGGCCGCTGGCTAGGCCGGTTGACCCAGAAGGGGGCGGTTTTGTTTTCTTTTTCTTTTTTCTTTTATTTATTTTTTGTTTTTATTTATCCTTTTCTGTTTTGCAAATTCCTAAGCCACCATTACAAAATATGTGACTCAGCCCATTAAATGCTATGTACTATCTACTACTGCCAGAAATTGTTTTGGAGACAACATGACTTCATTTGCAATTTTATAAAACAAAATGGTATTAAATATTGTTGGTTTGACACTGTTAGAGTTACTAAACTAATTTATTAATTATTGGTTACAATTTTAGCATTGTCTCTGGAATATTTGTTATTTAATGAACATTTTAGTTTCTATTTTTGAAAAACTTTTATTTTTACTTTAATTTAATTTGAAGTTTGAATTAGGAGTTGAAATGCAATATGATGCAAATGATGATTAGGTACTGTTGAACTTGCTGACATGGCATTAACTAAGGGTGTTCACTGTTGTTAGATACATGGGGTGTTACAACCTCTCCAGCTAGATCAAGCAATGTCGTTGGGCGTGCGTTGTATTCTTGTTGAAGGTGTTGACTCGAAGCTCGCCTTCGGGGATAAATATCCTACGCATGGCTTTTGGTTGGACCTGTCAACTTCGGACGTGCGACGATTTCTTCTGGGGGGGGGGGGCAAATGTATAGGAGTACCATTTTGTTCAGTCAAAGGGACACAAGTCTTAGGTTTTGTGGAGATTCTTTGCGAGGTCATTCCTTTTTGGACAACCTTCAGTTTTTCTTTTATTTTTTGTGAGTCGATTTGTCAGACATCAATCTTTGCTTCAGATAACACTATTAAACAATCAATAATATATGGTTGTGCGCATCAAGCGATGTAGAGGCCGGGGGTCAATCCTGCTTAAAAAAACATCATCATAAGATTACTAATGACGGTGTATTATACCGGAGGTGGCCTGTGGCTGGGAAGTCGGTCGTCGAGCCGGCCTTAGGGCCCAACAGGCCCAGGTATGGCAAGGGCACCTCTGTTTTGCAAGAAGCCCTCCTTCTGGAAGGTTCTCATCTTGGCATGCAAGTCAAGAGCCCCTCATTGAATCTATGCCTTAGGTTGATTAATAAACTTGTAACCATAGGTCCCATCCCACTTTGTAAGGCAAGACCATCTCAATCCATCTGACATCATAGTCATAGTCTCAATAGCAACATCTCTACACATATTGTAACCCTTGCATACTTTGGGGGGGGGGGGGCAAATGTATAGGAGTACCATTTTGTTCAGTCACAGGGACACAAGTCTTAGGTTTTGTGGAGATTCTTTGTGAGGCCATTCCTTTTTGGACAACCTTCAGTTTTTCTTTTATTTTGTGTAAGCCGATTTGTCCGACATCAATGTTTCCTTTAGCTAACACTATTGAATAATCAATAATATATGGTTGTGCGCATCAACAGATGCAGAGGCCGGGGGCCAACCGTACTTTAAAAAAACATCATCATAAGATTACTAATGGTGGTGTATTATACCGGAGGTGGCCCATGGCCGGGAAGCCGGTTGACGGGCCGGCCTCAGGCCCAGGTATGGCAAGGCCCCCTCTGTTTCGCAGGAAGCCCTCCTTCTGGAAGGAGGTGGTTTGCGGCTGGGAAGCTGGTCGACGGGCTGGCCTCAGGGCCCAATAGGCCCAGGTATGGCAAGGGCCCCTCTATTTCGCAGGAAGCCCTCCTTCTAGAAGGTTCTCATCTTGGCATGCAAGTCAAGAGCCCCTCATCGAATCTATACCTTAGGTTGATTAACAAACTTGTGACCATACGTCCCGTCCCACTTTGTAAGGAAAGACTAGCTCAATCCATCTGACATCATAATCATAGTCTCGATAGCAACATCTGTACGCATATTGTAACCCTTGCGTCCAAGGTGTTTCCCCCCATCATTCAAAAACCAAAGTAGGGGTAGGATGTTACCTCCATGACGAGGGCCGAAACCTGAGTAAACCCCCGCGCGCGATCCCTTATGGTAATTCCGGTCCTACGCACCCCCCTACCGGTACTACTGATGATTTGTAGTACCGTTAGTTGGTGCGCCAGGCAGGGCTGCGCCGATCGGCAATCTAACCCGGATTGGATCATAGCTTTCAGCCAACGTCTTCACACCGAGCTAGAGTTTCATCTTTGTCTCCCTCGCCGTCGGTATTAACGAGGCGGGTCGGCTCTACATAAGACCGTCCCTGCCCCCGTTCGAACCCTCTTCTTCGGAACCCACTAGTTCGTCATCGACCGCTATGGCGACATCCGCCTTCATGTCCCACCAATTATTCGGGAGGTGGACGTGGCCCACGAGCACTCTTTGGAGTCAACATACACATTCACCACTCCAGGCTTCCAAACGGAGCAATCCGAGGTTTCATCATCAACCCTCGCACCTGAAGCCCACATTAGCTCTCTAGCCTCCGAGCTTGGGCGATACGCGGATACAACATCAACCGACCATCCTAACCCGACTTCCACTTAGTTGCAATGGTGTGCACAATTTGCTCGCTGCTGGACGATCATGAGCCCGACGACTGCATCTGGTATGGTAACACGTCTGACGCCGACGACAGCTCAGGGAGCTACCCCTTGGCGACACAATTTGAAGATGAGGGCCCTCCCCAGGTCATCGCCCTGGAACAGGTTCTCATGACGGCTCTAGGAAGATCCGAGAACACGAGTCAACCTAGAAACAACACATGTCGTGTCACCGAGCCCAACACTCCAGCCATCAACACCAACCCTAGCGGGGCTACCCATCCAGGTACACATCCTTTGGCACCAGAGGCACCAGCGGTTACGAAGGCCACACTTCGCCTCTTGAGCACACTCCTCATAGGAGAAGATGTGACTACTAAAGCCCTCGATGTTGTGTGACATGCCATGATGGCCTAGCGAAGTTAAATATGTTTCTCTTGTTGCGCTTCTTGAACAAAGTAATGAACAAGTGGATGTTGATTTTATTAATAGAAGCAACTTTGCTAATAATGCTTATAGAAACAAATTTGGTGAAAATAATAATTACACTGGACCATATTTTCCTATGGACATTCTTATGATGGGAAAGATAATTATAGTAGTTTCAATGAAAAGAGATTGAAGCTACCCTTTCTGAAATGGCAAGCACACAAGCTACTCTAGAATACTAGTTTAACTGTCGCTAAAGAGTCTAATCCTGGAACTACTTTAAATGTTGTTTATACTAAAGATTTGATATGCCTGAATCTCTTAAAGATATTCAAGTTATTATCGATAATAATGATAGGATGATTGCCATGCTTAGGGCTAGACGTGAGAGAGAGCAACAAGAAAAATTGGCTACATATTATGAAAACCATGAAAATAGGGGTACTGAAGAGGTAAAAAATTAAGTAGCGGTGAAACCCCTTCGGTGGATGAACTCACAGACTTGCTTGGCGGTACTAAATATTATGATAAATAAAGTGGGTTCGGAAAATAGTCAACTTTAAATAGAAATCCCATAAGTTTGGAGAGTGATCAATCTTGTGTTAAATATATTAAAATGGGTTTGGAGAGGCCAAAACTTTAGGTAGTATTTATCCCACTGTTATGGATGGTTGTGCTTTTTAATCTTGATAATTGCTCTCTTACTGAAGTTATTAAAGTCTTGCATGCTATTCTCAATTCTCCTCATGTGCAAGGACAAAATAAGGCTTTTACTCAACACATTGCTAAAACGGTTATAAAAGCTAGGGAAGAAAGACTTGGACAAGAAGCTTCTATACCTAGAAAAATAGGAGGATGTTTGGGAGCCTACTATCAAAATCACTATTAATAATTATGAATGTAATGCTTTGTGTAATTTAGGAACTAGTGTTTCCAGCACGCATAAAGCTTTGTATGATGTGCTTGATTTGAAGTCTATGACTAAATGTACTTTAAGTTTGCATCTGGCTGATTCCACTATTAAGAAAACTTGGGGGTGGATTAATGATACTCCTTTTTTCTGTTCATAAATAGTTTGGATTGCTTACCACATGTGTCACGTGGTGGATTAATGATACTCCTATTAGTGCTAATAAAATTACGTCCTCATTGATTTCATTATTATGGATATAGAATGCAATACTTCATGTCCTATTATATTGAGAAGACCTTTCTTAACAATGAGGTGCTATTATTGACATGAAGGAAGAAAATATTAAATTCCAATTTCTTTGTGAAGAAAGGGATGGAACATTTTTCAAGGAAGAAAAATAAACATGTATAAAAAATATTTTATATGTATACCAAAAATGTACAATGGTTATGATTTGTTTTGCAGCAAAACATATACTAAAAAATGTTAATAATGGATCTTGTTTTAAACGTGTGTTAAAAATGTTCTTGATGTGTACGAGAAATGTACAATGCATATGAAAAATGTAGGCATAAGCTGAGAAAATTGAAAAGAAACAAGACGAAAGAAAACTGATAAACAAAGAAAATCAAATTAAAATTAAAATGAAAAGAAAAATGGAAATAAGGAGCAAATAGCTAAGAAAGGATAAAAGAACAAGATTGAAAAAACTTGCTTCGTTCTTACAGTAAGGGTAAGGCCCATCAGGGCACTCGGCTGTGGCGAGATGGAACTCCATGTCGCAAAGCGCAAGGCATAGCTCCCGCGCGCCTCAAAGGAAGCTCGCCCGTTGCTATTATTGACCCAGATCAAATACCTTCCTGCATGTTTGCTCGTTTTTTCTTTTCCGCTTCTTCATTTCTTTTGTTTTTTTATTAAATTTATTTGTAATTTAAAAAATGTTGTACATATACTTATTTTCTTAAATGTTTACCATGCATTAAAAGTGGCTAAGACAGTGTGAATTGTTTGTTCGGGACACTTTCAAAACTATTACAAAACAATTAATAGCGTTAAAAAAATGTTCCTGAAATTTTTAAATGTTCACACATATAAAACAATGTTCAGGGCATTTAACTAAAATACATATTTATTCTAAATAAAGTTTGGATAATATCTTCCTTCAAAATTGTACCATCCGCAAATTGTAAGTAACATTTAAAAAAATGTTCCCCAATTTCAAAGTATTGTTCATGGCATAGAAACAAATTACATTGTAAAGAAACGTTCGCACTATTTGAAAAAATTCAGCAAATATATCCATGACATTTAAAATAATGTTGACGCAGTTTAAAAATATATTTGTGACATTTAAAGACATATACAATCTAAAAAATGTTCGCATAGTCGAAAAAGTGCTTGGTACCATTAAAAAATGTTTTCAACTTGTATTTGAAAAAGGTTTACACTTATTTGCAAAAGTGTCCAAAAACATGTAATATTTTTAAAAATGGTAATCATGTGTTTGAAAGATATTAAACATGTATAATTTTTAATACATGTATAACGTAAATATACAATGTGTAGGAAAAGAATTGACATCAATACGTATATTTGAAAGAAAATTTTAATCATGTATTTGAAAAACAGTAGACGTGAGTGAAAAAATGTTTCTAATGCATACGAAAAATGTACAATGTGTACCGTAAATGTAGACATATGTTTATAAAAAATAACAATAAAGAAAGAAACAAAGAAAACCGGGTGGGGGGGGGGGGGGATCTAAAGGAAAAAAAATGAAAACCCAAAGAAAATCTGATAAATAAGCTACAAACAGTAAAAACAAGAAGATTTTTTATGAGGGATAGTAAAAAAGAAGAAGATGAAAACCACATAAAAAAAATACCCGCATCGCTACTACAGTCATGGCGAGACGGACCTCCATCTCACGCCAGGCTAGACATAACTCGCTTGCGCCTTAAAGGGCTGCCGGCATGTTTGCTCGTTTTCCTTTGCTGTTTCTTCATTTCTTTGATTTTGATTTTTTTACATTACTGGAGTAGTTTACTTTATATTTTTAAAATATTTTAAATGTATACTTGAAAAGTTAATTTACTTATTTATTTAATGGTTTACCATGCATTACAAAAAATTATAAGACAGTGTAAATGTTCTGTTCACACAACCTCCAACAATATTGATAGCATTCGGTAAAACTTTTGTGACATTCTAAAAAAGTTCATGCATTTCGAAAAAATGTTAGAGGCATTTAAGGAATATATATATATATATATATATATATATATATATATATCGGTAAAATATATGGGACACCTAGGTGCCTGGGCACCTAGGGTATCAGCCGTTGGTTCAATCCATGATCCTGCCAATGCATATCGGGTTTCGATTGTTACACCCGTTAACAGCATTCATTAGCCATGTTTAAATATTGCATGCGGCCCAATTGTGGTATGATTCTCACCTTCCATATATTATTGCATGAGCATGAATTATTCCCTTCCATGATTTTCACATTATGTTGTTGCTCATTAATTCGATTCTTTCCAAATATGAAAGATGCCCTCCAATTTGATTGTTTACCAAATAAAGAGCCCACGTACTTGCCATAATTTGCCCAGCAATTGAACCTGGACGAAATACAAGCACGCATTTGCATACCTACGTGATACGTGATTCACCTCTCCCTCATTTTCTTCTACACCAGAATACCTTGCGTGGCCATGGTTGCCATTGCCACCGCCGCGGTCGCTGATGGCGCTCGCCGGCTGTTTTTTCTCCATTACATCTATAGCAATTTACCTATTTATTTTTGAACTGCAGGTATCTCCACTGGTTTGTTACACTATTTTTGAACCGCAGGTATATCTCCACACGGCTATAATCGAGGAATACACCATGGAGACTACGACTGCCCGGATAACTCAGCTGCGACCTCGGATGAACATAAAAAAACATCATGTGACCCTTTTCTCTCTCGATGTTAGTCTTAGTCGTGCGAGGTATGTACTATTCATGTATTTTGTGGAAAATATTTTTGTGAAACCTGAGACTTGAACTTTATGTTGTAATTCGCAAACCTTGTCTCATCTACAGATCTTAGCCATGTGCTTGTATTTTTTGACTTATACGAATAGCTCCTATAGGAAGGTACGTCTCATTTTTCATATAGATGTATAATAGCGAGGATACTTCGATATATCTGGTAATTTATTCCTTCATTTTCCTTTGTGTTCAATGCTTTTTTTGTTCATCTAACTGGATATTGTTTCATTTCTTAATTTCTTTTTCAGTTGACTTTATTGTGGCTCTCTTGTGATAGATCTATGAAAAAAATGATCTATAGGACATAGAGCCGCAAGCTAATGTTGAGATGTGCTGGGAGGTTGACAATGAAGGCTTTGTGTGACAACGTCAGACACAATCAGTATGCGAGAGAAGAGAATGAGGATACATTCTATTTAATTGTATACTTTCTCTTTTTGGATCTTGCATTTGTAGTTGCAATTTTGAGTGTGATAGCAAATATTAGTCATGAAAATCGGGATGTAATATGGTTGTGCATAGGCATGACAAAATTTAAGAGATACATGTGTAACAAATGATATGTGATCTCCTTTCATCTTTGAACTCTAATTGTGCATTGGAACTTTTAATTTGGGTTGTAATGACACACATTTTGGGCAACACACTCAGGTATTTTTTAAAAATTTAAATATTATACAATGAGTCAAATTCTCATACTTTTGGTTTTCTTTAGGAAGTACATACGCAAAAGGGACCAAGTACTAGGAAAATAACCATGCTGATTTTGGGTATTATTTTTAGGAAATATATAGGGCACATGGTACCCCTGGCCGACCGATATAGTTGCACAACCTGATACCTAATCATATCACACCATATTCTACTTTCTAAATTTTATAATAGAAATGGCGAATCGCATTTTATTACACCCATTTTTCCTAGGAATTGGGTACCCACAGATGTGACATAAGGCCTACTCACTAACCTTTTCAAATTTTCATATTATAGGTATCAGTTACCTGTATTAGATTCACATGGTGTCGTATACCTAATGTATGATACCCATACTGTGATGTGCCCAACGACCCACATGGTGTCGTATACCTAATGTATGATACCCATACTGTGATGTGCCCAACGACCATACTCAAAGTCTCTTAGTAATAATACACTGACACAGTAGTACACAGTCTTTTGAATTTCCTAAACCAATATGGATTTACTGCAATTTTGTATGGTTTATTTTTCATGAGTATCTCATACCCAACAATGAAATGTAGTAGAGAAAATACCATCTAATTGTGGATTTTACTTTTACGTTCATCTGGGTATATCTGGTACCCATGACTGAACTATATATACAGTGAGAACAAATTGGTGAACCATATAGTATTATACGCCATCATTACACTACATTGCATTATTATTTACTTTTTCCTTATGTGCACCAAACCATAATTGACATACCTAGAATTTGTTGTATACAAATTTAAAAGGCATATAACAACGATCTTACTATGACATACCTAAGTTCATATATTCAACTTAGAATCCACCAAATTTTGTGAGTATGTAGTACACACACGATGCATACCTACATGGTTGTTATATAATAGGTATCAGATACCTGCAACTTTATATAATTATCGTCGAGAGATACCTACCCAATGACCATGCAAATTATGCAACAGTGCGTACCCACATGGTGCAACCTATGGGCATATAATACTTCCACCTGTGGTGATCTTTAGTTATTCACCTAATGTAATTATGTAAAGCTTGGTAGTTTTCATCCAAAAATTACAATAATGCAGGAGCAGACACATGGTTCTATTTTATTAGAATTATGGTAATGATCTTTATGATTCCCTACTCTTATTTTTTTGCATTGGAATGGCTCTGCGACCAACAAGATTTGTACTACCTGTGTATGATACTTAGATCGAACAGACACAAAGTGCTTGCTAAATGAGTTGGATAGTTCTGGTAGCCTGTCGAACGGACGTCGTACTAGAAATGCATACGTATAGCACAACTATTTTTGCATATACCCTAGAGAAATAACCACTAATCTAATTAAAGAATATATTATATTTCTTGCAGAAAATGTAGATCTTATATGGTATTGGCCACATTAATATAAATGTCGAAACACAATTTAAATTTCCTAGCAAATATATAATTGATGTGGTATAAATTGATTTATTGCTGAGCAATTAATCATGCACAATCAAAACAAACCTATAAAAACGGTACATACTCCATCCCTGGGCATTGCATACCTAAGGAAGACACACTGTTCCCCTTGATAATAACAGTGCAACAAAGATCTTTATGATTTCACACTCATTTCGATTTCACACTCATTTCATTTTTGCATAACACTACACAAAGGTTGTGTTAGCTGAGTGTCGTCCTTTTGCCAATTCTTTCGACTTTAATACCTAGGCAGCAGGAACTCGGTGAACGTGCATTTTAGCTGAGTATCTTCCTTTTTCCTAGTGTTTTGCAATAGGCGTGACACTGGGCAAAATCTATGATTTCGGTAGTGCTTGTCTAATATTCCGTCCATTAAAATTTACATTCACATTTCTTAATCATTTTCTCTACTCCAGAGTCCAACGTACAGAAGTGCGCTAGTACTAGAAGGAATAGAATTACGCACTCGTATTTTAATATACCCTGAAGATGTAACCACTAATGCAATTAAAGATCATCTTATATGATATACCCACGTTCATGGAATGAATAACATTCAAAGAACAATGATTTTCTAAAAGAAATTCGTAATGATAAAATAACTTTATATTTTAATTTGCGCCTATCGTAGGTACATACCCACACACCACCAGACTAATAAATGAACAGAAAATATTTTTGATTATAGGTATATACCCACAAAACCCAGACTAATAAAATAGATAACATTCAACAATTGAAGATTTTTTTACAGAAATTCGTAGTGATAAAATACCTTTATATTTTAACTTGCTCCTAGCATGCATGTCAGTAGGTATGGAAAATCATTTTGGTTTGAAACGTTCAGATAACAGACCATTAATTAGAAGCACATCTTTCAAAGGTATTTGATTGAGTAGTTATATACCCTTTCCATAAAGGACACGCCATGCAAAAAAATTTGGAAGGTATAATGGAAAATTATTTCGGGCATGTACAATGGTGCTATCTTAGAAGCGCCACGTAGGATAAATGATGAGGTGGAGGAGAGAGAACTCATAAGAAAAGGCTTGTCTTATCTTATTTAAGAAAAGACAAGAGATGATCTCTTAGCACAATATGTCTCACCATGTTTTTAGGAATTGCTAGTTATTGAAGATAAGATTAAGAGATGACCCATTGTATACATCTTTTTTTTGTCATCTCTAGATTACATGCAAAACTTAAGATAAGACTATCTTATCAACCATTGTACATGCCCTTCGGTTTGATTTGTTCAAACGGTGGCTCATTGATGACATCCCCATCTTTGGAAGGTATTTCATTGCTATGGTATATCCTTTCCATAATGGCTACGCCATGCAAAATTCTTTGGAAGGTATTCAACTGGCAGACATCAATTACTTTCGGAAAGTTCGTACGGGGTATGCATCACGAACACACATATGGAAACTTATTTTCTTAACGCTGAGATATAATGCAAAATATAAACCTATTTCTTAACGGGTCAGACCCAATAACTCATCTATACATAATAAAAAAAATAGTACGATTCGATCTAACGGCATCTAGGCAAGGTGCCTGGGCACCTAGGTGTCCCACACACATTGCACAGAAATGTTCACATATTTAAAAATGATGTTTCTTACTCCCTCCGTTCCTAAATATTTGTCTTTCTAGAGATTTCAACAAGTGACTACATACGGAGCAAAATGAGTGAATCTACACTCTAAAATATGTCTATATATATCCGTATGTGGTAGTCCATTTGAAATCTCTAACAAGACAAATATTTAGGAATGGAGGGAGTATGATTTAAAAAATATATTTGAAATTTAAATAAATGTGCACACACTTCAAATATTTGTTTGTAACATTAAAAAAACTATAATTTAAAAATGATTGCATAGATTTGTTTTGAATCATTTAAGGAAATGTTCGATATATATTTAAAAAGTATTTAACACATATTCAGAAAGCTATTCAAAAAATGTATTTGAAAAATGTTCACCGTCTAGCTAAAGATATTCTAGATGTATACCCGAAATCTACAACGTGTATTGAAAAAATAGACATGTAACGAAAAAAGAAAAAAAAGAAAAACCAGTAATGAAACACACAAAACCAAAAGCCGAAAGATAAAGCGATGAAAACTGATACAGGAAACACACGGAAAAAGAGAGAAAAAAACATGCCGAGCCCTGGAACACATACTGGACGGCATCTGGCCATCGTCTACGTGGGAGAGGGACTACCGCCTCGCAGCAGGCGAGATATATCTCCTTCGGGCGGATTTCTTAGGGACCTCCTAGATCCTTAGGCGCCAGGGAGGGAAACCGGCGGCCACGCACACCTCCTCATGGGCTGGCTCACGCATAGAGCTGACCGTACCAAAACCAGAGCACCCCTATCCGATGCTGGCTTTTTTGGTTTGCTAGTCGAGGTTGACCAGTTGACCGGTCAACCGTTAAATTTTGTGAAAAACCAAAAAAATAGAAAAAGGAAACATTGCTAAAATATATAAAAATTAATGAATTCACAATTTTCATGGATTTTGAACAAAAATTCACAAACTTAAAAAAAGTCCATTTATTTTGCAAAACTTAATTATATTTAAAAAAGTTTGTTGTATTTAAAAATAGTTCATAGATTTGGAAAAAATCATCGAATGTGAAAAGCTTCATTAAATATGAATTTTTTTTATCAAATTTGACAAAAGTTTATGAAACTAGAAAAAAGTTCACTAACTTTAAAAAAATCACTGAATTTTAAAATAGTTCATCAAATTTTAAAAAGTTTGTGAATTCTGAAAAAAAGTTTAGATTCTAGAAAAAGGAAAAAACCAAACAAAAACCGGTCCAGAAAAAAATCACAACAAAAAAAGAACAAAAAACCCGGTTGGAAGCTTCTGAAAGGTTCCCAAAACTGGAGCTTCGACAAACGGAATAAAGTATGAAAGAAAAGAAAAGGAAGTACGTCATCACGACGTGTGGAGTGGCTGGGTGGTTAGTGCAAATTGTACTTAACGTTGAGGCTGCGAGTTTAAGTCTGTCATGCACACAATTTTAGCGGTTTTACCATAGAAAAATGTGAAATGGTGCGGCCTAGTGCCGGGGCCCATTTTTAGCAGTTTGCAGAAAAGACTAACGGGCTCCAAATTGGAAATACCAATTTCCTTCTTTTTTGAGGGGTGGAAATGCCAATTTCCTATGTGACACTCGATGCATCGTGCCGTCGTTGTTTCGCACAAAGCCGACCAAGCGAGCGGTCCAACTGGGCTTGTCCAACTAGTCAGGTTTATGTTATTCTAATTTTGCTGGTTCTAGGAAGTTTATACTCCCTCTGATCCGAAATAAGTGTTGTAGTTTTGAATTGGGCTTAGTTCAAAACTGCGAAGCCACACTTATTAAGGGTCGGTTTCATTCTTTTTTCCTTTTTAAGAAAATTTTCGAAAATGTAAGAAATGTCCATGTTTTAAAAATATTTGGGATTTCCAAAAGGCGGTTCATGTTTTTAAATATCTGTTTGTAATTTTTAAAATGTTCCCTTTTTCTTAATTTATTCACAAAATTCCAAAACATTCTGTGTTTCATTTTTATGGAATTTCAAAAAATATTTTGGTTTTCAAAAAAAGTTCAGAATTTTAAAACTGTTTCTACTTTTTAAAATTTGTTCACAAATATAAAACAATATCTTGTCAATATTTATTTGGGAATTTTAGAAAAATGTTCTTGTTTCAATTTTTGTTCACTAATATAGAAAATGTTCAAAATTTCGAATTTTTCCAAGAATTTCCATTTTTTTGTGTTTTTCAAAAATTGTTCGATATTTTAAAAAGTTCCCATTCTAAAATTTTGTTCACATATTTAAAAAATCGCATTTTCTAAAAATGTTCTGGGTTTTCAAAAGATATTTGAGTTTAAAATAAGTAGAAGACAAAAAAAAAACAAGCTATAGTGTCTGTTTCGTTTCTGGGAACCAAGGCGCTACTGTTAATTGTGTCGCTACAGCAGCGATAGCTAAAGTTCTTCGGTTATTGCTACGATAGCTGAACCGCTATAGTAGTCGTCTCGATACAATGCGGCTCGGCGCTCTCTGGTCCACTTGGGCGGCCCAATTGGGCGGAGCCCCCTTGTGCATATGCGCGTCTATTTGACGCAAAGCGCGGCACATAGGATCTCCTCCTACGGGTTTCCAGTTCCTCGGAGGCTCGGAGTGAGCGGTACCTTTGCTCTAGACCCTGTGTAACGGAGTGGGCTAGCAGGGGTTTGCAATATTGGTAAAAAAATATCGCTCTAGAATTCTATTTTTTTTCTTCAAAAAACAACATAGTATTTATTTTGTACTAAGTTCATATGTTTATACTACACAGACTAGTCTGCCATGTGTGACAGAATACCGCCACCCAAAGTCCACTCGCAAAGATGTAAGTGGCACTTTTTTTAACTGAAGTAGCTCTTCTTTGAAACACAAGGTTTCAAAAATGTAGGATTGAGATGTCATGATCACTTCTTGCAAACACAGGGTTTAAAAAATTCAAGACTGAGATGTCATAATTTTATTCACCAAAAAATGCCATGACTTTTTAAGCCCTGTGACAAGGGAAAAACACAGTAATCATCTTTGATACCCAATAAGAATTTTGCCCTTATGGAGTTGGGGTGTAAGAAAGCAACACAAACAAATTAGTCCCTCTTAAAAGTTGTGAGCTTATTCCTATGAAGATTGAGCGTAGTCACAATAGGTTTGCCCATTGCCTGGCTTATCATGGTAGAACTAGAGATAGCACCGGCTGCTGGTTGCATCAGATTCCAAGTTGTATCTAAGAGCTAGTTTTAGCTGACTATAACCCTATTTCTTTGGAATAAAACTTACGTATTCTCCACACAAAAACGTAACCTATGTGTTAAAGGTTGTTATGCACTAAAATCCTAAAACAATAGTTTAACAGAAAAAAAGTCGCTGAACAAAGATTATATAAGAGCCACATGAAGAGGCAAGAATCAATAAGTGTTCACATCCTTCCCGCTATGGATCGACTTACGTCCAAAAAATGTCACTCTGAAGCTTCTAGATCTAACGAGTTCAACTCATGGCGTTTGAGTCCGATATAATTGAGAAGGTGTCATGGCATCAGACATTTGGAGATGCAACGGAATCGATCAATCATACATGCAGCAGCAGGCCCTTATCTCGTTTGACATCACCATCCCTTTCCCTTTACAGATTCCATGCCATTTAAGTAATCATCATGCATGCTCCATCTAGCTAGGTCACCGCATGTTCTGTCGCCGCCATTGGCCTCCGCCGACGTCAATGGCAAAGTTGCGAACCCCCCAACTCTCTCTCTCTCTCTCCCCCACGTATCGGCCAAAGCGGAGAGCAGATCGATCCGGCTCCTGCTTGCATTGTCGTACCGGCATCTCATTCCCGCACTCGCCCGATTATTTTTATGCACGCCAACTCGTGCGTGGATGGTGCGTGCACTTGAGTGACTCTCGGTGCTGTCCGACTAATTAGGTAACGAGATAGATACAGAGAAGAGAGAGAGAATAGAGATTAGAGCGAGATAGACTAGAGCTACGACGTATCCCGAGATGAGCTCTCCTCGCTCACTCGTTCACGCATCCTCTCCTCCTCTCTCTCTCTCTCTTCGCTCTCCTACGCATTCGCTATCTCTTCCTCGCTCGCTCTCTACTACGCTCTCAGCTCGCATCTCTTCTCTCTCATCGCGCTATCGCTCCTCTTCCGCTCTTCTCTCTCCTCCTCTCTCTCTCCTCGCTCTCTCTCTCTCGTTCTCTCTCTCTCTCTCTCTTCTCTCCTCTCTGCCTCTCGTCTCTCCTGCACTCGCTCTCGCGCATCTCTCTCTCTCCCTGCTCCTCTCTCTCGCTCTCTCGCTCGCTCTCTCGCTCTACCCACTAATCACGCCACTTGCCGTCGTCGAGAGCAGGCCAGCAATGGCGACCTGCCCCGTAGCGAAAGCGTCGGACCTTCTTTCCCGTAGCGTAGCACGATCTCGGTCGATGATGGGGTGCGGGCTAGCTCATTAATCTGCTCCGGCGCCGCGCGCGCGTGTAGTGGGCGACGTTTTTCCGCGTCTGGCTAGCTAGCTTTTGCAGATTGGTTAGGCCGGCCATGTGAAAAGCTACGCTCTCCGTGCATGCACTAGGCGTGTGGATTCACCGAATGCATGGAAGGGGTTTTAGGTCTGGTGGGTGACGTTTTTTTTATCAGTTTTGCTAAAGCACAATTTTTATATATCTATTCATCAATTGTCATGGCAATACAAAGAATAGAAGTAAAAATTATATCTAGATCCGTAAATCATCTAGCGACGACTATAAGCACTGGAGCGAGCCAAAGACGCACCGTTGTCGCATCATATTTGTTGTTTTCCTCTTGATTTAAAACTCCGTCCGGTGGATAGTGGTTCCCCATAAGAAGTTTTTTGATTCGTAGGATTCTTTAAATGCAGAAATGGAAAAAAAATTCAAGATTAGAATGTCATTTCCTCTTGAATATTATAGATTAAAAAATTTCAGACTTTTTTTAGTGCGTGAAATTTTCTATAGAATAGAGTATAAATAAATAAATAAATATCAAGAAATATTCATATGGAATCCTGTGAATCAAACAACCAATGTAGTAAAATTCATAAGAATCCAAATCCTCTAAATTTTGTGTGAAATTCCCTTGAATCAAAGGAGTCCGGAGCATAGTTGCTTCGACAGGTCACCGGCAATGGGAGCTCCTAAATTCATTTCATAAGCCAGTTATCAAGAATGCAAGATGCTCAAATTTCTTGCCGGCTCTTGTTTCAGGATAATCAGACACGACTTGATTTTAATTCTCTGCTTTTCTTCTCTCATCTTACCCCTTCCCCAAGCTCTAGCATATTTGTTTAATACTTCTTATATATACTCTCCTGGTTGGATTCAATCCAAACCAACCATCATTTGGCGACAAATAGCTCACCGCTGCTGTTTTGTAACAAAATAATATTGCTAGCTTAATAGTACAGCTTCGTCCTTTAATTTCACCATCTATCATTCGCTCACACACATAATTCTAATATCTACCAAGCCAAGTTATTTTTTCCAATATACATATAGACAAGTTTGATCTTGTACATCTAGTACTACACAAATTGGTACCTGATCTAGTCAATATGTTGTGACAAATGATAAGGTGGTAGTTTTGCACATCTAGTTATCTAGTAGAAACAAAAGAAAACATGGGATTTTGAAATGGCATTAAAATAAAATTCAGCAATTTTTGTGGGAGACAAAAAACAGGAACCTGTTGAAAACAATGTTAGAAAATAAAAGGCATTATGAAAAATAAGAAAATAATTATTTTCACTGATTTAAAATTATTTAGAAGTTCTATCAAACTGTATATCTGGTTTCGCCATAATACTTTAACATTTTATTTTGTTTTACTTTAAAAATTAATAAATAGAAAATCCGTAAATTGTGCAATAACTGGTCTAGTATTTCTAATTTTCTATGTTTGCATGTTCCCCACTTTCCTAATTTCCCCTGATTTTTGTATAATTTCATATTTTAAAATTCTTACAAATGGGGCACAAATTCTTCCATGTCTCAGAATTCAGAGAGTGAGAGGAGTAGTTTTATGAAAAAAAGGATGGTTGAAGTATGAGTCTAATATGCAACATAGGTTGAATTTCTATGTCACCTCACAAGTTTAATGCGCAACATAACCTCTCTATTTCCCGAACATTTTATTTTCTTTACTTTTTAAGATGTGCTAAGTCAATATGAGCCGTTAATATTGGTTATCCAAGGTGAGTGATGGAATAAATTTTGTAGTTTGCAAAAGTACTCAATTAGTGTGCTCGTTTTTCTCAACAAAAACAATCATGTTTGCCGATGCATAATTGCAATGCATGCATGTCTGGCCACTAAATGACCAAGGACTTTTACATGCTTTGGTGAGTTTCTCTTTAATCCTCGCATGCAATGATTTAATGCGCCAAATCTGAACATGTGATGAGAAGCAATAAAAAGGAGACTAACAAAAAAATTTGACTTGGTCTCGTTACTAGTATGCATGGAATGGCGCAAGCAGTTCTATTATTTGCCGGCACACGCTTCACAGTAACAAATTATCAATTATTTAAAAGTTGTTATGTTACTATTTTTTGGAACAGATGCACCTACACCAAGAAAACAATTATATATTTGACATGCCTTAGTTATTCTAACACTATGATGACAACTAAATATATTTCTTGTGAGTGGGAGCATCATAAAATTTCTCATGAATATAAGCCTTGAGACTTTGATCAGTAACTCCTAGAAGGATACACCACAATAAATCAAGAGTTTGGCAGTAGCATATACTCGGCACTAGCTAGGCCAGCCGGAACATATTTGAGGTGCACCGAAGGTCCTTTCACACCGATCTTTCTTATCTACCCTTAACTAGAAGCACTTATGCATCTACGGTTCTCTGCATAGTTACCAAAGTGATAGCTCAAGTTACCAGAAAGCAACAAGTGTCAAGTGCCATCTCAGTGGAGTCTGAATCCAACTCCACGCACCAGACACAACATTCTTGGGTGACGGCATACCCCTGCATTTTGTTGCACAGGCAGTATGTTCACCAAAGGAACTTTCCGAATGAATCTTTCGTGACGACTGTGCTTTCGTAGTGTGTACTTGCGTAACCATAGCACTCAGGAGCCTGCCACAACGTGCAACTTGATTCTGCCTATCCAGCTGCAGGCCATTTACTTGGTTGCCGCAAGGAAACCACCAACTCGTGTCTGTCAGTTACAACATTTGGGAGTCCGAAATCATTGATCTTGTAGTTTTCTTTCGGAGAAACACTGTTATTATAGGGTTGTACATGCGGTAGAAAAATTACGCCAATCTGTTGAGATATGGTATGCGATATTGTTGGGACAGTCTATAGATCAGGCGGGAAAAATAATAGTTTCAGGTCGATTCTGTCTGAACCGTTGGATCTCAATCCAACGTCATCCCATCTCAGTCCCGGGGTTACATGCCGGCTAAATAGTGAAGCCGCTTGGAATCTCATAACATTTGGGGTCTTACCTGCTCTATCTGACAACTCTCTTGTCAAGTCACCATATGGTCATCTGATCAATGAGATAAAGAGGCTTAAGGCTGAGCAGGAGTTTGTTCCGCCAAGATTGCTAGATCCCATAATAGGGTTTCACTGTCTAACTAACTATGCTCATACGGCTTGCAGCATCGCTTGTTGGTTGCAGCGAGGCCCCCCTTTCTTTCACGATCTTGTATCAGCAGACTATAACTCTTCAGTGAAAAATAACAAGGCCAAGTGTGGCATCTTGGGGGGGTCCTTTTGAAGCAAGATCAAGCCAAGTGTGGCATCTTGGAGGGTCCTTTTGAAGCAAGATCTTAACAATGTGTGCAACCGAATAAAGGATACCAAGGTTCGGATTCGGCAAGAGTGGACTATTAATAATCTTTTAAAAAAATAATGATGTCGCCAAAAGAGGTTATGCTTTGACAATGAGGAAATCAGCGTGCCATCGCTTGTTCGGACTCGGCATCATGAACAGGTAGTGTTTCTAGCTTTGTTCTCGTTTTGTAATTAACCTTGTATATACTTTGACAATGAGGAAATCACCGTAGAACAAAGAACAATCGTTCCACGGTCAGTGTTTAAAAAATAAAAGCAAGGCCGCTTGGAATCTCATAACATTGATACACTTAATATTAGACAGGTAAAGTGGAAAGGTAAATCACGTCACTCTCCGAGATGGACAGAGTTGTAGCAGTATTAGTGACAAATAAGTGTAGCATATCGATCAATCACACATCGTAAAACAAAAATGCGAGCCACTAGCCCTTCCGGCGGCTAATGCTGGTGGGTCGTGTGCTTGAAAAGCAGAAATTTCACGCACAACAGCACGAGATTCCTAGCAGAAAACCTCCATTCCGACGGGGCCGTAGTGCGTGCGTCGTGGACGACGACGTATGTCTTCTCATGACAAGGCCTCAAGGACACAGATTATTGGAGTTCCCAGTCCATCAAACTGCACTAGCCGATCCACCTCCACGTCCGTTGGAGGCCGACCTCATCCCATCATCATCTCCGGCAGCGGTAGCAGCTCCTTGCAGGACGCTCGCGCCGTCTGTTCCCTTGGAGGCCACCGGCAGCGCCGCCTTGGCGTCCGCCTCCTGCTCCTGCGTTTCCTTGTGCTTGCCCCAGAGCACGGCGTAGAGCCCGACCACGATCACCACGGCGCCCAGCACGGCCCCGAGGTATATCTTCTCGGACAAGATGAAGGACCCCATGACGGCCACGATGATCATCATCAGCGGGCTGAACGCCGACGCAAACACCGGCCCTGTCTTCTTGATCACCAGCCCCTGCACGTAGTACGCGATGCTCGACGTCACGATGCCCTGCAAAATATCACCAAAACCGGTCAAGAACTGGTAATGGAAGAGATCATGGCGATGAAGTGGACAGTGGTAAGTGATCGTACCGCGTAGGCGGCGGCGAGGAGGTTCATGTCGAACCCGATGGTCCAGACGGAGACGCGACGCTCCATGACGAAGGTGACGGCGATGGCCTGGATGGTGCCGATGAAGCAGATGAGGGTGGTGAGCGAGAGCTGCGCGGTGTACTTCTTGATGGTGTGGGTCTGCAGGATGAAGAGCGAGGCCCAGGCGAGGGTAGCGATGATGATGAAGAGGGAGCCCAGAAACCACTCCCTGGCGGTGGGGTCGACGCCGGCGGCACCTGCAGCCTCGTCGCTGCTGGGCTGCGCGTGGCTGTTGGTCCATGGCAGGTGCATGAGCGGGCCCTTGTAGAGCGTCATGAGCATCGCGCCGGCCACGGTCACCACCGTCCCGAAGATCTTGGCCTGGCACCGCACCTTCTTCAGCTCTATCTTCTCCATCCTATATGTCAAATAGCATGCAAAACGTTAAGCAATGGTTTTTCGTTCCACGTACGCACGCACGTATGTGTTGCACCGTGTAAGCTGGTAGTGAAATTGCACCTGAAGATCACCGCCATGACGAAGGTCATCGCCGGCAGGATGTTGCTCATGGCGCAGGCGAACGTCGGGCCGGTGTACTTCAGCCCCACGTAGTAGAAATTCTGGTCAATCACCGGTCTGCAGCAAAGAAGCCAAGAACAGGGTATAAGATAGGCGTGTCATTTCAGACATGCAACTTCAGACGATTTTTGCCGGTAGCTAGGCATGCACTAACCCGAGCAGCGCAAGGACGAAGATTTGGAAGAAGATGGACCACGTCATCTTCGGCCTCACCTTTCTGCAATTTTTCACACCACCAGCTTTCATTAGATGAATTGTATAGGGCAACCATGCCACACCGGTAAAGAGAAAAATGGATAGGTAGCTACCTCTCAAGGAAGAGAGCGAAGGGAGCAATGGAGAGCGTGGCGAAGGCATGTCGGTACACGACGAGCACGTAGTGGCTCATCCCGCCGTTGAGGGAGACCTTGGTGAGGACGTTCATGCCGGCGTAGCCAAACTGCAGCGAGATCATGGCGATGTAAGGCTTGGCCTTCTCCATGAAACCACCGCAGAAAGCCATGGCGATCGACCAAACTGTTCCTTGTTTCTACTTCCCCTGGCTAGATATATAGCAGCTGCTCGTTTTGTTGAAAGGTGGCAATGGCAGGGTGTGTTGAGAACTCAAATAACGAGCGAAGCAAGCGAGTGTGAGCTGAAATGGAAGAGAGGCTTGGCCGCTATATATAGGGTTAGGGGAGGGGATGGGGGATAACTTGCACCATTAATTATTTGGGTGACAGTACGTCTGAGTAACGTGGATCCAATGTGAAGATGGCTTCGTATATTCCAGAAATGTAGCACAGCTGATCCGTTTATAGTGGCTGCCGAGTAGAATTCCTCCGGCCTTTTTTTTAGGTTAAAAGGGAGCAGAAGAATCTTTTCTTGCTAATGGGTGCAACGTACGTGGAGCAAAACGTTACTAGTATAAGATTCTGAATGTGACGGCGTATTTGCCTGAGCTTAGATGAACTGACAGTTAAAAAAAAAAACTAACAGTGCGTCCTTTCTTTTTACCAAAAAACTAACAGTGCATCTGGTGCTTACTATGCAGATTATAGCGTTAAGCTGCGTGATGATGATCAGCGTCATTTCATCATTTGTGCGGGAGGATTTGATCTGTATTTATTGTAATTTATGGCGGTGAAATCAGGTCAAGGCGGTAAATAGGAGGGCCATAATAACACGTGGCGTGGCCAGCCCCTGGCTGCGCTACCTACCCTTGTGGATGGCTGGTGGATCCTCTCGACGCTTCCCAAATCTTTCAATGTTCTTGTTCTTCTAAAAATATCGTGTTAAATCGGCAACATATTTTGACGTCCGTAGATATTGATTTTGCTGCAAAACAAAAAACAAGCAGAAAACAGAAACTGACACTTGACACTAACTTAATAGGTTACATCCAGAAAATAATATAAAATGATATAAAATAATAATAGAAGTATATATAAATGATAATATAGCAGCATGAAACAGTTAAAAATTAAATTATAGATACGTTTGAGACGTATCATCCACCCACATAATACCTATCAAGGCAATGAATGTAAATCAATGAATCACGGTGCAAGTAACTTGACGATATTCCCGTGTGTCCTCAAGAGCGTTTTAATCGCAATAAGAAGTATCACCGGCTTGTCCTAGGCACAATTAAGGATTAGGCCACTTGATGAACCTTGCTACTTTGTTACTTGTTACCTTGTTACAATTTATCTTGCTATCAATATCTATCAAAATTATATTACAACAATTGCAATGAAATCTTGCTGAAAACAGCTTGTCAATTATTTCTGCTCCTTGTTGGGTTCGACACTCTTACTTATCGAAAGGACTACGATTGACCTCCCATACTTGTGGCTCATCAGATGTCGGCTGGACTGCAGATCGGGTTCAGGTTGAGGCCAAAGTAGCACTCTGATGAAGCGTACATAGTGCACGCCAGAGGCACGCGTCTCCGCCGTAGTAGTCGAGGCTAGGGATGTATTGAGACATTGCGCCGGTGATGATGACATCTATGTACTTGGCGTTGGGTCACACCCACTGTCAAGTTATGACCCAAATTCATATATAGGCTAAATTCTGATGGAGCGGAGTGGTGGGGGGGGGGGGGGGGGGGGGGGGGGGGGATCCCCCCTGGTATGGATTAGTATTGACCTAGGTCACCTTTACTATACATATCCTTTTAGCAAAAATTGAATACTACTGTGGCAACCATATATGCCTATTGTTGTTTCACCTCTATTGTGGTATGCCACACTTTCTTAGCAAATACTCCCTCCATTCCAAAAATAAAAGGTGTATTTGTTTTTCAAAAGTCAAACACGGGCATGTTTGACCGAGTTTTTAGTAAAAGTGTCAATATCTACAGTACCAAATTTGTATCGTTAGATCCATCATGGAAAGTGCTTTCATATTTTATTTATTATGTATTGTAGATGTTGATATTTTATTCTATAATTTTGGTCAAACGTATATAAGTTTGACTTGCACGGAAACCAATACACCTTATATTCTGGAATGAAGGGCCATCATATGGCTCATTTTGTCATAAACTTGTATTTTTGCTAAACCCTGTAATAGTCATGGCTATCCAATTTTTTGCAACTAACTATTTTTCCGTGCAATTTTTTACTCTCTTGAATCAACCAAGAGTTGGTGCCCTTTGCACAAAAGCCACACTCGACGCTCGAGAACAGCAAACTTTGTGTGAAAAGTTACATTAATCACACATTACTTAGTTATTGGACCATTTTCAATATATTATTTTTAGCTTGCTACTAAGAAATGAGAGAAAATTTTGAAAAAAATGAGAAGAAAAATAGAAAAGGTATGCCTACCAGTAGTTTTCCTCCTTTAAAAAACAATGATTCTTTTCTTCCCCTTCGTACTAGACAATTAACTATTGTATGTGTCCGAAAAAGGGTTTCCCCCGCTTTATATTAACTATTGTATGTGTACAATGTGCTTGATGATGATTGGAAGTCTTCAACAAGGTCATTACTTGTTTCTTATCCCAAACGCTGCTATTTCTTCTTCGATAAACAACCTTGATATGGGTTGAGGGAAGCCATGGCATCTAGCCTGGTAGCAGCATCATAGGGTAGGTCAATTGGTAGATGATCACGAGTAGTCTGTCATGTTCATGTTTTTTTAGGATAGTTATGTTTATGTTTTTGTAGCGTGTGTGTAGAAAGACATAGTCACTTGTTGACTCTTTTGCACACGCCATGTTATCATAGTTCACGCAAAAATGAGGATTGTATTTGGTGTTATATCTGCATGAAGAGCAAGTGATAAAATAATAATTTGATCAAACAATGGTACCGAGGTTGACAATAGCTCCGACTCGCCAATAGTTATTTTATTACCCCTTGAACGTATGTTTTATTAACTCTCCTCTCTATCGGATGATGACAACATATTTGATGTCCTCCCCATGAGGCATCGTCTTAGAGCCACTGACCATCATTTGTCGGTGGACATCTAGTTTGGAGTATGGATGGCCAATTTGAGGTACATGTCAGCGGTTCAGGGTGGTGTCCGCTCTTCGGTTCTTTTCGCTTTGGATGCCAATTCTTCTTTCTGTCATGCTTGACTGGATGTGGGTGAAATAGGCCATGTCCTTGCATGGCCTCGCCCACAAATGCCCATCGATTGCAGGTGGCCTCGGTTGAATTGCCCTTCGGTTGCACATGCGACTTTCAGCGTTGCAAAGAAGGAGTGCGTTGTAAAGATGCTCTGCCTTGTGATCTAGGTAAGGATGCCTTTTGTCCACTCTAACGGCACAACGGTGTCATGAGTCATGGATGGTCTCGGTTCCATGTAGCTTTTTGACTGCGTCGACAACTTGAAGGTGTTGTGGCATTGCCTCAGCCGCACATTACCCTTCGACTACAACGTCGATATATAGGTGTCATGGCGTGGGCTTGGCTAACCAAACCTTTTTGACTACTCCAGCAGTGCAAACTTGTGACATTTCTTGTCGTAGGCATGTTTTCCACGGTACTTTGACGGTGGTTTTGTTTGTAGTGGTTATCTAAGACAGTCTTAAGCAGTATTGGTTTGTCTTCTTGATTTTCCGCTTACTGGTGGTGGTGCATGTTCTTGTACTGCCATTATATCTCGTTGTATTGAAATGGTCCAGGCCGGCTAATGCCCGTCGTAATTCAGTTACAAGAACAATAATTCTACGTTGCAAAACTAAAAGTCAGTTAACATCACACATTTATATACGCCTTAGATGGGGCACGCACTTTCTTGTTACCATGCCACCTAGGATGCCGTCATCGTCCCAATTGGAAGCAATTAACATGTAGCAAAACGAATGGGAAGCTTTATAATCGACCTCCTTTTTTTTAAATGACCTCTTGATACCTTTGCTTCCCGATGAGTTCGTACAAGTGTAATATACTCCGTCCCTCTCATAATATAAGATCATTTTGCTAGAGAGCGAGAGGAGCACTCTCTGTGTGCTCTTCCTGTCTACGAACTAATAGGAAATTAAAAACTGACGTGGCGGCAACTCTGTAACGGTGAGGGATGCATGCATGTTGCTGGAAATGATGACTTTGTTGCTACTACCTAATGAACACAGCTAGCTCTCATTTTCCATGGAAAAGAAAGCACATGCACGGCTTCAAGCGAGAGCGAGAGCAAATTATGGAACTGTATGACGTTCCTTTCTGATCGCTAAAGAAGGGCGCACAATGCTTGCGGACCTGATTATTCATGGACCTCAGTGATGTATGTGTACTAGCAAGCTAGCTGTGTACGTACATATCTCTAATTAAGATGAGAACAACCACTACCAGAATAACTGCTTACGCCAACGGCCCCCGTCGGCATAGATAGACCTATCCCGACGGCCTAGGACAGGCTGTAGGCGTAGAAAAGCCGTCGGCATACGTCTATCTATGCCGACGGGGCCGTCGGCATAGACGAGGCCGTCGGGACCGCTCGAGATACGCCTACGGGGCCCGTCGGCATAGGCTAGGCCGTCGGCATAGCCCGGGCCCACCTACCCGGTCAGCGCTGACCGTTTGACGGCGTTGAAACTACGCTGCCGGGAGGTAACGGCGGCCGTCGGCATATCTATGGCAGAGATATGCCTACGGCATAGGCCTCTGCCACGTCATCGATCTGTGTGCGATGCCACGACATCGATCCGTGGGACTGCACCTCCGTGTGCGCAGCTATGCCGACGGCCTTGCCGTCGGCATATGTTTTTATTTTAATTTTACTTTATACTATCTATGGCAGAGGTATGCCTACGGCATAGCCTTCGGCATAGGCCTGACCCATGCCCCTCTGCCACGTCATCGATCTGTGTGCAATGCCACGTCATCGATCCGTGGGACTGCACCTCCGTGTGCGCAGCTATGCCGTCGGCATATATTTAATTTTTTTTTCTTTCTATTTTTACTTTATATTATTTTTTGTTTTTCCATAAGATAATTATACCAAATCTAAAAAAACATACCCCGATGGTATATCGATTGCCCCCCGTTACGAACGTCGCTGTCGCCGTGTCACGGAGGGGGGGGGGGGAACGGTCGACACGGAGGGAATCTGGTTAGTGGGGGGATTCTGGGTGTAGCTATGTCACCGAAACATCGCACGGGTCCCAATGCATATATGAAAGTGTTCAGGCATGCGTAGACGCCCGTCTTGGGGCTCCGCGGTGTGGCCCCCCTCCACGCAAGGCAGTGCCGCCGTCACTTGGAGAGGGCCCGGTGCGACGCTCCGGTGGCATTGCTACCCCCCAGGGCCCCCGTCCCGCCTAACCCTGTAGCGTTTGACCACGGGATCTAGCCCTTTGACTTTGCACGGACGGGTCATCCCATAGGAACACTTTGGAGAAACATCCGGGCCAGACCCACAGCAAGATCCCCTCTGTGTAGACCTGACGCGTCCGTTTCCCCCCTCCAGGTGCCGGCGGCGGCGCCGTCCGTGAGGGGGGCCACACACCGGAGACGCGTGCCGGGCTTTTGCAACTGCCACAACACTTTCAGACTTGTGAGAGGCCGCCTACGCAAGATTTGGCGGCATGCTAGCCCCCGGAGGCCGCCGGCCACAGTCGTAGACACGCGGAGAGAAATCCGTGTAGAGGGAAGTGTTCAGATACTTCTCCATCACCAAAAATTATGAAAAATTACCATCAGTCCTATAGCACATGTGCCCACGTCGTGTAAAAAGCTCATGATTTTATCACGCTCCGAGTATTTAATAATATTCACGCCGCATCGTTACCGCAGAACGTCTACTACCGTGTCATCGCCGTCCGTGAGGGGGGGGGGGGGGGGGTGGGGGTGGGGGGCCCCCCCGGAGACGCTGTCCGCCTCTTCCGACATGCCACCTCGCACCCACACGCCATGTAGAGGGGCCCGGTGCGACGCTCTCGTGGGCATTGCTACACCCCCAGGGCCCGCCGTCCCCGCCTAACCCTGTAGCGTTTGACCACGGGATCTAGCCCTTTGACTTGCACTGACGGCTTTGACCAGTGGTACCTTTCCACCCCGTTGTGTAGGTCAGCCCTAGAGACACTTTTGGAGCAACATCAGGCCAGACCCAGCAAGTATCCCCCTCCGTGTAGACCCGACGCGTCCGTTTCCCCTTTCCCCCCTCCAGGTGCCGCGCGGCGGCGTCCGTGAGGGGGGGCACAACCCCGGAGACGCGTTCCGCCTCTTCGGCATGCCACCCACACCACCGCCGCATGTATGAGGGCCCGTGTGCGACGCTCCGGTGGCATTGCTACCACCCACCACCCCCGGGCCCCTCGCGCCTAACCCTGTAGCGTTTGACCACGGTTTCTAGCCCTTTGACTTTGCACGGACGGGCTTTGACGAGTGACCTCTCACCCGGTTGTGTAAGGTTCAGCCCATAGGAACACTTTGGAGGAACATCCGGGCCACCCCATGCAGATCCCCTCCGTGTAGACCCGACGAGTCCGTTTCCCCCCTCCATTGCCGGCGCGGCGCCGTCCGTGAGGGGGGCACACCCGGAGACGCGTGCCGGCTCTTCGGACATGCCACCACACCACCCCGCATGTATGAGGGCCCAGTGCGACGCTCCGGTGGCATTGCTACCCCCCCAGGGCCCCCGTCCCGCCTAACCCTATAGCGTTTGACCACGGGATCTAGCCCTTTGACTTTGCACGGACGGGCTTTGACCAGTGGACCTCTCCACCCGGTTGTGTTTGGTCAGCCCATAGGAACACTTTGGAGCAACATCCGGGCCAGACCCACAGCAAGATCCCCTCCGTGTAGACCCGACGCGTCCGTTTCCCCCCTCCAGGTGCCGACGGCCGCGCCGTCCGTGAGGGGGGCCAGACCCCGGAGACGCGTGCCGGGCTTTTGCAACCGCCACAACACTTCCAGACTTGTGAGAGGCCGCCTACGCAAGATTTAGCGGTATGCTAGCCTCCGGAGGCCGCCGGCCATAGTCGTAGACACGCGGAGAGCAATCCATGTAGAGGGAAGTGTTCAGATACTTCTCCATCACCAAAAATTATGAAAAATTACCATCAGTCCTATAGCACATGTGCCCACGTCGTGTAAAAAACTCATGATTTTATCGCGCTCCGAGTATTTAATAATATTCATGCCGCATCGTTACCGCAGAACGTCTACTACCGTGTCATCGCCGTCCGTGAGGGGGGGCGCACCCCGGAGACACGTGCCGGCTCTTCGGACATGCCACCACACCACCCCGCATGTATGAGGGCCCGGTGCGATGCTCCGGTGGCATTGCTACCCCCGAGGGCCCCCGTCCCGCCTAACCTTGTAGCGTTTGACCACGGGATCTAGCCCTTTGACTTTGCACGGACGGGCTTTGACCAGTGGACCTCTCCACCCGGTTGTGTTAGGTCAGCCCACAGGAACACTTTGGAGCAACATCCGGGCCAGACCCACAGCAAGATCCCCTCCGTGTAGACCCGACGCGTCCGTTTCCCCCCTCCAGGTGCCGGCGGCGGCGCCGTACGTGAGGGGGGCCACACCCCGGAGACGCGTGCCCGGCTTTTGCAACCGCCACAACACTTCCAGACTTATGAGAGGCCGCCTACGCAAGATTTGGCGGCATGCTAGCCCCCGGAGGCCGCCGGCCACAGTCGTAGACACGCGGAGAGCAATCCGTGTAGAGGGAAGTGTTCAGATACTTCTCCATCACCAAAAATTATGAAAAATTACCATCAGTCCTATAGCACATGTGCCCACGTCGTGTAAAAAACTCATGATATTATCGCGCTCTGAGTATTTAATAATATTCACGCCGCATCGTTACCGCAGAACGTCTACTACCGTGTCATCGCCGTCCGTGAGGGGGGGCACACCCCGGAGACGCGTGCCGCCTCTTCGGACATGCCACCACACCACCCCGCATGTATGAGGGCCCGGTGCGACGCACCGGTGGCTTTGCTACCCTCCCAGGGCCCCCGTCCCGCCTAACCCTGTAGCGTTTGACCACGGGATCTAGCCCATTGACTTTGCACGGACGGGCTTTGACGAGTGGACCTCTCCACCCGGTTGTGTAAGGTCAGTCCATAGGAACACTTTGGAGCAACATCGGCCAGACCCACAGCAGATCCCTCCTTGTAGACCCGACGTCGCGTTTCTCCCCCTCCAGTTGTCGGTGTGGCGCCGTCCTGAGGGGGGCACACCCGAGACGCGTGCCGCCTCTTCGGACATGCCACACACCACCCCGCATGTATGAGGGCCCGGTGCACGACTCCGGTGGCATCCCTACCCCCCCCCAGGGCCCCTCCCGCCTACCCTGTAGCGTTTGACCACGGATCTAGCCTTTGACTTTGCACGGACGGCTTTGACCGTGACCTCTCCACGCCGTTGTGTAAGGTCATCCCATAGGAACCCTTTGGAGCAACATCCAGGCCAGACCCACGCAGATCCCCTCCGTGTAGACCCGACGCGTCCGTTCCCCCTCCAGGTGCCGGCGACGGCGCCGTCCGTGAGGGGGGCCAACCCCCGAGACGCGTGCCGGGCTTTTTGCAACCGCCACAACACCCTTCCCATACTTGTGAGGGCCGCCTACGCAAGTTTGGCGGCATGCTAGCCCCCGGATGGCCGCCGCCATAGTCCGTAACACGCGAAGAGAATCCTGTAGAGGGAAGTGTTCAGATACTTCTCCCATACCAAAAATTATGAAAAATTACCACAGTCCTATAGCACATGTGCCCACGTCGTGTAAAAAAGCTCATGATTTATCGACGCTCCGAGTATTTAATAATATTCACGCCGCATCGTTACCGCAGAACGTCTACTACCATGTCATCGCCGTCCGTAGGGGGGGGCACACCCCGGAGACGCGTCCCGCCTCTTCGGACATGCCACCACACCACCACCCCCATGTATGAGGCCCGTTGCGACCTCCGTGTGGCATTGCTACCCCCCCAGGCCCCCGTCCCGCCTAACCCTGGTCTTGGTGACCACGGGATCTAGCCCTTTGACTTTGCACGGACGGGCTTTGACAGTGGACCTCTCCAACCCGGTTGTGTAAGGTCACCCATAGGAACACTTTGAGCACATCCAATCCAGCAGACCCACAGCAAGATCCCCTCCGTGTAGACCCGACGCGTCCGTTTCCCCCCTCCAGGTGCCGGCGGCGGCGGCGTTCCGTGAGGGGGCACACCCCGGAGAGCGTTGCCGCCTCTTCGGACATGCCACCAACACCACCCCCGCATGTATGAGGGCCCGTGCGACGCTCCGTGGCATTGCTATCCCCCCAGGGCCCCCCGTCCCGCCTAACCCTGTAGCGTTTGACCACGGTTTTCTAGCCCTTTGACTTTGCACGGACGGGCTTTGACAGTGGACCTCTCCACCCGGTTGTGTAAGGTCAGCCCATAGGAACACTTTGGAGAACATCCGGCCCAGACCCACAGCAAGATCCCCTCCGTGTAGACCCGACCGTCCGTTTCCTCCCCTCCCCAGGTGCCGGCGGCGGCGCGTCCGTGGGGGGGCACACCCCGGAGACGCGTGCCGGCTCTTCGGACATGCCACCACAACCACCCCGCATGTATGAGGGCCCAGTGCGACGCTCCGGTGGCATTGCTACCCCCCCCAGGGCCCCCGTCCCGCCTACCCTAGCGTTTGACCACGGGATCTAGCCCTTTGACTTTGCAACGGACGTGCTTTGACCAGTGGGCCTCTCCACCCGGTTGTGTTAGTCAGCCCATAGGAACACTTTGGAGCAACCTCCGGGCCAGACCACAGCAAGATCCCCTCCGTTAGACCCCGACGCCGTCCGTTCCTCCCCCCTCCAGGGTGCCGACGGCCCGCCGTCCCGTGAGGGGGGGCCAGACCCCGGAGATGCGTGCCGGGCTTTTGGCAAAAACGCCACAACACTTCCCAGAACTTTCGAGAGGCCGCCTTGCAGATTTTGCTTCATGTTCTAGCCTCCGGAGGCCGCCGCCATAGTCGTAGACCCGCGGAGAGCAATCCTGTAGAGTGAATTTCAGATACTCCTGCCATCACCGAAATTTGAAAACTTAACCATCAGTCCTATAGCACCCATGGGCCCACGTCTTGTAAAAAATCATGATTTTATCGCGCTCCGAGTATTTAATATATTCAGTAGCCGTCGTTAACCCACCAGGTCATGACCTCTACTACCGTTTCAATCGGCCGTCCTGTTGGGGGTCACCCCGGAGATACGTGCCTGCTCTTCGTTACATGCCCACCACAACACCACCACCTCATTCTATTAGGGCCCGTTTGCGATGCTTCGGTGGCATTGGCTACCCCACCCCCTTACCACCCCATTGCCCCCCGTCCTCTCCTAACCTTGTAGCGTTTGACCACGGGATCTAGCGCCTTTTGACTTTGCAACGGACTGTGCTTGACCAGTGGACCTCTCCACCCGGTTGTGTTAGGATCCACCCATAGAACACTTTGGAGAAACATCCGGGCCAGACCCACAGCAAGAGCCCCTCCTGTGCGACCCTGACGCGTCCGTTTTTCCCCCCTCCAGGTGCCGGCGGCTGGCGCCCGTACCGTGAGGGGGGCCACACCACCGGAGACCGTGCCGGGCTTTTTGCCAAACGCCACAACACTTTCGACCTTATGATGAGGTCCGCCTAACGCAAATTGGCGGCATGCTAGCCCCTCGAGGGCCGCGCCGGCGCACATCGTAGCACACCGCGATAGAAATCGTTTAGAGGGAAGTGGTTCATGATACTTCTCCATCCCAAAATATGAAAAATTACCATCAGTCCTATAGCACATGTCCCCTCTTGTAAAAAGCTCATGATTATCACGCTCTGAGTTATTTATAATATTCAACGCCGCATCGTTAACCCCGCAGAGTCTACTACCGGTCATGCGCCGTCCCGTGAGGGGGGGGGGGGGGGGCACACCCCGGACGCGTGCCCCTCTTCGACATGCCACACCACACCCCTCCCGCATGTATGAGGCCCGGTGCGCGCGCCCTGTGGCCTGCTACCCCCCAGGCCCCCGTCCCGCTAATAACCTGTATGCGTTTGACCACGGGATCAGCCCTTTTGACTTTTTGCACGGATCGCTTTGACAGGGTAACCTCTCCACCCGGTTGTGTAAGGTCAGTCCCATGGAAACCCTTGGAGCAACATCCGGCCAACCCCAGCAAGATACCCCCTCCGTGTTAGAACACCGCGCGCTCCGTTCTCCCCCCTCTCAGTGTTGGCGGTGGCGCGCCTATCCGTGAGGGGGGCACACCCCGAGAGATCGCGTGCCGCCTCTTCGGACCAGACCTGCACCACACCCAAACCCTAAACCCCAACCCGCATTTTGAGGTCCGGTGGCGACGCTCCGGTGGCATCCCTGCTAACCCCCCCCGGGCCGCCCCGTCCCCGCTAAAACCCTGTACGTTTGACTCACTGGTCTCTGCCCTTTGACTTTGCACGCGATCGGGCTTTGTCGACAGTGGGACCATCTCCACCCTTCTTTGTAGTCAGCCCTGAGGAACCTTTGGAGAACTCCTGGGCCAGAACCCACAGCAGATCCCCTCCGTGAACCCGACGCGTCCGTGTTTCCTCCCCCCTCCAGGTGCCGCGTCGCCGCCGTCCGTGAGGGGGTGCCAGACGCCCGTAGAACTCGTGCGGTCTTTTGCACCGCCCACAACACTTCCAGACTTGTAGAGGGCCGCCTACATCAAGATTTAGCGGCATGCTAGCCTCCCGGAGGCCGCCGGCCATGTCGTAGACCCGCGGAGAGCATCCATGTAGAGGGAATGTTCAGACTACTTCTCCTTCACCAAACATTATGAAAATTACCATCATCCTATAGCCCATGTGCCCACCCCTCCAGGTGTCGGCGGTGGCGCCGTCCATGAGGGGGGGCACACCCCGGAGACGCGTGCCGCCTCTTCGGACATGCCACCACACCACCCCGCATGTATGAGGGCCCGGTGCGACGCTCCGGTGGCATCCCTACCCCCCCAGGGCCCCCGTCCCGCCTAACCCTGTAGCGTTTGACCACGGGATCTAGCCCTTTGACTTTGCACGGACGGGCTTTGACCAGTGGACCTCTCCACCCGGTTGTGTAAGGTCATCCCATAGGAACACTTTGGAGCAACATCCAGGCCAGACCCACAGCAAGATCCCCTCCGTGTAGACCCGACGCGTCCGTTTCCCCCCTCCAGGTGCCGGCGACGGCGCCGTCCGTGAGGGGGGCCATACCCCGGAGACGCGTGCCGGGCTTTTGCAACCGCCACAACACTTCCAGACTTGTGAGAGGCCGCCTACGCAAGATTTGGCGGCATGCTAGCCCCCGGAGGCCGCCGGCCATAGTCGTAGACACGCGAAGAGCAATCCATGTAGAGGGAAGTGTTCAGATACTTCTCCATGACCAAAAATTATGAAAAATTACCATCAGTCCTATAGCACATGTGCCCACGTCGTGTAAAAAACTCATGATTTTATCGCGCTCCGAGTATTTAATAATATTCACGCCTCATCGTTACCGCAGAACGTCTACTACCATGTCATCGCCGTCCGT